>CM034241.1:18420540-19020540 GCA_019916065.1 Vitellaria paradoxa | reverse complement strand
ATTATCTGAGTGAGTCAGAGTAGGAGTGGAACTGGAAGAGTAAGAGATGTGAAGAGCTTGCACAACAGCATCCAACTCAGCAGGGGAGAAAGGACCCTGAGAAACTGCTCCAGAGATAGGAGGATCACTTAACCCAGAAGTGGTGCCAGAAACTACTTCAGAGCTTATCAGGATGACCACATTTCTTCCAGCAGTATGGCTCAGTGTGATTAGGTACCTATTACGGTTCTCTTAATTTTATCAACAAAAATGATGTACAGGAAAGAGAATGGAAGCTTGGGATTGGGGTTACAAAAGAAAAAAGGGAGTTACAGAAAAAGGGAGATATACAGATGAGAGAGAGAGAGAGAGAGAGAGAGAGGACGAAATTGAAGGGAGGAGAAAAGTTTGTAACTTTAATCAAACCTGAGGGCTGGCTTGACCTTAATCGTTAGAGGTGGGTTCAGATTGACAGTGCAGATTGGTTGAACGAGAGTCGTCAGATGGCCAAGTATAGGGGACATGTGGATGGACTAGATCAGACCACGTAGGCCTCTCATCACAGCCTTCAAACGATTGACGATTCGAGGGTTAATGTTCATTGCATCTCCCATGGCATGCACGAAGCAGAGCGCGTCAACGAGCAGTTCAAGGGATATACAGCTTGCATGAGAAGATGAAGGGTATATATAAATTATTCCAGAAGGGGCAGAGCTGGAATTTCAAACAGGTGAGCCAATGAACGGATCGAGCCAGGTTGTCAACGAGTTGCAGCAATGGAGGCCTGGGCTCAAAGCTAAACCAAACCATTCCCTGAAATGGGCCTCATCATTCGGCCCAAACCACACCTAAGCAGCTCGTCGGTCTAGATCATGCATCAGCCCAAGTCCACACATTTAGTTACAAAAGAATTCAGATCAACCCATGAGATTTAATTACATCACTTTCTCTCTCTGTGATAAGGAATGTATATAGATAGCTTAGAATGTATATAGATAGCAGTAGAAGTATCTTGGTATGCATGTGTTTTGTTAGGACTGTCTTGAGTGCAGACAGAGGTAACCACCCTCGAAGTGGTCATCTTCCAAATTTTACAAATTCAATTTCCGTTCTCTTTGGTTCTTCATTTTTTACTCTTGAGGTTTAATCTGATCAAAACCATAGGCAAGGCAACAGGGAAAGGCCTTCATCAATACCACCACAATGATCACACTTTTTGGTACTGCATCCAGAATTGCAACCACCACTACGAAAGCCACCATGAGAACTGCGACCTCCACCATGGGAGCCACCCCAAGAACTTCCATGACCACTATTTACCAAAGTGGCAAAATCAGTCTCACTGGAAGTAGAAGATGCTGAATGATGATAGTGACCCAGGGAATAGTGTTGTAATCTGGAATAAGCACTAGCTAAATGGAGAATAGTTTCTCCAGCCAAAACTGATCTTTGTAACTACAAATATTATCATTCAGCTCAACAAGTAGAAGAAGAGTCAAAAGCTCATCCTGCTATTGTATCATCTCTGCCTTAGTCTCAGGAAAGGGATGGAGCTGTGAAAGGCAATCACCAAAAGCCTTAGGAGTACTATAATAATCAGAGAGTGGTTAGTCTCCCTGTCGGAAGGAAAGGAGCTGCTTGTAGGCCTTGAAAATCTTTGAAATATTGTTACACTGAGAAAAATAATCAGCTAAAGAATCCTAAGTTGCCTTAGACGTGTTACACAAGGCCATAGTACAAAAAATAGAAGGCTCAAGACTATGCCATAATCAACTAATAGCAATAGCCTCAGTAGCACACTATTATGAGTAAGTGGGAGATATTGAATCCAAAGGGGGATCTATAATGTATTTTTCCCACTGTTGTCCAATAAGGAATATGTGAATGGCATAAGCCCAAGTTAAATAATTGGCAACTCCATTCAATTTTTCACAAATAATTGACCTGGGGAGACCATCAACTGGAATAATAGGTGCAATAGAGGAAAAGTCTATACTAGTAGTCTTAATATCATTAGAAGCTGTCGCAGAAAATATTTGTTGAAGCCGATAATAGAAAAACTAATAAAGTCGACCAAGAATCAATCAAAAACCAAACATCGATCAACAAATGAAGCCACCCGAGAATCAATTGACGAGTGAAGAGCAATTAGAAGATCACGACGTCGATTGGATCAACCGATGAAGCCAATTGAGAATCAATCGATGAGAGAACAGCAATCAAAAGATCACAACATTAAGCGGACAACAAGTGATGAGGAACCCAGGCAATGAAAGAACTCAGGTGACAATGAACTACTCCAAACCCAAGCGATGGAGAACCAAAGTAACAACCAATAAACTGGCTTCATCGAGGGTTCCAAGTGATGACAATGAACAACCAAGCGACGATTAACGAGAATTGAGCATCTATCGAGTGATGATCGCAACTGTGCAGATCATCCAATCGAAAACCACAATCGCATCAAGCCACGGCAGGCAAAGAGTCCACGCTAACGATGATTGCTGACAAAAAGCAGTTCACGCAGTAGGTGGGCCGAGCAAAAGAATCGGCAACAAAAAATAGCATTGGATAAGACGACGAG
This sequence comes from Vitellaria paradoxa, assembly GCA_019916065.1. Lineage (NCBI taxonomy): Eukaryota > Viridiplantae > Streptophyta > Magnoliopsida > Ericales > Sapotaceae > Vitellaria > Vitellaria paradoxa. Next base: position 19,017,977 of record CM034241.1, on the reverse strand, counting down.
GGTAAGTACCAACCAACAAAAACAATAACAATAACAACATAAGCCTTATCTCACTAGGTGAGATCGGCTACATAGATCACACGGCGCCACTGTGTTTTATCAAAAACCATATCTTGATGTAATTTAACACTATACTCAAGCCATACAGCGCGTTACTTCCGGGTAAGTACGAACCAATGCTACTCTTTTTTTATGCTAAAACAAAGAAAAAAAAAAAGAGGACTGTTCTGATACCAAGTTGAAGAAGAAATAGAGGAAAAAATGAGAGATAAATTATCTCTCTCCCTAATACTATATTTATAATTAACGTTAAGTTACAAAAAGGAAACTGGAATAAATCAGTATATGCTAATAACCAAAAATAACTAGATTACAATCAGTCAATTATTCCCTAAATATTCTAACAGTATTGAACCTAAGAACCCCCAAAGGGCTTTGATAAACAAATCTGCTAGTTGATACTCAGATCGAATGGCCAATTTTGATGATATTTTTTATGATCTTTTCTCTAACAAAGTGACAATTTCTCTCAATATAATCAATTATTTCATGAAATACTGGATTAGAGGCAATATAGTTAGTTGCTTAGTTATCACATAATTATTCAATAGGTCGTGAATGAAAAATGCTCAATTCCTTAATCAAATGTTGTATCCAAAAAAGTTCACATAAGGTGTGGGTCATGGGTCCTGTCTTATGATTCTACACTAAATCTTACTACACCTGTCTACTACTTACTTTTCCATGAAACAAAGTTGCCTCCAACGAAGATATATTAACCAGTAGTAAAACACCTATTTGATGGAGACCCTACTAGTTAGCATCTATATATCGCTGAATTGACATATGTCCATTATCTTTATATAGTAAGCCTTTACCAGGTGCTCCCTTCAAATATTTAAAAATCCGAATAACTACATCCCAATGACTGGTACAATGTGATTTAAGGAATTGACTAATCACACTCATAGCAAATGCAATATTCAGTCTAGTTACTGTCAAATAATTTAGTTTCTCAACCAATCTTCTGTACTGACTGGGATTATCATCTAAATTACCTTTGTCTGCAACCAATTTTGTATTAAGATCCATCGGAGTATCCACAGACTTGTTGCCTAGTATTCCTATTTCAGACAACAAGTCGAGCACATATTTCGTCTATGAGTGCAATTCCCCTGTGACTGAACTACCTCAATGTCTATAAAATATTTCAATGGTCCCAAATCTTTCATACTAAACTTGCTTTGGAGGAATGTTTTCAAATGAATGATGTCTTGAGAATCATCACCTATGATGAAAATATCATCAACATATCCCGAAAGCCATATCTGCCAATGAGTACAATGATGATAGAAGATACAAATCAACCCCACACTGAGTCGAACCAAACTCCACAACTGGAACACTGAATTGACCAAACCAACCACGTGGAGATTATTTTAAATCATATAAGGATTTCTTAAGTTTGCATACTAACTCAGACTTCCCTGAGCAACAAACCTAGGACGTTGCTCCATGTAGACTTCCTCCTCTAAATCACCATGTAGGAAGGTATTTTTAACGTCTAGTTGATGAATAGGCCAATGATGGAAGGTTGCCAGGAAGATGAGAAGACGAACAAAGGTAATCTTAGTAACATAAAAGGATTTCTTAAGTCTACATACTAACTCAGACTTCTCCTGAGTAACAAACCTAGGAGGTTACTCCATGTAGACTTCCTCCTCTAAATCACCGTGTAGGAAGGCATTTTTAACGTCTAGTTGATGAATAGGCCAATGATGGATGGTTGCCAGGAAGATGAGAAGACGAACAAAGGTGAAAAAGTTTCAAAGAAGTCTAGGCCATACACTTGTATATACCTTTAGCAACCAAGCAAGCCTTTAACTTATCGAGAGAACCATTAGGATGGACCTTAATAGTATAGACCCAACTACAGCCAACAATAGATTTTCCAGCAGGAAGGCAAACGAATTCCCAAGTGTCATTAGCCTAAAGTACAAACATCTCATCCTTCATTGTAGAGTGCCAGCCAGAGTGAGATAAAACTTCATGCATAAAGTTAGCTTTAATACCAAGTTAAGAAGCCCAACAACGCATAAGAGGATAGGTCTCAACCTTAAAAGTTGGGTGTTAAGGTGAAGGAAGTCCATCCTTATACAGAATAACTTTTCTCATAGGCCAATGTGGAACAATCTCTAATATGCCCCTCTCACATTGGCCTGCATAGACATAGGTACAATGTGGATTGTGGTTAGGCCCAATTGAAAACCTGCTCTGATACCATGTCAAGAAGATTGAATTGAGAGAGAAAATTATTATATTGTATAAGGATGTACATAGGTTGAATTGAGAGACAAAATTATTATAATCACCTTGACCTATTTATATACATAGGAATCCTATGTATTAGGAAACTATTACAATCAACCAATCAAATATTCCTAGGAAATTAAGAAACTAATTATCTTTCTACCATATTTATAATAATCTCTAACAATACTCAAATTGCCACACTTGCTATTTACAGCTACAACACCAGTGAACTTATCGAGCCATGATGTGAACTTAAGTAAGTTGCCTATATAATTGAGATTCTATCATAAGAGAATCCAAACCTCCAGCCAATCCAAGGGCAGATGTAACAAGGGACCAGTGGGGGCAAGTGCCTGTAGTGACCTAAAATTACCAAAAGAAAAAAAAATATAATTTCTTATTCTTTTTTACATTCATATAAATTTAAGTTTGCCCTAGTGAGTTGAAAATTATGTTAAAGTCAATCATTTTTTTATATATTTGACTTTTAAGATTCATCTAATCAATATCACCTTTTGTCCTTCCAAATATTACCTTTTCTTCCTTTACTTTTTTTTTTTCTCAAACGAAACCCCTTTTTAAATCTCTCTCTCTCTCTCTCTCTCTCTCTCTCACACTATCAAATCTCACATTTTCTTCCTTCCTTTATCTTTTTCCCTCTCTAATACACCTAATGAAACACCCCCCTTCATACCAATAGATAGCAAACTGGGTATTTTAATGCTTGATTTTATTCCAAATTACTTATTTAATTGTGTTATTGATGGATTCTTATTTGCCTATACTAATGAGAGATTAGTTGCACTACTTTTTCTATTTGATAGATAGCCGCTCAATTTAATTAGTGTTAATTTTTTTTTTTTTGGGGGGGGGGCGAGGGTGTTAAATATTGGGGATTTTTAAATACTAAATCCAAAAATTAAATTTCTACAAGAAGATTTAAATTTTTCGGTTGTCATTTAGAAAGCTTATATGCATAATCCCCCCTCCCCTAGCTCAACAAAATCTCTGGATCCACCCTTGAACTAATGAGCATATATCTTATCAAAGTATTCTTATAGACATTAATACATTGATGCACCAATTTCAAAAAATATTAAGACATGACATCGTGTAGGAATATATCAAACGAATAAATATATCTTTATATATTTACATGAAAAAATTAATTATGTATACACTTTGCATTATAAATACATTTATCTTCTATTTACATCTATTTTAGAAAATTCAAAATTGGAAGTTTGAAGTGTTAGAATTCCAAAAATTGTAGAGAGAGAGAGGGGGATTAATCGATATAAATTTATATTGATTTCATCTTATCATTTAATTCTATGTTTTTCTCATTTAGAATGGGTTTCGTATGTAAGTGATGGGCAAGTGTTTCTTGAATGGTATCAAGAATTTAGTGAAGAAAAAGAAAAGAAAAGAAAAGTAAAGGGAAAAGGAAGGGAAGGAGGTAGAAAATATAAAATCCCAAATACATATTCTTTTTCAGATGGGTTAGAAAATATAAGAAAATGAAAGACATTTTTTTAATTACTTAATTTTTTTCATTTGTCAAATTTTTATACTTTTTCTCCTTAATTTTACACCACAACCAAACAAAATAAGTAATTTTGAATCCCTTTGCCTTTCCTTTCCCTCAATAAATCCACAATACCAACCAAAGATTAAATTCCCAAAGAGTGCCTAGTTCTTAAAAGATAAAAAAAAAAAAAAAAACTAAAATAAAATAACAAACATTTAGAAGGGTGTTAGTTTCAGACATGACAGGTACGACACCACGACACCATTGCAGGACATCCGTGCTTATTAATATATCTTCATTTGACTCTCCAAATAAATTCATTATAGAAGTTAATAAGAATGCTCCACCAAAAGCAGGTAAAATTATCGTGGTCACATAGCCTGAAGTGTTTTAGGTACATTGTGACAAAAACTTTCCTTCTATTCCATATCAAAAGCTGCATATAATGATGGCACATAGTCCTCTCTCCAAAAATTAAATTTACTAGTTAAAAATTAACATATTACTATTGTCATATACAGTTAAGTTAGCTCAATGTACATTGTTGGGCCCATTTGCTAATAGTTGAAGCTTTTTGAACAATTGGTGATTTTGCATGGTATCACAGCTCTAGCTCTACGAAGTCTGTCAAGCCTTGTTATCATATTTGTTTTTATTCTTGTGCACTCTCTTCTATTTTGATTGTTGCACTACTTTGTTTAATTTGTCTGTCACTCTGCTACACTTCGCTACACTTGCAAGATGTAGATACATGTGAGGAATGTTTACTTAGTTTGATATACATTGTTCAACCCATTTTCAAACTGTGAAATGTAGTGTTATGTTATTTCAATTTATTTGTATAGTTTATTTGTATTTGTTTCAGTCCCCTGTGGGTAGCTTAGTCTTTATGCTTCCTAGGTATAATCTTTATAAGTATTAGCTAATTATGTATTAGGGTTAAGGATTTCATCTCTTTTGCACATTAGTACAAGTTTTTGGATTTCATCTCTTTTTTATAGTAGTACAAGTTTTCTTCTTTTGTCTCTATTGCTTCTATTATGGCATTAGAGTCACGTAGGCATCGGCCAGACACCATCGGAGTTGGAATCTCTTTATATCGTCTACAGTCAAAATCATTGTTGATCATCTCTACGTTGTTGATCATCTCTATTAATCTTTATCAGTGACTAGCATCAACGTCGTCGTCATCATCTCGAACCCTAGGCGCAATCAAAGCTTCGTTGTCTTTCTCGGTCATCATCATCAAAGCTTCGTCGTCTCTTCGCACAGACCAATCGTCAAAGCATCATCATCATCTCTTCATCGAACAGCATCAAGAACTATTGGTCTTTTGGCCTCTTCGTCGTGATCAGTGCCTTTGCACAATCATCAATAAACTGCGTTAGTACCTTATTGTTGTAATCAGTAGCTTTCAAAGCATCTCAGACCTTCATTTTCTTTTAATAATGATGTCAAAAGATAAAATGCAAGAAATTAGCATCTGTTTGAAAGGTGTTAACTACTCGTATTGGTCGAGTGTTATGAAAAATTTCATAGTTGGCATGGGTATGTGGGGATATGTGGACCTTCTGATCCTAAAGTAGAAGGCTATGAGATTGCTCTTGGAAAATGAGTTCAAGGAAATGCTCAAATCCTTACTTGGTTTCATGATTCTGCACAAGCAAACATTGGTATGAATTTTTCCAAATATGAGATGGCCAAACGAGCATGGGAATATTTGCAAGATATAGATCTTGAATCCAATTTTGCTAGGCAATATAAACTTGAAATGTCTATTCAGGTTACAGGCAAACATATACACCGGGTTGCTATGGATAAGTGTAGCTTTTTCCATCAGAAGGGACATTAGAAGAATGCATGCCCTTAACTTTTGGAGTCCAAGGGCTGCAATTTTCCACATGCGACTGGTTCTTTCCCTTCTTGATCACCACAGCAGTCGTCTCATCCTACCGCAACTCTTATTAATGACAGTTCATCTTCTCAGTTGTTTAAGCAGTTTCAATAGTATTGTGCATTCATGGCGGCCATTCAAGGGGATCCCACACAAGCTTCTTCTATGACCACTACAGTTAGGTTGCATGGTTCTCATCCTACCACAAGTGTCTTATTCATCACAGGGATTTTTTACTCTTGTTCTTCTCATCATATAACTCCTAATTTATCCCTCATTGGTATATTTCTCTTGCCTCTCCCATTAGTGTTGCTACTGCAAATGGATTCCTTATGCATGTTATTTCTATTAGTTCCATCCTCCCTGCCTGTCCGCTTTACTGTCTTTTCCCAATGTACTTTATGTTCCTTAGTTATCTTTAAACCTTCTTTAAATAAATCAGTTTTCTAATTCTAGTTTTAATGTTTTCTTTTCTTCTTCTGGTTGTGTTGTATAGCACCAGGTGTCCAAGAAGCAGATTGGGACCGGGTGTAGAGTTGGTGATCTTTATATTCTAGAGAGCTAGGATATCCCTTTAGCGTCTACTTCTACTACACTGTCATCTTTTTACTTAGATGAGAAATTATCTCTCTTTTATCTTTGGCATTCTAGATTAGGACATTTGTCTAGTGACTGTTTAAAACTTTTGGTTCAATCAGGTCATTTAGGAAAAATTCCTGTTAGTGATATTTCTGAGTGTAGTGGTTATAAGTTTGCAAAAATGTCTGCTCTATCCTTCAATAAAAGTACTTTTTATACTTTTTCTTTTCATATTGTTCATATAGATTTATGGGGTCCTTCCCCCGTTGCAACCAGCGGTGGTTCCATGTTTTACCAAGGGTGGTTCCATGTTTTATCTCATTTATTGATGATTATAGTTGCTTTTCGTGAGTTTATTTGGTGACACGTAAATTTGAATTTTTCAAAATATATTGCACTTTTCGTAATATGATTTAAACTCAATTTTCTACCTTTGTTCAAATTTTTCCTTTTGATTTAGGTAGAGAATACTTTCTTCACGATTTCACAAACTTCCTAGCAACCCATGGCACTATTCACCAATAATCTTGTTCTGATACTCCTGGCCAAAATGGTCATGTAGAATGCAAATATCATCATCTTCTTTATACTGCTAGGTCTCTTCTTTAATCTTCCTCTATCTCTTTTGTGTTTTGGGGGAGAAGTTGTTCTCGTTGCTACTTATCTTTCAATCCAGATGCCTACTCCACTTCTCTCTGGTTCGTCTCCTTATGAGCGTCTTTATGGTCAAGCTCCTAACTATTCTCTTCTTTGTGTTTTTGGATCTACTTGCTTCATTCTTCTCCCTGAGTTAGAGCATACCAAGCTTAGTGTCCAATGTGCCTTATGTGATTTCTTGGGGTACGGTATCAATCAAAAAGGCAATCTATGTTATGACCTTATAACCAAGAAGTTGTATGTGACTCAGCATATCATTTTTCTTGAGTCTCTGCCCTATTTTTCCCTTCCTCCCAAAATTGCTCCACTGACCTTTTTCATTCGAATGTGGCCACTGAGGAGTATGTCTCCACCCTCGAAATATCTAAAATTCTAGCTATTCCTGTACGCTCGAGTTTTACTACTCTCCCTCAAGGTTGTTAAAATCGAGGTTTTATTTAAGATCGGTAGAGGGTCCAAAAAATCTAATCATAAAATCGAATCGTAAAATCGTAAAATTTTACCGAATGCCTATAACATGAAAACATAGTCATTATGCTATAATTTTTCATTTAAAACTTACATTTTTTTTTGGGAATAAGTAAAAAATTTTATTAATAAAAGAAGAGAGTAAAACATGCATCAAGAAAATGCCATAAATAAAAACTGACTCTTGTGAACAAAACAAATCCTCAACAAAGTTCATAAATGATTTTATATCTGGTTCTATACTCTTTTTACCCAATTACATAATTGAGATCATTAAAGTGTTTGGTGTGACTTGTACAATTGACATTAAAATACTGACTTCATTTTTTTATTTTAATTTTTTGTTAGAGTTAAAATATATTTGTAATATTTTGCATTCTAACTACTACATTTAATTTATAGTAATCAATTTAATGAAACAATGCACATGGTCCTAAACTAATATAGCATAGGAAAAAATAGCGTTATAGAATAAAAAAAAAAAAATTAACAAGTGAAATAGTTGTTGCATATCATTTGAAAAAAAAAAAAGTCTATTTTGTTTGGCAAAATTACACAACAATCACTTAACTTTTAAAATCGGTAAAATCTTATATAGAATAGAGATTTTATTGATTTTACGTCCTAAAATCGAAATTTTTACCGATTTTACCTATATTAAGATTTTACATAAAATCGAACAAGTTTTCTAGTTCTAACATCGTAAAATCATAAGATTTTAAGATTTAAATCGAGATTTTAAAAGTATTGCTCTCCCTCACTACCCATTGGTCTATTCTCGTTATCGTGCAGCTTCGCTGCCTCTTTCTCCTAGCACTTCTACCCCTCAATCTGCCTCTGAGGACTTTGATCTACTTGAACACTGGTATCTTGCTCGTGACCACCATCCTCCGGTAAGACGGCTTTTCAAATACTTCAAATGCTTGCTTCTTACCTTCTTATCGTTCATTTTTATCTCATATCCATGCTCACTTTGAACCTAGGTATATAAAGAAGCTTATCACGATCCTAATTAGGTGAATGCCATGAATGATGAGCTAATTGCTCTTGTTAAAGCTCAAACTTGAAAGTTGGCTCTTCTACTAAAAGGTAAGAATCTTATTCGTTGCAAATGGGTTTACTTAGTGAAGACTTATTTTGATGGGTCGTTGGAGCGATATAAAGCTCGTCTAGTGGCTAAGGGATTTTCTCAAGTATATGGCATCAATTACGAGAAGATCTTCGCTCTCGTTGCAAAATAACCACTGTTCACACTTTGATCTCTGTGCATGCCGTGGATCAGTATCCTCTCTTCTAGACTTCTGTTTGGACGTTAAGAATGCATTTCTTAATGGCTATCTTTTAGAAGAATTTAATATGCGTCTGCCTCGGGTTTTTTTCATGCTCCAGGCCTTCTTTGACTTCGACGTCGTGCTCTCTATGACCTAAAACAATCTCCTCATTCTTGGTATGCACGGTTTCAGAATGTGATTCTTTAGATTAGTTTTTAGTCTAGCATTCATGATTCTGCTCTCTTTGTACATCGAACATCTCATAGCCTGGTTCTCCTCTTGCTATATGTGGATAATATGATCATTAATAGTTTTGATTTTGATGCTATTCAAGAGGTAAAACTTCATCTCTCCCATGAGTTTGAAATAAAGGATTTAGGCTCCTTTCGTTATTTCCTTGGCATTTAAGTTGCCTCCTCGCCTAAGGTTACTTCTTGTCCGAGTCTAAGTATGCTAATGATATTCTCCATCATGCTTATCTCAGGGATGACAAAACTATTGACACACCTATTGAGTTGCATTCCGAGTTCTGTGCTTCAGATGGTGTTCCTCTTAATGATCCTACGGAATATCGCAAGCTAGTTGCCTACTTAGTATATCTTATTGTTAGTCAGTTTGTTTCTGCTCACATTCGACTAGTTTCCACACAACTTTGAATCCTTCAACACCTCAAGAATAGCCTTAAGTTGTTCTACATGTTCATCACAAGATTTGTTATAAATTAGGATGTTGTCAAAAAATCCGCCCATGTTTTTTCATGGCCGGTCCCAAGCCCGGATAAAGGAGGGGGGTTGTGTTAGGTAGTCGACAGTTAGCGTAAAATTTTGTCGAATTTTTTTATGGATTTTCTGACACCTAATGAGATTTTGTGGGGGCGTTCCCTACTTAGCGACGCGCTGTATGGTCTGAGTACAGTGTTAAATAAGCAAGGACCGCTGCATCGGCGTCCGGGTGCAGTGTTAAATAGGCAAGGGTCCTCGCATTTTCTTGGACGAGTGGGGGGGGCAAGGAAGCTAGTCTAAAATAGGAGGCTAAGATTAGGTACTTGGAATATTGAGAGCTTAACTGGGAAACTTATGGAAGTGGTGGATATAATGGAAAGGAGAAGAATCGCAATTGCTTGCTTGTAAGAGACAAAGTGGGTGGGGCAGAAAGCTAAAGAGATTGAGAGGACTGGGTATAAGTTATGGTATACGGGACTTAATAGATTGAGAAATAGAGTCGGCATAGTAGTAAGCAAGGACCTAAAGGAAGATATAGTTAATGTGAAACGCTATGGAGATAGGATTATTACAATTAAGTTAGTGTTAGGAGAAGAGATAGTAAACGTAATTAGAGCTTATACCCCCCAGGTGGGCTTATGAGATGTACATAAGGAGAAGTTTTGGGAAGGCTTGGAAGGAATGCTATTAGAGATACCTCAAGGAGAAATGGTCTTCATAGGAGGAGATTTGAACGGTCATATAGGACGCGACATAGATGGATACATAGGAGTACATGGGGGATATGATTACGGTGATAGAAATGAAGAAGGGAAGGATATTTTAGAATTTGCAGTGGCTTATGATCTCATGGTGACGAACACCTTTTTTAGGAAGAGAGAGGAACATTTGGTGACTTATAAGAGTGGCTCCTTAAAGACACAGATTGACTTCTTCTTAACTAGGAAAAGAGACCGTGTAGCTTGTAAAGATTGTAAAGTTATACTAGGGGAGAGCTTGACTGCCCAACATAGGTTGTTGGTCATAGATGTGCAGCTTCAAAGGTGGGCTAGAAAAAAGAAGTCGTATAAATGCTCAAAGACTAAATGGTGGAACTTAAAAGGTGATAAGCAAGCAACATTCAGGGAAAGAGTACTAGAGGAAAACATTTGAACGGTAAATGAGAGTGCAAATATTATGTGGGATAAGGTAGCAAAGTGTATTAGGAGGGTAAGGAAAGAAATCTTCGGAGAATCCAAAGGCAGTGCTCCGGCACAGAAAGAGGCATGGTGGTGGAATGAGGCCGTCCAAGGCAAGATAAGAGTTAAAAGAGAGTGTTTTAAATCTTGGCAAAACGACCGAAATGAAGCGAACTTGGAGAGGTATAGAGAAGGTAGGAGAGAAACCAAAAAGGCAGTTAGTGAGGCTAAGGCAAAGACATTTGAGGATTTATATAGGTGACTTGACACTAAGGAGGGCGAAAGAGAGATATTCAAGCTTGCTAAATCTAGAGATAGACAGACCAATGATTTAAACCAAGTTAAATGCATTAAGGATGAGGATGAAAAGGCATTAGTAAAGGAAGAGGAGATAAAAGAGCGTTGCAAGATCTACTTCTACAAGTTATTTAACGAAAGTAGTAGTAGTGACATACATTTGGGGCAGTTTACCACTTTTAGAGAAGAATTAAATTTTATGTTCTATAGGAGAATCAGTAGGGAAGAAGTAAAAGAAGTATTAAAAAGGATGAAGAATGGGAAAGCGGTTGGGCCAGATGGTATCCTTATTGAGGTTTGGAGGTGCTTAGGAGAGGATGGCATAAGTTGGTTGACAAAACTTTTTAATGTAGTGCTAAAGAGCAAAAAGATGCCTGATGCATGGAGGAAAGTATCCTTATACCCATATACAAGAACAAAGGAGATATTCAAAACTGTGCGAACTACCGCGGGATTAAATTGATGAGCCATACGATGAAATTATGGGAGAGAGTTATTGATAGAAGACTAAGAAAGACAACAAACGTTTCAGATAACCAATTTGGTTTTATGCCTAAAAGATCAACCATGGAGGCTATCTTTCGCTTGAGGAGGTTAATGGAACAGTATAGAGAAGGTTAAAAAGATTTACATATGGTGTTCATCGATTTAGAGAAGGCATATGACCGGGCTCCTAGGGAGATTCTATGGAGAGTATTGGAAAAGAAAGAAGCGTGTGTCGCATATATTGAGGCGATAAAGAACATGTATGATAGAGCCATGACATCTATACGGACGACTGGTGGAGAGACTAATGAGTTCCTTATCACGATTGGTTTACATCAAGGCTCAGCGTTAAGTCCGTACTTGTTTGCTTTAGTTATGGATGAGATTACAAGACATATTCAAGATGAGATACCGTGGTGTATGCTATTTGCAGATGATATTGTTTTAGTAGATGAGACGAGAGAATGAGTGAATGCTAAGCTAGAATTGTGGCGGGATACGTTAGAGACAAAAGGGTTTAAGCTAAGCTGATGCAAGACAGAATATATGGAATGTAAGTTTAGTCAAAGTAGGATAACGGGTAGTATAGAAGTAAGTTTAGGCACACAAAAGATTGTAGAGAAAGATAAATTTAGGTACCTTGGATCTATGGTGCAACAAGATGGAGGAATTGATACTGATGTAAGTCACAGGATTCAAGCTGTGTGGACCAAATGGATGAGTGCTTCGGGGGTTTTGTGCAACCGCAAAGTCTCCCTCAAGCTGAAAGGAAAGTATTATAAGGTAGCGGTTAGACCAGCGCTGCTATATAGATCAGAGCGTTGGGCAGTAAAGCATAATCATGGTCAGAAAATAGTAGTTGCAAAGATGAGGATGCTAAGATGGATGTGCGGGATTACAAGAAAAGATAGGATTAGGAATGAGGAGATTAGGGGCAAAGTAGGAATAGCACCGATTGAAGATAAAATGAGAGAAAATCAATTAAGATGGTTTGGCCATGTTAGAAGGCGTCTAACAAAAGCACCTGTTAGAAGGTGTGAAAGTATGGAGATTGCCAGGAGTAGGAGAGGTAGAGGAAGACCCAAGAGAAGCTGGAAAGAAACCGTTAAACATGACCTGACCTACCTAGATTTATCGGAGGACATGCCCCTAAACAGATCTAATTGGCGTCGATAAATCCATATAGCCGACCCCACCTAGTGGGAAAAGGCTTGGTTTGGTTTGATTTGGTTTAGGATGTTGTTAAAGTAAACAACAAAAAACTTGCCAATGAACTTGTGCGATGCAAGATTCATTAAATGCATGAACATACTAGGAGCTTTAGATAATCCAAATAGCATAACCAGCCATTTATAAACGCCATACTTTGTCTTAAAATTGGTTTTCCATTCATCTCCTTTCATGTGAAGTTGCTGATAACTACTCTTTAAATCAACTTTGGAAAACACTATAGCACCATGTAATTCATCAAGCACATCATCTAACTTGGGAATAGGATAGTGATACTTAACTGTAATCTTGTTGATTGCACGGCTAACCACACACATCCTCATGGACCCATCTTTCTTTGGCACAAGTAAAGTAGGAACTGAACAAGGACTCATTGAGTCCCGCACACACCTTTCTCTAACAGATCGCCAACTTGCCTTTGAATCTTCTTAGCCTCCTTTGGATTACATCGATTTGTTGGTCTATTGGGCAAAACAGCCTTGAAATCAAATCAATTTGATGTTCAATGCCCCTAAGTAGTGGCAACCTCTTAGGCATTTCCTCCAGAAAAACTTCACTAATTTCATCAAGTAGTTGAGCAATTACTTACCCAAAAAAAAAAAAAAGTAGTTGAGCAATCTATTGTGGTAGTGGCAAACCCTCAACTTGCAACAATGGTTTAGCCCATACCATGAACACTATACCAAAAGAAGCCAATGCTTGCTTAACTTCACTCCTTTTGGCAAGCATAATGCCCTTCTCAAATTCCACTTTTCTTTGTTGTATCTAGAGTTAACCTTCTCAAATATATTGTGGATTATGTGGTGCAAGTACAACATTCTTCCTACCCTTCACAAACTCATAACTATTTTTGAAGCCATCATGAATAGCTTTCCGATCAAATGGCCATGAACTCCCAAACAACAAAACAAAATCACATAATACTTCATTCCTATATGACTTTCCTCTTGACCGTCAAGGATTTGTTTACCAACTTGTACCTCCCCACTAACATTAAGCTAATGTAACTTACAGGGATTAGGATGCGGAACAGTAGCTAAGTTCAATTTATCCACTAAAGTAGCAGATGCAACATTAGTATAGCTACCCCCATCAAATTACTACACCATAAACCTTGTTGCTAATGGTACGTGTATGAAAGATGTTCTCCCTTTGTTCAGCATTAGTATCAACTTGCATATTCAAAGTTCTTATAATAACAAGTAACTCACTACTATCAGCAAAAGCAACATTATAATCCTCAATTTTAGCTTCATCTTCTAACTCAACTTCATCTTCACTTTCAACTTCACCTTGAGCCTCTTGAATTACCATAGCCCGCTTGTTAAGACATTCAAAAGCTATATGCCCCAAACCAAGACACTTGAAGCATTTGATGTTCTGAGACCTCCCAGGTGCTAGAGATTCAGCCACTTTATCCTTCCCCTTAGTTGAACTTGAATTTGTAGGAACCATACAAGCTTCATTCTTTTCAAATTGATTAGGATTATTCCATGCAGGCGCTGGCGAACTACTAGTCTTAGGAAACTGTACCCCACATTTTTGCTGCCTCTCAATCTTTATTGCAAGCTTAATTACATCATCAAGGAATACAAATGGTTGTAATTCCACTGTATTTGCTATATTTCTCTATGTAGCCCTCCTAAGAACCTCACGATGGTCTGCTCTTGAGGTTCTTGTAATTCACACCTCATCATCAGCATCTCAAACTCCTTAACATGGTCTTCAACACACATACCATCTTGTCTCAGCATTTGAAGTTTAATGTAAAGCTCTTGTTTATAATACCCTAGAACAAAGCGCTTTTTCATCAAACGTTTCATTACCCTCCAGTTGGTAATCTTGTCTGCATCATCTCTCCTACGTTGAGCCTTGAAATTCTCCCACCACAAGTGCTCATAATTTGTAAATTCAATGGAAGCCAGCATACGCTTCATAACTTTAGTGTACTCGTGCCATTCAAAGATCTTCTCAACTTGTTGAACCCACTCCAAGTATTCTTTAGATGAGCTAGATCCTTTGAACGGTAGGATTTTCAACTTAATGTTGTTCTAAATCCCTTTGCTGCCTCCTTTGCCAAGGTTGTTCTACCATGTCATCGTCTTCTTTGGGTTCAACCCCTTCTTCCTCCACATCTTGGACAGCCCTTCTTAGAGTTTGAGGCTCACGCTATTGTCATAATTGTTACACTGTTATTCTTTCAATTGCCTGAGTTAGACGGGTAAGTTGCTCCATCATTTCCCCTTGTGTCCGTTGGAGTTCCATTATTTGGGCTTGTTCAAATGAAAGTCCTCTTGGTATGTCTTCACATGCCATGCTCCGATACCAATACAATGTCCCCAGGTTGCATTGATTTGTGCTAATGCTATATTAAGTGTAATGGGATAAGATAAGAAAGAAAAAGCTAACAATCCTTGCTTGGTAAGAATAGCGCCACAAAAAGAACAACTAGGGTGATTTGCACTCTTAGAATAGGAGAAGGAAGAGTGATAAGAATCGGATTTAATTCGCCACTAAACAATTTGAAATTGCTTAGTTAAGAACAAGGATTAGAAATGCAAAAGGCACTTTCTCAATATTAATTCATCATCCTTTTTCAACTTACATCTAGTGTCTTTTATAGGTTGGAACATCCCTCCAAGCATAGGAAATCATAAGGACATTGCAAATTCCAAAATGGCCAAATACATGTATCTAAAATAGATTCCAGGAATCCTTAATAAAGTCTGTTCGAATTCCAGAGCCGAAACTCAAGTGTATCAATTATTTATGCTCTTACGTTAACAACTTCTCTTCTCCATCCTTTTACGTTTCTCCTTCTAAGCAAGTGAGCAAAGTGATTAGTGAGAGTTCTAAATCTTCCACCTTGGTCCCTAGAGTTTCTAGATAGATTGAATCTTCTCAGAGAAACAATTCAAGTTCCCTTTGGAGCTTCTTGGCTCTAGCTCATGTAATTGGCCCAACAATTTGAACTACTTTCTCAAATCCATTCTCTTGATTCAAACCAAACTCACCTTGATGGACATCACGTTGTGTGAGGTTTTGAGAATCTATGTTGTTAGTGGGTTTAGACTGGACATTTTGGGAAGGAGATGGTATAGACAACGTAATGGGGTGAGGATCCTCATTTGGCCGAAACTAATATTCTTGCGCATTTTAGTTCTCCCCCTGAATATGAGTTTTGGGGTAAAAAATGTTGGTTTCCAAAAAGGTTACATCTAGAGAAGTGTAGATTTCCTAACAGTAGGCGAATAGCATTTGTAACATTTTTTATTGGGAGAATACCTGAGAAAAATACATTTTATGGCTTTGGAGTCAAGTTTATTCAGCGTGGCTTTAGGGTCAAGTTACTTCTATGTTGTAGGTGAACATGAACAAAGGCAGAGCAACCATACACTTTTAAGGGTAAGGAGGAGATGATCTGAGTTTGGGGATAGGCACATATAGGGGTTTGGCAAGGTGTTTGGAATTTTAGAATTCTAGATGGCATCTTATTGATAAGATAGGCAACTGTGAGTACTACTCCCAGAAATATTTTGGCACACAAGTTGTGAACATGAGAGATCAGGCAACCTCTAGAAGCTGTTGGCTTTTCCTTTCAGCAACTCCATTTTGTTGTGGAGTGTCAATATAAGAACTTTGATGAATTATGTCATTATCAATAGGTACTCCCCGAGAATAAAGTGAAAGTATTTTCTATCATTGTCAGTTCTAAGAAAATAGATTTTGCCTAGGAATTGAGTTTGGACCATGGAGATAAAATTTTTGAAGATTGAACTAGTGTCAGATTTGTTTTTCAAGAGAAATATCCAAGTAGTTCAAGTGTGATCATCAACAAATGATACAAACCAACTAGCACTTGAAACATTTTTGTTAGGATATCAAAACAAGAATTGAGGAGTCTATAGTCTCCCCTCTCCAAGCATTCTTATTTATAATTAAACGTTACAATCGTAGAAAGAAATAAATTTAAGAGAAAATGAAATACAACCAATTATGGCTGTCAACACAAGAAAGGAAAACTCAATATTCACCTAATAATACTAATAATACTAATATCTTCTAATACGCCCCCTCAAGCTAGAGCATACATGTCAAAAATGCCCAGCTTGGAAGATAGAGATTGAAAGGCAGGACGAGACAGTGGCTTAGA
Organism: Vitellaria paradoxa; assembly: GCA_019916065.1. Classification (NCBI taxonomy): domain Eukaryota; kingdom Viridiplantae; phylum Streptophyta; class Magnoliopsida; order Ericales; family Sapotaceae; genus Vitellaria; species Vitellaria paradoxa. The sequence goes on along the minus strand of CM034241.1, from coordinate 19,001,198 downwards.
CGATCGAACAAAAGGATTACTCAGTTGACGGCACAATAATAAATCACGAATGATGTGACAATCAACTTCGATATGCTTAGTGCGTTCATAAAACACGGGATTGTTGACAATGAAGATGGCAGCCTGATTATCACAATGCATAGGCATAGGCAAAGGAACATCAATCCCAAAGTCCCATAGAAGAGAGCGGACCCAAAGCATTTCAGAAGCAGTATGGCCCATAGCACGATACTCAGTTTCGGCACTTGAACGAGCAACAACATGCGGCTTTTTACTGCGCCAAGTAACTAAATTGTCCCCAACAAAGGTACAATAACCAGATGTCGAACGACGATCAGTACGACTCCCAGCCCAATCACCATCACTATAACCTGTAACAGCAGGTGAGAAAGATGGGGGATAAAGAAGGCCACGACCAGGGGACTGTTTTAGGTAGCGCAAGATGCGACAAACAGCTTCAAAGTGAGGAGTACGAGGAGCATGCATAAATTGGCTAACAATCCCCACAGCATAAGTGATATCAGGACGAGTGACTGTAAGATAAATAAGCTTACCCACCAAACGACGATAACGACTGACATCAGAAACAGGTTCACCAGAAGTAGTATCCAATTTAGTAGAAGGATCCATAAGGGTTTCTGCAGGACAAGCTCCAAATAGACCAGTCTCAGAGAGTAAGTCCAGAACATACTTGCATTGACAAATAGAGATCCCCTGAGTAGAACGAGAAATTTCAAGACCCAAAAAATACCAAAGTTTTCCAAGATCCTTCGTATGAAACTGAGTAGCGAGATGTTGTTTTAAAGCCACAATATCAGATGCATCATTACCAGAGAGAATAATATCATCAACATATACAATCACAATGATAGTGCCAGAAAAAGTATGACGACTAAAGACAGAATGATCAGCAGAAGAACGGGAGAAGCCAACTTCAATAAGAGCAGAGCTAAAACGATTAAACCATGCTCTAGGAGATTGTTTCAACCCATAAAGAGCACGCCGCAAACGACAGACCAAATGCTTATTGCCTGGAGTGGAATAACCATCCATATAGACCTCTTCTTGTAGCTGACCATGAAGAAAGGCATTTTTAATGTCAAGCTGATGCAACGGCCAACGACGACTAACTGCCACTGCAAGGAGGATGCGAACAGAATTCAGGCGAGCCATAGGAGAAAATGTCTGAGTATAGTCCACACCATAAGTTTGAGTGAACCCTTTGGCTACCAATCGAGCCTTAAGGCATTCAACAGATCCATCGGGAAGATACGTAACCGTGTAAACCCAGCGACAGCCAACAGTCTTCTTACCAGGAGGCAGGGAAGTGAGTTCCCACGTCTGATTCAGATGAAGAGCATTTATCTCGTCATCCATAGCATGTTTTCATCCTGGAATGGATAAGGCCTGCATATAAGATGATGGAACAGACACAGACGACAATGCACAAACAAACGAGAAAAGAGAAGATAAAATACGATGATATGACACATGATTAGCAAGAGGATGGCGAGTGCAAGTGCGTGTACCTTTTCGTAATGCAATGGGCAAATCAGACGAGGAAGTAGGATCCTTAGACGAAGAAGCAGACTCAACCGGAGATGGAAAGATCACCCTCCTATCACGATCGCGCTGATACACCTTTGGTAAAGGAGGAATAGAGGGAATAATAGGAGCTACAGGAGAGGTCTCCTGTGGATCTGGGGCGGGTGTAGGGGTGGAATCAAGGGATGATAGTGGAGGCAAAGGGACATATGGAAGAGATGGGAGCAGGAAGAGTAGGAGATGACGTCCCCTCACGAGAAATAAGGTCAGAGGATAGAGTATCACCATCAAAAGAGAAGAAAGCGATGGATTTAAAAAATGTGACATCAGCACTAATGAAATAACGGTGAGCAGTAGGATGATAGCAACGATATCCTTTTTGTGTGCGTGAGTACCCCAAAAAGATGCAGTTACGAGAATGAGGGGATAGTTTTTCAAGTCCAAGATCAAGGATATAAATAAAGGCAGTACAACCAAAAATATGAGGGGAAAGAGAAAAAGGTGACCTATTAGGATAGAGAACTGAAAAAGGAGATTGGTTAGACCGAACAGGTGTAGGTACTCTGTTAATAAGGTAACATGCGGTAAGAACAGCATCTGCCCAAAAATTTTTGGGGACATTCATCTGAAACATTAAGGTGCGAGCAACATCTAACACATGACGGTGGTTACGCTCAACAACACCGTTTTGTTGAGAAGTGTGAGGACATGTTGTTTGATGAATAATTCCCTTTTCAAGACAAAAGTGATTGATGACAGATTGAACATATTCCAAGGCATTATCAGATCTAAGGATTTTGATTTTCTTATCAAACTGAGTGAAAATTTCATTATAGAAACGAGAAATAATAGAAGGTAAATCAGTTCTCTGTTTCATTAAAAAAAGCCAAGTCATACAAGAAAAATCATCAATAAATAGAATGAAATAAAAGAATCCATTGATACTCTTAACTCGGGAAGGTCCCCAAACATCAATATGAATGATAGCAAATGACTCAGATTCATGACTATTACTACGACTAGGAAAGGTACTACGGTGATGTTTGTCAAATTGACAAGCCTCACAATTTAAACTAGACACATAACTCAAATTTGGCACAATAAGTTTTAATCTTGCCAAAGATGGGTGACCTAGACGACGATGCCAGTCAAGGGGAGAGACAGTAGTGCGGAGAGCAATAGAAAGTGAAGGTGCTGGAGAGGAATCACGATCAAGATAGTAAAGTCCATCCTTCTCATGCCCTGAACCAATCGTCTTCTTTGTCTTGAGATCCTGAAAGACACAAGAATTTGAAAAAAAAGTTATTGAACAATTTAATAGTTTAGTCAGTTGACTCACAGAAAGTAATTTAAAAGGGAATTGAGGAACATAAAGGCTAGACTCTAAATTAAGTGATGAAGAGGGACGGAGAGTCCCTCTGCCAGACACAAGACGAGATGATCCATCGGCTAACACTATATTATGATTAAGAGGATGAAAATTAGAGAACAAAGAAGAATTACCAAACATATGTGAACTGGCTCCTAAATCAATAATCCAGGGGGAAGAGGTAGAGGCCACAAGAGCCGGATTACCTGAGTTTGCCAAAATAGCAGTGGAGGTAGAGGGAGTAGAAACACGTAATGACTGGATGAGCTCTTCGAGCTGAGAGGAACTCAGAGTATATGTCTCCTGAGAATCAGACGTGGGAGTACTAGTTGGAGGCACTGAAGGCTGTGTAGAACCATGATCATTGACGTGATGTGCCTGTTCTGGTTTACCATACTTCTCCCAACAATAGGGTTCTGTATGGTTTGTTCCACCACAAAAAGTACACTTGCATTCACTCTTATTTCCAGAGGATCGTCCTTCATCTCTAGAACCACCACGATTGTTTCGTCCACCACGGGAGCCACGAGAAGACCCCCCACAACTATGCTGGCTAACTAAAGCAGAAGAATCTGCAGGTAAAGTTGTAGTATCAGGATTGGAGGAACGATTACCCAATGAGAATCGCTGGATACGGGAATAAGCACTAGCTGTAGTGGGCAATGTCTCGCTAGCTAAAATCTGATCCTTGAATCCTCGGAGGTCAGGATTGAGGCCAGATAAAAAACTAGCTATCATAAACTCTTCCCAATATTTCTTCTGCTGTAGTAAATTTGTACTAAAGGGACGATAATGCAGCAATTGTTCCCATAAACCTTTTAAATGGCTATAATATTCAGATAGAGATCTATCACCTTGTTTAGCTGAGAACATCTGCTCGTATAACTCATAAACCCGTGAGACGTTGCTCTTTTGAGAATAGGATTCAGCAAGACGCTCCCATATCCGTTTAGAGGAATCACAAAATTCAACTGTGGTAGCGACAGAGTCCTCTAAACTATGCCACAGAAAGACCATTACGATTGCATCTTCACTTATCCAAACATTGTATGTAGGGTCAGTTAAGGGAGGTGCTTCATCAATAATGTATTTTAGTTTGTTCTTACCTTGAAGGAAGGTTTTAACTACATGTGCCCAACCCAAATAATTGTCCCCATTTAATTTCTTGGGTGTAATAGAGCGAGGAACATCATCAGCTTTGAGAAAAATAGTTTGGTTGAAAGTTTGGTCTTTTCTGGTTTTGCTATAATAGTACCAATTCCACCAATTAATGGGAACCAGCAAAGGATCAAACCAGCAAGGGATCAACTCCCAGCAACGGAACCAGCAAGGACACACAAGTAACAATTAGATGAAACCAGCAAAGGATCAGACTAAATCAGCAAGGGCACAAACCAGATCAGCAAGGGAACAAACCAATCCAGTCAAAGGAACAAGCCAAACCAGCAAGAGAACCAATCAAACCAACAAAGGAACAATCCAATCAAGCAAGGAACAATCCAATCAAGCAATCAGCATCTCCCAATTACAGGAAACTAGCAAAGGAAGCAACATAGCAGGGTAGTCAACAACGCAGTGAAGAACAGCAACACATCGAAGGACCCAGAGCCATCAGATGAAGTCAATACCAAGCGAGCATGCAAGGGGGAAGTCGCTTAGGCCAAGCGACCGCCGTCAAAGAAGCCGGTCATCGATCGGTGGGTCACGCGCCCTCACGCGCTGAAGATTTCTTAGCGTGTGAGGGCTGATGCCCTGACAGCGATGGTGCGTGAGGAAGACCGCAGCGTCGTCCAGCTACGTGCCTCCTAGGGTTTGGTCGCCGATTGCTGGCCAGCTTCCAGGGACTGTCGGCCGGTGACGGTGGTCGCTGGAGAGACCGCCGATGGTAAGCAGAAGTCGAATCTGCGATCTGCCTCTCTCTCTCTCTCTTTCTCTCTCTGTATCTCTGTTTTTTTTTTTTTAAATTATGTTTCCTACTCTGATACCATGTTAGGATATCAAAACAAGAATTGAGGAGTCTATAGTCTCCCCTCTCCAAGCATTCTTATTTATAATTAAATGTTACAATCATAGAAGGAAATAAATTTAAGGGAAAAGGAAATACAACCAATTATGGCTGTCAACACAAGAAAGGAAAAATCAATATTCGCCTAATAATACTAATATCTTCTAATAATTTTTAACTCTAAATGGTCCCCATATATCACTACGAATGACTGAGAAGGGTTGAGATGATTTGTATGGTTGATTTAAACAAGTGTTTCAAACATGTTTGGATAATTGGCAAATCTCACATTGAAAGAGCTCAATTTTTATTGTTGAACAATGATGGAAAAAGTTTTCAAGATACAACAAACTGGAATGACCTAATCTATAGTGCCATAACATGATTGCACTCTCACTGTTAGAACTAACAATTGAAAGGGAATCACTATTGGACTGGCTAACTAAGGCAGGAAAGGATACACAAGTTGTATTTTGAGTTTGTTCGAGAAAAGAGGCATCAATTCTGAGGAGGCAGAGCCCTGCACACCCTTCAGAGAATGCTGACGACGCCTTGCGATAGAGAGGATACCGTCAATGCCCATGGATAAAGAGGATACTGACAATGCTGACATTGTTGACTATCACTAACTAGGGCTTTCACGATGAAGCTATTGCTGACTAGGGTTTTGAAGCTGTGATGATGAGCCATCGATGATGATCTGTACCTGCGACGACAAAAGGATTAAGTCATCTGGGCTTGCGATAGTGAAAATTGACGACTATGATGAAGCGTGATAGGTTTGTCGATGACGATGAGTGTCGATGACGATGAGTGTCGATGACTGCGAATGCTTAAAGAGTGACTGATTGCGATCGCAATCAATGAAGCAAGACTAGGTTCTGCAATTGCTGACTATCGTTAACAACGAAGAGACCAAAGGCTCCAGCGATCACTTACTGTGATGAAAAATCGAAATACATAAAATCGATGAACAAGCTAAGGTTGACGTTCTATGGAGATTGAATTAGAGAATTAGAACAAAGCTCTGATACCATGTAGAAATAAGAAAAACTCTCCAATTCATATGTTTTTCTCACATTATACACATCAAAGAACAATCAGATTTGTAGCAGAAATATGACCACAAATCATCCATTTAAATCTCCTTAATTCTATCAACTAATAGCTAGAAAGAAATCTCTAAGAATAAGAAAATAAATCGTAGATATATTGGACAAACAGACTATCCTAATCTATTTATTCAAAAATCATAAACTTAACTAAAATGATATCTAGAATTAAGGAAACAATTTTGGAATTCTACAGGTGTTACTTTTCCTACTTCCATGCCTCTTTATTGTTACTTGCCCACAACTCCATTTTCCAAGAGCGCATGAAGCATATTGAGATTATTGTCCCGTTGTTCGCTAGCATCTTCAATCAGGCACTATTATTTTGCCATTTGTCCTCTCTTCCCTAGAGCTAGTTGACTTTTTACTAAAACTCACACTGGTACTCGTTTTCGTTTCCTCTTTGGCAAAACTCTTGGTGCTCTCTGCCTCGCGTCCAGATTTTGGAGGGGGGATGTAAAATGTGGTGTTATGTTATTTCAGTTTATTTGTATGGGTAAATTACAGCTATCTCCCATTAACATTTGGGTAATTACACTTATCACCCACAATATTTAAAAGTGACACTTGCCCCTCTTATTTTGAAATTTTGTTAACATTGACCCTCTTCTGATAAAATTAACCATCAAAACTTAACAGAAAATCAAAATTTTAGATATTTTTACTATTTTATCCCTTTCTCTAACACATCTTCAATTTTTTTTTTTTAACAAAAATCCCTAAAAATAAGTAAAAAGTAAGTAAAAACAAAAGATTTTTAAGAATTTTTGTAAAGAAAACCAACGAATATATGAGAGAGGAAGGGATAAAATAGGAAAAACACCTAAAATTTTGGTTATTTTAACATTTTCTGTTAAGTTTTAACTATTAATTTTAACGGAACGAGGGTCAATGTTAATAACATTTCAAAAGAAAGAAGACAAATGTAACTTTTAAATATTGTGGGTGGTATGTGTAATTGCCCAAATATTGAGGGGAGAATGGTTTAACTTACCCTATTCGTATTTGTTTTAGTTTCTTAGGGGCAGCTTAGTCTTCATGCCTTCTAGGTCTTATCTCTATAACTTATTAGCTAAGTATGTATTCAGATTAAGGATTTCATCTCTTTTTCACAGTAATAATACAAGTTTTCCTCCTTCGTCTCTTTTGCTTCTATCACAAACAACTTAAGCTTTTGAGGCAATTTTTGACCTAACACATAGCATAGTAAATTGCTGAAATTTTCCATCTCAATTGGTGATGCCAAGAACTTCACAAGACTTAACTAGAGCACACACAACATATTAATGCCATGCAAAAACTAAAAAGTAGATGACAGTTTTGAAAACTCTAGGTGGTCCTATAAAAAGTTAGAAGCATCATTTCCAATCTCTGAAGCATGAGAAATTTTGAGATGATGAAATTTCCAATATGCTTTAAACAAGATAATTTGCATTATATTTACTAAACATCATTAAATAATTGAACTCTTACATTGAAGACGCAAACATTATGACTATCAAGCTTTTGTCCCTGAAAAATGAGTAGCTTCCGGAAGAACCAACCCGTGTGCCATTGTGTTAGTACTGGGAATGGTGGTTGGCATGCTAAAACCTTCAATAATTTATTTAGAATCTGTAACATGGAATAAGAAAAAACCCATCACGACACCGAAAAACAAATTGGGGTTCAAACAAGGACAATGGAGGAAGAGGTAGTACCACAGAAGCATAGATACTGATATGCAATACGAATGCCATATAACACAAACACACAAATTCACACAAATACATTAATTGCAAAAAATATCAAGACACAACATGTTAGGGACACATTAAAGAATAAATAAATATTTTAAATATATACAAAAACAAAAGTAACTATTTAACTTTTATATTAAAATAAATTGAACTTTCATTTATATTTATCTTAGAAAAATTTATTTCCAAACAAAATAGAAATTTTAAGTATTAAAATTTCTATAAAATTAAACTTTTTTAAAGGATAATGAATTAATGAATATGAGTTCATATTAGTTTTATTTTATTATTTAATTCCCTTTTTTTCCAAAACTAGTTTGTTCCATCGTGTTTTGAGTGATGAACACGTGTATCTCAAAAATGTTCAAAAAGTGCCTGATTGTAAGAAAATTAAAAAATATTGACATATTTCGGAAAATATCCAAAACGCATTGAGAGAATTTGGTTAAGTGTCTGTGTCCGACACCTACACGATACTAGTATGTCACCTTCCTAGAACGCTTCATGCTTGATAGGGTAGTACTTTATTAGAAAGACGAGTTAAGTTCAAATGTTCACAATGTGTACTGATATAACGGATACAGAATAATCAACCAGATAAATAAAGTAAGCAAGATATATCCCATGGTGCATATATACCTGAGGCAAGTGTCTCACAAAAATTCTACCACCAAGGACATGTGGAGCTGATAATTCCTGCGCCTGAAAATGAATAGATGAACATCGTCATCAAGAGACTAAGTGTTAGAGACTGCATAAAGTCATCATTTTCCTATCCCATGAAAAAACTACCGATATAATTCTTCAAATAAAGACACTAATAAAGTAAAATTTTTATTTATACATATGCATGAGAACGGTATAATCAAAGATTCAAAGATAAAGCCAAGTTAGCAAAATAATTTCCATTATACAACATTTGGAAGTCATTCTATAACATATTTTCAGTTCATTGTGTATAGAACCATATAGGTGTTAACTTAGAACTATTACTAATATTTCAGAATCAGAGTTCAATGCTAAAGTTCAACGGACAACATCAAAGTGTCACTACATAGACTACCACAGAAACTCAGTTAAAATTATATAGTAGAAATGCGATAATTCACTCAAATGATAATTTAATATGGTAACTAGTATGCACCATCACCTTCTGGATCGTGGCTTTTGTTTGACAGAATCCTATCAATCCAGCCAACCGATAATCAAGATCTACAAACAAGCAAGCGTAGAAACATCATTACTGAAAAATAAACTAGGAAGTTGCATCGACCTATTGAAAAAGTAGAAGCATCAAATACCTTTACTTTCAGCTAAAACAAGCAATAACATGAGAGATGCCAGCATTAGAGTAAGATTATCTGAGAAAATGTAGGCAAATATTCCACACCTGCACAAGAAAGGGGCTTGTGACCAAGTTTTCTGCCTGTCCTCCTCACCATATCCATGAATAAGATAAAGGAAAGAAGATGCCAGGCATGAAAGATACTTTAACAGATGATGACCCAGCTCACCTAGAACTATGGTACATATTAAAAAATAATCAAGGTTTAACATATAACCATGGTGGTGATGCAGTTTTTGGGTGTAACGGATGTATTATTAACATGTGTACTACTAAATTGGCTACTATTTCAAATAGGCTTTACATGTCGTTCTAATAATTAATGACATTATATTGATGACAAAACCATGATCTTCTCAACTTCCCTTCTATTAGTGCCACCTCAACTTTCTTTCACGTATATACATTTCTTATCTTATTTTTCTTGTATTACCACATATCCATCTTAATGTCCTCATTTCTGTCACACTTTGTGGAAGAGGTTTGGGTCTAACTTGAAGTTTTCTAGCACATCACATCCCTAAACCGATGGTCAAATAGAAGTGGTGAATCGCTCTTTGGGCAATTTGATTCGAAATATTTGCGTGGATAAAAAGGGTCAATGGGATTTTGTATTAGTACAAGCTGAGTTTGCTTATAACAGCTCAGTTAATATATCTACTGGAAAGAGTCCTTTCTCTATTGTGTACACTAAGACTCCAAGGCATGTGGTGGATCTTGTGAAAATCCCTTCTAGTGCTCCTGCTTTTGCTTTAGCGGACAATTACAAAGCTATGTTCGAAGAAGTGCAGAAATCCCTAGAAAAAAGTAATCTCAAATACAAGGCTGTAGTTGATAAACATAGGAGGCATCAAGTATTTAATGAGCGAGATCAAGTGATGGTATATCTGTGCAAAGAAAGACTACCAACAAGTGTCCTTGGCAAGTTGAGGCAACGACAGCATGGTCCATTTAAAGTTCTAAAGCGGAGCAATGATAATGGGTATGTGATAGAGCTACCAGCTGATATGGGCATATCAACGACATTCAATGTGGCGGATGTGTCTATCTACCGTTCAGAAGCTGCTCTGTATGATCACTAAGGGACGAGTTCTTTTCAAGTGGAGAAGAATGATAGGGGACACCAGTAAAGCAGCACTTTCAGTACTAGTAAGAATTATTTTATTTTATTTCCTAATTAGTTTAGGTTTGCTTTTATTTCTTAGTTAGTTTAGATTTCTTTTAGCTCCTAATTAGTTTAGGTTTGCTTTTATTTTTTAATTGGTTTAGGTTTGCTTCATTTCCTAATTGGTTTCGATTTGTTCTATTTCAGTCCTAATTGGTTTAGGTTTACTAGAAGGCTATATATATCTGCTGTAAACAAAGGGATATTATTATCATCAGTAATATTAATTTTTTCTTGTCATCGAGAAAGTTGTTTTAGGCTGAGTTTTGGTTGTTTTCTTTTCATCCCGTTGAACTATATCAACATTCTTGCGTCTTTGTGAACGAGATCATGACCCATCAATGCTTTGTACTGCATCATGACCACCTTGAAGCTATTTACAGAATCTTAAAATATCTCAAAAAGGATCCTGGAAAAGGATTATATTTTGAAAGGGGAGACAACAGAGGGATTGAAGTCTACTCAGATGTTAATTGGGCAGGATCCTTGATTGATAGGAGATCTACTTCAGGCTATTGTACTTACATATGGGAAAATCTTGTGACATAGAGAAGTAAAAAGCAATCTATTCTAGCAAGAAGTAGCACTAAAGCAGAATTTAGAGCTATGGCACACGGAATATGTGAATGAATGTGGCTTAAAAGACTCCTTGAAGAACTGCAAGTTTCATCCACTGGTCCTATAAAGATGAAGTGTGATAATCAAGCCACAATTAGGATTGCAAAGAATCCTGTTCATCATGACAAAAGCAAACATGTAGAGATAGATTGACACTTCATCAAAGAGAAGATTGATTAGAAAGTGACTTAGTTGGACTACACTCCTTCATCTCAACAACTTGCAGACATTCTCAATAAGGCTCTCAGTCGGGACCAGTTCAATTTGCTACTGTCCAAGCTGGGAATGTTAAGTATGTACAGTCCAACTTGAGGATACTTAACATTCCCGGCTTGAGAGGGAGTGTGAAATTTCGAGAATCTTGAAGATATTAATAATTTTATTATTTTTGATTTTGTATATCAGCAATCATGATTGAGATTGACTTACAATCATATCTCCATGATTCTAGCTAATTTATTTCCTTGTAATTGTTTCCTTAGAAGAATAGGTTTTCTAGTTTTGTTACCTAATAGGGAGTTTGTCTCTCCTAGATATACATCTATAAATATTAATTAAAAGATATGAAAAACATAGTATTTCTTCATATACATATCTCTTCTCCATATACGTATACATATCTTTGATCACTTCAATATATTTGATAGCTACTACTTTTTCACCATAAAATGTCTCTTGAAATCCTATCATATGTTTTCTGTAAATCAATAAAATAATGTGAAGATATTTCTTGTTTTCTCGTTATTTTTCCACCAATAATCATATTAGGAAAATAACTTCCATGATTGTTCTATCAAGCATAAAACCAAATTGGTTCCATGATATTTTTCTCACACATCTTGTCCTACCTTTAGTCACTCTCTCCCAAACTTTCATAGTGTGACTTTTAAGGTTAATGCCTCAATACTTGTTTCAATGCACGATATCCCCTTTATTCTTATAGATAGGCAATAAGGTACTTTACCTCTATTTGTTATGCATCTTATTGGTATGCAAGATTCTATTAAACAAATTTGTCAACCAAGTTATCCTATCAAAGTTTCAATAAAAAAACCATATGGAGCTATAAATTTTCTTATCTTCATCTTTCTCATACCCTCCTTTCTACAAACCTAATCCTACGTATAAAACTTATATTTTTATCCTCAATAGGATTACTAAGGTCTCCTAAAATCTTCTTGTGCAACTATTAAATAACTTACTAAAATAATTTCTCCACCTCTCCTTTATATCCTCTTTTTTCTACCAAAACACATTGTTTCTCATTTTTATACATTTAACGTGATACGAGTACTTACTTTTTCTCTCTCATTCTAGGCCACTTATAGATATCTTCCTCCCCATCTTTTATCCGTAACTTGTTATATAATTCATCTTGGTATATTTCATATTCTCTCTCATCCTTAAACTCCTACAGCACCCCCTCTCTTAGCTTTAATTGCCACACGTGCCTTATCGTTCAACCACTACGTATCCTTTGAGGATGGTCCTTTTTCCATAGATATAATTAATATCTCCACAGCCACTTGTTTAATATATCTACTAATTTCATTTTACATGGTATTTAGGTCATCATCCAAATTTCATTGTCCATCCTTAAGCATTTCTTCCATAAAATCCACTTGTTTCTCTCCTTTTGGTTCCACCACTTGGTTCTTGAAAGTGAATCCACTTTTCATTCTCATCCACTTCTTAATATGCCCATCTAATGCTACTAATCTAAGTTGTGTAGTTAGACTATCACCCAATATTTACAATCTTTACAAGAAGCACTATTAATCTTTCTAGTTAGAAAAAAACCTACTTGACTGCTATTATATCCGCTTTTAAAAGTTATTATCTCTTTTTTTTCAAACTAAGTTTTTTCTTTCTTCCTTTTTTTTTCCGTGGTAACTTAGGGTGTCCAAAGCCAGCTTGCATTTGTTATACTAAAGTCATATATCATGGCAAACCCTAAAATTGATTCACCTCCCTCATTTCTATCCCCAAATCCATAATCGATGTGTGCTATCTCAAAGTTGTCACTATTTCTTCCCACATGTCGATTCAAATTGCAAACATTCAAGAATTGAATGGAATGACTTGATTTCGTTATGTTTGTAGTAGCATCTATTTATATACATAAATAGTTATACAAATTAGGAAGGGACTATAATCATATCAATCACAATATCTACCTACTATATACAAATCCTACTATATCTCTAACACTCTCCCTCAAGCTAGAGCGTATACATTATACGTTCCAAACTTGTTATAAATATATTGAACTCAAGACTCGCCAAGGGCATTAGTGAACAAGTAGCTAGTTGGTCATAAAATCTAACATGATTGGCTTTGATAATATTATGTGGAATCTTTTCTTTGATAAAATGATAATCTACTTTAACGTTTTTGTCCTTCCATGAAACACTGGACTAGAGGCGATATAAATTGCAGCTTGGTTGTCACATAACAATCCCATTGGTTGTGAATGAATAACTCCCAATTTTTTCATCAAATTTGTACCCAGATTAACTCATATGAGGTGTGAGTCATGGTCTTGTATTCTGATCCTACACTTAATCTTGCTACCACTGTCAGCTTCTTGCACTTTCATGACACCATATTTACTTCCAACGAAAATGTAATATCCAGTGGTAGAGCATCTATCTAATAGTGATCCTGCCTAATCTGTATCTGTGTATCTCTGTACTAAAGAATGCGCATTATTTTGATACATTTCCAAGGTGATCCTTTTAAATATCTCAGGATTCAAATAACTGGACTCCAATGATTGGTACGAGGTGACTCAAGAAACTTACTAATAATACTCATAGCAAATGAGAAATCTAGTCTCGTCACAGTTAAGTAGTTTAACTTCCCAACTAACCTTCTGTACTAACTAGGATTGTCTAATAGATCTTCGTAATCAATAATGAATTTTGCACTATGATACATTGGAGTATCTATGAGTTTAGAACCCAGCATACCTATCACGGTCAGTCAGTCCAAAACATACTTCCTTTATGAGAGAGCAATTCCTTTCAATGATTCTCGGTAGAAAGTATTTTGGTGCCAAATCCTTGGTACTAAATTTGGTTTGTAGAAATAACTTTAGGTCAATAATACCCTGAGTATCATCTTTTGTGATGACAATGTCACCTACATATACCAAAAGCTATATCCCTTCACGAGTTAAGTGACAATAGAACATAGAATGGTCCACACCAAATTCCATAGTCACAACTTACCAAAAAAAAAAAATTCCATAGCCACCATGCTGAATCTTCCAAACCATGCCTTAGACTGTTTTAGGCCATATGAAGGCTTCTCAAGCTTGCATACTAACTCAAACTCCGCTTGAGCAACAAAACTAGGAGATTGCTCCAAATAGACCTCTTCCTTTAAACCATCGTGCCAAAGGCATTCTTCACATCAAGATGACAAAGAGTCTGTTGTTTAGATCAAAGCCAAACAGACGTAATTTAGCAACTGGAGAAAAGGTTTCAAAGAAATTCAATCCATACACCTGTGTGTTAGCAACTAAGCGGGCTTTGAATCAGTTAACAGACCTACTAGGGTGTACCTTCACTGTATATATCCATCGGCAGCCAACAACTGACTTTTCGCAGGAGAGAGATAATAAATCTAAATATCATTTTTGCTTAGAGCAAACATCTCTTCTTCGATGGTAGTACGCCACCAAAAATGAGAAAGAGCACCATGCATAGGGTTAGGAATAGGTATAGAAGATAAAGAGGACATAAATGCATGGTATGAGGGTGCTAAGGCATGATAGGAGACAAAGTTAGAAATGGCATGAGAAGTACATATCCGCTTACCTTTCCAGAGTGCAATGGGAAGAGCTAAATCATCAACAGGATTTGTAAACGTAGGAGAAGAAGCTAAAGTGACAAAAAGTTCTGGAGGTGCAACTACCTGTTAACTACCAAAAAAAAAAAACTACCTGTCGTTGTTTGTAAACCTGTAAGACAAGACAAGAGAGATTTGTAGAAGGGGACTGTTGCATAGATGGGGTAGGTAGGCATGTAGTTGTAGGAAAAACTGGCAAAGGGAGATTTTTATCGAAACAGGACAGAGACGGAGGAGAGAAGAATGGGGTAGGGTCATCAAAGAATGTGACATCAGCATAGATAAAGTATTGATTGAGAGATTGGACTATAATATCGATATCCTCTTTGTAAACGAGAATATCCCAGAATGACACATTTATGAGCACAACGAGTATGTTTATCAACCCCATTATCAACTTGATGAAAAAACACGACGTAGCCAAATATACCAGGAGAGACAGGAAACAGGGGCTATTTGGGAAACATGATAGAATGAGGAGACTTGTTATACAAAACTAAAAGCATCCTACTAATCAAGTGACAAGCAGTGAGTATTGCACCGCCCCCATAGACATTAGGAACATGCATTTAGAACAACAAACATCGTACAATTTCAATAAGATAAATTTTTTCTCTTAGCAACTCCAATTTGTTGTCGAGTCCAAGGACAAGAAGATTGGTGAATCATTCCAAAAGAGGACATGAAATTAGTGAAAGGTTTTGAAAAATACTCCTTACTTTATCACTATGAAGAATTTTAATAGGTACACCAAGCTGCGTTTGAATTTCAGTACAAAAGGATTAAAAATAGAGAATAATTCAGAACGATTTTTCATCAAATATAACCAAGTAGTTCTTGAAAAATCATCCACGAAAGTCACAAAGTACTAAAATCTTAATTTAGAAACGACAGGACTCAACCCCTAAACATCGGAATGAATCAAGTGAAACAAGTTTAAGGCCCTATTATTAATCTAAGGAAGTAAGCATGATGATGCTTTTCTAATTAACATGACTCACAATCTAAATATTTCAAATGACACAAGCTAGGGACTATTGTCTTCAATTGAGTATGAGAAGGATGGCTAAGGCGGCAGTGGATATCAAGGGGGGAAGGAATTGCTGAAAATGTAATAGAGGTTAGTGCAAATGGTATATCTAGTTAGTAGACTCTCTTAACTTCATGTCCTCCACCAATCTTCTCTACCGTCTTCATATCCTAAATAATAACAGAATCTAGAAAAAAGATTACAAAACAGTCTAAATGTTCAATAAGTTTACTTATAGATAGGAGATTAAAGGAGAAAGATAGTATATATAAGATAGAAGATAAAGGTAAAGTGAGAAAAGAATGGATTGTACCAATTCCCCCCACGGGATTTCTAGATTCATTAGTTGTAATAACAGGAGGGATAGAAGATGGATGTTAAAAAGTAGAAAACAATTTGTGTTCCAGACATATAATCTAAAGCACCAGTGTCAAGAATCTAGGATGCAAGGGATGTAGAAAGACAAGTGACATGATTAACTTTATGTCTAAGAGATGCCTAAAGAACTATTTGATACTGGAGGAATTTAGAATACTCCTCGTCAAAAATAGTCACAAGTATAGATGAACCAGTCTCACTGCAATTAGAATCATTAGTAGAAATAGCTAGCTCAGAGATTCTTGCTTGAACCATGTAAGTTGGTTTACCATGTAATTTCGAACATTTCTCATGAATGTGTCCCAGCTTTCCACAATAAGTGTAGTTGGGTCGAGATCCTTTGCCTTTATTACTGTGACCTACTCAAGTATCACGCCCACCAGGAGTATAAGCACATGTCTGATTGACAAGAGCTGACCATGTGGACTCAAAATTCGCTTGAATTCCGAGATATAACTATTAGAGCTTTGAAAATATGTCTCAGTAAAATATGGAAGAGATGCTCCTCGAAGTATCTATACCCATATTGGTTCAAATTTTGAATCAACAAGCAAGAAATTTGAGAACAACCATTTGTTTGCCCTATTTCTGCATCCCATGAATGTCGATAGCTAATAGTTGAAGTGAGTTCAATTCTTCATACATTTTCTTTAGAGTTCAAAAAGTGCAGAGTGATGTTTTAGCCAGATTGTTGAAGCTTGAAGAAGTGACTAGTTACATAATAGAGACAACTGAGATCACTAGAGTATAGTACCTAAGCATACTCCCAGATCTCCTTACTAGTATCTAGATGAATGCATAAGTCTGCAATTTTAACTTCTATAGAATCCCATAACAAGCTAAGAATATTAATATCATCCTGAATCCAAGACTCATAGGAGGAATAGGAAGATGATGGTGGTGCAGAGTCAGTAAGATGTCTATTTGCCAAGTCCAATTAGGGCAGTAACTGCCTTGGACCACTGAAGATAATAAATTCCATTTAATTTTCTAGTAGTTAGACGATTAGGCCAATTTCCTGACCCAATTATCTTTGATTCCATGGGAACACTAGTGACGGCAGTTGATTCAAAAGTCATAATTGCATATCAACTATAGCACTGAAATAGAATGACCTTGAAGGGAACAAGATACCTTACTAGTTTTTGATGGAGCTGCGATGGCTGAGACTGCTAAGTCGATGGCTATGATCATCACCTGCAATGGCTGCGATAGCTAAGTCCTTGACGACGAGGGCTTTGACTAAAGATAAGGACTTCGATGATGAAAGCTTCGACTAGTGACAAGAGCTTGGACGACGAAAGCATTAGCTAACGGCAAGGGCTTCGACGACAGGTGACGAGGACTTCAACTAACAACCAGGTGATGCGACAATGAGGACGACGGCGACGTTTGAGACTACAAGACCCGTCTATCACACAGGACATCTGAGGTCGCGATCGTTGTGATAGTTGTCTAAGATCGCGATCATTACCATTGATCCCTTGTAGGTACTAGTTGGGTCACCGATGATCGACTGGTAAGTATCAAACACTATCAATTTTGGTCTCTTGATACGGACACAAGAACCACTAGGCTAAGGCTTCTTGATAAAGAAGTATGCAAGAAATCAAATATAAAGACTAGGATCTTTGCTCTAATACCATGTAAACATTCAAAAATTGAATGAATGACTTAATTTCATTATGTTTTTCATGCTATAAGTCTATAAAAAGTCATTTAGAGGTTTGTTGCACGAATTTTAAAAGCATTCTTCTGTTAAGGTGGGTATAGAGAATTGTGTTAAATTTTGGAGAGATACGTGGATGGTATTAGCTTGAAGGATTTCTTCTCCATAGACTTTTGAGTTAGGGAAGACATAACTAAGGAGTGCAGCTCATTGATATGTTGTATCATACCATAAGATTTTGATCTAAGAAGAGACCTTAAAGATTGAGAGGATAACATTTACTTGAATTTGATGAACTTGTTATACACTGAAAAGGTGGGAGCATGGGGATGTAGTAAAATGGATTAGGACTGACACAAGTAATTTTACAATGAACTCATTCTACAACACAATGGTTGACAGTAGAGAGGACTCTTTTCCATGGAAACTTACTTGGACTTCCAGAGAACCTCAAATAAATGCCTTTTTGTTTGGTGATTGGTCCAAGGAAGCATCCACACCACTGAAAATCTTATTACTAGAAAGCATTTTATAATCAACGGGTGTTGCTTTTGTAAAAGTGATGGAGAAACCGTTGTTCATCGTTTTGATGGATTTAGCATTATCTTGATCTGGCTTCACATTTCCTAACGAAGGGAGGAAGGTTTTTGCAACTTTGTGGGGGTTAAAAAAAAAACAAACAAACAAACAAACAAAGAAAAGAAAAGAAAAAAGGTGTGGAGTATCCTTTTTGTTTGACTTGGTTTATTCAAAGGCAAAGGAATAGAAGGCCTTTTCAAAATTCAGAACCTACTTTGTATAGGTTGGAAATTACTTTTTTTTATCTATGTTATATAGTAATTTTATGGACTTCATTCAGAGTATGGTTTTGTAAATCTTGTCTACAAAAAAAAAAAAAAAAAGAAAGAAAGGAGGGGGGGAGGAACATGATTAACAACAAAATGCCATAATCCACACCGCCATACCCCCTGGGTGGGGGGCAGGAGGTTTGCTTGAATGCCCTTAGCTTGGTGTATAAACATTCACATCCAAACCTGGCATTTTCAATAGTTCTGATGGCCATTATAGCTCTGATTTTTTTTTTCCACCACGCTACTAAATCAGCCTGTAACATAGCATTATGTAACAGTAAAGGCCAATATTTTGGAACCTTGTTAACAGTAGTAGGTGACTGCCTAAGCAAGATCTCTCTCCACTCATCCTCCTGTGATTCTCAAGTTGAAATAAACAAATTGAGATTGTTCTAAGAACAATATAAGAAAATAAATAAAAGGATAGGCTGAAGAAGAAAGATTCTCAGAAGAGACAAATAGAATGAACCAATCAGATGACATCTAGTTACTTAAAAATTAATAATTACAAAATTAACATGGGAATGTCCTCAAACCTTGATTTTTGCATTTCATCACAAGAAAAGCTTGCAAACTGAGAGTCACAGGAGAGGTACTCTGGTAAATGCCCAAGCAGACAGTTCATTTTGAAATTTTCTGTACTCCCTAGCTCAGGACAAATAATTTCGTACAAAGAGTTGGAAAAAGAATAAGGGTGAGTAGTTCCACGGTTCATGACAACCTCAGTAGCATCTTTCATGCTTGAAAACATATCAGCATACAGAATAGCACTCGCCACAAAGTTGACAATTTCTCCCTGAACAACCTGAAGAAGACGGGCAACTAGAAACAAAGAAGTGACTGCAGATATAAAAGTGCCCTGAAAAAGGAAATGGAAATGTTAAAAACTAGTTCATGTTTGTAAATTTTAACAATCAATTCCATGTTTGAGTTAATCAATCACTGGAGAGATAATCTTCTAAGGTATGCTCAGCCAGTAGGATATTTATCCTCAATCATGGAGTAGATTTTATATTAAAATCATGTACAAAATTATTTTAGTGGATTCCAATTTTTTATCACCAAAATGAATTTATAGTTTTAGAGAGTTTGTTAGGTTTTGGGTGTTCTGGGAGGTCCTACTTCTGTCAAATCTCCTGTAGTTACCTAATAATGTATTCTCTGGTCGGAAAATACGTTGGTTGTAACTATGAAGTCAGTCGGTAAACCCTGTCAAAAATGATCCCCCGTTTTGTGTTGCTGAGACATGCGCCTAAGGGGAAAGTCTTTGTAACCAGCCAAGGAGCCAAATTACGTGCCAGCGCTACTAATTGACTGCCAGCACGTAGCTGTGCTGTCAGTAAAGCCACCCTTCTTTGAGGGTGGAGGAAATTGCATTCAATGCCACCTAATGTCTGTGCCGAGAGTAATATCTATCCAGACAAAATCTGCATAAGGTCAAGGAGGAAAAGCTCCCCCACGTCAAGTCTACAGGCCAATGGACAACACCATCCAATCATCCTCTGATAATAGGGCAGGGCTCTTTTTGTAGTAATAGTGGGTGGATCTCATGAGATATATGCCAATAGAATCAAACAAAGGTCGAATGACCATTCAATTCATTAAGGGGCATAGGCGTTAGAAATATATATCCTGATTAAGGGTCATTTTGGTAATGCTTTCAGGGGAATGCTACCATAAATTACTGCTCAGCAAGTTACAAAATACACAAGCGTCTGAACTGACAAATCTACAAAGCACATGCACCTTAAAATGGGTATCATATATGTGTAGTACCCATATCCGGTATATATATATATATTGTGGAACACGAAGAAATATGCGTTGGATGTATCAGATAAATATCTCAACATGCCACTATTATTTTATCATATTTCTCCTAGTAATTCAATAAAAAAATGCTTGGGACTAACAAATCAAAACCTCTAAAATCTTAAAACATTCTCACATTTTGTTACTTTTATATAAGTTGAAATGTTTAAGATATTGAAATGCCAAGAGTCAAAAAAAAAAAAAAAAATGAAACGTTAAATTAGTATTTTTGCAAATGATTATATTCATATATATATATGTCTAATACAACTCACCTCAGCCAGGTTTTAATCCCACACTAGTTGGAGTCGGCTACATGAATCCCTCCCACCATTTTTCACATAAAGTACTATGTTTTCTGTGCGGTTATTTGAAATCAAGTCTTTCCTTATAATTTCAGTTCATATAATCTTAGGTCTATCTTTTATTCTTTTTACTCCAACTTAAATTCAATCTTTTTTTCTTACTATTGCATCCATAGGTCTATATTGAACATGACCAAACCGCCATAAGCCACATTCACTCAAGTCTCTTCCATCATTACCACCCCAACTTTCATTTAAATATATTATTTATTATTCTATCTTTTCTTGCATTATCATACATCCATCATAGCATTCTCATTTCCGTCACACTCATCTTATAAGAGTGTTACTTCTTAATGGCCGACATCATAAAGCATAGTTGATCTTATAACCGACCTATAAAATTTTCATTTCAACTTGATAGATATTGTATCCTATGAAGCATGGACTTGCCATCAAAGATGTTGTTTCCAAGCCAAACTCACAAGGGACTCCAACCCACGATAACTCATACTGAACATTTGTAGAACTCATCTAATGTTGTGTCATTTTTCTAAATTGTTTTTGTTCATACACAATTGGACACGTAGTTAACTCGTTTTTGACAAGGAGAAGTTTTTTTTTTTTTTTTTTATAATATGTGAACATTTTTAGTGGGAGTTTAATTGTGAATAAAATAAATTAAAAAATAAAACTATAAAGTCTTTGCTTTTTATAGTTGAACAGTTTGACAAAACGAAGTTTTGTTAGGATGATTTATTAGTTATCAGTTTGGATTAAATGTAATTATTATATTACTTTTTGTTGACTTTTAATCTATGGAATATAGTTATATCATTTCAGATGAAATGTACGTTATGTGATATTTTTGTTAACTTTTAAGCTATGAAATACATCGTTTGGTTTTGGATTTTAGTTTGTGTTTATTCTATTATTTCTCTTTTATTTAGATAAAGTATAAATATTTAAGATATAAAAATATATATTTTTGTTGAGTCCCACAATGTCTTGTCCAGCATTTTTTGAAAATCATATCCCAAGTATATATTTGTATCATGACTGTATTATGTGTTTAAATCCATGTTTCTTATTGTACAGTACTCAATGTCTAATAAAATGGTATAACTCAGCGAAATAAGTCTTAAGAAGTTATGATTCTCTGGGGACATGCTAGCAACATAAGTTGCATACCACTAACCCCCCCCCCCCAAAAAAAAAAAAAACCGCATAAGGAGACTCGAGTTTCACACATCAAACAGAAATATAAATATATACAAATAAAACTTAAGGAAGAAATCCCTTTGGACCTTGAAAGTGACAAATAATTGCAACAACTTCAATTTTAAAAGTATGTCCTCAAATATTTCTAATCAAAAGGTCAAAAATTCCTCCATTTGAGATACAAGTAGACTAAAGCATCTCAAAAATGTTTACCGATTATATAATTGACCTTAAAGGAACAGAAACTGTAACCTAAACAGCATGGTTAAGCTTCAACGACTGAGGAGACTAGAGAGAGAGAGATACAAAAAATGTCTCACATTACTCTGCGATAACTTCAGCAATGGGAGCAACATGGGAAAGACCAATGAGCTAACAAGGTTTTGGGTAACCAGTTTGCTCAGGCGAGACTCGTTGATACAAATTATGTCCTCAAGGTAGTAGAGATCATCCACAATTTTATCAGTCTCCAGAAGAAGGTCTCTTTTCCTTTCATGAGGGCAACTCTCCCTGCTTCAAACTCAATCAAATCACCAGATATGAGATGCTACTACATGCATATCACCAACAGAGTTCAACTTACAAAAATAATGGTTTCAAATTGAAAGAGCATACTCTGTAGCATGAACAAGGGCATCCATATGTATGCATTGGTTCTTTATGCTCAGAACCAAGTCTGAGAAATATTGCGAGACTGGAGGAGTTGTCACAAATTGATAGACCATGTCATCACTAACTGCAAAACAGAAGGACACCATGGCAACTTTCAATAATACAAAATTGAAGTTCATAATACTATTATGTCTTCGACTTTTGAAGTGATATGATAGGTAGTGAAATAATACCATTGTATATGTTGAGAGTTAATGCACGTACAGCTGTTTGAATCATTTTTTCTGAATGGTGAGCAAATTTCAGTGCTTCGCAATACAGTGGAAATGAGACTACAGCATTCTGTTGAAATGACATTAAAAATATGAAAACAAAGTGAAACCATTCCCCAAATATTTTCGAATTCAATCTGATGTGAAAACAAAAGGCCATATTTAAGGGGCATATGCAAAAGCCCCCTGCTCACTTCAACATTTTTCATATTCCAAAAATTTCAATAATTTCTGGTTCTCATGTGGAAATAATTACATTTCAGCCAAAATATATAAACTTCTACATAGTTTGCTACTATAAATATTGGATGCAGTCATAATACAAACATGTTCAACCATACATCATGCATGATAGTGAAATTAAGACTTTCTCTTCCTTCAATTATTTGATATTAAATCAACAAAGCTAGAGCATAGGAATTCTTTCATCACTAGTCTTGAACAAAAAATCCAAGCGCTTTTTATGATCTGTATCAAATTCACTCCCATATCCTAAAGAAATTTGTCTTATGGATCTAATAATTAAACCCTTTGAAGTAAAACAGATTGATGTAGACAATTTGAGGATACTAATAATCCTGACATATGGTTTCTGAATTCTAAAGTCACAAGGTACAGGAGGACAATTAAACACATCTAACACTTCCTCATTCCATTCCTACTTTTTCTTCACTTGCTTCACCACTTCTTTCTTCCTAGATCAAGAAAGTAAATCTCTTATGATTATGAATACGCTTATTAGAAGATGTTTTGCTACCGTCCACAGGTGCATTCTGTTTAAACCTTTTTGCATATTTACACCAAATTAACTTGCGAGCTAGTGTACAATTTTAAAAGTTTTTTAAGAGAAAAAGTAAAACCATGTAGACAAGAACTCCACTTGGCATGCTTGGAATTTAGCTTCTTATGTGAATTCAAGTACCTCAAGGATTGATGATCAAAATACACAACAAATTCTCCATATGCTAGGTAATGCTCCCAATGTTGAATGGTTGGAACAAGTGCCTAAAGTTCCAAATCATAGGTAGAATAATGACGTTTAGCATCTGATATCTTCCCACTAAAGAACTCCACTGGCCTTTCTTCTTGACTAAGAACAGCTCCGATCCAAAATGTGACGCATCACACTCCACAGTGAAAAGCTGCTGAAAATCTAGTAGAACTAGCACCAAAGTTGCTGTCATCTTCTCTTTAATTTGTTCAAAAGTTGTTTGTGCTAATTTTGACCACTTAAATTCAACTACCTTCAGACACATTGTGATTGGGCTCATAATAGATCTGAAATTTCGTATAAACCCTCCGTAGAAAGAAGCCAATCCTCGGAAACTACGAATATCACCCATAGATTGTGGTATGGGCCAATCTTTAATTGCTCAAACCTTCTCTGGATCCAGTTGCAGCCCCTTGGTTGAAACAACAAAGCCAAGAAACACAACTCTGTCACACAAGAAAGAGCACTTCTTCAAATTGACATAGAGTTTCTCCTTGCAAAGAACCTCCATGACTTGATGCAAATGCATCAAGTGCTCTTCTCTAGTTCGACTATATATTAAAATGTCATCAAAGTAAACAAAATTACAAATAAAACCAAGAATAGCTTGAGTACCTACGTCATGACACACATGAATGTACTGGGCATATTTGAGAGTCCAAAAGGCATCACTAATTACTCATATAGCCCATCTGGTGTCTTAAAAGTAGTTTTCCAATCATCGCCACCCTATATATATATTTGGTGGTAACCACTCCTTAAATCAATTTGGGCAAAATTTTTTATACCAAGCAAGCATATCACGCATCTCTTCCAAGTGAGGAATGGGGAACTGATACTTCACTGTAATTTTGTTAATTACACGACTATCTACATGCATTTGCCATGAACCATCTTTTTTTGGTATTAGTAAAGCTGGAACAGCACAGGGGCTTTTGTTGTCATGCACCAGGTCCTTTGAAATCAGCTCTACAAGTTGCTTTTGCATTTCTTTTTGGTGAGCAAGAGGCATTCTATAAGATGACAGATTTGGTAAATGTGTTCCAGGTACTCGATGGCATGTTGAATGCTTCTCATAGGTGGTAAACCCTTTGGTAATTCTATAGGCTGGCAAATCTGAAGAGGGACATGAAGCTCAGAGACTCTACTATCTGGCTGGTTCGTCTACACCTTCATCTATCACTTGTTCTGCAGTCACTTCTCCCATAGAAATTCACTGTCATCTTGGTTATCCGTCTTTTGATAGGTTGAAATTTATGATTTCTAGTTTGAGTCAACTTCAGTCTTTAAATTGTGAGTCTTGTCAGTTAGGAAAGTATCACAATACTTCCTTTAGTCCCAGAGTCAATAACAAGTCCTTAAGTCCTTTTGATTTGATTTATTCAAATATATAGTTTATTCAAATATATGGGGACCAAGTCATGTTATTTCAAAATTAGGGTTTAAGTACTTTGTTACTTGTTAATGTATGTTAATATATATTCTTGTACCTAGTGTATCTAGTATTTATGTATCTAGGAGATATGTACCTAGTTTATGTTCTTTGTACAGTATTTATTGTATGTGCATATTATATATATATAAATACCAAGTAATGACAACCCATTTGCGTGTGTCAAGCCTTTCAATCAATGCACTTCCAATTTACATTACTTTTATTGATGATTTCTCGAGACTTACATGGGTTTATTTAATGAAAAATTGTTCTGAGTTATTTTCTATCTTTCAATCCTTTTGTGTTGAAATTAAAACTCAATTTGATATGACTATTAAAATTCTTCGCAGTGACAATGCCAAAGAACATTTTTCTAAATCCTTCACAGATTTTATGACCTCATTTGGCATGCTCCATCAGTCCTTTTACTCTCGTACTCCACAACAAAATGGAGTTGTAGAGAGGAAGAATTTACATCTTGTTGAAATAGCCTGTTGTCTGATGTTTTACATGCAGGTTCCTAAGAGTTTTTGGAGAGATGCTATTTCTCATTGCATGCTACTTAATCAATAGAATACCATCTTCTATTCTACAGGGTCATTCCCCTTATTTTGTTTTGTTTTCCCAAACACCATTGTTTCCTCTTCCTCCACCTATTTCTGGCTATGTTGCTTTTGTCTATCAACTTGACAGTATAACTGACAAGCTAGAATCTTGTGTTCTTAAGTGTGTATTTTTGGGTATTATCAGTTACAGAAAGGATATCAATGTTACAGTCTATTTTTTCATCAATATTTTTGTGTGCTAATGTCTTATTCGTTGAAAATACTCCTTTCTTTTCTGATACTTCATCTTTATCTGATTTGAATGAGAGTCTTCCTTTACTTGTGATTTCCCATTTTCGTCTCTCTTGTCCTGATCAGCAGGTTTATACTAGACGGCTAGCAAATACTAAGTCTTCACCTGATACTTCAGGCACTCCGTTTTCTCCTTTCTAGTCTTCAGATCCTTCTCCTGAGCCAGAACCTGATGATCTTGATCTTCCCGTTGCCCTTCAAAAAGGTAGACGACTTACACCTCTCATCCTATTTCAAATTTTATTTCCTATACAGCTTTGTCTCCTTCTTATCATGCCTTCGTTACTTCTCTATCTACTGTTCCTATTCCTAATTTTGTGTCAGAAGGATTATGTCATTCTGGATGGCATGTTGCCAAAGGGTACACTTAGATTTATGGCCTCAATTTTTCAGATGCCTTCTTTCCTATGGCTAAGATTACATCTGTTCGTCTTCTCATTTCACTTGCTGCTATTTTTCACTGGTCACTTCATCATCTGGATGTTAAGAATGCCTTCATTTATGATGATCTTGTTGAGGAGGTGTATATAAAGCAACCTCATGGGTTTGTTACTCAGGGGGAGTCTTGATTACTCTGCAAATTATAAAAAAAAAAAATATTGTTGTGTGGCCTAAAACAATCCTCTTAGGCATGGTTTCGAAGATTTAGTGATGTAATGGATTTTGGATTAACACGTTGTGGTGTTGATCATTCAGTAATTTACCGCCATTCCTCTAAGGGTGTGTTTGTTTGAGGGATTGGATGATGGGGGATAAGTAATACTGTGGGGTCCACAGATGGGATTGGATAAAAGATGGGATTAATTTTTTATGTGGGATTATTTTTTTGGTGTTTGGTTGGTGGGATATAAAGTAGGATAAAAGATGTGATATGATATGTGATGTGATAGGAAATAATTTTGGACCTTTGGATCTTGACAGGAAACAAATCCGGAGATGGGGTATTAATAATACCACAAAAAGCTAGGATTGCTCATCCGGCCATTTGCCGGATTGCCACTCCAATCCGTGGGACCCACGGAGTAAACAAAAAACCAAACAAACACTTCACATAAGTAGGTCCCACGGACTGCCAATCCAATCCCCCATCCCTCATCCACCAAACAAACACAGCCTAAAGGATATAGATGGTTATTAGTTTATGTCGATGATATTGTGATCATAGGAGATGATACACAAGGTATTCATGATCAGAAAATATTTCTTCAAAGTAAGTTCAATACCAAAGACCTAGGATTATTGAAGTATTTTCTGGGCATTAAAATTGCAAAATCACACAAGGGTATTGCTCTCTCAAAGAATATATACACTTGATTTGTTGTCTAAAACTAGCACGTTGGGAGTCAAACCAATTGATACTCTAATGGATCTCAACACAAAACTTCTTGCAGATAAGGGAAAATTATTGGATGATCTAGTCGATATCGCAGAGTAGTCGGAAAACTTAATTATCTGACAGTTACAGGGCCAGATATCTTATTTCCTACAAGTGTCTAGTCATTAGGATGTGATTATTTGTATTTTGAGGTATCTAAAAGGTGCACGAAGACACATTTGTTGTATCAAGATAATACCTATACCCTTGTTCAAGGATATACAGATGCCGATTGGGCTGGATCTCCGTCAGGTAGACGACCAACTACTAAATAATTATCTTTGTAAGAGGATATCTAATATCCTGTAAAAGCAAAAAGTAAACTGTTGTGGCAAAATCAATTGAGTCAGAATATAGGACCATGGCACATATGTCTTGTGAATTGATTTGGATACTTCATATGTTGACAAAGTTGGGAGTTTCTGGATTACAGCATATGAAACTGTTTTGTGATAATCAAGTTGCTGTCCACACAGTTTCTAATCCAATATTTCATGAGCGAACCAAGCATATTGAAGGTGACTGTTACAAAATATTATCAAAACTAGTCATGTGAAGTCTGAAGATCAATTGACTGATTTATTTACTAAAACTCTAGGCGGAGCTAGATTAAGGTATATTTGTAACAAGCTTGGAACATACGATATATATACTCCAACTTGAAGGGGAGTGTTAATGTACATTCATCATGTATCTGCACTTATGGTGCATGTATCTTCATTTATGTCTGCATTTATGTATTTAGCCTCGGGTTAATGAATCTAGCCTTGGGTAATGAATCTAGCCTAGGGACATCTGTACATACTTTGCTGATTAGTAATGCACATATGACAACCCAATTGGGTGTGTCAAAGTTATTCATTATATCTGTTTCTATAATAGTTAAGCTCTCATCTTGTTGATCCTCTAATGAATTCTTCTGTTAAACTTGATTCTTAGACTGGTGTTCCCTTTTGCTGTGAGTATGTAAGCAATTAGTTGACAAACATATTTATCGCACTGTTATTTGCCCTAACATTACCTATGCTATTACAATTATTAGTTAGCTTATACATCATGTTATTCACATTTTGAGGTTGTCTTTCATATTTGTGATACCTCAACGATGGTCTCGGGCTTGGTCTTTCATTTGTCCTACCTTATCTCATTTTGTGAATGGATTTAGTGATGCTGATTACACTAGCAGTCATCTTGATAGATAGTCTACTTCAAGCTATTATCCCTTTATCAGTGATAATCTTGTTACATGTCAAATTAAGCAACAACGTGTTATTGCTTGTTTTAGTGGTGAGGTGAAGTATCGGGCTATGGTTGGTACTTTTCTTCTGAGATGTTATGGATTCGTCCACTCCAGAATTTTTTGTCTTGATATACCTAAACTATGTCCATGTAGTCTAATAATCAGACTGTTATCTTTATTGCTAACAACCCCGTATTCCATGAGCGTACAAAGCATATTGCAATATATTGTCACTTTATTTGCGAACTACTATTGCAAAAAGATCTTTGTACTCCTTATGTTCTTTCTAATTCCCAATTGGGCGACATTTTGACTAAGCCTTTGGGTCATTTTTTCTTTCAATAGACATTGTCCAAGGTAGGCATGTTTAATATATATGGTACAGCTTGAGGAGTGTTAAGTTTTAGTTAATCTTTGCCTTTGATGGGCATTTTTGTATTTTTCACATATGGACCAATTACCCTATTTCGACACTTAATAAAATATTTTACGGAAGGCTAACTAATTTCATTTAATCCATTCTCCTAATTATTCTTTGCTCTCTTATTTTCATTTTTATTTTCAGCTACACTAAAATTAATGTGAAACAAGGACCACCCGAAAACCAACAAGGGTCGGTAAGATAGTCTTGTGAAACTACACATTCAATAGTTACAGCCACGTTCATTTCTTTACCGGTGGTATATAAACATCAAATCCCTACCATAGATGTATTCTTAGTGACATCCAAGTTCATTTCTTTACTGGCGGTACATAATCATCAAATCCCCACCGCAGATGCATTCTTATAGTCATCACAAACCGTAAGAGCTTTGCTGAATGTAGCACTTGCATCATGATATAATTTAAACCAATATAAGGAAGAATTTAAACCAGCAATCGTTCATCAAATATTGATAATATGTCATAAGAATTAATTTACCTCATGAACTTTCACAAGAAGACAAAGGGTATCTCTGTTCAATTTGCTGCTCACAGCTCTGATTTATAAAATTAAAAAAAAAAAAAAAAAGTGTCAATAAGAAAAAGCGTGAAAACATTAAGGAAATAATTTAACATGTTCGACAAAATTAACAACACAGTGTCAACACAGAAACAGGGAGAAAGAGGAAGCACGTTATAACAACCTTAAAAAGGATACATAATAAGGGGCTAGATCTCCCCCATCAAATTCGAACTGATGAGTTATTATGTTGTTGATATAGTCATTGCTTAAACAGTAGTCTGCAGTATTTAAATATCAACTTGTCAGAAAAATACAGCCAAAAGCCAGAGAATTAAGCACAATTTTTTTTCCTTTTGACAGAGGGCAAATATGTAAGGAATATTATACAGCATAATTGCTCATGCAGAAAGTGGTCCATATTTTGACAGGACGAAAGCTCCTAATAGAAACAGCTCCTTGAATAACACTCCACACACCCTCCCCCAGCCCAAACTCCTAAAGGAAGTATGCATGCACAGTGCTCGGGCATATATAGAGAAAGATGGCACATGTACACCCAAGGAGTTCAGTATGCCTGTTCACATTATACCTGTGATATAATTTATGAATGAATGCATTTGCAACTAAGGGCCTAGCGAGGCATGCAAACTTACAAAAATGGGAAACTTCAAGCAGTGAACAAGCATGTTCTTGATACTAACATCTCACAATACTCACAGCCATGTTCTTAATTATTACTCTGTTCAATGCCTGGAATAGTGATATTACCCAACACCCACTCACACAGACACAGAAGAAAACACCTACTCACACAGACACAGGAGAAAAGAGAATACACATTTGTTCAAGGAGTTTAGCATGCACATTTCAGAAATGATTGTTTCCCTGATGTTCTAATTGTTATAATCAAATAGAAAAAGAAAAAGTGACTTGCAAATAAGCACAGCTAGCATTAGCACCTGCACATGCTCGTGCAATCATGTGCATGCAAAACACACCCAACTGAAAAGAGAGAAACAGGGAGGAAACAAGATCATATTATATTCATTATTCTTACAAATTGCATGATCCGTGTCCATATTTTGAATCAAAATGCTCAGATATTGAAGTAATGGTGCCTCAATTCTTGAATTTCTGCTGATCTTTAGCATACGAACAAACTCTCCTAATACTTGATATTCCATGAAGCATCTGCAAATTTTGAAAGGAGGAGAAAAAGTTTAACCCTCAACTCTATAAAAATAGCAAGATGAAAACTATGAACTCAAAATAACAAGTTCTAGTCTAAGAATGCGTACTCAAAAATTGCTGGGTTGTGTCGGTCACCATATGTAACTATTTCTACTATGGATTGCAATAATTCTACAACTAATTCCTGAAAGGCAAATAAACAAGAACTAAGATATCACATGGGGGAAAAAATCATTATGTTATAGGGATAACATATAAAAACTTCAACTGCAGTACCTTGTTACTCATGTTCACCACTTTGATTGTACGCAATTCATTGATTATGTATCTACGGCCACAAACAGATGAAATGAGTTCTCAAATACAAAGATATTTAATGAAAAACCAAAAGAACAAACAGACCCTTGACAAGAAAAAAAGACTACAACTATATCCCTAATGATGGATAAGTCAACAATGTTAGACCATGAATGAATAAGTTTATATGTACAATGAAAAATAAAAACAATAAAGAAAGAGTGACTTCACATTGAAATCACAAAAATAAAAATGTGTAAGGCAGGCAAAAACTTTTAAACCATTTTTCTTTCACTATCTTGATGAACAATTTGCACCATCACAAGCAGATTTCTCATGGCATTCTTTAAGGAATCATAATTAATTTACTAGGAAATTATGGCATTAAGAAAAACAAGCAATAATAGGCATAAACAAACTGTTTGGAAGAATTTGATTTTTTTCACGTTCCATTGCTAACCAAATTAAATCTTCCTGATAAGTCAACCATAAAACAACAATGAGAATAGCTTTGCCATCTAGATGAAGCCATAAACAACCACAAGGACTAAAGTGGTAAGACTAGTTAAAAAACTACGATGAACTAAAAAATCTATTATTTTGAAAGCAAGCAGACAACTTAGCCCGGTAAGCCATATTAGCACTCAGGTACACTTGGTAATGGATAGGCAATTACTGCAGGAAGGATACTCATCACATCATGAACTTATATGATGCAGTCAAGTAAGACCACTAGCAAAAGCAAGTTTTCTCTGACCATTCATATCTCATAAGTGATATAACTTTTTTTTTTTTTTTTTTTTTTTCATTTAGAGTAAAAACCGATGAAGTTTGATTATATGAAGAAGTGGATTCAATTCTGAATGGAACAAGCTTAAATCATTGTTTAACAAAGTACTGAAGTAAGCCATGCCACCTTTTGTGAATTTTGAGATCTGAAAAGCCTTACGTAATACTCACTATGAATCCTTGAGTTCCAACCCCTAATTGACCTTTGAAATCTGGAAAGCCTCGTGTAATGCCCACTAGGAATCCTTGAGTTCCACCCCCTACTTGACCTTTCTCATTTATCTTTCTTTTTTCCATTTTCATCCTAAATATCAAAGATTATTCCAATGTTGGGATAAATTGAAATCAAATTCAAGTGTATTCCTTGTAGAAAGAGTGAATAGAGGTTGTAAGAAACCTCTCAAGTAATGTATTCCCATTGGAATATCTGCTCTTTTGTTGGTTAGCAAAATTTCCTCTTAGATTGCAGCGATAAAGTCAAATCAAGCACTTCTGAAATATTCTAAATCCTAGCGCATTGTTCAATGTGCAACTTCTCATTGTGTTGCTGATGGAGACTTTGATAACCGTTTTCAATTCAAATATTTTGGGGGGGGGGGGGGGGACGAAATTTGAATTGGATAGGTTAAGTTTGAAGAACAGTATTTTAGGGATTTGACTTATTTGTTTTCCATAAAATATTTTGGGATGTGATTTATTTGCTTTCCATAAAATTCGAGATTTGATTGATTTATTTTTGGATATTACTTCATATGGTCTTTAACCCTAGCCTATACAAATGGTAAGAGATTGTAAGGGATGGGCAGTTTTTGAATGATATTGAAATAATTTCCGTTTTACTTTCGCATTGTTTACTTTTATTTTATTATTGTGTTCTTGGCTTCGCTGTGCTACGTCAAGTGGTATTAGAGCCGAAAGATTCAATATTCGTTAGAAATCCACTCTTCCAAAGAACCCTAATTTTCATTACTATGCCCACCCAAATAACCTAAGCTGTCGTACATCGTTGTTGCAACAGATTTAGTGCCAGATCTAAAATAGCAACCGCCGTAGCAATTACCGCAGCGGCAGCCGCAGCTGCCGCTGTCGCTCTACACACCCTCAAACCCTTCGAGTACGTTTTCGAGCGTTTTACCAATATTTAATTCCGGCGAATCCCACCATTGGCACCATCTGCCTTCGGCGAACTCACCAGTGACTCCGACGACCTCCGATGACTTTTCCGATGACCGGCCGGTAACCTCCGGTGACTTTTCCAACAACCTTCAGCAAAGTTCAGAATAACCACCACACTCCAGTGATCTGACCTGTGCTCCGGCGAAGTTCCGGCAACCTCCGACGAAACTCTGCTGACTTTTCGGAGAACCTCCGGCAGTTTGTGCTTCGCAATGGTACGTGTCCTCTACTCTAAACTGTGATTACATATTTTATTTGGTTAGGAAAGATATTAAATTCACATTTCGAACTCTCTTTAACCTACATTAAATTTCTTTTTTGAGAGATTACTGAGAGCCACCATTTCCCATACTCCTATTATCCTAAATTTGAACACAATCATACTCGTTGTTTTCATTACTTGCATATTTGTGACATTTTACTTTGGCCTGCCATAATATTTAATTACTTGTTTCAATTTGAGTTAACATTAGCATAAAATTTCTATCTCACCCTCCCTTACCAAAAAAAGAAAAAAAAAAAACTCAGTATCCATCTCCTTCCCTTTCATACTATACCTCATATTCATTCGCCAAACCCTTCTACCATGGAACAAAAAGTATCTACCCTAGAACAAAACGTGAACACACTACAGGATTCAATGAACTAACTCCGTGAGGACTTTGATAGATTAGCTAGAGTGTTAAGCAAACGTCAGGTAGATGATCAGAGAGGCGACATCCCTATTCCTCCCAAACAGACGTTAGACCCTTCCCACAGTTCCATCAGTTCTATTGGATTTTATCCAGGTAGTCACGGCCAAATGCAACTTCCTCGAGGATCTCATGGGAGAGACACTGAGGATGATGCAAACTCTGTTCTAGGTTATGGTAATAGATTCTCTCCCGTTGATCGTGTCACAGATCATAGGCCGCATGGGGATAACTATGGGATTCAACCACCTGTGCAATACCCTAGAAACCACCAAGATGAGTTTAACAACATAGTCAAGGCTATAAAAGTTGAAGCTCCATCCTTTGATAAACAATTAGATCTCGATATCTTTTCTGATTGGCCTCTTGAGATTGAGGATTACTTTAGGTGGGTATCATATGTCCGACTTGCATCAAGTCATGTTTGCCCAAATGAAGTTAGTTGGTTCCGCCAAGCGGCATTGGCAGCATGTTCAGACTAAGAGAGAGCGATTTGGGGCCTCACCCATTAATCGCTGGGTTGACATGAAAGTTAAATGGCAAGAGAAGTACCTTCCTGCCTACTATGGAGACCAACTGAATGATCAATTAATGAATTTAAGGCAAGCATCTCTTAGTGTCACTAAGTACATGTCTAGTTTTAAGGTCTTTTTATAAGATGTGACATTAGAGAAGAGTCTTGGCGAACAGTGGGTAGATTTATTAATAGGTTACGCCCTGAACTCAAAAGAGAAGTAAGTTTATTTTCTCTTGACTCTTTAGAGGACGCCTTTCACAAGGCTCTATCCATTGAACAATTGTATAAACTCTCCACCCCTGGACAGATGACTTCTCAATCCCAACAATCTAAGTCATTCTCTTCTCAAAAACCGAGTGGGAGTTTACAAACTGGTACAATTACTTCACGGGGAAGTAACAGTCCTGACTTGAGAAATTAGGGTAGACACACTACTGAGCCTAGTTTTTCTAGGTTTCGCCTTGGTACTTCAAATATCCAATGTCATAACTGTCATAAGAGGGAACAGATTGCTGCACAGTGTCCACAGCGAGCACTTGTACTCAGTCAGGGTCTAGATCCGTCCCCTGAGTCTGATGAGTTTGAACGAGTAGATAGTTTTGACACCGAGGATGGGTGCGAGGAACACGAGGCTAAGGATGAATTCTATCTTAGTGTCATGCGGTGTATCTTATCAACCCCTATGAAGGAGGAAGATTGGAAGCGCACTAGCATCTTCCAAACTTTCCTTAAGTGTGGAACCAAGGTTTGTAAGATTGTCATAGATGGGAGAAGTACTATGAACGTAGTATCCACTCATGCACTTAGGAGGATTAGACTTAAACGAGAGCCACACCCACATCCCTTTCGAGTAGCTTGGGTAGACGCTACTAGCCTATTTGTCACCCACAAATGTTTAGTCCCTCTCGAGATGGGAAGTTACTCTGATAAAGTGTGGTGCGATGCTCTTCCTATGGATGTCGCGCATGTGTTACTTGGTCGTCCGTGGCTATATGACATGGACGTAATACATCATGGACGATCTAACACTGACATCTTTCAACACCAAGGTAAGACCATCCAATTGAACCCTGTTAAGCCAAGGGAACACGAAATTGAGTCTCCACTTAAGGCGGGTTCCCAGGCTAAGCTTGTTTCACTGTCTCGTACTCCAAAGAATCACACCATCCAATTGCTGACTCGGAAAGAATTTGAGAAAGTTGGAATAGAGTGTGGATTTGTGTTAGCTTTAGTGGTTGAGAATGTTTTTCATGTTCAATCTACAAATTCCGAAGCTCTTGACCCTACACTTACTCAGTTACTTGAACAGTTTAAGGATGTGACACCTACAGACCTGCCCGAGGGGCTTCCTCCTATGCGGGACATTCAACATGCTATAAACTTCATACCTGGATCCCAATTATCTAAATACCTCACAATAGGATGAATCCTAGTGAGCGTGCTAAGTTGCAAAGGCAAGTAGGAGAACTTTTACAAAGGGGTGCTATTCGAGAGAGTCTTAGTCCTTGTGCTGTGCCTACTTTACTGACTCCAAAGAAAGATGGGTCATGGCGAATGTGCATTGATAGTAGAGCCATTAATAAGATCACTGTCAAATATAGGTTTCCCATTCCTCACCTCGAGGATATGCTGGACCTTTTAGCGGGTTCTCTTTGGTTTTCCAAGATAGATCTTCGTAGTGGCTACCAGCAGATTCGTATTAAACCAGGCGATGAGTGGAAAACTACCTTTAAAACTCCCGATGGCTTGTATGAATGGCTAGTAATGCCATTTGGATTGTCTAATGCTCCTAGTACCATTATGAGAATCATGACTCAGGTCTTACGCCCTTTCTTAGGAAAATTTTTGGTGATATACTTTGATAATATACTTATCTATAGTAAAACCAAGAAAGACCACTTAGATCACCTTCGGCAAGTCTTTGAGATTTTGCGGGCTAAGTAACTTTATGCCAATCTCAACAAGTGTTCGTTCATGCAGTCTCAGGTGTCTTTCCTTGGGTTCATTATATCTTATCAAGGGATTGCAGCAAACCTAGAGAAAGTTAGGGCTATCCTTGAGTGGCCTGAACCTAAGTCTCTCTCAGAGGTTTGTAGTTTTCATGGACTCGCCACATTCTATCAAAGATTCGTTAAGGGTTTTGGATCTATTATGGCTCCCATCATAGACTGCATGAAAAAGGGGAGTTTCCAATGGATCACAGCTGCCACTAGAGCATTTGAGGAAATCAAGAAGAGAATGGTAGAGGCTCCTGTTTTGAGACATCCCGACTTTTCCAAAGCCTTTGAGGTTGCTTGTGATGCATCTGGGGTAGGTATAGGGGGTGTCTTGAGTCAAGAGGGTCGACCAATAGCATATTTCACTGAAAAGCTTAATGAATCTAGGAAGCATTACTCTACATATGATAAAGAGCTATTTGCTGTTGTTCGAACCTTATGGCTTTGGCGATATTACTTGTTACCACAAGAGTTTGTGTTATACTCTGATCATCAGGCCTTAAAATACCTTCATTCACAAAAGAAATTGAGTAATAAGCATGCTTTATGGGTAGAATTTCTTCAAGAATATACATTTGTTCTCAATCACCGCGCAAGTGTAGAGAATAAGGTTGTTGATGCATTGAGTAGGGTTGCTCTCACTTTGCAGTCTATCAGTGTTCGTGTCATAAGGTTTGATAGGCTCAAAGACGAATACCCGACCTATCCCGATTTTGGCCTAATCTTTTAAGACATCTAGGCAAGTAACCATCGTAAACTAGTTGATTTTCTTATTCGAGATGGTTACTTGTTTTGTGGGTCCAAGTTGTGCATTCCTCGTACTTCTATTCGTGACTTTTTAGTTTAGGAGTTACATGCAGGGGGATTAGCAGGCCATTTTGGCAGGGATAAGACTATCGTTTTAGTCGAAGATCGATTTTATTGGCCATCCTTAAAGAAAGATGTGGTTAGAATTGTTTCTCAGTGTCGTACGTGTCAAGTCGCAAAGGCTAAAAAGCAAAACTCTAGGTTATACACACCCTTACCTATTCCACACGCACCATGATAGGATGTCAGTATGGACTTTGTTCTTGGATTTCCTAGAACTACTAGGAATCATGATTCTATTATGGTAGTAGTTGACCGATTTTCTAAGATGGCCCACTTCATAACTTACACCAAAACAGCTGATGCTTCTCACGTGGCTAAATTATTTTTTAGAGAGGTTGTCAAACTGCATGGCCTACCAACTTCCATAGTGTCAGACAAGGATGTTAAGTTTGTGAGTTACTTTTGGAAGACTCTGTGGAGACTGTTTGGTACCCATTTGAAATTTTCCTCTGCATTTCATCCCTAGACCGATGGTCAGACTGAGGTAGTTAATCGAAGTTTAGAAGACCTGCTGAGGTGTCTAGTTGGGGAACGTCAGGGAACTTGGGATTTGTTACTCCCTACTGCTGAATTTGCCCATAATAGCTCTATCAATCGTTCCACTGGTAAGAGTCCTTTTGAGTGTGTTCATGGTGTTACCTCTCACCAACCTATTGACCTTATTCCCTTACCTTCTAATAGCCGACCATCCCAATCAGCTGAATCCTTTGTCCAACACATTAATGATATTTATGCTGATGTTAGACGGAAAATTGTTAGTAGTAATTTAGATTATAAACTAGCTGCTGATGTACATCGTCATAATGTTGCATTTAATGAAAGGGACCATGTTATGGTTCGTGTTCGCCCAGAGCGTTACCCTAAACATTCTTTCAAGAAATTGCATGCACGTGCCATTGGACCTTTTCGTACCTGTAGCAAATTGGGCCCTAATGCTTATTTAATTGATTTACCTACTAATATGAGTATTAGTCCAATTTTCAATATAGTGGACTTGTTACCTTACCGAGGCACATTCGAGCCTCCAGTTTTTCCTATTAGTACTTCTGCAGGTCCTTCTAGTGGCACTTCTATTCCTTCACCAGTCCCAGCCATGCCCCCTCTTCAGCAAATGGAGGTAAAGCAGATCACTGATATGCTTGATTTTGAGACCATCATTTCTCCTCAGGGGCGCCTTCAGCGTTTTTTTGTCCGGTGGAAGCACAAACCAGACTCCAATGCTACTTGGATTACTGAGGAGGAGTTCCACCACATTGATCCTGAGCTCTTGGCACATTATCTTCACCAGCACTCTGCGGAGCAGAGTTTTTTTCAGCCCGGAGGGAATGATAGGACTTTGATAACCGTTTCCAATTCAAATATTTTAGGCGAGGATGAGATTTGAATTGGATGGGTTAAGTTTGAAGAGCAATATTTTAGGGATTTGATTTATTTGTTTTCCATAAAATATTTTGGGATGTGATTTATTTGCTTTCCATAAAATTCAAGATTTGATTGATTTATTTTTAGATATTACTTCATGTAGTCTTTAACCCTAACCTATATAAAGGGTTAGAGATTGTAAGGGATGGGTAGTTTTTGAATGATATTGAAATAATTTCCATTTTACTTTCGCATTGTTTACTTTTATTTTATTATTGTGTTCTTGGCTCCGCTGTGCTACGCCAGCTGCCTTCGTGTAAGCTTACCTCGAAACATAAGCTATGCTCACCTATGCGAAAGAGAACCATTGAAGGGATTAAGGTACTTTGGAAAGCAAGAAAAAATAATAATACAAGTTGGAGGATCACAAAAGGAAACCAAATGAATGCATATGATGTGCCCGAAGAGTATCAGCAGGATGAGAAACACAATACTCAAAAATCAAGGCCAAAGGATTCAAATAACAAACAATAACAATAACATTAACATGTGATATTTCATGGGATAAGAAGAATTAAAATACAATAAGAATTAAAATACAGTATTATAACGAATCAAATAGTTGAAAATAAGAATACAGAACCACAAAATACTGAAACAGTTAATTGATCTATCACCAGACCATTAATCTCATATATATCCATAATTACATAATATGTTTACAAGAATACCAAATCCTAATTGACAATAAGATAAGGAAAATATAGAAACAAATTTCCCATTCTAACACTCCCCCTCAAGTTAGAGCATACAGATCAAACAATCCTAGCTTAGCAGAAAAGACTTGGTAAGAATGTCACCCAACTGTGACTCTAAGCCCACGTACAACATGCAAAGATCACCCCGCATCAAAAGATACCGAATAAATTGACAATCACTTTCAATATGTTTGTGCAGTTGTAAAAAACAGAGTTGTTAGCAATGAAGATAGCAGATTGATTATCGCAAAACATAAACATCGGCCGAGGAACCTCTATACCAAAATCATGAAAGAGTAAGTAAACTCGAAACATCTCAAATGTAGCATGAACCATGGCACGACATTTAGCATCACCACTAGAATGGGCGACAACATTCTGGTTTTTACACCACAAAGTGACAAAATTGTCACCAATAAAAGTACAATAACTAGAGGTAGAGCGATGATCAGTGCGACTCTAAACCCAATCAGCGAGGAGCAGCATCGAGTACCAACAAGGTCACAACTACAATGACAAGGTCGTGACACTCATCGGCAAACACTGACTACCAATGAGGCTTTGTGGTGGTCAAAGCTTAGGTTTTTTTCCTCTTTTTTTTTCTTTTTCTTTTTTTTTTTTTAATTCAGAGAAGGCTCTGATACCAAATTGAAAACAAGAATAAAAAACCAAAAAATAATGAAAGGGTCAATTGATCTATCACCAAACCATTAAACTCATATATATATACTGTTGGATGCCAATTGGCTATCCATAATTACATAATATGTTTCCAAGAATACCAAATCCTAATTGACAATAAGATAAGGAAGATATAGAAACAAATTTCCTATTCTAACACAAACAATGAGATTTTTTTTTTTTTGGGGGGGGGGGGGACAAGTAATTAAAACAATTAAAAATAAATGGGTGCAACCCTTTACACAAAAGTATGCAAAAAAAAAAAAATAGAGTACCTAATACATAAAGTGAGAAGCAATTTTGTGTCTCCCATGTTTGGAAGCCCCCTCAAAATTATGTAGGACTAAAATACCCTCTAAAAAAACTATTAGTAACTGCAAAAAAGTTAATAGAAGAAAAAAGACTGTGGTGTATGCCCCCTTCACGTAGTGTATCTTTAAGGAAATACAAATCCCCAAATATCTTAGGGCAATTATACAATGAGATAAGTGTCATTCTTTCAAATTACAAA
The DNA here is from genome assembly GCA_019916065.1 of Vitellaria paradoxa. Lineage (NCBI taxonomy): Eukaryota > Viridiplantae > Streptophyta > Magnoliopsida > Ericales > Sapotaceae > Vitellaria > Vitellaria paradoxa. Next base: position 18,960,610 of record CM034241.1, on the reverse strand, counting down.
TAGAACTCCTAAATGAAAAAATTCTTGTATTGAGAGAGCATTCCTTCCAAGACTTAGGAATGTCTTGCAATTCACCCTTCAACAAAAGAGGGGCTAAGGTCGAACAGAAGCCAGGCTTAAGGGTCCCCCCCGAGTTTAGGAGGATGCCACTTGTATATGTAAATGTTTAAGCTAAAAATTTTTATACTATGGTTCAGCCCCTCTAAAATTTTAAAAATGACAAATCTAAGTTCAGGAAAACATTACTAATAGATATAAATATTTGGATTAAAAAATTTTTTATACTATGAACCTAAATAAAAAAGAAAAAAAGAAAACTTCGTTCAAAAAAATAGACTCAAAAAACTAAAAAGAAATAGTAAAAAATTTAAATGGTTTGGGTTTAAGCACATAAAAATCTTCTTAGTGTAAATATTTTAAGACCATTTTGAACAACTCCATATTAAACAATACTTGCAAAATAAGGAAAAAAAATATAATAAAAAAATCAGAAAACACAAGGATAATTCTTGCAAAATGAAAAAAAGTCAAAGAACTACTGCAATTGTAGAACGTGCATTTTTAGTTATAAATGTTGTTAAAATAAAGTTTCAGAACAAGATGGAATAAAAATCACAAAGAAATTCATTATAGATTTAATTGTTGTTACAATTTAATTGTTGTTAAAATTTAGTGACTTGAAAAATCATCAAATGTTACTTTAATTGATAAAATTCATAAATTATATATATGAACCTAAATTTTGTTTGTGAATACTTATATAGAAAACTTACTTTTGGTGTTGCATATATTGATCAGATTTTATATATTAATTTATTTTTTATTTACTAAATAAAATTGATAAATATTAATTGTAATTTTTTTTATAGGTCTCTATTTTGCGTCATAAAAAATTTAAATTCCCCACCCCAGATCAAAAAAATCCTGGCTTCGGGCTGAGAGGGGTTATAGCATTGCCTTTGCCAGGTTTTTTTTAATCAAAGCTACGAGAACGACATTTCACACCAACAATCAAAATTGAACCATAAACCTCTCAAGAGGGTAAAAGTTAACAATAAATTCAGCCCATGTGCGCATAATTTACATATATAACTCATGAAGATCCAAACTACAGAATATAATTTCCAAAAGATAATTTTTTTTCTTTTTAATTCAGTGAACTATTACATCACAATAGAATGCGTATATAAATAGAGTTTTAGAATCTAAGTGCGTGTAAACTGAACTCACTTGAAGTGCTGGAGAGAGAAGCGATCAATGGATCGCCAGAGTGTGCGCCACATAACTAATGAATTCAACTGAGAAGGAGGTGTTAACTCGGTTAAGAGATCTGAAACCCTAGCAAAGTGGAGTGAAAGCGAATTTAAGCAGTGGTGACTCGTTCTCGGGCAGTGGTTCTCTTCGAGACAGAGAAAGAGAGGGAGGAGATTGAGTTTGTTGGGGCTGTACTTGGAAGGAAATGGCAGCACGTTGAGTTTGTTGAGGACGTACTTGGAAATGACAGCGCGGAAAGTTCCGAGACCTGGCCGTTTGGTGGGACTCTTTCTTCTATTTTGTTTGGAAATTGGCAACTAACGGTCAGCGTTTTTGGGCGCTCAGTCCTCCTCTTTGACCCCTATTTTTTTTTTTTTTTTTTGGAAAGTGCCTTTTTTCTTTTCCTTCCCTACCGTTAAATTGTAATTTATTTTTCAAAATGCAATCCGTTTCAATTTAATTCGTAAATTACTGTGCATTGTAAAACTAAATTCTCCTAATGTGATTTTAAAAATAATTTTTTCATAAAATCGCATTTTGATAATGTGACTTTTAAAAGTACAATCTTAAAATATAATTTTAAAGTCATATGTTGGAATTAGGAAGGTAACAGAAGAGATTTTCAAAAAAAATTTAGATTGATCAAATATAAAATAATATAAACATTTTATGCTATTGTATTCGAAATATAAAAACTAATTCAGATCAATAAACAAAACTAACCTTTCATCATTTCTTGATTTAATCTTGGTTTCTCGAATTTTTCTTTCCCGATAGTTAGGACTCCCAAGTTTTCTATTCCTTTTTCTGTCAAGATACTCTCAGAACTTTTATAATATATAGGGTTGTGTGGGCAATTGAAAAGACTATTCTTTTATACAAACAAGAGTGTGGATGTAGATGTAAATAAACTAAGTTTACTAATTAGAAAATTACTCATAATTATCTCATAATTACGAATACATTCCCCAATAATTAGACCTTACTCCTTTAAAAATGTATGACTGAACTCCAACCCTAGTCAACCGAACTAATATCATAAAACACATTATTCACTCTTTAATTTTGCAATTAAGCTTATCCACTAGATATTGAGACAATTAGAATTTAGAAGTTATCCACCTTTAATTGATTCTTCTCCCTATATTCCAAGAATTATTATTATTATAATCATCTTGTGTTGGTCACTATCTTAATAACATATTATTAAGACAACCAGATCCGAATTTAATGATTAGTTAATATTGTTAATATAGATAATGTCCTTATCTTAAATAAGATTATAGATTCCTTCTTAATAGTGTATGTTATCTAGTTTTACGCAATAACTTCCCAAAACATTGAGGTGTTAACTTAATGGCAATTAGTCTCAATCCTGATTAATTAAAGATATCATTATATAAAATAGTATCCATCACTATCTTAGGATTTAGAGCAACTTCTTAAAGTAAGCACAAGAATTACATCAATGTGCATAACATAGCTTAAATGTATTTCTTGCCATTATCCTATTCAGTGTCTTCCATACTAACATTTTAAATTCAGAGTCTACTACTCTAACGATTGAGATAAACCATTCTATAAAAAAAAAATCCAAAATGTTACAATCTTTTAGTTGAGTTGTCCTCATCTCGTCACCGACTGTGAACAAATCTAGATTAATTAATACTTAGATTCAAATCTCCTATGTATAAAACACTTTCATACACATGAGTCATGTTCCTTAATCAATTAAGGATTAGATTCATCACATGAAATTCATGCATCTATACAAAGTAAAAAAAAAAAAAAACCTTAAATAAACTAAATAAAGTTTATTTATTAAAACAAAATCAATGCATCATCTAATAAATAACTTCAACGCACATGTCACGCCCCTAACTTAATTGTCAAAGACGGACAGTATGAGAATATGGCAATTAAATACAACCAATAAAAGCTTAGTCTATGTTAAGTCCATATCATAAACATCCATTCTAATATTACCAAATGTCCCTTATTCCTATATAAAATAATATTTGAGTACATTACCATAAATCAAACAATAATATAATCTATTTTAACACTATCATCAATGACAGCATCCAAGATCTGCACGATTAGAACATATATTATGATTATGTTTATATCTCTCAAAATAATGACATCATAAATGTAAACGGCAGACCATATTCTAGTTCTCACAATTTATATAATATAATAACCATCAGTTAAGAAAATTAAACATAATTATTTTTATCCATAGTTAAGACTAGACTTAGGCTACTCATGCCTAAACTGCCTATATATCCCACCTTGAAAATTAGGTCACCGTAACTCCTAGTTTATCTCTCTTATTTCACAACAAAGCTCATTATCAATCAGATAAACCATACATCTCATCAATCAATATCATAGCCACATTATATCAAAATTTTAATATCTCAACACATGATAATAATCTATATAATCTCGTGCAATGCCAATGCATATTCTCTAATCTTCATCTACTTCTAACCTTATTCTGGGATGGGTGACACTTAACAAAACACGCAAGGTCACCAACTGCACCGTTTACATTTACGACAAACGTATGTCTCAATATATATCACGAGCGGGGAATTAAGTTACACCCCCATTGGCGGGGAATTGAGTTACACCCCCACTGGCATAAAACTAAGGGGAACCGAGTTATATCGTTTGGCCTTTCTGCTAGGAAATCAAGTTAAACCCTTAGTCAAGCATTTGCTTAATTCAAACAAGATATCAATATAAATAGCGATTGGAGAACCGAGTTACACGTCTAATCAGCTAAGACTCAAGGGAATTGAATTACAACCCCTATCCCTTCTGCTACGGAGCCGAGTTACGCCCCTAGTTAGGTATCTACTTAGCTCAAGCAGGAAATCAATATAAATAGTGATTGTGTCATGCCCCGGATCCCGTGACTTGAGGGGTGAGTGATAAACACACACAACATGCACTAATATAACCAATCCCCGTGTTCAGACCAACGCAACGTAAGCTAGTGAGCCCGAGACATAAAATAGAATAACATAAGTTTAACCTTGACTATTGCCAGGTCACATACTCCATACACCATTCCCAAATTACATAACTTAGGCCTTAAGGCCATTACAACCAAATTGAAGAAAAAGTTTAAAAGTGCACAATATTACAATTCCTAAAAAGGTATTTAAACTAGATGACAAGAGCTTTGCTAAGCTTAGTTGGGCTCATGCATGACCTCCTAGTCCAACCCCATTAGCCCACCTGATTGTTATTGCCTGTACCTGCATCAAAATCTGTAGGGACGTGAGCACGGTTCCACTTGTGCCCACAATGTCTCAAGAAAACATATATGGTATGCAATCTAACCATGCAATGCGTCTCAAGTAAGGTTAGCCATTTTAACATTTTTCTAGAGTCATAACACTTCATTAACATATCCATGCCAAAATAAGTGGAAATATAAGTTCATTCAACAATGCCAAAGTTTAAGAATTTAAATTTTGGTTAATGTTTATGTATTGCAATTCAAAATCCAATTCCATTCACAATTCGACACCACTTTAACATTTGAATAATATTCAAGCAAGTAAACGTATTCACATCATCATCCATTCATCATCACATAGCACAACCACAACCAAACAAACCATCGGGGGATGGGTGCATACACACTATCGTCTTTTATGGGCCAATACCCAACGGAAACTATAAACCGACGTCATCATTTAGGATCGCCATCCAGGGCCACGAGGAGCCAAAACACACACAATGTTGTGGGCTACTAACCCACTGGCATTGACACCAAACCCTACGCAGGTTCCAGGACTTTCAACCCGAGGGTACTCTCTAAACCCTTCCTGTTTACCGCACCCCACCATGATCCCCGGCACACAATTCATCATTCATACCATACAATCTCATCTTTCATAAATTCACATTCATCATCAGTACCTTTCAACACACATGTCAATTTTGAGGTTCATCTCATGGTTCATTACATATCACATTGATCAAATCATATTAAGCATCCCCTATTTACCAGCATTAAGAACATGAGTCCCTTTTTGTCAAGTCACATTTCACTTAATCAATCACAAGTTCATAAACTTCAACATTTAGTTTATATCAAGGCATATTCACAATTCTATTCAATTGAGACTCTTACTTCAAAGTAGACTTCCAATTCATGCAATTCAAGATAACTTTCACTTGCCCCTTTCAAATTAAATCCCATAAGCTTAAGTTAAATACTCCTTAATCACTTTTAAAAGCTCATTTCCCTTTTAAAATCCATGTAATTAATCAATTAAAAGTTTTGTGTAAAAACAAGTTACCAATTCTTCCATATGCCCAAAGTAGAAGGCTAAACTAAACAATGTCAGAAAAGTGACCTAGGCTCTGTGGGCGCCCAAGCTGACACTCAGCCGGGCGCCCAAGGGGCTTGGGTGCCCATGCCTTAATTTCTTGGGCGCCCAAGGGGGCTTGGGTGCCTAACTGTGTCCCCCTCAGGCGCCCACAGCATGGGCCAAGTTTCGGGTTTCATGCCCTGTTTTCTAGTTTCATGGTTTTTCACCATTGGGACCTCAAATTGACCAAGTTAATGTAAAAATACCTCAAGTTTCAAATTTCCAACATCAACACAAGGTTCTTAGGCTTCAAACAAAATAAAAAATTTGAGTTTTCATCAACCACAAGTCAAGTTATGGATCAAAACACTACTTTCACTCTCTCAACCTATACATATATATAGACATGTGTATAACTCCCATTTCCTTCCATACATGAAACCAACACTTAAAGAGGGTTTTCTAATGGTAATCTACTCCTTGTTACACAACACATATGTAAAAATGAGGCATTAAATCCCTACGTCAAGTGGTAAAAAGATAGGTCAACAAGAAGGTGTCTTGAGCTTCCAAACCCTCAAACTTTAATGGCCTCTATCTTCTCCCTCCTTGATCAAATCTAAAAATAAATGGCATAGGAAGGTTTCTTAGGGTTCTAATTTCAATTTTACAAAAGGACTTTGAGTTCTATGAAGATTTGGAAGGCCTACCTTTGAATCTCCGCCCAGTGGTCTTCTTCTTCTCCTTTGCTCTTCTCACCCGATTATCTCTTCTTCCAAGTAACTTCTCTCTCTCTCTCTTGCATCAAATCAATCAAATATATATATATTAACAATATTTTAAACCTCCAAACAGTGATTCTCAGGTCTCCCCTTACCCCTAGCTAGGTATAGGTGTTAATAGGGTAAGGCTCGGCTGGAAAATGCAAAAGACACCCTACTGTTGACTGTCTGTGCAAGTGGGGCGCCCTTCATGGACCACGGGCGCCCGTCCTAGAGCTATGGGCACCCCTCATAACCTCGGGCGCCCCTCAGCATGCTCCCGAGTCAAAATGTTGACTTTTGAGCTATTTTGCCAATTTCTTCCAAAATTCACACCCCTAAGTCATCTTTAATGACTAATATTACTCAATTAACATACTAACATGCCCAAAACATGTTAAAACCATCAATTTATATTAATATGAAAATTTGGGATATTACAGATTGTACTGTAAAAAATATAATCAATATCTTAAATTGAGGATTATTAGGTAAATTTATACCTTAAAAAGATGGAAGACTGAGTTCTATCTCTTTAATGAAGGTTCTATGTGAATTGCAGGTATTTGATCAAAAAATGACAGAAATTGGACCCAAAGAGATTAATTCAAAAAAGTGGTTCGAACATTTGTTGGAACCATAGCTTGTTCGAACAATAGTTCTAACCATAAAAGGTGTAGAAAATGGAAGAACAGCAGAAATAGCTAAGTGTGAAAAATTGGTTCGAATCTTCATTCGAACCACATTCTGTTCGAACTTTGGTTAGAACAATAGATACTGATGCCAAGAAAAGAAAATGAAAAAACTTTAAGGAAAATTTGTTTAAACCTCTGTTCGAACCACACTTGGTTTAAACCTTTATTCGATAAACAAAATGATAAAACCATTCTGAAGCAAAGGAAATTATAAGTGTGGAAATTGGGTTCAAACAGATCGTCATTCTAATGCATAGTCAGTCAACAGAAGCTGGAATAAAACTTAAGCGAAGAAAAAAACTGGGTGTGGGAAGATGGTTCAAAACTTTGTTCAAACCATGATTCATTTGAACCATTGTTCAATTAATAGACGGCATGCCAAGGTCCAATTAAAGAAGAATGACGAAGTCATAGAAATTTGTTCGAACCTTTGTTTGAACCAGATTCTTGTTTAAACACTCGTTCGAACCAACCTGCATTTTAGGAATTCTCTAGTTCAGTCTGTTTTGAAAGGGTAATTAAGTACTTTTGGTTTTATATTATAAATGGGCAAGAGTAAGGTCATTTGATATAGTTTTTTTCATTCTACATTTTAGTTTTTACAGATTTCATTTGTAAAGAGAGAATTTAGAAAGAGAAAGTAGATCAAGTTTACATTTTTATTGAATTTTGTACTATAATTTTAGATTATGAATAGAATTTCTTCATTTTCAAGTATTTTCACTTCAATTATGTGTGAGTAGATCCACTTCTTGGATTCAAGGAAAACTTTATAGTTGATTTATATATATTCCAAGGTAATGGGCTTAATGTTATATTTTTTTATGTGTTCAAGGTTCAATTTACATTTGATTTGAATTTTTCTTTATTTTAAGTTAAGATTTCAATTGGATTATGAGTTTGTATGGTATATGGCTTTTGTTTATGGAAATCTAATTAGAATTGTCATGCATTTCTTGTGAAATTATATGGTGATTGCTAATACTAGATTTCATATGAATGATCTACAGATTATGCATATTAGATGTTTGATTTGGAATCTCAACAAGATTTTGTACTTAATTTTTTGTTCAAATCAAATTTTAAATTGTTCCAACATGGTTTTTATATAGAAATATCTTCCAAACTACCTTCTTGAGGTGTAGATTGAGTAATTGAAATCCTTGGAATTTTATGTAAATTACTATAAACTTGTTTTGGATCTAAGATTTCTTTAAATTGTTTAACAAAAAGGTTTTAACTCAAACCACTATTTTCAAACCAAATCAACTTCTATTATTCATTATAAGATCAATTTTCATTTACAACTTTTCCAAAATTATTTTGTTTATTGATTTTTAGCTTGAGGTACTCTGTGGACATGATTTAGTACTTATCAGTTATTATACTTCAATAGACACCTTGCACTTGGAGTCGAGCCAATATTGATATACGCTGGAGTCAAGCAAGCAAATGGTATCTCAAGATTAATGTCCCAGTTCTAATAATTAAATTCTAGTCATATATATTGACTAGGGATCATCTGATATTTTTAAAACCTCATTTTATTATTTTTCTCAAAATTAAAGATTCTGTCCATATACATGACCCATGTATTGGCATGTCAATAATATCAACATGGCACTTTTGACCAATTAATAATCATAATATTGAACCGTACAATGCAACCCCAGCCTAATGTACATGATATGCTCAATCATGTAAACAAATATCATCAAAATGGAAAATGCATGCTCATTAGGCTTGAGGATGATTTGGGGTTCACTTAATCTTTACAAATCAATAATTAATGGTTTTAGGTTACAAAGATGCTTTAAAATCTTAAAATCTACATTTTTTGGAAATTTTTTCAAATTTGTCATTCAAACCCTTGTTCGAAGGGTAGCTACTGTTCAAATCCCCATTCGGAAGGTAACACCATTCACACCCCGTTCAAAAAGATGGCTCTATTTGAACCCCTATTCGAACCCCAGTTCAAAGGGTAGTGTCCAGAACCAAAATTTGAGTTCGTCTTCCACATGAAAACCCCTAGCCAAAAACACCCCAAATCTTCCATTCAAGCCACAAACTCAATAATCAATCATATATAAACATGTAAACATCTCAATAACATATTATTTTGACATTTATTTCAACAATAGCTCAAGAGAATGCAAGATTTCAACACATATATGCATATATATACACAACTGTTTGCACATATATATACACCTCAACAAATCAGTTAATACTTTACCAAGTCATGCAAATAATATACCAAAATCATGCTAATAACACTTATAAGTACATATATAAATACCACCTACCTCGAATCTGAAGAAAGAAGGAGAAAAATGAAGAAAACCGAGTTGAGCTTCCAACCTTCCAAAGCCAATTTCTCCTACCTTGGGCCAAATCGCCGAAAACGGTCACCACCACGATGATCACAATATCGAATATTATCCCGATCCGCTAGCCTTCCTTCACAAACCCAACTTTCTCTCTCCTCTCCCTTATCTCTCTCCTCCTGTCCATTTGAGAGCATCGAAGGAACTCGAAATAAAAAAGAAAGAAAAGAATAAAAGAATAAAAATGGAAAAAAGGGCTAGGCCCTTGGCCCAATTATCCAACCTAATATAGCTTTGAGCTAAACTTGGCCCAAGAACAATAAAATAAACCTAATCATCGAGATCTAACCTCGAGTACAAATTTTTAGTTGGCCCAACATCTCAAATAAATAGTTAAAATAAAATACCAAATTTACACTCTTCCCCCCTTATAAAAGTTTCATCCTCAAAATTTACACAACATACCTCAATCAGAAAATAGGGATGGGTACTTCAATTGCATTACTAACTCATGCTCCCAAGTGGATTTCTCAACTCCACGGTGTTGCCGCAACACACAAACCAAAAGAATGGTCTTGCCACACAAAACCTATACACGCTTGTCCTCAATCCGAACTGGAAGATTCTCAAAAGTCATATCCTCCTCGATATCTAATTCTTCCTATTTACTCACAGGAGAAGGATCCGGTATATATTTCCAAAGCATTGATATGTGAAACACATTATGAATCTGTTCTAACTGTCGAGGAAGTGCCAATATGTATGCCACCTCACTGATTATCCCAATAATCTCAAAAGGTCCAATATGTCAACAAAACCTATCTACATTTCTCAAACCAAACAATATCTTGTCTTGGTGAAAATTTCAAAAATGTAAAACCACCAACCTGAAACTCCAGTGGCCGTTTCTGTCTATCATCATAACTCTTTCATGTACTTTTAGCCATCAAAATTCTTATGTTGTATCACTTGACACCAAGTTAGATCCAATCATCATAATTTTTTTAGATTTAAGCTAGCCCAAAAGAAAGCTACAAAATCATCCATGCAAAGCCTCATACAGGGTCATACCAATACTCATCTGATAACTATCATTATGCATAAATTTAACCAATACAAATAGTTTTCCTTAATTTCCTCCCAGAATAAATACAAAAAACCTAAATATATAATCCAGAATTTTGATAGTTCGCTCTGATAGCTCATCTATTTGTGGATGAAACACTCTACTAAAACATAATTGAGTCCCTAGTATTTCCTACAAACCTTATTAAAATAACGCTATAAACATTTAGCTCTCAACCTAACACAATTTATAATAGCATACCCTATAACAAATAATCTCCCAAATATAAAGCTAACACCGCTCCTCTATTAAATCTTTATTTCGATATAAAGAAAATGAACTAATTTACTCATCAAATTCACAATCATCATAATAGTGTTATGTCTCTTATGAGTCCACAACAAACTTGTCACAAAATACAAAGTCACATAGTTTCACTTTCTTCGTGCTACTATTAATGGCTACAATAAACCAATTGATCTTTGGTACTCAGCCTTCATCTGCTGATAAGTTAAGTAATGAGACACAAACTTAGTCATATAATGTTTCATACCACTCCACTTATATGGACATCCTAAATCTTAGTACATTTTCATCCCTCTAGTATGATTGTAAAACCTCGAGTGGTGAAACTCTTAAATCACTATTTTTCATAATTTATCCATATCGAATACAAACATATAATTATTTTAGATTTCTCATATCAATTTAATGACATACAACTTTCAACCATTAAGTAAACGAACGAATGACACTATATTTTTTGACAAAATTTATCACACTGTTAGACCTTAATAACACTAATCCACAACATCAGTGTCATTCACAATGACTCAAACTCGAGAAAATTAATTCACTCTTATCATCATTATTGTCATTCTTTCGAATGCTTTACTAGAAATAAACTATCACGACTGTCAATACTATAATTTCTTATGCAATGTATTAGCTACTTCTTTGACACTAACAAAATAACACTGGATATCCAAACTATAATTTTTCCAAGTACTCCATTTGTTTATCTTACCTCATAATCAAATCACATTATGTATATAATTACTTTAACTCTAGTAACCCAAGAACACCCTAAACTTTTCACTATTCTGTTAGTATCACCATTAGATTATCTGAATCAAAACAAGACCAAAGTCTTCATGTGAAACATTACAACATACAAAGAAGCTCACTTATTGTAAAAAAAAAAATGACCAACACCGAAGCCTCAACTAACCGGCATTTCGATCCATTGAAATGTCCTCACAAGTTTAACTCCAAATAATTTAACTCTCTTCCGAATTAACTGAGAAAAATCCTAAATGGAATAGTTGTATCAACCTATCAAATTCTCAAAACTTTGGATATAAATCACAAATCCCATTTATTTCCAACTAGCATAACCCAAACTTTTGAAAAATTAACTGCAATACTTTAATCGAAAATTTTTTGATCTCAAATTTAGCTCAAACAGTCAAACTCAAACTTACTCTTTTTAACGCACAAATAGTCAAGCAATTTTCCAAACCTCGACAACTAATTCTCATTCTTAATTATTACTAATTTAACAACCTTTTCACACCAAATTTCAAATTTCCATCGTTCCACTTGACCTATAATCAACGAAATACTATTTTAAAGAAAACCACATACCAACAAATCATTTAATTGCATTCTAAACTTCTCCAACATAATTGATGTCAATATTCTTTGTACGATAGAATTAAAAAAAAAAAAACACAGTACAGGATTAAAAAAAAATTATCAATCTTCCTCTAGGAAGCCAACCCTCACTACTTCTCAAGAAACACATCCAGAATTTTATAGATTCTTATTGAAAATTAATACTAAGATACTTTCAGTGAACTTAACATCAAATAATAGAGAGAACAACATTATTCTAGCCTTAACCCAGGCCTGGACTATGGTGTCCTTAAGTAAACCAATCGTCACTAATTTATAGTAACAACTAATCATCACATAGTAAGTGGATAACCTACCCATTCTCACATTTTAATCAATTTCATTTAACATTATAACTCTAATATCATTCCATTGCTATTCTCATCTAATAATGGAATATACTCTCGGTAAATGCATGAGTCACTAATTTCTGCTCTTTAAGCCTTGCAAATCTCAAATTCCAAATCCTTATCATTTTCACAATCTTTTCTAATTATAAATCCTGATATTAGAACTATTACCTAAAAACATCACAAATATCACATCTTGGCCCCTCAGACCATTACCAGTCACCCAAATTTACCATTAATTATGATGTTCCACAAAATTTTTATATTACTTACCAAAAGAGTCACAATCTTGGCAACAATCCTGGTCTTAACCACATCCACAATCAACCATAATACAAAACATGGTAATCATTAACTCTAAACCCACGTAATAAATGCTAGGAGGTTTGTAAGACACAGCAAAAACAGGTAAGTCTCACTACCCAAGGCCTAAAGTATTGGCAACATAGTGTTCTGATACTATTTTGTCACACCTCTAACTTAATTATAGTGCAACAGTCAGTTAGGTCTCAGGCTACAGAAAATGGTGACTATTTCCATAATAGAAGTGAGCATATTACAGTCATAAAGGCGTACAAAGAGATGGTATGGTTGAGAAGCCTCATGAAAGAGTTGGGTAAGGATCAAGAAAGCTATAAATTGTTCAGCGATAGTTAGAATGCAATACATATAGTAAATAACATAGCTTTTCATTCAAAGACCAAGCATATCAACATAAAGTATCACTTTATTCACTCTTCGTGAGAGGATGGGCAGTTCACTTTGAACAAAATTCATGTAAAGGATAATTTGGCTGACATGTTTACGAAGGTGGTTATTGTGGAGAAGCTAAAGGATTGTTAGTTTCTATGGGTCTCCAAGCTTGAGTGGAAAGGTTGGCTACTGGTAGTTGTTGGTGATTGTTAGTGATGGGTGATCAATGTTGGCATTTGGATGGTATTTTTGAATTTGTCTTCAAATGGGAGATTGTTAAGTGTGAAGTTTGATTTAAACAAGGGCTAAAGCGTACTTTTTCATTTTAGGATTATTTTTTTTATGTGCTAGGGTTCCTTGCAACTATAAAAGGAGTGCCTAGAATTGCCTCCATTTTCAGTCCAGCTATACTTCATCATAGTGAAACATCTCAGCATCTCGTGGATGTGCTATTAAGCAATCAGCTTAGGTTAGAACTACATAAATCTCTGTGTGCTATTTTTCTTCTTGTTTACGATTATTTTATGTTCTTAGTTTATCTTTGATTGTGTATGTTTGCTTGTGGGTTTGAGTATATGGATCCTCAACAGGCACAATGCTCCAAAATATAGTTGGGGGATTAGTCGGCCTAACATAACCCCCAACGAACAAACAATAATAAATAAATATAACTTGCCACTCTATCGAGGACTCAAAAGATTAATAAAACCTCGCAACCAAGGTATCAAAAGAATATTTAAACTATAGTTAAAAGATAAAATAGAAGGATAATATAAGTCCCCTAATCAAACATCTTCATTAGTAGGCTCATCTTAGAACCTATAACTATAATTGTAGGGGAGAGAGCACTATGCCGCATGTGCCTACTTTGTAAGCAAGCATACAATATATGTCCTATCATGGTACAACATGTCACATAAAAAAACATTGCACATATAAACAAGTTTAATATACAATATCATGCCCTATCATGCAACAGGTAACAACAACAACTAAGAATCATCATGTGAAAACATCAACATCATTACATTATCTCATTATCAGGTAGATAGCCATTATTCATCATCTAATCAACCTTGGCATCAATACTTAACAATATAGGAAACACTTAACAAGTTGTTCTCCCTTGTTTACCTTATTCCACAAGTCTTAAACTTAACTAGTCATCAGATTTCTTTTTTAATATCTTTTTCAACAATATTATTCAATTTGATACCTTTTATATACTTCACATATTTATTCTTATAAATTATCAGGAGATTCCTTAACTTATTACTGAACTAGACCAAAATAATCATCTTATTAGTTCCCAAAATCATCATTCTATTCGTTATGACCAAGCTTTCATTAATAACTTATTATTTAGGTTTCAATAAAGTTCCAAATTATGTTATCACATAATCTTTTATCTCATTAACCTTTTCCTTTTTCTTATATGTGCTCATCTTTTACCAATTTACTCCCTTTAAACATATTTCCTAATATACTCACACACACACACACTTACTTATACGTAAATTTATTGCCCCTTGTTCACGTAGCCATGATAATAGACCACCACCATGCCCACACAACCGTATTATCCCTTGTTCACATAGCTAGGATAATAGATAACACCACACACATAGACTATCCTATGAACACTGAGTAGAGCCCTAAATCCCATCTCATCTTTATGGGCAAACATCCAATGGAATTGGTCAACCAACACATCGTCATCTATGAGCCTTGGCTCAAAGGCCACAATTAACCATTTCACATCGTCATTCATGGACCAACATCCAATGGCCATGATTAACCAAATCAGTGTCATCATTTGTGGATCAACATCCAATGGTCAAAATTAATCAAATCAACATCGTTGTTATGTAGGCTACTAGGCTACTGGCATGATGACCAAACCTTAAGCAAGTTTAGAGAGATTTTTGACCCATGGGTATCGCGTACCTATATCTTATTTTCCATTATAGCTTATCACACACATATAACACATCACTCATGCTTAACCTCTCTAAACATAACCTATAACAACTTGTGTTTTGTTAATACACATGATTATGATTTAATGGCATAATAATGTGATTAATGTGGTGCATTAATGAACTCAATTACTTGGTTCAGGGGTTGGGGTTCAATTCTTTGACAAACACTTAGAATTTTTGGTGGGAGTGTTAGGTCTGAGTGCACGGGAGGGGGTTTCTGGGCGTATGGCCTTACGCAGATGCATGTTCTTCTTTCCTTAGGTATCGGAGCTATCTGTAAGCAACCTATATGATAGTTTCCTTTGATTTTTTGGTTGGGCAGTTGCTTTTCATTTATTTGCCACCCCAATTTAACACCCTATCTATAGGATCACCGCCCACCATTTAATTCTCCATTTTTTTTCTTCTCTTCCTTTTGAAGTCTTCCACATTTATAAATATACAAATGTGCATATGGTTATACAATTTTTGGGACAAAGTAGTAATTGAGGAAGAAAACCAAGTTTTGGTAAGTTCGTGAAACCTTAACCAAAATTTAATTCCTCGTATTCACCTTCAATTAGAACTATTTTGAACATATCAATGTGATTGTTTCAGTGTTAGGTGTTGTGGATTGAGCATACCAAATTTTTGGCATTTTTGAAGTTTTCAGTCATATAATGTTCTTCGTTTCTTTCTTCTTCAAGTAATTGAGGTAGGGATATAATGTGTATTGTTTATATATACAATATGTTGAGCGTGTTGTGATGTTTCTTTTGCATTGTTTTGAAAGATAAAATCTTAAATGTTAAACTATTGAATGTTATATGTATTTGTATATGTCAAATGGAGAAGATTATGACTAGTAAGCCTCGAATTTGTCCAACGATTTAGGCAATTTCAAGTTGATCACTTAGTTAATTTCGTATGAGGTTGAAGAAGATAATCGGTTACCAAATTTAAGAAAAGTGTCATCCAAAATGTAAATTTGATTTTTAAATGTTTTGAAAACTGGAAACTTGTAAACAGAATAGTGGGCATATACCCATTAGAGTGAACTCGAGTGCATGAACCCTTAAGTCTGAGTGTACGAACCTCCCTGGGTGCACAGGAAGGGAGCCCCATTCGCGTAGACAGTAGGCTCCCTGGGCACCCAGACTAACCCTTCCCAAGCTGATTTTTCTTGCCTTATTTTGAATAAAATGATTCACCTTAAAGATTGATATTGAATTTCTAAAAAAGGTTTATAAAATGAAATATTTTGAAAAGAAGAATGAAAAATGATAGAGTAAGGAATACATAGTTATGAAAAGAATGATAAGAAGTAATTGATGGTTATAATTTTGGGGTTAGCAGATATTGATAAAATAGATGGGTACGTGAATACCCCTGGGTTGAGAGTCACTAAACGTGAGAAAGGATTGGTTATCATGCCAGTAGGTTAATGGTCTACAATACAATGCTGAAATTGGTGTGTCTTGACCATTGGATAGTGGTTTATAAATAACGACATTATCTTGGTGTATTGTGACCCTTGAGTCCAGGCTTATAAATAATGATGACTTGGTTTATCATTTCTACTAGGTATTAATCTATAAAAATGATGTTGGTTTTGGATTGTGCTCACTGATCAAGGAATCAATCTTATAGGGTATCCATAAATTGTATGTTGGGATGATGAGAAATGATAAACTGATAATGAAAAGATAATAAAAGGATAACTTATAATATAGATGTCAATTTATAATGATATGTGGTTACTCAGATATTGATAATATGATATGATAATGTTATAGTGTTTATTTGTTGCTGCTATTATTATTGCACAATAATATCATGTTAGGGCATGTGTTACATATTATATATGTTTATTTATATGCATTATAAGTACACATGGATTAGTGCTCATGTCCTTATAGATTGTACTATAAGTGTAGAACCTGAGGCTTATGTGGGCCTTGTCATGTTTTAACTTTTTAGGATAGTCGTTATTCTTTTATTCCTCTGAGAAGATGGAATTGACTGTATTAATTATTTTCATTAGGGATGTATTATTTTTGTATTTAGTATTTACTTTTAGTTATTCGATATGGTTGTAAAGGCTGGTGTGCTTAGATATTATTTTGATTGGAGCACTTTGGCCTAGTTATGACCGAGGATTTTGTTATTATTATTTTATTATTATATATTGTGGATGTCAAATTTAGGATGGTTGTATGGCTCTGATTAGGGTTATGGTTGGTGTATGTTAATTGTATGAGATTATTTAGTTCACTCCTCAGTTTACGAAATCCAGGGGGTGACATAACCATATATCTTATCACATTTTATGTTATTTAATTTAGTACTGTATAAGTAGAACAATAGATCTCATCTATCCACTATTTTCATTATCCATTTTATTCAAGCGAATAAAGTAACTATCACTTCAAATTCATCACATATTCACGCTTCCCATTACATTTTTCACGTTATTCGATAGCATTTCACTTTATCAAATTCAATCCCTTTATAATGTTTACCAATTATCTTACTTAAATGATCAACTATGAACTCCACACGTTATTAACCTTTTCATAAGTTGAACAAATCAAATTATTTAACCACGACATCAAATTCCTAACCTTACTCTAATTAATTATCAAAATGTAGATTAACAACAGTCATAAATTAGTTTCCACATAAATTATAGGGTACTAAATCCCACCATTTCCACATTCCTTGAGATTGTTCCAATATTACAATCTTTAATCGTCATATATTAATGAGTTTAGGTATTTAATCATGTGCATATGTTCCACTAAGTACTCATCTCATTGTGTGTAAAATATAAACAAACTAAAACTAGCATTGTCATGCCTTGGGTGTCATAACCCAAGGAGTGAGCTCCAATCACGTGCAATCACATAACCCTGTCTCAATTAGAGCCAAACCATAATTGAAGAAAAATATAATATATTATAATTAAATAAGTAATACAAAATAAGCCATAGTCATCATTGGACACAAAGCTCCAAAATATATATATAACCCCATCAAAAATATAGTTACAAATATAACTTGCCACTATATTAAGAGTACAATAGAATAACATAAATCTTCCCAATTGAGGTATCAAAGTACATAACCACAAATTAAATGATGAAATAGAAGGATAATCTAGTCCCTCGATTAAAAGTCTCCATTAATAGGCCCATCTCTAAACTTGCAACCATAACTAGAGGGAGGTAAGCACTAGTCCACGTGTGCCCACCATACAAGTAACATGTATAACATGCCCCACCATGATACTACATGAGTATGCAAATTGTATATCATATAGATCAATAATTAACTACACCAAGACGTAACAATATCTCAATATGTCAAATCATAAATATCAAAATCATATAATAATCTCAATCTGATATGTTGTTCAATACCGTTCTTATTACCATTAAATTATAGCATGTCTTTATGTCCATCTGTTATCATAAATACATATCCATTATTAGAATATCATCAAGTCACATTAAGAATCTCAATAATACACATAAAGACACCTACACCACATCAATACTCAACACTAAACTCAACTTCAATTCATGCACAGGCAGGTATATTGCATCGTGAAGACAGTCTAATACACCATTGTAGGTGTCTACACTGTAATGGCAATCCAAATACACCATCATAGGTGTTTATGTTGTGAAGGAAATCCAATACTCATTGTGGGTTAATAGCCCACAGAAATGATAACCACCTTTGCGCAGGTTAGGGGACTTTCAACCCTTGGATGTGGAAACTTGTTATTTTAATAGTACTTTCCCGACCTAAAATCAACTCACAACACACATGCATTGTAGACACCCTAATTTTGCCCCCTACTTAAAATTTACAGTATTTAATGCTTTTAGTTAATGGTGCTCTACTAATTAAAATCTCTTAATCGTAGGATATGTCAAAGCACCAGAATCAACAAAAAGCAAACATTTAGCAAAAATGACGATTGATCTCTAGAGCAAAAGAGAAGTCAAGCTGAAGGCTCAAATTAAAGTAGAAGATCACCAAACTATAGAAATATCCAAGGCATTAAATAGATAACTCCAGCATCAATAGAAGAGCTAAAATCTAGAATCAAGGGTCAATTTGATTTAGAAGTAAAAAATGACCTCTATTGATGCACCCAAAAGACGACTCGACCAGAATACCCAAATCAAACAAAAAACAAGCAAGAAGGTACATAGCATCCCAAAACATGCCAGAGAACATAGAACATAGCTCGAAATAGTCAAAATGCCACTCTAATGGCCATCCGAGCCCTGCTGAAAATGGCTCCCACCAACAAGAAGGAAGCTATCAACTTACCAACCACAATTTGAGCATCCAGACGAAGTTACAATGTCTTTAAATTGCATAAGAATGTTAAGAGCAAGTTTTCTGAGGTAATGGCATAGCTAGGTTTGGTCAAATCTAACCTTAGGAGGTCCTTTCGTAGTCGTGACTCAAAATTTCATTAATTATTTATAAATTCATAGAAGTGTCCCAGAGTCCCACCAATCAAATTTTTGGATTCTTTATACCTAAAAATGGCAAGAGAAGCTAGCCTGGTAGTGTCTTCAAGGATCAGCATAGGATTTGGGTGACCCCTCCTCCATTTCAGCCTATTTCATTTCAAAGTAGCAATTTTCAAACAGATCTAACTTGGTCCTGAAGAATCCAAATTGAACCAAATTTTAAGCTAATTGGTTTAGAACTCTCCAAAACATGCCTGGAGGTCTCCGAAGCTCCCGAAAACTGTCTAGAACCTCCTAAAATGGGCCTAACCCATTATGGTAGACCTAGGTTTAGTTGAACATGGCTTGAGCTAGAGGCTCAAGCTAAATGGCCACATTTTTTGGCCCAGCTACCAATTTGTTTGCCACCAACCATTATGGCAAGCTATCTTGCCTACTTGGGTTGGCAAGAAGTTTTGTTTGGCTTATTTTGCAATCATGCTTGCCCAAGGCTCTAAGCAAACATATCTGCCTATCTTAATGGGTAGAAAAGACTGCTAAGTGACCTTGACGAAGAGTTTTGCCCATTTAACCAGGCAAACATGTCTGCCTGAGGACACGGGTAATCATTTTTGCTCGTCTGGCTTGGCAAAAGCTTTGTTCGATTCACAAAATCTATAAATAAGGGTCTCCACCTCCTCATTTTCCATTTATTCACCCCTCAACACATTCAAAGCTCTTAAGGTGAGGCCAGAGTTTTTCTCTCTAGGAAAAGCTACTTTGGTTTAATTTTCTTTCTCTAGAAAAATTTTATTTTGAATTCAATTTATTTGCATAATTAGAATAGAATAATTTTATTTTTTGTAGATAAAAACACTTTGTCAATGAAAGATATTTGGATCATTATTCAAGTTTGGACTAGACTCGACACATGATATCGATTGGATTTACCTGGGACAATTTCGTAAAATTTCAAACATCACACATATATCATGCCCACATCATATTACCATGCATTGCCATGTCATAATACCATGTCTACCATAGCATATCATGTCATAACATTATATTACCATATTAGGCCATATTGAATAACATATTTACCATGCTATGTCATCCCTGTCATGTTATACCATGTCATTGTCATCTTATATCATGCTAATATGCCATATTGCCATCCTATGTCAGGTTATACTATACCCTTATTTCCATAGAGCAATGCTTCTTTCCACAGTTATGCACAAGGTGCTAACTGTTCTTTCTTATCTGTAGCAAGGTTGCATTCGCCAGTTACATGCCAGGTGCTAGCTGACCGTGCCTAAATAGTGTGTCCAAACTAACCCCCAAGTGCAAGGGTGTGCGATATAGTTTTAACTCTGTGAGACTGAGGTAAAATCCACAGGGAACCTATGTGTTAGTTTCTAGGTTTTATAAATTTATTAATCCTAAATTCAGTAAAGTTTAGAAAATTGGGAGATACTAAAATTCTATGTTTAGGGAGATGAAACAGATCACTACCAATTATTCAATTGAAAAGGGTTTTAGCAAGAAAAGTTTAGATTCAATAAAGTCACTAACAAAAGCAAATTACTTAAGTGAAAATAGCACAAACAAGAAAATAAATTCAGAAGTTTAAAATAATGATTAATTAGCTACGAATGATTCAAATGACAATCAAATAATTAAATAATACTCTTGATTTAACTTTCAATTCCAGGTGGATTTATTATTTCACAATGTGATGTGATTTCATCTATAATCTAAAGTTCACGTAAAGGAACAAATAGATTGGAAAGATATCTTCATTAAAAATTAGTTATTTCCCAAAAGTCAGTTTTATACTCTCGTCTAGGATTATAAAACTAGAAGATTTATCTTTAATACTTGTTGGGTTCAAATCTAATTCTTTTACTCTAAAAATATCAATGCAAAGTTTTAATCAAAATCTCTTACCAGTGATTACAGAGAATATAATCAAGGATTTCTGTTTTTGAATGTTTTTGAAATAAATAAAAATCAGATCTGAACATTGTAAATCCCTACACATGTGTTTTCACACAACATGTACTGATCTATGCACATCACAATGTTTATAATAACCTACACTTCTTTGATTTGTTGAATCAAGAGAGAATAAAGTTACGCTAATATTATTTCAATATTCATGACAAACATAAAGACAATCAGATTAATTAATAAATATAAAAGAAGAATATGTTATTAAATCAATGAACGAATGTACTATACTTTGAAACTGAATCAAATGCGAAACAATGAACAAGGAAAATTGATAATGCTCTTACGAATAATCCAAAAAACTTCGATAACATGCTCCAAATGAAAACAAGAAGAAAAACTCTCAAAAAACCTATAGAAAATCTAAAAAGAATGTAATGTAAAAGTCCCCATACGGCTACAAAAAGCCTATATATATAGTGATACATAAAAACCCTAAAAATTGAGCAGAACCGCGCAAATTAACCTGCTGTGGTCCCGACCATTTGACGGGGTGTCCGGTTCGGACCACAGTGTCCTTCCTCAATTTTTACTTTGTTTCTCCAGCTTAGTCTTTGACCTGGTCTGGACCATTCGTGGGGTGTCCAGACCACAGTGTCTTTTTCATCATCTAAGTTGCTTCATCACTGCTAATTTCAATTATTTCATCTTTTTTTTTCCTACAATTTAGAAAATAAACTCAATAAGTGATAAAAAATAACAAAACTCTTAAATTTATTAACTTAATGCATGAATTAAGGTCAAATTATGGAATTTGTAATTACACTTTTCAAGTGTAATCACACCCCTAACTTGAGCATTACTAGTCCCTAGTAGTGGCTTTATTGAAATGACATGAGACTACTACCATATTTCTCTTTTCGTTGGAAACACAGCTTCACTTAGATACGTGCAGCAAGCCTTTTAAACCCCTAGGTTCCCTTTAGTGGACAAGTAAAGTCTCGTGAAGGTTTGCACTGAATCTACCTACAAAATTCCTAGACTAATCCAATGGATGGTAATAATCATTTTGATAACTCCTGATTTGAGTTCAATATGAATTAAGTAACAAAATTTCAAAATTTTGCGAAAATCCTGCCAATGTGTATTAAACTCACCTAACTTTTCAACCACCTTATTTCGAGTGTGCCAATTCATATCATTTATTTCAAAATAGCCATCAAACATACTCAAAAGACTGCGGCTTTGACTTCAAATCTCACCAAGTTGGTCACTCAAAAATGAAATCACTCAAGAAGGGTTACTCTCATGGTTCATGCAAGATTACAATATCAAATGAATGCAATGAACCCAATCAAAAGGTGACTGAAAGAATTAAAATGTGGAGTGTTTCATAACTTCATGAATGGAATGTATTATTGCATAAACAAAACAACTACCATTAACCATATGAAATAAATCAATGCTCTTGTAAGTGTCTTTCATCCAAAGTCCATTAGGTCTTTATTAGGTTATAACTTGGCCATAAGGGATTGGTTAGACAAACAAGGGGTAGGAAAAATCGAAGTGCATGTCTAAGAATAGTGGTAGTGGTACATTGCAATACCCCCCAAAACTCTTTTCTTTTCAGCTTCTTGAAAGCCTAAGATTAAAACTCAATTTATTCATTACCTTTTTTTTTTTTATGTATATGGGAATAATAGTAGTGGACTTATGAAGAGTTATGTCCCCACCCTTTTATATATATATATATATATATATATAGACTACCACATTTTCCAATCACCAACTCCCTTCTCATTAACCTTGTTACAAAATTGCACCAATATCCCAAGACATGCCAGGGTTGGTTCACCTATACATCTAAGGTTAAAGGGGTCACGTTATCCCAAATAGCAACACTAGAGGGCGGTGAATAGGGTTGTTTAAAAATTTTGCAAATAAAAATTTCAACCCTAAAACAAATATGTCAAGATGAAAAGGATAGTTAAATGTGAAATGCACCAAAAAAACAATTATTTAATATTTGTGAATGAAGAGTGAGTGCTAGTGTTTGCAATAAATATAAAGAGAAGGGAAGAAAAGCAAACACAATCGATTTATAGTGGTTCGGCTTCAATGTTGCCTACGTCCACTCCCTAAGGCCTTCCTTGAGATTTCTCCACTATTCTTTGAAGAGATTATTACACACTAGCTTCCCAAGATGCTAGAAACCTTTCCCAAGTGATTTTATCCCCAAATCACTCATACAAGTCTCTCTCAAAGGAAGTCTCTTGTTTTGGTTCTAACACTTGAACCAAAACCAACAAGAGCTCACCCAACTCTCATAAATTAAAAGGGCCTTAAATTTCCCTTTCTTACAACAACAATGATGAGTTCAAAACTCAATCAAATTAAAAAGAAACTCTCACAAGTTGAATACGAAAGATGAGGTACAAGTGTGAGAAGAAATCACTCTATGTTTGCAAAGTTATAGAATTTCTTATATCTCTTTGTAAGCACTTCTTTCTTGCATTCATCATCCTCTTAAATCTGAGTTTGAGACTCCATTTATAGAAGAAAATGTGTAGACGGCCGTTACTAAGTGAAAAGACACTTTTGCCCTTGAAAGAAATTGAATTTCCTTGCTTCCAATGCTGTCTTTCAGATTCAGATTTTCTGAGATACATTGGTGACCATTTTTAACCCTCATAACGTTCAAATCTGACATTGCCTCAGAGTAAAGATTTTGTAGATATATAAGTCAGTTATAAAATGTCAAATTTTGGGCTTCATCCAATGGTTAGATAGTCAGATATGGCTTCTGAACCGAGACCAGCTTCTGATAGCTTTTTCTGACATTGTGAATCTATCTTTCCAGTTTAAGCTTTTGTTTCACCATGATACTTTTATAATTAGAAGAAACTTTACAAAAGTTATATCTTTTTGAGTCTTATTTTCACACATCAAAAATTAGAATTTTTAAAGCTGTAGAGTATGAGTTATGTCTCAAAAAATAAGACTAGCTCCATAATCCAGAATTAAAAACGTTTCTGTAATGACTAATATTCCAACTCATGTTTTGATATCTTAAATTTAGATCCACAAAAATTTCCCTTCGGTAAAGTTGTAGATATGGAAATCTAGTTTGCTATATTAAAATTTCATGAAAATTGAACCGTTGGATGTTAAGATATCGTCTATATATTGACATGTGTCTGATTTTTCTGTTTACCCGAGTTAACCTCTAGTTCAAATCTTCATCTTACTCTGATTTCTATTACTCCCAACTTTGAAATTTCTTTATTCCTTCATCCAAATTATGTGAAAATATCTAAAAAAATAATATCAATCTCTTCCAACTCTATTATCTTGAATCTATCAAATGAATTGTAACATTTCATACAAAGTCTATTTGGAAATTAATTGTGAAAATTTAATTCAATATTTGTTATCATCAAAATCAATTATAAAACTAACTTTATAAACCTTGGGCCAACAGGTCATAAATGTGACTAAACAAAATAAACTTCATTTATTATTTTTATTTCTTTAAAGGCTTCAAAGTGGCTCTAAAGGTTATGTAATCAAAGAAAAGATTTAGGCTTTCAAATACAAGAAAGAGGGCTAATATCACTCTCTTGGTTAATAACACTTTGTAACAGGCATTGATCTACACATGTAAATCAAAAATAGTGTCTTGTGCATTTAATACCAAAGCAAATCAATGTAATGAAGCTATCTAAGAAAAATGAGAGGAAAGAAATTATTAAGAACATTATAAAACCCTCAAGAACAAAAGGTTAGGATCAAAAGCTCACACAATGTAGGGTTTCAAGTCTCTACCTATGTCTTGGCATACTTGAACAACTAAATCTCGTGAATTCTAATCCTTGACACACTTTCAGTTCAATGGTTTCAAGCGATAAGTTTGCAACACATTAGAAAATTTTATACTCAGTTTTAAATTAAGCTCCCCATTCAAAATTGAAACCAAACCATTTGCTATTTACATGAATAATACCGTCATTAGATTAGATGCCAAAACATTCACTAGTCACTGGTATATCAAGGGAAACATTATCATGTGACCACCCCCAACTAAAGATGCACATTGTCCTCAATGTGTGTGCAGTGCAAGATCAAGGGTGAAGATTAAAGGTGAGAATGTGGTGTGCATATGACATGTTCCCCCCCAACTAAATGTTGAAGTGACTAACGATGCCAGTAAAATAACAAAGACAAAATAATAAAATAAACAGAAAAGGAATAAAGAGAAGGGATAAAGTGTTAGCTCGTGTTGGCTTCATTCTTAGTTGGTGCACTATTAATACCATTGACCGCTCTCTAATTTGGTAGTGGCTCACTCTCAAGTATAAGACGTCGGTTGAGTTTAGTCTAGGTGAGTCCTAGGTCATCTTCCACAGGGAGCAAGGGTGTGGCTAAATGTTGGAAAACTTGGTGTTGAAAACACTTACAAAAGTTTTAAAAAAAAGAAAAGATGAAAATCTTTTTGTAGTTTTCGAATGGGGAATTGAAATGATGATTTGAAAATTGAAAACACAAATTAAATGAAAAACGAAAACACGAAGATGAAAACTTTAACAAACTACATAAATTGAACTTAAACAAACTATGTGAATGGAAACACTTGGCTTTAACCTGTTCCTGTAATGTCCTCGAAGGCTTGAACTTGAATACATAGTTAACTCAACCTAATCTTTACACATGTAAAATTAGGTCAGAAGATTCAACATTGGAAAACCATATTTCGTAAAGAAACTGTGATTTTATGGTTTTGAAGTCAAGTTCGAAATCACCGGGACATGGAATTGATCTTCGATTCACACTAGCGTAAACGAAGATCAAGTGTATCACAGGTGATTCGTTTTCGAAAATTAACCTAGAATTACAATTTTTACGTTTTTACTCAAAGGAAAACAAACCTATTTCAATTCGCATTATCCAAATCCAAGACCTTCGATTTCATTACGATCCTAGGTTAAACCCAAGAAAAACCTAGCCTAGCATTGTGAAAGTGTCAACAAAGTCTTTCGAAAAGGAAATCATTTTCATTATGCAATCAAACACAAAAACGAAGTAAGTCGAATTAAGTTTAAGCAATTGCGAAAATGAATCTAACACAAGCAATGGATGCGAAGAACTACGAAGCAAAAACAAAGAACTTTTGATTAAAGCGAAGTAACGAAGGTGACTTACAAAGTAATCTTGGTGTGAGGATGATAAAAACACTTGAACAACCCAAAGCAGAATAAAAAACCTAACCCTAATCTAAACTAAACTAAGAAAAGAGAAGAAGTGCGTAGGGTTTTCGACCTCAATACATCAGAAATTTGCCCTTTTATATCATTACATAATTCAAGGGCATAAAGGTAAAATTACAACTCAAAACTTCATTCTGAACATGTGCTGGAAAAGACATCATGGGCGCCCATGGGTAAGTGTGGGGCGCCCATGGCTTAGTTGTCCAAGTGTTTGATGAAGTCCTCAGTCAGCTGCTCAAAAACCTCTCTTGGAGGGCACCCATCTGATTCATAGTGGGGCGCCCATGACCAAAGTAGGGTGCCCATGGATGCATGTGGGGCGCCCATGCTGAGTCCTCTCCAAACATACTCTTGGTGGGTGCCCATCTGATCTATGGTGGGGCGCCCATGCCTCCAGTGGGGCGCTCATGTTGCATTGCTTCATCCCTCACTTTAGTTCTTTGCTCTTTTAACTCTCTTTCTCATCTTTCTTCCTCTAAAGAAGCACCAAACACCTACAAAGTATTATTCATCTAATCTAAGTCAACATCATCCTACCCTTGCCTCTCAAAGAATTGGTAAGGTGTGACATGGACTAGGGGAGGGAAAATAAATGGGAGAGGTAGGAAATTACTCTCTTTGAAACACTCATCAGGCCATGTGTCTAAGTCAACCTTTGAGCTCTCTAAATCACTCTCACCATTGGATATATAAATTTTAGGCTCCCACTTACGTTTACGACCAATTAAAGTATTTAATTTTTCCTTCTGATTAGGTTTATCCTCATTGAAACCAGACATGAGGTACCTGTTCCTAACATAGATATATATAAAGAGTTTAATAACATAAACAAGCAAGTGTTGCCAAATATGAAGCAATATCAGCATTAAAAATGGACAAATAAAGAGAAAATAATTAAGAAAGAAGATAAAATGAAACAAAGACCAAAATAAATTTATCAAATGATAAGTTACCAATGTCAAAATAGTCATACACCATTACATCAATACAAACCAAAAATAATGAAATTAACTACAGAGTTTTAGGATTACCAAATGGAGTATTGAGTTTAAATCTTAAACTCTCAAGAAAATATAAACTACCAAAAGTAAAAGAGAATAAAAGAAAGTAATAGGGACAAATCACTGTGGTGGTAGAAGCGGATGTGACTCCCAAAAGTAGTCCAAGATACTTTGGAGAAGGTGACCCTGAGTTTGCTGCATCTGATGAATTTGTAATAGGAGCTGGTGGTCATCCTCTTGATTTTGTTCCAAATGACTTACCCTCTCAACCAATGCACCGATTTGGGAGGCCATCTCAGCATTGGTCACGTCCTGCTCCTCTTGTTCCTCTACCTCTGCCTGAACACGTGATGCACTGCCTTCTTCCATAGCATCTCCTTCAGTCTTTCTCTTCTTTTTCTTCGCCAAATGACCTCTAGACTTTGAATAGGAAGTAATATTAAACGATTGTAATCCTAAGGCCAGAGGAATGTCATTAGTGATCTGTGCCCCCTTATTCCTAAGAATTTTTGTTAGCGCTTCTCCAAATAGTAAAGTTGCCAGGGCCCCTGGGTGCTCATATGTGTGTACTACTTGATGCCAAATATACGAAGGCAAATCAATTGTCATTCCAGTGCCAATTGAGCTCGAAGTGGGCTACAATCACAATTTCTATTTTGGGGCAACAGATTGGTGCATGAAAACATATGTAATGCCCAGTACTTGTCCTTAAGAGTAGAAACCAGCTTCCTATATTCCCCTGTCCAATCCTAACCCTCTAATAGAATCTCTAAAGCTATGACAAGTAATGGTGGGGTGCCATCAGAAGGGTAAGTAAATTTGGGATTCGGGATATAAGGTAGCTAAAAAACTTATACAAAGTCATCTGGTGTAGGTACTATCTCAACTCCTCTGGCCCAACTAATGATTCTTTCCCTACCTTTTCTCCTAATTATAGATCCCTCTTTAACATTTGCAAATAATTCGCGCTCCACATCAATGACATAGTATGCATGGAACTTCGCAATGTGAAGCCATTGATGCCCTTCAAAATTCTATTCCAGCATAAATTCTTCACTCTTAAAATGATTAATCTACCAGAAATGCTTAATGACTACCGGTTTATGTCCCTAAATATCATCATATTGAGTCTCAGCTTATTCACACTAGAACCTATTTCTGTCAAAAGAAGTGGATGCTAACTGCCTATTAGCTACATGCTTGACCCTTGGTGCCATGACACTTTACATTCAAGAAAGAAGAAGAAATATTAGTCTAAATTCAAGCTAACAGCCCTTATGTCCACATAAATTCAGTGGCCCAATTCTAATAATAGAAAATCAAAACATTAGGTAGTCAAAAATGGTTAAGTGCCCAGGTGGCAACATGGCAGCCACTTAGAAGTGGTCCATTGAAAATGGTTGGAGAGTAGAGTTATGAAGAAAGGTAAGTGTTGGACAATTGGGAAGTTGACAAATGGGAATAGGACCAAATGGACCCATAGACCAAATTTGTTAAAGAGGTGCAATAAAATTGACTTTAGGAGGGTAATCCCCACGAAAACAATGTTTTGAACCCATAATAAGTTATGAAATTGATGGAAATCCGTAACCTCATGGAGCATAAGCTCGGGTTCAAAGAAAAAATTGGATTTTTGCAAGCTAGGGCTTAAAAGAGAGGAGGAACTTATCTAGAATCGGAAATAAGGAGGATTTGGAGTTGAAATCAGGCTAAAAGCTTGTGAAGATGCTTAGGTGTGAAGGAATCGACGATGGATTGATGGTTATGTTGAGAGAAAATTAGAATGAGTGTGAGAGATTTGGGTTTAAAGTTGTGATGGAACACTTAAAGGAGACGTAGGGTCTGGACCATCTGAAATTGGGAAAGGACCCATGAAATCTATTCTTCAACAATCAAACACCTTTAGAACAAGAATAAGGGATAAAGGCATTATGTTTCTACGTGTTAAACACCCCAAACGTTGGCATCTATCACAAGTGGTGCAAAAGTGATGAACATCTTTGAACAATGAGGGCCAATAGAATCCACATTGAAGGATTTTCGCTGCTGTTTTGTTCGTGGAAAAATGGCCACTACAAGCTTGGGAATGGCAAAATTCAAGTATGCCTAGCACTTCCCAGTCAGGAATACAACATTGAATCACTTGATTGGGGCAATATTTGAACAAGAAGGGATCATCCCAGAAGAAAACTCTAACGTTTCGTAAGAATTTCTTTTTATCTTTAAAACTCCATTCATTTGAGATTTTTCCTATCACTAAGTAATTAGCAATATTATCCTACCACGGAGGAGTGGAGGCTGTTATTGATTCTACATTAAATAATTGTTCATCTGGGAAGCTATCATTTATTTGAGTTTTATCATCTGAGTAAGCCTTTACTGGTAAACGTGACAAGTGATCTGCTACCAGATTTTCAACATATTTCTTATCTTTATTTCAAGATCAAACTCTTGTAACAATAAAATCCAATGATGTAACTGTGGTTTGGCCTCTTATTTGGTCAATAGGTATTTCAGGGCTGAATGGTTAGTGAATACTATAACTGTTGAACCAATGAGATAAAAAATGAAATTTCTCAAGAGCGAAGATAATTGCTAACAATTCCTTTTCAGTTGTCGTGCAATTTTTCTATGCATCATTTAGAAGTTTACTTGCATAATAAATAACATGTGCCTTTTTGTCTTTCTTTTGTCCTAACACAGCTCCAATAGCATGGTCACTCGCATCACACATAAGTTTAAAGGGAAGTGACCAATCAGGAAATTGAAGTATATGAGCTGT
The DNA here is from genome assembly GCA_019916065.1 of Vitellaria paradoxa. Taxonomy (NCBI): domain Eukaryota; kingdom Viridiplantae; phylum Streptophyta; class Magnoliopsida; order Ericales; family Sapotaceae; genus Vitellaria; species Vitellaria paradoxa. Next base: position 18,930,011 of record CM034241.1, on the reverse strand, counting down.
AGTTAGACAACCCTTGAACTTGTCAAATGCTTTCTGACACTGGGGAGTCCATTCAAATGGTGTGTCTTGCGTTAACAATTGACATAAAGGCTTTAAAATCTCACTAAATGATTGAATGAACTGTTGATAAAACCCAGTGTGCCCCAGAAATGATCTAATGTCCCTCATAGACTGAGGAGTGGGAAGTTTTTGAATTAATTCTACCTTGGCTTGATCCACTTGGATGCCTTCTTTAAAAACTACAGGTCCTAACACAATGCCTTGAGTTACCATAAAGTGGCATTTTTCCTAATTTAGCACTAAATTCTTTTCCTCACATCGTGTCAAAACTAGATCCAGGTTTTTTAAGCACTACTCAAATGAGTTACTATAAACTAAGAAATTGTCCATGAATATTGAAAAATTTTGAAAAATATGCTGATGGAGATCCCAATCAATCACACACAATCACACAGAAATGACCAGAAGGCGAGATATACAAGAAATGAGGAAACCCACAAAGGGAAACCTCAAACAAAACTTTCACTAGAATAAATGAACATTGGTTACAAACTCAACCTCTCTATAGATCGACTCCTCGACTCTATACTCTCATTGACGTTTGCTCGACTCCTTGATGCACCAACTCCTCTAGAGAAAGCCCTTCGACTCTTCGAAGGCACAACACCAAATCCTTGGTAGCTTCACTGAATCCATAGCACAGCATTCACCAACCTCAAATCTGAACTCCTTTGAATTGAACACGAACCATGATGGCTAAAATGTTGAGAGAATCATCCAACTTTCTGGCTCACAAACTTGATGTAAATTCTCTCTGTCTTTACCCTAGAAAGTGCTCTGAAGATATATATAGAGATAGGAACAACCAGGGCTCGAAATAGGGTAAATAGGCTGAGAAACATCACCTCGCAGGAAGGACATTCCCGTGGTCTTCCCGCTGTCTTCCCGCGAATCAGAGTGGTCTTCCCGCGGTCTTCCCGCATAGCCAAACTCCTGATTTTGGCTCTCGGCTTTATCCCGCGACCAAACCGCGGCCTTCCTGCGATCTTCTTGCATAATCAATTTCGAGCCTCTTCAGGACTTCCGAATCTCTCAGGACTTTCAGTCGTTATGGAAACTTTATCTTCTGAGGCCTTCACACTTCTAATTGACTCAAGACTGTAGTGTTTTAGCCTACACTAAGTTTAGACATTACAACAACTATCTTTGATCATGGATTTGCCAATCTACAATTTTTAGCCGTAACAATCTCCCCATTTGGCAATTTCATGTCAAAACTAAAAAAATGAAAGTACAAATGAAAATCAATCTATAATAAGGCCTCAATTGACTCTTCGTTGGTCAATATGTGCTGATTATAAAACCTTTTTGTTGCACAGTTAAACAAAACGATCAAGGCATCATATGGAGTAAATAAATAATAAAAAAATTAAATAAAACATAAATGACACAAAATATACAAAATATTCTCCCCCTTAAAAAAAATATAAAAATTCTTCTCCCCCTTAATAAACAAAATTCTTTTCTTTTCAAACCATACTCCCCCTTAACTATATCTTCCCCTTTTTGACATGAATTGACAAAAAAAAAAAAAAGGTACAATGGGTAACCTTGATCAAATCATTCCAAGTTCTGTTTTCCCAAACACAAAACTAAACTCAGTTTCAAAATTTTGACTGTATATAAATAGTAACAAATAAGAATTCCAAGAATCACCCTACTATTTATGTCATAAATTGTTCACACGTGTCATACCAATGGTCAAATGCCTGTGCGGTGTGTGAAATAAAGTTTAAGTGCAACATGATTAACATTTTTCACATACTCGCATGAATTTTAAAATTGCTCCTTTTGGACTTTGAATTGAATTGAGTAAGATATGCAATGTAGGTTCTTCAACTAGTTTCTCCTCAATTCATTGTTTTCAACTAAACACCAAGATTTCAATATTCATCCGCCAGTATTTTTTATTTTTACTTGGCGGCTTTCATACACTTTATGGGTAGGTAGCCTTCTTCCTGTATCATCAAACCTAGAGAGTGGTTATTTTGATAACCCGCACGTCAACAGGTTAGCTTTCACTCTATCCCATATGGTAGCCCTTTCCAAGTGATTTTTTATTTTTCATGTAAGCTCAAGAGCAACCACAAGTAAAAAAAGGAGAATTTATTAAAACAGTTGAGTAGTGGAAAAGATTTCTCATGATGTACTAAACTTCGTGCAATTATAATTGGCACACCACTACCATGACAAGGAACAACAAAACATAGGATTCAAGTTCATTAAGTAATTCAAATTTATGACCACTATGTAAATCAAAAAATTTTAATCCTATGATTTTGAAGTGTGTATGAGGTGATAGAACATCCAAGAATATCACAAGGAATAGCATTGAACCTAAAAAATTTTAATTATAAAAAAAAATAAAACAATATCTAATTTACAAGAGTTCATAGAACTAGGTAAAGATAAACAATGACGCACATCCTAGTTCATGAAAGAAAATTTGACTCTACGCATTAAGGCTCACCCCTTCAATACTCTTAGGGGTGTGGGAGACATAGAGATCACTCTTCCTAACCCAAACAGTTCTTAATTTTGGCAAAACATTTTGAGTCTTGGGTTTGTTGGGTTTTGGACCAATGGGTTTTGAAAAATTTTTCTCTTTATCATTTCTCAATGGCCATGTCATATAAGGTTCAAAATCAAAACAAGACTTTTGAAACCTTAAAGGAAGAAACCTATTTGACACTTGAAGATTAGTTTTCAAAGAATTCCTAGTGTCAACATAGGATAGAGGAAGCCCATAAAGTTTGTGACAATGTGGTTGTGTGTGATCGGGTATACCACAATTAAAACATATAGCAACAAACTTACGTTTAGAGGGCATACCTTGGAATTTCTGAGAATTGTGTACAGGTAGTTTACCTTTTGAGTGCTTGAATGGTTGTGCACGTGATTTCCTATCCTTCAATGTAGCAAACTTTGAAGGCTGGATCTTGATCTTTTGACTGCTTGTAGATGCATCTTTTGTGGTCTTCTTCTTTCCAGTATATTCAAGTCCACTTTTATCTCGTGGGCTTCTTTGTATCCCAAGTATGTCATCAAGCTGGGAGAATGCAGTATTCATCTTGGATTCTATGGTTTGCAGCTTCTGTTGGGCATCTTTCACTTCTTTTTCTTTTTGTTCCAACTTGGCCTTAAGTGTTGCTATTAACTCCTCTTGAGTTTTCTTGTTTGATTCAAGACCTTCAAACTTAGCTTCCAATTCTTCCAGAGCAATTTTCAGACTGTCTTTCTCCCTTTTTAACGCCTTGTTCTTTGTGGTCAACTTCTTATTTTGCTTGTGGAGCTTTCGACAGTCTTGGTACAGTTGTTCATATGCCTCTTCAACATCCACTTCCTCATTAGAATCTTCTTCATCTTTACTTTCAGAGGATTCTTCATTCTTGCTCGCAGAAGAGGATGACTCGGTTGAATTAGAGGGGGCACTTGCCCTAACCATGAAAGCGGTATAATTCTCTAGAAAATCATCTGAAGAAGATGAGGTACTTGAATCATCTATGTCATCTAGGGTTGCATTGAGAACCTTTTTCTTACTCTTCTTGTTCCCACAGTCTTGGGCTATGTGACCACATCCTTGGCACTCGTAGCACTTCACGCTTTTTAACTTGTTCTCCTTTGTCTTCTTCTCCGAAGATTTCTCCCCTTTAACTTTCTCATCTTTCTTCATCTTTCTTTTTGAAAACTTTTCTATGTTTCTTAGTATAGATAGCAATTTCTTCGGGAGAGGGTATTGACTCATCATTACTAGAGGACTCGTCTTCCTTCACCGTTTTTAGGGCAACTCCTCTAGATTTTGGTTTGATCATGTTGGCTTCATAAGTCTGCAGGGATCCAACCAAGTCTTCCACCCTCATTGAATCAATATCCCTAGCCTCTTCAATAGCTGTGACCTTGGCTTGAAAGGACATAGGAAGGGATCAGAGAATCTTACTTACAATTTTTCTATTGGGAATAGGTTCTCCAAGGTTGAAACTTATATTAACGATATTGCTGAGCTTTGCATAGAAACTATCAAAGAATTCATCTTCAGCCATCTTCAGATTTTCGAATTCAGAAGTTTTTTTTTTTTTGGAGCTTGGACTTATTCACTGTGGAATTTCCTTCATGAGTCAACTTGAGAATTTTCCAAGCTTTCTTAGCAATCCATAGCTTGAAATTCTTCTAAACTCATCTGCAGAGACTACACAGAAAATAGAACTCAGAGCCTTGTAGTTCCACTCTGCCTTCTCTTGCTCAGCCCTAATCCACACATCCATAGGCTTCTCAACCGTTTCATCGTTGATAGAGTGAGTTGGTTTTACCCAACCTTTTTCAATGGCCAACCAAACATTGACGTTCAATGAGATTAGATGAGCTCTCATTTGAACCTTCCAGTACGCATAGTTGGTGCCATCAAACCATGGGGGTCTCATGCTCAAACCGCCTTCTCTTGGGGGATCCATCAGCAAAGAATAAGATCACGTTTTGTTCACAAAAACGTACTTGCTCTGATACCAATTGAAAAATTTCAAAAAATATGCTGATGAAGATCCCAATCAATCACACACAATCACATAGAGATGAATAGAAGGCGAGATATACAAGAAACGAGGAAACCCACAAAGGGAAACCTCAAACAAAACTTTCACTAGAATAAACGAATGTTGGTTACAAACTCAACCTCTCTATAGATTGACTCCTCGACTTTATACTCTCATTGACATTTGCTCAACTCCTCGATGTACCAACTCCTCTAGAGAAAGCCCTTCGACTCCTCATAGGCACAACACCGAATCCTCAGTAGCTTTACTGAATCTATAGCACAGCATTCACCAACCTCAAATCCGAACTCCTTCAGATTGAACACGAACCATGATGGCTAAGATGTTGAGAGAATCATCCAACTTTCTGGCTCACAAACTTGATGTAAATTCTCTCTATCTTTACCCTAGAAAGTGCTCTGAAGATATATACAGAGATAGGACCAACCAGAGCTCGAAATAGGGTAAAATAGGCTGAGAAACATCACCTCGCAAGAAGGACGCTCCCGCGGTCTTCCCACGGCCTTCCCGCAAATCAAAATGGACTTCCCGCAGTCTTCCTGCATGGCCAAACTCCTGATTTTGGCTCTCGGCTTTATCTCACGACCAAACCGCGGCCTTCCCGCGGTCTTCCTGCGTTAATCAATTCCGAGCCTCTTTAGGACTTCCGAATCTCTCAGGACTTTCAGTCGTCATGGAAACTTGATCTTCTGAGGCCTTCACACTTCTAATTGACTCAAGACTATAGTGTCTTAGCCTACACTAAGTCTAGACATTACAAACAACTATCTTTGACCATGGATTTGCCAATCTACAATTTTTAGCCGTAACAAATACCTCTGAAAATTCGTAGTTTACTGATAAAGATCTCAAACAATCAACCACACAATCATAGGATAAACAAAAGGCGAGATAAAAAAAAAATGAGGAAACGCATAAAGGGAAACCTCAAATAAAACTTTCACTAAAATCAAACGTTTGTTACAAACTCAACCACTCGATAGATTGACTCATCGACTCTATACTTTGTTGACGTTTGCTCAACTCCTCGATTCACCAACTCCTTTAGTGAAAGCCTTTCGACTCCTCGAAGGCTCAACACCGAATCCTTGGCATCTTCACGTGCTGAATCCTCAGCTCTTCAAAGATTTGAACTCCTTCGAATCATGCAGAAGCAAGAATGCTTGGCTAAGCAATTGAGAGAACCCTCTGACTTTTTTGGCTCACCAGCTTGATGTATATTCTCTCTCTCTATAACCCCGAAGATGCCCGGAAGATATATATAGACAAACTGAGGCGGCTAGGGCTCGAACCAATCAAAATAAGCTGGAATAGCATACCTCGCGGGAAGGGTGCACCCACAGCCTTCTCGCGGCCTTCCCGTGACTCAAAGCACTGATCCTGCATGGCCAAAACTCTGAATTCAGCTCTCAGCTTTATCTTGTAAGTACCAATGGCCATCCTGTGGTCTTCCTGTGTTATTCTGTTCTAGCTCTGTTTGGCTTCTTCCAAACTTCCAATCTTATGCAAACAGAGCTTTCCTAAGGCCTTCACACTTCTACTTGACTCAAGACTGTAGTGTCTTAGCCTACATTAAGTCTAGACATTACACACCACTATCTTTGACCATGGATTTGCCAATTTACAATTTTAGCCTTAACAATCTCCCCATTTGGCAATTCCATGTCAAAACTCAATAATTGAAATTACAAATGAATTCATCCTAATTTTAAAAAGGCCTTAGTAACCTATTCCCTGATCAATATGTTCTGATTATGGAACTTGTTTGTTGCACACTTAAACAAAAGTAATCAAGGCATCTCGTGGAATGAATAAAAATTAAATGAAATATTAACAAAAAGATGAAACAAAGTATTTTCCCCCTTAATTAATTGACACAAATATTAACTATTAAAAAAATGATTGTTCTCCCCCTTAATAAACAAAATTCTTTCTCCCCCTTAATAAACAAAAGCATTATCCCCTTTTCAAGCATTCAAATGCTTTCTCCTCCATAATAAACAAAAGCATTATCCCCTTTTCAAGCATTCTCCCCCTTAACTATATCTTCCCCTTAACCTATTCTTCTCATTTTTGACATGAATTGACAAAAAATAAGGTATAACGTGTATTCTTGATCGATTTATCCTAAGTTATATTTTCCCAAACACAAAGCGAAACACAGTTTCAAAAATTTGACCATACATAAATAGTAACAAATAAGAATTCCAAGAATCACCCTACTATTTATGTCATGAGTTGTTCACACATGTCATACCAATGGTCAAATGCTTGTATGGTGTGTGAAATGAAGTTTAAGTGTAACATGATTAATACTTTTCACATACTCGCATGAATTTTAAAATTGCTCCTTTTGGACTTTGAATTGAATTGAGTAAGATATGCAGTGTTAGCTTGTTGACTAGTTTCTCCTCAATTCATTGTTTTCAACTAAACACCAAATTTTTAATTTTCATCCGCCAATTTTTTTTTTTTATTTTTACTTGGCAGCTTTCACACACTTATGGGTAGGTAGCCTTCTTTTTATATCGTCAAACTCAGAGGGTGGTTATTTTGATAACCCGCACGTCAACAAGCTAGCTGTACTCTATTCCATTGGTAGCCCTTTCCAAGTGATATTTGATTTTTTCCTTTTTTTTTTATGTAAACTCAAGAACAACTAATAGTCCAAAAAGGAGAATTTATTAAACCAATTAAGTAGTGGAAAAAATTTCTTATGATGTACTAAACTTTGTGCAATTATAATTTGGCTCACCACTACCACGGCAAGGAACAACAAAACATAAGATTCAGGTTCATCAAGTAATTCAAATTTATGACCACTATGTAGATCAACAATTTTAATTCTATGATTTTGAAGTGTGTATGAAGTAATAGAACATGCAAGAATATCATAAAGAATAACATTACACCAAAAAAAAATTTTCTTAAAAAAATATCTAATCTACATGATTTCATAGAACTAGGTAAGAATATAACAATGACGCATAGCCTAGTTCATGAAACAATTTGCCTCTACATGTCAAGGTTCACCCCTTTAACACTATTAGGGGTGTGAGTGATATAGAGATCACTCTTCCTAACCCAAACAGTTCTTATTTTTGAAAAAGCATTTTGAGTCTTGGAATTGTTGGGTTTAGGACTAATTGGTTTTGAAATTTTTTTTTTCCTCACTAGCCACGTCATGTAAGGTCTAGAATCAAAACGTGGCTTTTGAAGCCTTAATGGATTAAACCTATTTGACACTTGAAAATTAGATCTCAAGGAATTCCTAGTGTCAACATAAGATAGGGAAAGCCTGTTTTTGCTCAATTACCTCACTCTCAAATGTAAATAAAAATGCAAATTCAGATTTCTAAAGTGTTGAGTAAGGAAAATCAAGACAAACTCCCCCAAGTGCAAGGTTTCATTGTAGCACAATTAACTGGTGAGAACCAGGTCATATCCACAGGGATCTAGGGAGCAAAATCATGTTTGAATCAAATGGATTAAAGAGGCAAAACATGGCTCACATGAATGGTAAACATAATTGAAAATCTGGTTTGGAATTTTTGATGATTTGGTAATGGATTTTGAAATGAAAACTAAACTTAACTAAAACTTGATATTAAAAAGATGGGCAAAGCAATTCTAATGCCTATCCAAATCAATCTCAAAATACCAAGAGTGAATAGATCATCAATTTTAGTTGCTCTAATGTTTGGAGAAAATTAATTTCAAATGATACAAGCCATGGATCAAACAAGTGATGTGCATAAGCTATCATGAAAACTATAGAAGATCTAACTCTAGCAACTCCCATACATATTTGCAATAAGAGTTCTGAATTCAGCAACTTCTATGAACTCATTGATAGAATATGTAAACAAATGTTAATCGGACATTGAACCATTGATTTCAAGAGTAACAAGATACAACTAAGATTGATAACCAAAGAACTCAAAATTAATCCATTAAGAACGGCATCTTGGAAATCATTGGACAGGTCATTATCCTTGCCTTAGCCCAAGAAGAACTAGCCGATCATCTTAAGAAAATGAAGAACAAAAATGAAGAACAGAGACATGAACTTCAAAGCTGAAAAATGTAATTCTCTCTTTAACTCCAATTGAAATCTAATTACAAGAATGAAATTAAAATGTGCTGTAGAATTCAAATCTAATTACAATAATTTGAAAATGAAAATCAGAATTGAAAACAACAGAAATTGCAGAAATCTCTAAAACCAGAGAATGAAGAAGAAGGAAGAAGAGGAAGTTCTTCTCCCGCTACCCTCACTGCTCTCCTCCTCTCTCCTCTCGATTCTCTCTCTTCTAACCGAATGTTCTGTCCTCGTGGGTGTGGGTCGTGTGATGCCATCATTCCCCAGTCTTTCTCTCTCCTCCAGATTGCAATCCCCTCCCCGAATCTGTAAAATCACGTGGAGTCTGTTTTCTGCCAACGGTCCTCGTATTCGAATACTGCTTGGCTGTATTCGAATATGCATTTCCTCCAGAAATTCTCTGAACTCTTTTTGACAGCATTCGAATGCTTTGGCACTATATTCGAATGTTCTCCTCCTTCCAGAATTCGACTTGTTCAGCAACTGGAAATTCTTCTTCTGCTCCCATGACTTTACTCAACAAATCCACTTCAACAGATGTGCTTCAGCATCTCCTTCTTTGCATTCTTAATTTAGCTCAAATTGCTTCTCTTTATGGCACAATTCAACACATGTTCCATATTCCAAAGATGTGGATAAATTCTGCACAAAACACCTGTCTCATATCAATTATGTCATGTATAAAAGTGTATTTAAGTGAACAAATGTGTAACAACTCAAGCCCAATCACACCCCCCAACTTAGACATTGCTAGTCCCTAGCAATGCTTAAGGAAGGAAGGCTACCTTTAAAAGCAATCAACATTTTCATGTTATGAAATTGCACATCTGTGAAAGACACATCTAAAAATAGCATCTTCAATTCTAAATGGATAATAAGTCATAACCATGGAATGTTACTTAATACATCAAGCTAAGAAATTTAAGCTAACACTCCGAGAATCATGAAATTAGGTATGGTATGTGAAATTTGCTAAACACTTGATCCAAGCATGAAAATTCAGTTCTTAACCTGTTAACTCAACATAGATCTCCATAATCAAACTCTATCCTGAACTTTGAATCATATTACTTCCCAAAGCTTCAACTTCAAAATCTCACCTTGGAATTCACTCACAAGAAAATGAAGCACACAAGGTTCCCCTCAAGATGCCCCTTTTTGTAAGGAATAAATGTAAATCAAATTCTAAGAGGGTGCATCTACAAGTCAAAAACGTTCAATCCAATAAAGAAAAGGACTTGGCATAACTCCATGAAAGAATAGTGCAGTAAAGTTATTTTAGAATTTTCACTATACTCCCCAATTCCTAAATTTCACAATTGAATGATAATTCTTCCAAAGATCAATTAGGACTTGCTTTTGGTTGTAATGGGGCCATGAGGTTTGATGAGGTAGTTGAAAGGAGGATTAAGGAATTCAAAAGGAATTGGAACACTGAAATCAGTTTTTTTTTTTTTTTTTTTTTTTTTTTGGAGATGTATCTAAAAGGTGAAACTCATAATCGAAACAGAGTTTTCTGAATTTGGACATCACCATATCCTCTTATCATTCTTTTCCTTCCACCAATTTTTCTATCCTCACCCCAAAATTCCCAAAATGTTGTTCATTGCTCTTCCTTAATATTTTCAGTGTATTCCAATCTGTTAGGGAAGGCTAAAGAGCATTCATAATGGTTAAGGGGATGATGTGGTAAGAATAAAGAAGTATGAATGCTCTAATAAAGCTCAAACTTGGCTCCAAGGATAATGTTCATCAAAGAAGAGGAAAAAATTTTTTTTTTTTAAGCTCAACAGATAAGAAAAATGGCCTGATATCATTTCCTTGGTTTCATTTCATTCAACCATAAAAACTAAGAACCAAGAATCAAGTTCAATTCCTCTACAACTTCACAAACACCCAAAGCAAAGTATTGTAATTGGAGTTATTGAAGAAAATGAAGTAAAGAAATGTTTAAGCTTTTGATAAGCTCTAGAGTAATTGCATATCTCTCATAAACAAAGCTTAAAGGCTCAAAATCTCACTTCAGGTTTAAGTCTCCACTATGGCTGGGAAATAATGCAATCCATTGTTCAATCAAGAAACTCATTCACAAATGCCCATGTCTAAGTTGACAAGTTAAGAACTAACTCTATCCATACTAATTCAACCATTAAGCAAATTAAACATAACAACTAATTCAAATTCCAAACTGAAAACTCAAAATCCAGCAATCAGCATCAAGGTACATTCTAAGTTATAGCTTGTCATGCATTTAAAACAAAAGAGCTCATCTCAACTAAACAGATCACAACACCACCCCAATGCTCAAAATGGATTTCCAACAAAATATCATCCAAATTTAGAGTTCAAAGTCATTCAAATTCAAAATTAACAAAATCAGAAAATAAAACAAGGAAACTGTTTTCTAAGGACAAAACATGGCTTTAAATTTTCCTAAAATTCATTCACAAATTTTGGCTTTATGGCTCAAGGACAGCAGGCTTCAATGGTCCGGAGGTGTCATATAATCTTCAGGGGCAGCTGGTTCATGTAACCCTTCCAACATTTCCAGCATTTGTTGATGATCAGCATCCTGTTTGTCCTTTAAATTCTTCAGCTCAGCTGCCATCTCCATTTGCTGATCCTTCACCTCCTTCAATAATGCATACAAACTTTGAAGGGTCACCACTTCAGTTCCTGATTGCTCCTCAGATGGCTGTTCTTTCTGTGAGTCTACTGCTACCTTCCTTGCTAATTGCCCTTTACTCCTCTTCATTGAAGTTTGAGCAATTCGAGTAGCAGGTTTCACTGTCTCCATTCCACTCTTTTCCTTCACCCCATAACCTTGCAGAATTTTAGTTATCAACCCTCCAAAAGGCAAACCAGAATTCACCTCTGGTTTTGCAATTGCTCCAGTGATTATATTCCAAATGTGCTTTGTCAAGTCAATGGGGATATCTAGGAGAAGCCTTCCAATCATCTCAGCTTGTGGTAAAGTCACAGCTGAGACATAGGCATGAGGTAAAATCTTTGAACAGACCAACATGTGCAACACCTTACTCTTGTCTGTGAGATCCCCTTTTGACAATCTAACTCCATTCCATTGAGCTTGAGGGTTTCCAGAAAGCAACTTTACCAAATTTTCTTTTTTAAGTTGTTCTATCCATTCAGCTTGCTGTTCCGGATCAATAACCATAGACTGTCCAAATGGTAATCCAGCATACATTGCAATAGTTTCAGGTGTCAGCAATATTTCCTTCTTCCTCACATTGGTCTTAATCTCAATTTTTCCTTTCTTTCCTTTCACAGCATTAGAATAAAATTCCCTCACCAGAGGTACTACTGCTTTCTGACTCACAATAACCCAATCAGTCCATCCCCTCCTGTTAATCATGTCTACTAATTCATAAGGGGGATCAGAATAGTCTTCAATGTTGATACCCCTCTCACAAAGGACAGCCCTCTTAGAATACCAATTAAGGTATCTATCTTTTGCTACTTCATTGGCAAACCTAGGATTAGAGTAAGGTGTTGCAGAAGTCCCTTCACCAGGAACCTCTGTTCTTGGAATGTCAGCTTCAACATTGACATCCACATTGGTGTCGTCTGGGGGTTGTTCAGGTTCAATGGTTGGTTGGTTTTCAGTGATAGGAGGAAGTGTAGGAGATTGGGGTTGGGCACTTAAGTCTACAGGTTCATAGAAAGAAGATTGAACAGACCTGGCACCTCGCATAGCTTCCCTCAATCGCCGACTCCATCGCCTTGGCCCTGGTGCAGTCAACTTCTTCTTCATCCTTATTCCCTCCAAACCTCGGATTGTTCTTCTTCAATCTCCTCAGAAAACCCTAGCCTCGTAACTTCTGTTCTTGAAGGAATCCCAAATCTCTGTTTTGCAACCTTTTTGATTTGAGTAAATGGGGGGAACTTAAGGAGTGTGTGCTTTTAGGGCATTCGGGCATGAATTTCCAAGTATCCGAATGGGAAAAAAAACTCATTTAAGTTACTGACCCGCCTCAGCATATTCGAATACCAACAGACCCGATTCGAATACAGTCTCCCATCCAGCAATCCAGTAACTGACCAAAATCTGTGATGAATTCTCAGAGAAATTTAAGCCATGTTTCTGCATATTTTTCTCTTTTTTTTTTTTTTAGAAAACTTTGACAAAATTAAATTTGAAAAATCCTGTTGAATTGTTAGCCCACAATTTAATCCAAAAATACATCAATACAACCAATTACAACATGAGCTGTAACAAGTATTCGAATACCACAGCCCATATTCGAATAGGTTGCATCAGAAAATCCCAAACAGTAATTTCAAGTGTTCAAATCTGCTAACAATCCCACAGAAATGTTCAAACCTTATTTTGTCACCTGAGTTAAGTTTATTCACACTAATAACAGCTAAACTCAAAAGAAAAACAAAAAGAACAGCTTAAAAAGAAAAATCAAAGAAAATTTAGAAAAATTTTTTTTTTTTTTTTAGAAAATTCTCAGCATTTTAGCTAAATTAAACACACTACTCAAATTTCAATTCATCAAGTATAACAAAGTAGATCAGCAATTTCATTCAGCATATTCCAATCAACACCAATGCATAAGACCAAGAAAAGAACTCAAACTATTTCTCTCCCCCCAACTAGAAACAAGCATTGTCCTCAATGCACAAACAAATCAATCAATTTGGAATAAAGTGCGAAGGGAAAGAGGTACCTGCTGAGTTTAAGGTTAACATGTTTGAGTGATGTAGACCAGCTGAAACTCCAAGGTATTACCAAAACAGTTGCTCCCCCCAACTTGTTCAATGCAATATTCTCAAAGAAAATGCAAATTAGTAGAACCAAAACAATACAAAATGGGTTGAGTGTAATTAAGGATCAGTGAGGTTTTGCCAATCATCACAAACAACAAAGATGCAAGAAATCAGTAAATATGCAAGATGGGTTGCTGTTAACAGATGAGATTTTGTGCCAAGATGGCCTATTCAAATGACTGTTCAGCTATTCGAATGAGATGAATTTCCCATCTGATTTGGACTTACAGCAGTACCAGATTTGATCAGTTTTTGTTGCACCTGCTGATATGACTTGATCCTTAATGAAGCTTGCTCAATTGAAATCCTTTTGCTGCATTCTGAAACACTTTGAAAGCATGTGCTACCCAATTTGGTTAATGCATTATACTCTCAAAACAAATCAAGCAAATGCATTTATTCCATTTGACTCTCAAGTAGTTCCACCACAAGTGATGTTGCTACCTCAAATAGCACATGTCAGTTCCATCCTTTGAAAATTCAAATATCAGTAAAACACAAAGCAGAAATTCTCAATTCTTCATGAAACTTGCTGAAACCAATGTGTTAAAACTTGCAAACTGAAAATTTTTTTTTTTTTAGATGAAAGAAGGAAAATTACAAAAACCAAAGAAAACAGAAAATCAAAAACATAACAGAATCTACACTATTATGATACAAAGTCAGAATCCTTTCTTCATTCAAACAGAATTTGGGGGATCTTCAAGATCCCAACTCTCTACTTCAGCAACAAAATTCTCATGATACTCTTTCAATCTCTGTCCATTCACTCTAAAAACATTTTTGGAGGTTGGATTTTGAATGTCAACAGCCCCAAACTCAGTGATGTTCTGAATCACATATGGACCACTCCATCTTGACTTCAACTTCCCGGGAAACAAGTGTAACCTTGAGTCATACAACAAAACCTTTTGACCCACAAACAACTCTCTTTTGAGGATATGTGTATCATGCCATTTCTTCACTCTATCCTTGGTGATCTTAGCATTCTCATATGCATCATTCCTAATCTCCTCAAGCTCATTTAGTTGCAATTTCCTCTGACAACCAGATTCAGTGATGTTTTCATTGAAATGTCTCACTGCCCAAAAGGCCTTGTGTTCAAGTTCCACAGGAAGATGACAAGCTTTTCCATACACTAACCTATAAGGAGACATGCCTAGGATAGTCTTGTAGGCAGTCCTATAAGCCCAAAGTGCATCAACCAATTTCAAAGACCAATCTTTCCTTGTGGGATTCACTGTTTTTTCAATGATTCTCTTGATCTCTCTATTGGCCAACTCGGCTTGTCCACTTGTTTGGGGATGATATGATGTTCCAACCTTATGCACAACCCCATACTTCCTCATCAATAGGCCAACATATCTATTGCAAAAATGTGTTCCCCTATCACTTATCATGGCCTTTGGCATTCCAAATCTTGAAAACACATTTTCCTTCAAAAATTTTATCACTACCTTGTGGTCATTGGTCCTAGTTGGTATGGCCTTCTACCCACTTTGAAACATAATCCACTGCCACTAAGATATACTCATTGCCAAATGAATTCACAAATGGTCCCATAAAATCCATACCCCAACAATCAAAGATATCAAGCACATAAATGGGGTGAAGTGGCATCATGTTTCTCCTAGTGATCTTACCAAGCCTTTGACACCTATCACAAGCAACACAAAAGGCATGCACATCCCTAAACATGGTAGGCCAAAATAATCCACTTTGTAAAATCTTTGCCACTGTCTTCCTAGCTGAAAAATGACCTCCACATGCAAGAGTATGACAAAAACTAATGACACTTTGAGCTTCACTCTCGGGTATGCATCTCCTTATGACTTGATCTGAGCAATACTTAAACAGATATGGATCATCCCAGAAAAAGTGCCTCACATTCCTGAAAAACTTTTTCTTATCTAACATGGTCCAATGAGAAGGCACCACACCTGAAACCAAATAATTGGCTATGTCTGCAAACCATGGTGTCTCTGAGGAATCTAAATGGAACAACTGCTCATCAGGGAAAGTCTCATTAATAGGTGGCTCAAAAGCTGCTAAGTCCTGATGTGGAAGTCTAGAAAGATGGTCAGCAACTACATTTTCAACTCCCTTTTTATCTTTAATCTCTAAATCAAATTCTTGCAGCAAAAGAATCCACCTAATGAGTCTTGGCTTGGCATCAGATTTGGTCAAAAGATACTTAAGTGCTGCATGATCAGTAAACACAATGACATGAGATCCCACAAGATATGATCTAAACTTATCCAATGCATATACTACTGCTAGCAACTCCTTCTCAGTAGTTGTGTAGTTCTTTTGTGCATCACTAAGGGATTTGCTAGCATAGTATAGCACATGTGACTTCCTCTCTCTCCTCTGACCTAGGACTGCACCAATGGCACTATCACTAGCATCACACATGATCTCAAAAGGTAAAGTCCAATCTGGTGTCTGCATAATGGGAGCTGAAGTGAGCAAGTCCTTAAGTCTATCAAATGAAGCCTGACATTCTGATGTCCAATCAAAAGGAACATCCTGGCCTAGGAGATTGCACAAAGGTCTAGAAATGGCACTGAATGATGCAATGAACCTCCTATAGAAACCTGCATGTCCTAAAAATGATCTGACATCCTTGACACATCTAGGGGTAGGAAGTTTTTGAATAATCTCCACTTTTGCTCTATCTACTTCTATCCCCCTAGAAGACACTATGTGACCAAGAACTATCCCCTGAGTTACCATAAAATGGCATTTCTCCCAATTCAACACCAAGTTTTTCTCTTCACATCTTGCCAAAACTTTCTCTAAATTCTCCAAACACAAATCAAAGTCACTCCCATAGACTGAAAAGTCATCCATGAATACTTCAAGAAATTTCTCCACAAAGTCACTAAACAAACTAATCATGCACCTCTGAAAAGTAGCAGGAGCATTGCAAAGGCCAAAAGGCATGCGCCTATATGCAAAAGTACCAAATGGGCAAGTAAATGTGGTCTTCTCCTGATCATCTAATGCAATTTCAATTTGATTGTACCCTGAGTATCCATCCAAGAAACAATAGAATGCCTGTCCTGCCACTCTTTCCAATACCTGATCTAGGAATGGAAGAGGGAAATGATCCTTCCTTGTGACTGCATTTAACTTCCTATAATCTATGCACATGCGCCATCCTGTTTGGATGCGCATTGGAACTAGCTCATCTTGTTCATTTTTCACCACAGTCACTCCGGATTTCTTGGGTACTACTTGAGTTGGACTAACCCATTTAGAGTCTGAGATAGGGTAGATAATTCCAGCATCCAATAGCTTAATTACCTCTCCCCTAACCACTTCTTTCATGTTTGGGTTTAGTCTCCTTTGCATTTGCCTAATGGGTTTGGCATCCTCCTCCAAAAATATCCTATGGGTGCAAATCAGTGGGCTGATTCCTTGCAGGTCTGCTATGGTCCAGCCCAAGGCTCTTTTATGTTTTCTCAAGACCTCAACAAGCTTTCTTCCTGGTCCAGGCTCAGCTGAGAAGAAATAACAGCTGGATAGGACTCTCCCTCACCCAAAAACACATATTTCAAGTCATTTGGTAGAGGTTTTCTCTCAGGTACAGGTGGCTTTTCAAAGGATGATTCTGTTTTGACTGTGGGCAGCTCTAAGGACTCAAAAGTGGGCCTCCACTGATTCACTGACATCATTGATTCTTTCATTTCCTCACATTCTCCTCCACCAATATTTTCCAAGTCACAATCATCTAGGAAATCTACTTGATCACTGTTCACTAAAGCTCTCTCCAAGTGGGTCATCTAAGTACTCTCTATCAAAGTGCTCTTGTATGGCTATTTGAATCAAATCCACTTCTTCTATCTCCTCATGGTCACTTGGCTGTTTGGTCACATTAAAGATGTTCTTTTCAATTGTCATGTTACCAAAAGACAACTTAATGACTCCAGTCCTACAATTTATCAAAGCATTAGAAGTGGCCAAAAATGGTCGTCCTAGAATGACTGGGACAGCTGGTTGTGGACCTTGAATTGGTTGGGTATCAAGCACTATGAAGTCTACTGGGAAGACAAAATGCTCCACTTGAATTAGGACATCCTCCACAATACCTCTAGGGACTTTGACTGACCTATCTGCTAATTGAAGTGTCACCCTAGTAGGTCTAAGCTCACCTAATCCAAGTTGTTGGTACACAGAAAATGGCAAAAGATTGACACTTGCTCCCAAATCCAACAAAGCTCTATCTACCCTCTTTTCCCCAATGATGCATGCAATTGTAGGACACCCCGGATCTTTATATTTTGGAGGGGTTTTGAATTGCAAAATTGAGCTCACTTGTTCAGTTAAAAATGCCCTCTCTTTGACATTCATTCTCCTTTTGACAGTGCACAAATCTTTCAAAAACTTTCCATAAGATGGATTTTGTTTAATGGCATCAAGCAAAGGAATGTTTATTCTGACTTGTTTGAAAAGCTCATAAATTTCAGAATTCAGATTTTCTTTCTTTCCTTTGTTCAATCTTTGAGGAAAAGGAATTTTTGGAATGAAATCAGGGCTGTCCAGCTGGTTTTCTTTTGAAATCTTCTCTTTTCCAGAAATTTTTTCACTCTTATCCAGCTGGTTTTTATCAAAATCCTTGGTTTTATTTTCAGAAAACTCAATTGCATTCTCAGAATTTACCTGATCTTGCTTCTGAATTTTGCTATTCTGCTCAAAGTTGTTCAGCTGCTGTTTCTGTGTAGCTTTTCCTATGCTGTCCAAATTTTGTTTCTGTTCATTTTCTGTCCTGTTGTGCAGATTTTGTTCAATTTGTTGCTGTTCCTCAATTTCTTGTCTACTGTGCAGCTGCTGTTTTTGCTCTTTTAACAGCTGCTTTTGCTGCAATTCAGCTTCTGTTTTGGTGAGCAGCTGTTGTTCAATTGCTTTGTTGCTGCTGCTGCTGTTGTGCTGAATTTCTTCCTCATCTTCCAACATATTTTGCTCATTTGCCTCTTCAATTGGAATATAATCTGGTTTCAAGATCTGTTTCCCACTTCTCAATGTTGAAATAGCTTGCACATGTTCCAAATTCTCATTTGCACTTGAAGAAGATGATTCACTGAAGTGCACTTGCCCAGTGGGATTTGGTTTGGGCTGAGATGGAAGCTTTCCTGTTTCTCTCAAAGTTAAGGCTTGAGTGAGTTTTGACAATTGACTCCGAATGTCTTCCATAGCCCTATTAGTTTGATCTTGGAACTTTGAATTTTGGTTGTTGGTTCCAATTTGTCCTTGCATGAATTGTTGCAAGGTGTCTTCCAATGATCTTTTGTGAGGTGGCTGGTAAGAGTTTGTGTTCTGCTGAGGTTGATAAGGCTGGGAATGAAATGGTTGAGGTGGAAAAGGTTGTTGAGGTTGCTGCTGCTGCTGGTGTTGTGCCTCAGCTCTCCAGGATGTATTCGAATGGCCTCTATATCCAGCATTGTAAGCATTCGAATATGGCTGATTTCCTGAAGCAAAGTTGTTCACCCCCTGGTTTGAGTTGTAATTTCTTGCAGCTGGTGGGGGATTTACTTGACCATAAAGAACTTCTTTAAAAGCTGGGAGTGTAGGACAATCGTCTGTCTTGTGATCCGAAGTTTCACACAACACACAGTTAACTT
Organism: Vitellaria paradoxa; assembly: GCA_019916065.1. Classification (NCBI taxonomy): domain Eukaryota; kingdom Viridiplantae; phylum Streptophyta; class Magnoliopsida; order Ericales; family Sapotaceae; genus Vitellaria; species Vitellaria paradoxa. Next base: position 18,910,884 of record CM034241.1, on the reverse strand, counting down.
CCTTTTTCTTCAATCCTTGCTTCTCTTGCTCCATCAACTCCACTTTCTTTGACAATGCAGCCAATCGAGCACCAAGATCATCAGTGTCACTGAGATGAAACTTTCCTCTTGCACCTATGCTGTCAGAAAACTCAGAAAATGGAGAAACTACCTCCCATTGTTTAGTATTTTCAGCCAATGAATCAAAGAAATGCAAGGCTTCTTCAGCTGTCTTATCATAGAACTCACCATTGCACATTGTTGCAACCAACATTTTCAAGTTTGGAGTTAATGCATTATGAAAGAAATTAACAATTCTCCAAGACTCAAACCCATGATGTGGACATGCTTGCAACAATTCTCTAAACCTATCCCATGCATGTGCAAATGTTTCATTAGGCTTGCATACAAAATTCATGATTTGTTGTTGAAGTATTACTGTTCTATTGGCTGGAAAATACTTCTTTAAAAACTTTGTTTGCATGTCCCTCCAAGTTCCAATTGATCTAGGCTCCAATGAGTTCAACCACATCTTTGCTTTATCTTTCAATGAAAATGGAAACAACTTAAGCCTAACCATGTCCTCATTTGTATTCCTATCCATGCAAGTCCCACAAACATCCTCAAATTCCTTCATATGCATGTAAGGATTTTCAGAATCCATTCCATGAAAGGTTGGCAAAAGCTGAATTGTTCCCGGTTTAAAATTGAAATTATGATGGCCAATGGGAAGAACAATGCATGAGGGAGTTGTTTGCCTAGCTGGATGAAGATATTCCCTAAGAGGTCTAAGAAGATTTTGATTGATTTCATCATTCTCTCCAAGTGCACTTCCTTCCGGTAAAACAGGTGGTGGTGGATCCATGTGCACAGATGATTCAGATGATGTGTAAGATGTAGCAAGTTCAATTAATTCAGCTAGAGATGATGGTGAATGCAAATCAGAATTTTTTCCAATAATTCGACCAGACCTTAACAACATGCACAAAAATTCAGCTTCAAAATGACACCCACAAAACCTTAAAACTTCACAACTGAATCACCAATTCACAAAGAGAAATCATAGCCCTTCTCTAACAACTTGCAGCAGAATATACAGCAATTCCATGCAAATTTCCAGCAAGTCAAACAATAATTCAAAGGTGAATTTCAGCCAATGAAATCAGATTTTTCAGAGACAAAATGCAGCAATTTGAAGATTAGATGCAACAGATTCGAATCAGAAATTCAGAAAACAGATTGCAGACATCAGATTCAGCAACTTGGTTCAAAACTTAACAGCAAAACAGATCAGAATTTCAGAGACAAACTCAGGCATTCAAATATCTCATGCAGCAGATTTGAATATCAAACTTCCAGCAATCAAATTTCAGCAAAGAAAACCAGCAACTCAGAAATTTAGATATTCAAAACAAAATAAAACAGTAACTCAGATTTTTTTCTTCTTTTTTTTTTTTTAAATCAGAAACCACAATTTAAACACTACAAATTAAAAACTAAAACCTATAAAAATGAAACTAAAGGTGGAATTAAGAATGGAACAAAATTACCCAATGCCTTGAGTAGCTTTGTTGTTGAAGATGGTGGTGAGTGATGCTGCCAATCCTTGCTCCAAGAGTTCAAAACACCATTGCTTGTCAAAGATCCCCGGCAACGGCGCCAAAATTGTGCTTGTTTTTGCTCAATTACCTCACTCTCAAATGTAAATAAAAATGCAAATTCAGATTTCTAAAGTGTTGAGTAAGGAAAATCAAGACAAACTCCCCCAAGTGCAAGGTTTCATTGTAGCACAATTAACTGGTGAGAACCAGGTCATATCCACAGGGATCTAGGGAGCAAAATCATGTTTGAATCAAATGGATTAAAGAGGCAAAACATGGCTCACATGAATGGTAAACATAATTGAAAATCTGGTTTGGAATTTTTGATGATTTGGTAATGGATTTTGAAATGAAAACTAAACTTAACTAAAACTTGATATTAAAAAGATGGGCAAAGCAATTCTAATGCCTATCCAAATCAATTCTCAAAATACCAAGAGTGAATAGATCATCAATTTTAGTTGCTCTAATGTTTGGAGAAAATTAATTTCAAATGATACAAGCCATGGATCAAACAAGTGATGTGCATAAGCTATCATGAAAACTATAGAAGATCTAACTCTAGCAACTCCCATACATATTTGCAATAAGAGTTCTGAATTCAGCAACTTCTATGAACTCATTGATAGAATATGTAAACAAATGTTAATCGGACATTGAACCATTGATTTCAAGAGTAACAAGATACAACTAAGATTGATAACCAAAGAACTCAAAATTAATCCATTAAGAACGGCATCTTGGAAATCATTGGACAGGTCATTATCCTTGCCTTAGCCCAAGAAGAACTAGCCGATCATCTTAAGAAAATGAAGAACAAAAATGAAGAACAGAGACATGAACTTCAAAGCTGAAAAATGTAATTCTCTCTTTAACTCCAATTGAAATCTAATTACAAGAATGAAATTAAAATGTGCTGTAGAATTCAAATCTAATTACAATAATTTGAAAATGAAAATCAGAATTGAAAACAACAGAAAATTGCAGAAAATCTCTAAAACCAGAGAATGAAGAAGAAGGAAGAAGAGGAAGTTCTTCTCCCGCTACCCTCACTGCTCTCCTCCTCTCTCCTCTCGATTCTCTCTCTTCTAACCGAATGTTCTGTCCTCGTGGGTGTGGGTCGTGTGATGCCATCATTCCCCAGTCTTTCTCTCTCCTCCAGATTGCAATCCCCTCCCCGAATCTGTAAAATCACGTGGAGTCTGTTTTCTGCCAACGGTCCTCGTATTCGAATACTGCTTGGCTGTATTCGAATATGCATTTCCTCCAGAAATTCTCTGAACTCTTTTTGACAGCATTCGAATGCTTTGGCACTATATTCGAATGTTCTCCTCCTTCCAGAATTCGACTTGTTCAGCAACTGGAAATTCTTCTTCTGCTCCCATGACTTTACTCAACAAATCCACTTCAACAAATGTGCTTCAGCATCTCCTTCTTTGCATTCTTAATTTAGCTCAAATTGCTTCTCTTTATGGCACAATTCAACACATGTTCCATATTCCAAAGATGTGGATAAATTCTGCACAAAACACCTGTCTCATATCAATTATGTCATGTATAAAAGTGTATTTAAGTGAACAAATGTGTAACAACTCAAGCCCAATCAAAGCCCATATAATTTGTGACAATGTGATTTTATATGACCAGGTATACCACAATGAAAACATATAGGGATAAACTTATGTTTCAAGTTAGTGGGCGTACCTTTAGGCTTCTGAAAATAGGCTCTAGACTGATTACCTTTCTTTGGTTGAGGAGATTTAACTGTTTTTGGAGCCGTTTTCTTAGTGTCACTATAGCTAAGTCCTTTTTTGTCATGTGGGCTCCTTTGCATCCCATGTATGTCATCAAGCTGGGAGGATGTAGTATTCATCTTGGATTCTATGGTTTGCAGCTTCCCTTAGGCATCCTTCAATTCATTATCTTTTTGATCCAGTTTGGTCTTGAAACTTGTTATCAATTTATCTTGAGTTTTCTTGTTTGCTTCAAGACCTTCAAATTTAGCTTACAATTCTTCCAGAGCAATTTTTAGACTGTCGTTCTCCCTTTTCAACACCTTGTTCTTCACGGTCAACTTCTCATTTTGCTTATGGAGTTTATGATAGTCTTAATATAACTGTTCATAGGCCTCTTCAATGTTTACTTTCTCATCTAAATTTTCTTCAACTTCACTTTCAGAGGATTCTTCTTTCTTGCTCTTAGAAGATGATGACTTTGCTGAATTTGAGGGGGCACTAGCTCTAACCATGAAAGCAGTATAATTTTCTAGAAAATCTTTTGAAGAAAAGGAGGTACTCGACTGATCATCTGAATCATCAAGGGTTGCATTGAGTACCTTCTTCTTGCTTTTCTTATTTCCAAAGTCCTGAGCTATGTGACCACAACCCTGGCACTCATAACACTTCACGCCCTTAGACATGTTCTCCTTCTTCTTTTTCTCTGAAGATTTCTCTCCTTTGACTTTCTCATTCTTCTTCGTCTTTCCTTGTTTGCTATCTTTCTTTTTGAAGAATTTTCTAATTTTCTTGGTGTAGATAGCAATTTCTTCAGGAGATGGGATTGACTTATCATTACTAGAGGAGGACTCGTCTTCCTTTATTGTTTTTGGGGCAACTCCTTTAGATTTTGGTTTGATCATGTTGGCTTCATAAGTCTGCAGGGAGCCAACTAAATCTTTTACCCTCATTGAATCAACATCCCTAGCTTCCTCAATAGCTGTGACCTTAGCTTGAAAGGACAAAGAAAGGGATCGGAGAATCTTACTCACAATCTTTTGATTTGGAATAGATCCTTCAAGATTGGAGCTTGTATTGGCGATGTCCCTGAGTCTAGCATAGAAGTTATCAAATTGTTCATCTTCAGACATCTTCAGATTTTCGAATTCAGAGGTTATTTTCTAGAGCTTGGACTTCTTCACTGTGGAATTTCCTTCATGAGTCAACTTGAGAATTTTCCAAGCCTCCTTAGCAATCTCATAGCTTGAAATTCTTCTAAACTCATCCGCAAACACTGCATAGAAAATAGAGCTTAAGGCTTTATAGTTCCATTCTGCCTTTTCTTGCTTTGCCCTGATCCACATGTCCATATGTTTCTCAATCGTTACGTTGTTGACAAAATGCGTTGGCTTCACCCAGCTGTTTTCAATAGCTAGCCAAACATTGACATTCAATGAGATTAGATGAACTCTCATTCGAATTGATTACGCTTGAAAAGTGTAATTACAAGACCTCTATTTTAACATAAAATCATGCATTTTCTTAATTTATTTATGCGTTTTGCTACTTTTTACACTAATTTGGTTTGTTTTTCTTAATTGTAGTGAAAACAATTCAATAAGCGCAATTGGGAGTGCTAAAGAAAAAGAATACGATGAGGGATAACTCGTGGTACACTTCCATGGAGTGGGTGTCCGGACACCTTTAGGACCGCAGAATACAAAGCTGGAGAAAAGGAGTTTGGGAGCACACTACTGTCCAGACACCCCATTTAGGTGTTTGGACACCTGGGACACATGAGATGATTATTTTATTTCGTTTTTAGGGTTTTTGAGCATGTATATAAACACCTCATTAGCAGCCGTCAAGGGGCTGGCTGGAGAGCATTCTTGAGACTTTTCTAGGGTTTTAGTTATTTTCTTTTCATTTTTTGGAGATGTTTTTCAAGTTTTGCACAGCATTGTTTGGAGTTTTCTCAGCTTTGATGATTGTTCGGTATTCATTTCGTTCTTCGAAATACGGTACATTATTTGTTTAACTTAATAAAACTTTTCTAGAATTTATTTGCATTTGATCTTTGTGTTTATTGTTCTTGATCTATTATTGATGCGTATGGATTTTAATATGAAACTAGTGTAAAACCCTAGTTCTTGATTCAACGAATCAAGGAAGGGTGGTTTATTATGAACTAAGGGATGTGCGTAGATCCTTCGCATGGTTTATGAAAACTCATGCGGAGTGGTCTACAACTTTCAAATCTAATTTAGTTTGTTTCAAAAGCTTTCGAAAATGAAAACCTTTGACCATATTCTCTGTAATCCCTCGTAAAAGTTTTCGATTAAAACTTTCGTAATAATTTTGAATGAATTAAAAATTGGGTTTTGAATCCAAATCTGAATTGGTTTGTTTGAAAAGCTTTCGAAAACAAAAGTTTTTGACTAAATTCTCTGTAATCACTGGTAAAAACTTTTGATTAAAACTTTCTTAATAATTTTTGAACAAACCCTAATTCAGGTTTGTAACCCAAATGTTAAAATCCTTCCAGTTTTATTATCCTAAACGAGATTTTAAAACTGAGTATTGGGAATTTTATGAACTTTAACGAAGACATCTTTCCAATCTATAGATCCTTTCACGTAAGCTATAGATTGTAGTATTTAACACATCCCATTGTGAAATAGTAAACTACCCAGAATTGAAAGTTGAAGCAAGAATTGTAAATTATACTTACCAAAAAAAAAGAATTGTAAATTATCTTGAATGTGTAGTGTTATTGCTTTCATTTTAGTTTAATGTAATTGTTGCTATTTACTTTATTTTTTTAGTAGTTAGTAATCAACACTTTTCAAAACCCAACACAAATTTTTCTTTTCCTATTTTTAAAACAAAACCACTAGGTAGACATACTTAGAAAATCCTAGTGTTCAATCTCATAGTTCCTTGTGGATTCGGCCTCAGTCTCACCGGCTTAAAACTACACCGCACACCCTTGCACTTGGGGATTAGTTTAGACGCACTATTTAGTAGCGGTCAAGTTTTTAGCACCGTTGCCGGGGAACTTAGTTTTGATTCTGTAATACCCCGAATTTTCATGTTAATATAATTTGATGGTTTTAACATGTTTTTGGCATGTTGGTATGTTAATTAAGTTAAGTCATTAAAGATGACTTGGGGGTGTGAATTTTGGAAGAATTGGGCAAAATGGCTCAAAAGTCAACATTTTGACTCGGGGGCATGCAGAGGGGCGCCCAAGGTAGAGGAGGGGCACCCATGAGTCTAGGATGGGTGCCCATGGTCCATGAGGGGCACCCTACTTGTACAGAAAATCAGCAGAAGGGTGTTCTCTGGTTGGACAGTCGAGACCTAACCCTATTGACACCTATGACAAGCTAGGGGTGAGGGGAGACTTGAGGATTACTGTTTGGGGATTAAAAATATTGTTATATATATATATTAGATTGATTTGATGCAAGAGAGAGAGAGAGAAGTGGCTTGAAAGAGAGAGAATCGGGTGAGAAGAGCAAAGGAGAAGAAGAAGACCACCGGTAGAGTTTTCAAAGGTAGGTTTTTTAAATCTTCATAGAATTCAAATTCCTTTTACAAGATTGAAATTAGAACCCTAAGAAACCTTCCTATGTTATTCATTTTTAGTTTTGATCAAGAAGGGAGGAGATTGACCTTATCAAAGTTTGAGGGTTTGGAAGCTCAAGACACCTCCATTTTGATCTCTCTTTTTACCACTCAAGGTAGGGATTTCTAGTCTCATTTTAGCATATATGAGATGTATTTGAGCTAGTAAACACTTCTATGAAATTTATTTAAGATTTGGAAACCTTGGAAGTGGAGTTTGTGTGGATGACTGGTTGTGTGTATGTATATATGTATAGGTTGGAGCTAGATTTTTGTATTGAAGAAATGAATGGATTAAAATTTGTTTCGATGGACTTTTTGGAGTCTTCTAGGTCCTAGACAACTCAAGAAAATAAGGTATTAGGTTAGATATTGGATTAGGTAAAGTTTGGAACCCAAAAACACGGCTTAGAGCTTGAAACGAAGCAAAGTAGCTTTCTGGACAACAGAGGGGCGCCCATGGGTTTTGGTGGGGCGCCCATGACCCTTGAGGGGTGCCCATGATCTTATGTGGGGCGCCCATGACCCTTAAGGGGTGCCCATGAACTTTTGGTGGGGTGCCCACAGAGACTAGAATACCTTTCCTGATTTTTCTTAACTTGACTTCCTACCTTAGGATTATGAAGGGGTTGGTAACATGTTTGCGTGTAGAACTTTTATTTGATTAATTGCATGGATTTTAAAATGGAAATGATCTCTTAAAAGTGATTAAGGGTTGATTATCTTAAACCTATGGGATTAAGCTTGTAAAGGGGAATGCTTGCTACCATGAATGAAATGAATTGGAATTCTACTTTGAGACAAGAGTCTTAATCAAATAGAATTGTGAATATGCCTTAATGTAAACTAAATGTTGAAGTGTATGAACTTGTGATTGCTTTAATGAATTGTGATTTGGCAAAGGGAACTCATGTTCATAACAATGAAAGATGTTAAATGTTTAATGATGCTTAATAAATGTTGTTATGTAATGAATCTTGGGATGAACCGGAATGTGGATTTGTGTTGTGGAAAACTATATGATGTTGAATGTGGACTTGTGAATGATGAGATGTGATATGATGAATGATTGTTTGTGTGACGGGGGCCGTGGTGGGGTGTGATAAATAGGAAGGGTTTGAGATTACCCTCGGGTTGAGAGTCCCAGAACCTGCGCAGGGTTTGGTGTCAATGCCAGTTGGTTAGTAGCCCACAACATTGTGAGTGTATGGATTACTCGTGACCTTGGATTGTGATCCTAAACAATGGTATTTGGTTTGCCGTTTCCGTTGGGTCTAGACCCATAAAAGACGGTGTTGTGTATACACCCAACCCCTAATGATTTGTGTGATTATGATTGTGTGATAGATTGATGGAAAGTGATGATGTGAATGTGAATACATGATTAAATGTTGAATTTGTAACATTGTGGTAGGGAATGTGATTAGATGTAATGTTGAGAAATTTAATAATGAAGATTATTTGGAATTGAATGTTACATTGTGATGTTGTTGAATGTCAATAGATGTTGTAAATATGTATGTGGTCAATTTTGATTAAACATTAAAAAGTGAATTGAAATGTGATTTGAGACTTAAGAATGAGAATTCAAGGATTAAGCATTGGTTGGAATTGAATTTATTTTTACAATATTGTTGTGTATAAATGTGCATAGTCTAAATTGGTGATGTCAATGAATGATTTTGATCCTAGAGTATAGGTGGTAACTAGATACATCATAAAATTCTTGCATGTGTGGAATACATATCATGTATGTTTGTTTGAGACTTGTGAGCACAATTGGACCCGTGCTCACATCCCTACAGACTTTGATGCAGGTACAAGCAATAATAATCAAGTAAGTTGATGTGTTGGGACTAGGAGGTTATGCATGAGCCCTATCAAGCTTATCCAAGCTCTTGGTCATCTAGTTTAAATTTCTTTTGGGAATTGTAACGTTGTACATTTATGAACTCTTTCAATTTGGTTGTAATGGCCATAAGGCCTACGTTATGTAATTTGGGAATGGTGTATGTGGTTGGTGACATAGCAATAGTCAAGGTTAAACTCATGTTATTCTATCATATGTCTTGGGCTCACTAGCTTATGTTGCGCTGCTTTGATCATGGGATTGGTTATGTTTATGCATATTGTGTGTGTTTATCACTCACCCCTCGGGTCACGAGATCCGAGGCGTGACAGATTCATTATGATAAGTCTAGGTTACTCTTCTACTATTTCCTAAGAAAAAAAAATTTAATGAACATGGATTGTTTTCCTTGTAATTCTAGTTCACCAGACACCATTCACCCACTCATTTGTTATTTAGGTAGCATTTATGGAATTGATTTTTGCTTACAAACCTTTTCTATGCTACCTAAATTCTGGGGACATGAATATGAGGATCCTAGATTTCATTTAGAAAAAATTGAGTCAGTTTGATTCTATTGCATGAATGGTTACTTGGACAACACTTTTAGGTATAATTTTTTCCCATTATCATTATGTGGAGCAGCTGATAAATGGGGTTGTACCGTTACTTGGGACATTAATAGTTGGGAAGAGTTACAAAATGAATTTATTACGACCTTTCTCCCTATTTCCAAAACTTCAGCCTATGATTTGAAATTAAAAATTTTTGTCAAAATTGTGGTGAAGAAATTTATCAATGTTGGGAGAGGTTTAAAAATATATTAAACTCTTACCCGGATTATAATCTTGACTTAGGGTGCATCATTAAAAATTTCTGTAATGGTTTATTTTTAGAGATGCGCCACACTCTTGAGGAGTTATCTGGGGGTAAGTTTCTTGACTTTACTTCGGAGTTAGCATGGGATTTTTTTGAGCCACTCTATGAGCAAACTCATCATAGGGAAGAAATTAGCTTAAAAGTTGATTCTAGTGCACATGAGACTTCTACACATACTGACTCTACATTAGATGATACTTTGTTCGAGTCCACAGCATGTCCTTATGTTCGTCTACTCACTGAAGCTGAAATTACTGAATCTAAGGCCTTTTTGTTTCTTGCACAAGAAAATCCTAATTCAAAAACCTTAAATTTTGAGTGGAGTGACTATTCTGACAATGGTTGGGATAGTGAAGGGAATGACCCCTTTGACTCGTTCCCACCAGACTCTAACATGCACCAGACTTCATCTGTTGAGAGTCTAGAGGACATGCCAACCAACCCCACCACAGAGCTTGAAGCTCATCCCACCCTGACACCACAAGTGACCTTGGAAAGTCCTGATACTCATTCTAAGAGCTTTGATGCCATAGGTTCAGGGGAGCATACTATTGAGCCAGTCAATTTATTTTCATCATGTTCTACCACACCACTCACTGAGACCACTTCTGATATATCTTTTTTTACTGGGGCTAGTACACTTGATGACTGACCGCTAATGAAAAGTGCGTCTAAATTAACCCCCAAGTGCAAGGGTGCACGGTGTAGTTTTAACTCGGTGAGTCCGAGGTCGAATTCACAGGGAGCCTATGTTATTTAGTTTCTAGGTTATAATGGAAATCCTAAATTTGAATGTAAATTAAGTTTGAAGATTAATTAAAACTAATTCCTAGGGTTTTGCAAATTTAAATTCAAATTAAAACAACTTAACAATCTATTAACAAAATTTCAGTAATTTAACTTTAGATTTTTGATTTCAAGGAATTAAATATTAGCTAAAAGGATTTTTTCTAATTTAAATGCGCTTCAAAATAATCTAATCTAAAAACTGCAATGTAAACACTTCAATTAAATCAACTGAAGGCAATTTGATTAATAAGAAATAAATTTAAGGAGTCCTTAATCCAACTATCAATTCCGGGTAACTTACGTCTTCACTATGGGATGTGTTGTAATACTTGCGTTAAAACCTAAATTAGGATTTGTTTGAAAATTATTGAGAAAGTTTTAATCAGAAGTTTTTTACCAGTGATTACAGAGAATATAGTCAAAAACTTCTGTTTTCAAAGAGTTTTCAAACAATCCTATTCAAATTCGGATTCAAATCCAATTCTTCTAGTTTATCCAAAATTATTAAGAAATTTTTAATTGAAAACCTTTACCAGTGATTACAGAGAATATAGTCAAAGGTTTTCGTTTTCGAAAGTTTTTGAAACAAACCAATTCAAATTAGGATTCAAAATATGAATTTTCAGTTCTTCAAAATTATTAGGAAAATTTTAATCGAAAACCCTTACCAGTGATTACAGAAAATATAGTCAAAGATTTTTGTTTTCGAAAGTTTTTGAAAAAACTGAATTAGGTTTTAAAAAGTGTAGATCCCTACGCATGTGTTTTTGCAAACCATGCGAAGGGCCTACGCAAACGTTTGAAAGTTGTAGACCCATACGCATGAGTTTTCACAAACTATGCGAAGGGTCTATGTACATCCCATAGATCAGAGTAAACTACCCTTCCTTGATTTGTTGAATCAAGAACTAGGGTTTCTATGCTAGCATGCTTGTAAACGAAATGAAAACATTCATCGAAGACATATTTAACAGATCTAAAGAATAAGATGAAGAAACAATATTATTAAAATGAAGAACGAAAGTAAACGTACTCTGAAATCAACGCTGAAACGAAGTATTGAACGACTACGGCTGTAATGAAAACTACGAAGGCTTCGTAAATCCATAAAAGCATTACACGAACAATAAAAATCTCTCAAAACTATCTAAAATTCTAAAAAACGATGAAAAACTAAACTAGAGCTGTCCTAAAGTATGTAAAACTGAACTATTGTTCCCCTAGGGTCGGCCATGTAGCATGGGTTGTAAATAAGTTACAAGAAAAACCCTAAAAGACAGAATTAAGCCGTGCACGCATAACACACTGTGGTCTAGACCATTTGGTAGGGAGTCTGGACCACAGAAACTTTGCTCTTCAAGTTCTGCTTCTCGTTTGCTACTTTTGACAACTTTCTGTCCTCAATTTCCAACCTTGAAGATGATGGATTCAGGCTTCGGCTAAAACACAAAAGTTGTAGCGCTTTGAGTCTTCTTTCCAACCCAAAAAGAATCAGGTCAATCCGAGTTGTAGGTGAAACGATATGGTCAAAATACTGACAAGGTGTCAAGCTGGAACTTCAGCTGCACACCACTTCAACCATCTTGAACTTTGGACCATTTTTCTCTCCTCGCCAGCCACTTTCATCGCTGCTAATATCACGTATTTTGCCTTTTTCCGTGCAATTAAGAAAATAATTACTATAAGTAATAAAATAATGACAAAACTTCAAAATAAACTACTTAAATGCTTCGATGAGTATCAAAATGTGGAGTTTGTAATTACACTTTTCAAGTGTAATCACACCCCCCAACTTGAGTGTTGCTAGTCCCTAGTAATGCCATTTATTAAAATGAAATGCAACTACCATCCTATTTCTCTTTTCGTCAGAAACACGGCTACACTTAGCTACATGTAGCAAGCCCTTTAAACCCCTAGGTTCCCCCTAGTGGACGAGTAAGGTCTCGTGATGGTTTGCAGCGATGCTACCCACAAACATCTATGGCATGGTCTCAATGTGTCAAAAAGTGATCAAGATCAAAAATGAATCAAGCTCAAGCCCAACAAGTCACAAAACCCAAATATCATGTGTAATTCCCAAGTGCTAAGCATCAATGCATGGACTATCAAAGTAGAAAGAGCATGTGTGCAAAATTGTTTCATTCATTCAACACGGTTGCAAGAGCATAAATGGAACTAGGTTTTGACTTCAAATGCTCACAAGGTACCACTTATAAAAAAAGAAATTCACTCATCAAGGGTTCACACATACCTATTAGCATATAATGCTATCCTAGTTGCACATAACCCCACAAATAAGTGAGTGAACTGAAATGAACAGCTCATAACCATGTTCCAATGCATGTGTAAGAGATCACACCACACAACCTACATAAGACCACTACATGCACAATACAAGAGTTGCTTACTTAGAATCCACTAGGTCTTTGTTTTGGTTGTAACTTAGCCAAGGGTAATGGTTAACAATGGAGGATATGGAAATCAAAGCACATATCTTGGGATAAAAATGCTCAAGTGCGCACAAGTCCTGAACTACCCATTTCCTTTCCAAACCCAACAAGGATCCCAACAAGAAGCTTATTCACAAACTTACGAACAACTCATGGGACAATGCACCAATTGCATCACACACACTTGCATGAGTTTCACTTGGCACATTATGAGTAGTTGTAAGCTTTGAATATGATGCTAGGCCCTCTTTACTATTTTTGGGCCTCTTTATCCTTCCTTGATATGAAATTGTCCTAGGAACCAACTTGAAGCCTTTTTAATAACGTGTGTGATAAATATATATATATATATATTTTTTTTTTCTTTGGTTCCCACCTCATATATTGTCCCTTAACCTTATTCACACACTTTAAACCTTACCCTCACATGTCTTGGGTTATGAAAGTGCCTTAATGTCAACGATGTGAATGGGGGTTGGGAATGGAAACTTTTGATAGCATATTGGGAGGAAATATTGGGTGGAGAATCTAGCTGATGTATTTTCATTATTTAAAAAAAAAAAGAAAAGAAAAGAAAAAAGAAGAAAAGAAAAAAATGAAAAAAAAAAGAGAAAAAAAGAAAAGGAAAAGAAAAAAAAGTTTGTTATTCCTTTTTGATTGTGTAATTTTGGGACTTATGCATCGTATTGTAATTATTGAGAATGTCCCATGAGTAGTTTGTAAGTTTGTGAATAAGCTTCTTTTTGTAGTTCTTGTTGGGGTTTGGAAAGGAAATGGGTAGTTCGGGACTTGTGCACACTTGAGCATCTTTATCCCAAGACATGTGCTTTGATTTCCATATCCTCCATTGTTAACCATTACCCTTGGCCAAGTTACAACCAAAACAAAGACCTAGTGGATTCTAAGCAAGCAACTCTTGCATTGTGCATGTAGTGGTCTTATGTAGGTTGTGTGGTGTGATCTCTTACACATGCATTGGAACATGGTTATAAGCTGTCCACTTTGAATTTTAGTTTAGTTCACTCACTTATTTGTGGGGTTATGTGCAACTAGGTTAGCATTATATGCTAATGGGTATGTGTGAACCTTTGAGGAGTGAATTCCTTTCTATGAATGGTACCCTGTGAGCATTTGAAGTCAAAACCTAGTTCTGTTTATGCTCTGGCAACCTTGTTGGATGAATGAAACAATTTTGCACACATGCTCTTGCTACTTTGATAGTCCATGCATTTATGCTTAGCACTTGGGAATTACACATGATATTTGGGTTTTGTGACTTGTTGGGCTTGAGCTTGATTCATTTTTTATCTTGATCACTTTTTGACACTTTGAGACCATGCCATAGATGTTTCTGGGTAGCATCACTACAAACCCTCATGAGATCTTACTCGACCACTAGGGGGAACTTAGGGGTTTAAAGGGCTTGCTATACGTAGCTAAGTGTAGCCGTGTTTCCAATGAAAAGAGAAACAGGATAATAGTTTAGTTAGTTTGAATAAAGCCATTGCTAGGGACTAGCAATGCTCTAGTTGGGGGGTGTGATTACGCTTGAAAAGTGTAATTACAAGACCTCTATTTTAACATAAAATCATGCATTTTCTTAATTGATTTATATGTTTTGCTACTTTTTACACTAATTTGGTTTGTTTTTCTTAATTGTTGTGAAAACGATTCAATAAGCGCAATTGGAAGTGCCAAAGACGAAGAATACGATGAGGGATAGCTCGTGGTACACTTGCATGGAATGGGTGTCAGGACACCTTCAGGACCGCATAATACAAAGCTGGAGAAAAGGAATCTGGGAGCACACTACCATCCAGACACGCCATTTAGGTGTCAAGACACCTGGGACATGCGAGATGATTATTTTATTTCGTTTTTAGGGTTTTTCAGCACTGTATATAAACACCTCATTAGCAGTCGTCAAGGGACTGGCTGGAGAGCATTCTTGAGACTTTTCTAGGGTTTTAGTTATTTTCTTTTCATTTTTTGGAGATGTTTTTCAAGTTTTGCACAGCATTGTTTAGAGTTATCTCAGCTTTGATTATTGTTCGGTATTCGTTTCGTTCTTCGAAGTACGGTACATTATTTGTTTAACTTAATAAAACTTTTCCAGAATTTATTTGCATTTGATCTTTGTGTTTATTGTTCTTGATCTATTATTGATGCGTATGGATTTTAATATGAAACTAGCGTAAAACTCTAGTTCTTGATTCAACGAATCAAGGAATGGTGGTTTATTATGAACTAAGGGATGTGCATAGATCCTTCGCATGGTTTATGAAAACTCATGCAGAGGGGTCTACAACTTTCAAATCTAATTTAGTTTGTTTCAAAAGCTTTCGAAAATGAAAACCTTTGACCATATTCTCTGTAATCACTCGTAAAGGTTTTTGATTAAAACTTTCTTAATAATTTTGAATGAATTAAAAATTGGGTTTTGAATCCAAATCTGAATTGGTTTGTTTGAAAAGCTTTTGAAAAAAAAAGTTTTTGACTAAATTCTCTGTAATCACTGGTAAAAACTTTTGATTAAAACTTTCTTAATAATTTTTGAACAAACCCTAATTCAGGTTTGTAACCCAAGTGTTTTCTTAGAAAATCCTTCCAGTTTTATTATCCTAAATGAGATTTTAAAACTGAGTATTGGGAATTTTATGAACTTTAACGAAGACATCTTTCCAATCTATAGTTCCTTTCACGTGAGCTATAGATTGTAGTATTTAACACATCCCATTGTGAAATAGTAAACTACCCGGAATTGAAAGTTGAAGCAAGAATTGTAAATTATACTTACCAAAAAAAAAAAAGAATTGTAAATTATCTTGAATGTGTAGTGTTATTACTTTCATTTTAGTTTAATTTAATTGTTGCTATTTACTTTATTTATTTAGCAGTTAGTAATCAACACTTTTCAAAACCCAACATAAAATTTTCTTTTCCTATTTTTAAAACAAAACCAATAGGTTGACGTACTTAGAAAATCCTAGTGTTCAATCTCATAGTTCCCTGTGGATTCGACCTCAGTCTTACTGAGTTAAAACTACACCGTACACCCTTACACTTGGGGGTTAGTTTAGATGCACTACTTAGAAGCGGTCACAGACCTTCCAATACGCATAATTGGTGCCATCGAACCACTGGGGTCTAGTACTTGAACCGCCTTCTCTAGGAGGATCCATCAGCAAATACCAAGATCACGTTTTGTTCCCAAAAATGCACCGGCTCTGATACTAATTGAAAATTCATAGTTTTTTGATAAGGATCTCAAACAATCATCCACACAATCACAGGATAAACAGAAGGCGAGATAAACAAAACAAAGAAACCCACAAAGGGAAACCTCAAACAAAACTTTCACTAAAATCAAACGTTGGTTACAAACTCAACCACTCGATAGATTGACTCCTCGTCTCTATACTCTGTTGACGTTTGCTTGACACCTCGAATCACCAACTCCTTTAGCGAAAGCCTTCGACTCCTCGAAGGCTCAACACTGAATCCTCGGCATCTTCACGCGTTGAATCGTCGGCATCTTCAAGGATTTGAACTCGTTCGAATCAAGCAGAAGTAAGAATGCTTGGCTAAGCAATTGAGAGAACCTTTTGACTTTTCTGGCTCACCAGCTTGATGTATATTCTCTCTCTCTATAACCCTGAAGATGCCCAAAAGATATATATAGACAAACTGAGGCGGCTAGGGCTCGAACCAATCAAAATAAGCTGGAATAGCATACCTCTCAAGAAGGGTGCACCCGCGGCTATCCCGTGACTTAGAGCGGCGATCCTGCATGGCCAAAACTCTAAATTCAACTCTCGGTTTTTTCCTGCGAGTACCAGCGGCCATCCTGCGGTCTTCCTGCATTATTCTGTTCCGACTCTGTTTGGCTTCTTCTAGACTTCCAATATCATGCAAACACAACTTTCCTAAGGCTTTCACACTTCTACTTGACTCAAAACTGTAGTGTCTTAGCTTACACTAAGTCTAGACATTACACACCATTATCTTTGACCATGGATTTGCTAATTTATAATTTTAGCCTTAACAACCTCAACGATTTCTCTTACCATTTAACTGAAAATACTAATCATGCAGCGCTGAAAGGTAGCAGGAGCATTGCAAAGGCCAAGGGGCATCCTTTTATATGTAAAGGTGCCGAAAGGACAAGTAAAAGTAGTTTTAGCTTGATCCTTTAAGGTAACCTCTATTTGATTATAGCCTGAATAGCCATCTAAAAAATAATAATACATGTGTCCAGCTATTCTTTCTAGAACTTGATCTAAGAATGGAAGAGGAAAGTGATCTTTCCTTGTAATTGCATTAAGTTTTCTGTAATCAATGCACACTTGCCAACCAGTTTGGATTCGAGTTGGAACCAATTCATTATTCTCATTCCGAACCACTGTAACTCCTGATTTCTTAGGAACAACTTGTGTAGGACTCACCCATTTAGAATATGAGATTGCATAAATTATTCCTACATCTAGTAATTTCAAAACCTCAGCTCTCATTCCTTCTTTCATGTTCAGATTGAGTCGTCTTTGCATTTGATGAACTGACGAACTAGTTTGGCATCCTCTTCTAAATATATATGAAGTGTGCAAAGGAGAGAACTTATACCCATCAAGTTTGCCATTGACCATCCCAAAGCTTTCTTGTGACTTTTTAGAAGATCAACCAACATATTCTCTTAATGGTTGGTCAATTCTGAAGAAATAACTATGGGTATGTTTCTCCCTCACCTAAAAAAGCATATTTCAAATTATGAGGTAAGGGTTTTCTATCAGGACTTGGAGCTTTTGCTTCTGAGGATTCTGCTTTATTCAAAAGCGGTCCTAGGTTTTTAAAGGCTGGTACCCATTTTCCTAGAGACATGAATGGGCAAATCTTCAAGCAATCAACAATTGCTCCTAATTCTTGGTTCAATATCATGGAATTCTATTTTTCCTTGCTAAAACAAATTGCTTTTTCTATAGGATCCTCAATGAATTCACGATCAATATAATCCTGGACTATAATTTCAACTAAGTCCATTTCGTACACATCAGGTACCTCTTTCGGTTGTTTAGTAACATGAAAGATATTCATTTCAAATTTAATATTACCAAAAGACATTTTCATGGATCCATTCTTGCAATTGATTAGAGCATTCGATATTGCTAAGTTATCCAAGAATTACTAGTGTCTGATTTGGTGCATATAAACTGGTAACTGGTTGAGTATCTAGAATTATAAAATCCACTGGGAAATAAAAGTTTTCCATTTGTACCAGTACGTCTTCAACTATACCATATGGGATTTTAATTGATCGATCTGCAAGCTGCAAAGTCACACAGGTTGGTTTTATTTCTCCTAAGCCCAATTGTTCATACACTAAATAGGGGAGTAAATTTACACTTGCTCCTAAATCAAGCAGTGCTAAACTATTATAGTATTTCCCTATATAGCAGGATATGGTAGGACAACCAGGGTCTTTATATTTTGAGGGTGTATGGCATTGTACTATAGTACTTGCTTGCTCAATGAGAAATGCTTTTTCTTTTACATTCAATCCACTTTTTACAATACATAACTTTTTTAAAAACTTAGCATATGAAGGGATTTGCTTAATTGCATCAAAGAGAGGTATATTAATTTTTACTTGTTTGAATACCTCTAGCAATTCAGTGACTTAGGCTTCTTTCCTAGCTTTTAAAAATCTTTGGGGAAATGGTGCTATAGGAACAAATTCCCAGGCACTAGCATTGGTTCTTCTAATTTTCTTTTTCCTTCCCTTCTGCATCTTCCTTTAGATCTTCTTTTTTAGACGCCCTATCATTGATTTCAATTGGCTATTTTCCTGCCCTCTTATTATCTCTTAACACTCGCTTAGGTTCTAACTCTTCCCTAGTCTCAACTTCCTTAGGGTGAATGGTTTTATCTATAATTTTACCACTCCTAAGTGTTGTGATGTTTTGTACCTATTCAACATTCCCAGGAATATTAGAAGACCCTTCAACTTGTTTAGCTTGAGCCACTAGATTTGGACAAGGTTGAGCAGGAAATTGACCCTTTGGTTGTGCAGTCAATGTTTGAGTTAGCAGGGTCAATTGACTCTTGATGTCATCCAAAGTTCTATTATTTTGGGCCCAAAGTGAAGATTGTGTATTCATAAACTGTTAAAGTGTCTCTTTAGTGGATCTCTTATTTGGCAGGATATATGGATTTTGTGATGATCCCATATTTTGAGGTAGTCCTGAACTAGTGATTAGAACTTGAGGAACTGGAGGTGGAGGAGCATGATAAGATTGTGGTATTTGGGCTCCCTCATTTCTCGAACTAAAATTGGGATGGTTCCTCATAGCCAGATTATATGTCTCAGAATAAGGATTTTCCCCTAAATTTTGTCCACGATATGGTGGGCAGTATTGATTTACAGCGTGGATTGGGAGTTCACTAGACGGCTAACCTTACATAATCTCTCTATAAAATTGGGATACTAGGACAATCATCTATCTTATGAGTTTTGCTATCACACACTATGCAATAGACATTTGTAATAGGTTCCTTTATAGCTTGTGATTAGTATGCATTATTGCACAATTTTATATCTATTGAGCATGCTAATTATGCAATGAAATATGATTATTTGGATAAATTGTTACATCTTTATGGTCTGTCATGGACTTTTGCTCTAATACATGTTTTCGTGGGACTTTGTAGGTGTTTGATCATCAATTTATGAAGTTAGAGATTTTTAAGCATCGAAGAAGAAGAGAAGATCAAAGAGCTAAGAAGATAGGATGAAAGAAGCCCCATTAGCTGAAGCATGCATAGTGGGGCGCCCCAACTTCCACCTTGGGCACCCCTTGAGAGTGAGTTTCCTGTAGAATATCAGTCGGGCGCCCCAACTCCCTGGCTAGGCACCCCCAGAGAACGATAATTTTCCAGAGGCTCCAGGAGTTCAGTCGGGCGCCCCTCTGCAGGACGAAGCTGAATCGTGATTTTTATGTTATATTTATTAAGTTACTATTTTACCCTCAGCATTTGTAGCCTATAAATATAGGCTTTTATTTAGACTTAGGGGACTACTTTTCGAGGGTTAGGGTTAGAGTGAAAGGATACGTTTGGTTCAGTTTTCGGAGTTCTCTTTCCTAGGGTTTACAAGTTTTGTAAGTGACTCTATCTTCCGTTTAATTTAATTTCGTTTCTTTGATTTCCTTCTTCTTGAAAGTCTTTTCTTTTTAATCTTCCTTTGTTCTTTTTATCTTGTGCTTTGATTGAATTGAAAGTTCGTGTGATTATTTCATGTTTCAAGTTTTCAGTTTAAGCATGTTAGGCTAGGATTTGTTCTTGGCTTCAAGCCATTGAAGGTGGTGCGGTAGTTTGGCAAACTCAAATGTAAAAGAACATTTTTCAATGAAATATCTTTTTGATTTCTAATTGGAATCTCATAGTAAGTTAGGGTTCTTTCGAAATCAACTCACTCGTGTTATAACCATAACTTGGTTACAAGTTTTCACTTGTGAACACCAAGTGTTTGGTTTAATGTCCTAGTGAATTAGAAATATCTTTTCCAAAACCCAAATTAGGTTTTCTTATGAAATCAAATCGCCCATGTTATAATCATAGCTTGGTTTTGATTGGCCGCTCGTGCACACCAAATGTTTGATTCAATGGCCCGGTGATTTGGAACTTATTTTCTTAAAACCATAACATGAGGTTTTCTTAAGAAATCGATTCACCCGTGTTACAATCGAAGCCTAGTTATGAGTTAATGCTTATGCATACGAGGTATTCGATTCAATGTCCCGGTGAGTCCGAAACTAATTTCAAAAGCCTCTGCTTACCTTGAGTTCCATAAAATGGGTTTTAATGAAATATCTTCCGACTTACCAATGCATGTACGTTTGTTAGGTTGAATTACAAATGCATTTGCGTAAACCAATACCCACTACCGGATTTGGTTCGAAGCTAAGATCATTTTAGTTATTTTTGTTTCAATATTTGTATTTTAATTTAATATCACAATTCCTTCACTCCATCATTCTCAACCCAACCATCCTTAAGCATCTTATAAATCCAAAATTAGTTTAAATTAACTTAGGTTCACCTACTAACTAAGAGAACAAGTCTAGAGCTTTTAACAAAGCCCTCCTTGTGGAGATGACCTCAGTTCTCACCGTGTAAAACTATGACTGACCTCTTGTACTTGAGAGGTAGAACCCGGACACATTTTAGGGTCAGTTAGCTTGTGTGTCCTTTTTAATTTTTAGGGTCTCAATTTCTCTTGTGAGTGTTGCTAGTTTTGCCTTGAGGTCATCAATTTCACTCAATTGGTGCATACCTCTGGTTGGGGTGACATTGGCAGCTTGGGTGTTTTGAGATCCTGTGATATCCCAGGTTTGTGTATTCTTAGCTAAAAATTCAAAGTATTCATAAGTTTCCTCAGGTGTTTTATCATAAAATTGCCTATTACACATGGTTTCCACAAAACTGTTTTAATTATGGCATTAGGGATCCATAAAAGATATTAGCATGGCACCAAATTTCAAATCTATGGTGTGGGCAGGAATGCAAGAGAGTTTTAAATCTCACCTAGCTTTGGTAAAAGGTTTCACCATGTTGTGGGAAAAATTCAAAATTTGATGCTGTATAGCAACAGTTCTATTAGGAGGGAAAAGTTTTTTAAAAATTTAGCTTGCATTTCATCCCATGTACGAATGGAATTAGGTGGTAGAAATTCAAATCATCTAGCAGCCTTATCTTTCAATGAAAATGGGAAGAGCTTAAGGAATAATAAATCTATTAGGCATCCTTAACCCTTAATTGTGACACAAATGTTCCTAAATCGAGTTAAGTGATCATATGGATTTTCATAGTCCATACCATGAAAGGTAAGTAACAATTATATCATGCCAGGTTTGAAATTGAAGGCTCTCTGATTTTTTGACCAAACTATATAGGATTTAGGAGTATGCCTATCTTGCTGCAAGATATTGGAACGTCTAGCAGTAACAGCTTGATTTTTAGCCATCTTTAGAGTTGGAGTAGGAGGCCTAGGAATTTAAACTTCTATCAAAAGGTTCTCAAGTTCAAAGAGAGGATCTAAGGGTTCAAGATGCCTTAATATACCGTCTTTCCCATGAGTCAAAACACTCATAAGCTTGGAAAAATAAACTCTATAAAGATATTATGGTCTGGACCAGCATATTGGGTGTCCGGACCACAGAGAGTTACTCTGGGTACTTTAGAGAGAAAATTTTTTGGTAAATATTTTTTGATTTTTATTTTTTTAAAAAGGATAATAAACTAACTTAAAAATAAAAGTAACCTAAAACCTAAAATTTTGTTCCCCAGTAACGATGCCAAAAACTTAACCGTATCAAAATAGTACGTCTAAATTATTCCTCAAGTGCAAGGGTGTGCGGTGTAGTTTTAACTCGGTGAGACTAGGGTTAAATCCACAGGGAACCTATATGTTAGTTTCTAGGTTTTATAAATTTATCAATTCTAAATTCAATAAAGTTCAGAAAATTGGGAGATACTAAAATTCTACGTTTAGGGAGATGAAACAGATCACTACCAATTATTCAATTGAAAAGGGTTTTAGCAAGAAAAGTTTAGATTCAATAAAGTCATTAACAAAAGCAAATTACTTAAGTGAAAATAGCATAAACAAGAAAATAAATTCAGAAGTTTAAAATAATGATTAATTAGCTATGGAATGATTCAAATGATAATCAAACAATTAAATAATATTCTTGATTCAACTTTCAATTCCAGGTGGGTTTATTATTTCACAATGTGATCTACTTTCATCTACAATCTAAAGTTCATGTAAAGGAACAAATAGATTGGAAAGATATCTTTGTCAAAAATTAGTTATTTCCCAAAAGTCAATTTTATACTCTCATTTAGGATTATAAAACTGGAAGATTTATCTTTAATACTTCTTGGGTTCAAATCTAATTCTTGCACTCCAAAAATATCAATGCAAAGTTTTAATCAAAAACTCTTACTAGTGATTACATAGAATATAGTCAAGGATTTCCGTTTTCGAATGTTTTTGAAATAAATAAAAATCAGATCTAAATATCATAGATCCCTACACATGTGTTTTCACAGAACATGCACTAATCTATGCACATCACAATGTTTATAATAACCCACCCTTCCTTAGTTTGTTGAATCAAGAGAGAATAAAGTTATGCTAACATTATTTCAATATTGATGACAAACATAAAGCAATCAAATTAATAAATATAAAAGAAGAATATGTTATTAAATCAATGAATGAATGTACCGTACTTCAAAATTGAATCAGATGCAAAACAATGAACAATAAAAATTGATAATGCTCCTACGAACAATCCATAGAACTTTGATAACATGCTCCAAACAAAAACAAGAAGAAAAACTCTCAAAAAACCCTATGGAAAATCTAAAAAGAATGTAATGTAGAAGTCGCCATATAGTTGTAAAAAGTCCATATATCTAGTGATACATAAAACCCTAAAAACTGAGTAGAACCGTGCAAATCAACCTGTTGTGGTCTAGACCATTTGATGGGGTGTCTGGACCACAGTGTTCTTCCTTCTCAGTTTTTGCTTTGTTTATCCAGCTTAGCCCTTGACCTGGCCCGGACCACTCGTGGGGGTGTCTAGACCATAGTGTCTTTTTCATCATCTAAGTCGCTTTTGTCATGGCTAATTTTGATTATTTCATCATTTTTCTTGAATTTAGAAAATAAACTTAATAAGTGATAAAAAAAATAACAAAACTCTTAAATTTATTAACTTAATGCATGAATTAAGGTTAAATTATGGAGTTTGTAATTATACTTTTCAAGTGTAATCATTAGCTATCTTTCTCTTTGGGGTAGGGCTCCTTTCTCTAGTTGACCATTTCCTAGTTATGCATAAGGCACAAACTGTCATTTCTCATTTGGAGCTACTCCTTTCTCCAGTTATATGGTTGATGCTAAATATCTTTTATCATTTGGAGCAAGGCACCTTTCCCCAATTTTGGCAAGGCGCTAATTGTCTTTTCCTTTATAGCAGGGCTCTTTTTCCTAGTTAGGTGCTAACTATCTTTTATCATCTGGAGTGAAGCTCTTTTCCTAAATTACGTGTGAGTTGCTAACTTTTATTTCAGTCTCGGAGCTAGGATCTCACAATACAAAGACGAATATTCCTAATACATACCTAGACAAGGGTTTTCTTTTCTTCATCCCACATTCAGAGTGAGGCTCCTTCATGCTAATCTTATATACAGCACTAACCTTATCGATCACCTTCTTATGCACTTAGCCTACCCTAGCCAATGACAAAGCTTATTATGAGGCCAATTAGTTTGCCATCCACGGCATTCAGATCATGCTTGCATTCATATCAATTGACTACCTCGTAAATGTGCAGTTAAGCTGAACCCCCAAGTGTAAAAGTGTGCAGTGTACGTTTTACCTGGTGAGAACAGGATCGTATCTACAGGGAAACAACATTGAAACCTAGGATTGCTAAGTTATTCTAATCTATTGTTCTTCTTTGAAAACAATAAAAGTAAACTCAAGTTTGGGTTTTGATGCGATTTAAATTACCACTACCTAATAGTAAATTTAAAGAATAGTAATGAAATTAACCTAAAAACAAGTATTCAAAATAATTCTAACCTAAGTATCAAAATTGCTAGATGCAGAAAATTTAAATTAAAGCAAGATAATAAACACTAAGGTTTTGAATAAATAATAAACGACTTGATCCAACCTACTAATTTGGGTGGATACCTTATTCCCAAGCTAGAAGTGATAAAAAGATGTTATAGTTAAAACATTTACTCCAAATTCCTTTTTAATGATTTCAAAGTATGCAGAAGTTATAATCAAGTGAACATCATTAGTGATTTTGTTGAAATATGGTCAAGGCCATGAGTTTTAGAAAGATCAAAGAAAGTTTTAATCACATGAACATTAGCAGTGATTTCTGTGAAATATGGTTGAGGTTGCTTGTTTTCAAAAGTTTTGAAAAACAAAAGAAAGTTTTAATCATGTGAACATTAGCAGTGATCTCATCTGGGCTCTCAATTTGACTCAGCTTTGGATCCAAGGGCAAAATGGTCACTTTTGACCTAACAATTCCCAACATTGAATCTGGGCTAATGTCCCTATTTGCAGCTTAAGAATAATTGTCAAAAATATTCTAGAAGTAGAATTGAATATTTACAAAGATATTTGGATGTCAGAAGGAATTTTAAACATGCACAAAATATCAGGCAAAAATGATGTATCAACAGCTGCCCCTTTTTGTTCTGTGCTTTTTAAGTACTGAATAAAGATTGTAGATCCCTAAATTTCTGCCCAATTCATAAAGAGAACTCTGTTACAAGCATCCTGATTTGAACAAATCATGAGTTAGAGGTCGGGTCGGGGTCTAACCAAGCGAAGTAATTGAGAATGGCTAGCAAAAAGGTAAAGCAGCAATTTGTCACAAGCCTACCCGCCAAACCACCAGGCTGCATGGCTTGTGGCAAATTGTTTTGCCTTCTAGCTACTTTTCAAACTTGTTTGCGTATCATCCTTTGAAAATCATTTGCCTAACAAGTTTGGCAAGATTGTTTACTTGACATGCTTTTGCAAAAACTTTTGCTTAACCCTCTACAAAAGGTTTTACCTAACCTTCCTTTGCAAAAAGTTTTGCCTAACCTTCTTTAACAAATGTTTTGCCTAAGAAAATGCATATAAATGGGACTCAACCTCGTTCATTTTCATCATCCAAATCAAGATATCCTTTCTCTACAATTCTCTTCTCAAAAATTGTTCTCTCTTGAAGGAGTGTTGAATTACCAAGCTTTGGGCATCAAAGAAATTTTCTAAGTAAGTAGCAATCCTCTCTCTCTTTCCTTTTCTTTTAGGAAAAATTTTATGTTATATTTGTAGAAGAAATTCTATCCATGTATTTAGTTTGAAGTCATGCTAAAATGAAAGAATGAAAGAATGTAAAATGAATGAATCTCGAAAACTTCATTATTATGTTTATGTTGTTTAGAAGAATGAATTTTATCTACAGTTACTAAAATATCTGTCAAGTATGCTTCCTACCATTTTCCTTGTTATTTCTTCATAGAATGGTTAGGACAAGATCACGGAGAAGTTCTATCGATGAACGTGCCAAATTTTCCTAGCGAAGTCCTATTTCCATTAGTCATGCCAATCAAAAGACTCATTATTAGATAAGAAACAATGAAGCGCCTAGTCATGAAATCTTGCCTCCTATTCCCAAAATTTCAATAGATAAAAGGTATATATACCTCATAAGATTGCTCATTATAAGATTCAATGAAAGATACTTCTCTTCTTCACAACTTGAAGTTTCATCCTTCAGTGTTGATGTGGTTTCCTTATGTTCGTGCAAAAGTCCCTCAGTGCCAAGCTTTTTTGTAAAGTGTTTAAAAATCTTATAGAAACTTGGTCACCAAATGAAAAATAGGCTTTTGTTGATTGGCTTTGGAGTCTTCATGAATTTCGAGCGTATTTACTCTTGCTCTGCCTTAATCAAAGCCTTGACAAAGAGATGGTTTGTCGATACCAACACCTTTCATTTTGGCTTTTACTAGCTTGGCATTGCTCCATATGATTGGTTTATAATCATCGGCCTCAAATTTGAAGGAAACCTAGTGGTTGTTAGAGAATGCACTTTTACAAGGGCTAAAGAGCTTTACAGGTTCAAAGGTGATGGCTTCAACTGCAACTTCAAAGAGATTTGAACTACTAGTCTCCACGACGTAAGACCAGTTTCTTATCTAGAAAGCTTGAAACAACCTAGAAGATTGATGCTTCTGATCCTAGTGGGCAGCTTCGTTTTCATTGATTTATCTCGCTTTCTTTTATATCTTGTGAACTTAGTAGATCCACGATCCAGCCCTCAGAATGTAGATTGGGGAAACACTCATGCTTTCTTTCTCAAAGCCATGAGGATTCGTGTCTCTACTCCTTGTGCTGGCAACACTGGCTTCCGGTACTTTCTCTCTTACTAGTGCTATGAATACCTCAAAATTGTTGCCCTAACATTGATTGATGAAATGTTGAATGACACATGAAAATCCCTTGAGCAGCTCACTGGGATCGTTCTAACATTGCATTTTCTTTCGATATAACTATTCCTCCATGTACAGATCTCAATTTGAGATACTGACTCCTAACAAGGTATGCTGGTCACCTTTTCATGAATGCATCATGGGCAGCTTTGCTTGCAATAGTGTCCTATATTCTTTCACTTGGTATGCTTTCAAAGGTATTGATATCTGGGAACTTTACATAGGAGAGAGATGTTAGGCTCAACTTAATAATGGTGAATTAAGGATTCCCTTAGATCCTCCTGCTACCGCCTATCTTGATCTCTCAACTCCAATTCTTGATCCCATCCCAGCTGTAAATCTATTAATGCCAGAAGAAACTGATTATGATACATGGTTTCGTAGAGTTTCGCTAAAGCCAGTTCAAGCAACACTCTGGTTTAATAGAGAGCAAGAGATTGGTAGTGTATCTAAAATGTTCTGGCAGAAATCGGACCCAAATGGGGGGGTTGTTTCTTATGCAACTCAAGAGGATGCCTTATCATCTTTAAAGGTCATAGAAATTATATATGCAAATAGCAACACAGAAATTATAAGTATCATTATTACTCAGTCTTTTATTTTTTCATCAAAATATCTGCTTATTCAAGCTTTTCTCTTGCTCAGGCTCGACTTTGTCAAAAGTTGAAAGATAATAACATCAATCCCGACTTAGATGTAGAAGAGAAAGATCAACAGTAAGATGTTACTTTGGAAGCAAATCAAGAAGAAGAAGAATGTAATGAAGAGTTGTCTCAGCAATTAGTGATTTTTAATCTAGGAAGTGTTGGGCTTAACCAACATTTGAGTGGTCATGATTGTTCTATTCCTTATCCTTCTAACCAATCAATAGGAACTAATTACTAGGTACAGATCCAAATTGATCCATCAGTTAGGTTGAGCTACCAAACACCATATTATATAGAACCTTCCACTAAGAATGATCAACCTATGTCTTGTCAGTCTGGCTTTTCTGTTAGAATGAGTCATCAATTGTCCTATCCAATTGACATCTCATCTCTTATCTCCTTTGACCATTTTTCTAAGTCCAGATCCTTGTTTTGTTCCCTCATTTAATAACTAGACTAGGAACCTTCCTGATATGCCTTTAATATCTTCATACTATACACCTAGCCCAAGGAGTTATGGATGGCCTTTAGTTCAACAAAGCATGTTTAATATGTATTATGGTACACCAAGTTACTAAAACTCAGGGAAAGATAGAGCTGACAATCAAAGCTGAAGTTTTTGGGATTCATTGTCATTCTATTTCATAATAGGTCTTATTGATGTTTTGCTGGTAGCTAAGAAATGCTGCGTGCCTGTAATAATCACTAACATCTTAGATGGAAGTAATGCTTGGAGATTTCACCTAATTGGTTAGGCTTCCACTTTTAGATTATTATTATGCTTTAGTATTGATGACCTTTGAAATTTCGTAATATGCTGATGGAGATCCCAAACAACCAACTAAAATCAAACAATAACAGAAGGCGTGATGAATGAAACGAAGAAACCCACGAAGGGAAACCTCAAACGAAACTTTCACTGATAAACAAAAGTTGGTTACAAACTCAACCACACGATAGATCAACTCCTCAACTTTATACTACATTGATGTTTGCTCGACTCCTCAATTCACCAACACTTTCAGTGAAAGCCCTTTGACTCCTCAAAGGCACAGGATTGAATCCTCGGCAATCATACGTGCTGAATCCTTAGCTCTTCAATGATTCGAACTCCTTTGAATCTCACAGACACTTGAAAGCTTGGCTAAGCAATTGAGAGAACTTTTAGACTTTTCTGGCTCTTGAACTTGATGGATATTGTCTCCATCTGTAACCCTGAATACACCCAGAAGATGTATATAAACAAAACAGAGGCAACTAGGGTCTTGAACTAATCAAAATAAGCTAAAAAAACACACATCGCGGAAAGGGCGCACCCGCGAGCTTCTCGAGGCCATCCCGCGAGTTAGAGCAGGCTTCCCACATGGCTTAATCTCTAATTTCAGCTCTTGGGATTTTCCAGCACCAAACTGCAGCCTTCCTGCGGACATCCTGCCTAATTTAGGTCTTAATACTTGTTTGACTTATTCAGGACTTCTAGCCATTTTGGAAATTATTTTACTGAGGCCTTTTAGATTTCTATTTGACTTAAGACTCTAGTGCCTTAGCCTACACTAAGCATACAAACAATTCTATTTGATCATGGATTGCCAATTTACAACATTTGGACTTAACAATTGATTACACTTGAAAAGTGTAATCACAAACTCCACTTTTGGATAGTCATTGATGCATTTAAGTAGTTTATTTTGAAGTTTTATCATTATTTTATTACTTATAGTATTTATTTTCTTGATTGCAGGGAAAAGGGGAAAATAAGTGAGATTAGCAGCGATGACAGTGGCTGCCGAGGAGAAAGAAATGGTCTAAAGCTTAAGATGGTTGAAGTGGTGTGCATCTGAAGTTCCAACTTGACACCCTATCAGTATTTTGATCATATCTTTCCACTCATAACTTGGATTGACCTGATTCTTTTTGGGTTGGAAAGAAAACTCAAAGGGCTACAACTTTTATGTTTTAGCCAAAGCTTGAATCTATCGTCTTTGAGGTCAAAATTGCATTGAAAGTTGAAGACAAAAAGCTGTCAAAAACAGAACTTGAAAAACAAGTTTTCTGTGGTCCGGACCCCCCGCTAGATGGTGTGGACCATAGTGTGCTAGGTGCGCACATTTTTAATTATGTCTCATAGTGTGCTAGGCGCGCGTGTTTTTAATTCCGTCTTTTAGGATTTCTTTGTAACTTCTTTATAACCTCTACTATAAGGCTAACCCGAAGGGAGCGGTAGTTTAGTTTTACATACTTTAGAGAGCCTTAGTTTAGTTTTTCATTATTTTTTATAGTTTTAGATAGTTTTAAGAATTTTTTATTATTCGTGTAATGTTTTTACGGATTTTCAAAGCCTTCGTAGTTTTCGTTATAGCCTTAGTCATTCAGTACTCCGTTTCAACGTTGATTTCAGAGTACATTTACTTTTGTTCTTCATTTTAATAATATTGTTTCTTCATCTTATTCTTTAGATCCGTTAAATACGTGTTCAATGATTGATTTTATTTCATTTAAAGTCATGTTAGCGTAAAACCCTAATTCTTGATTCAACAAATCAAGGAAGGGTAGGTTACTATGATCTAAGGGATGTGCATAGACCATTCACATGGTTTGTGAAAACTCATGCGTAAGTGTTTACCATTTTTAAATCTAATTTAGTTCATTTTAAAAGCTTTCAAAAACGAAAACTTTTGACTATATTCTCTGTAATCACTGGTAAAGGTTTTCGATTAGAACTTTCTTAGTATTTTTGAATGAACTAAAAAATTAGATTTTGAATTCAAATCTGAATTGGTTTATTTCTAAAGCTTTCGAAAACGAAAACCTTTGACTATATTCTCTGTAATCACTGGTAAAGATTTTCAATTAAAACTTTCTCAATATTTTTGAATGAACTAAAAAGTGGATTTGAATGCAAATCTGAATTGGTTTGTTTGAGAATCTTTCGAAAATAAAATTTTTTAACTATATTCTCTGTAATCACTGGTAAAAACTTTTGTTTAAAATTTTCTTAACAATTTTTAAGCAAACCTTGAACTTTAGATTGTAATATTTTACACATCCTATTGTAAAGTAGTAAACTACCCAGAATTGAAAGTTGAAACAAGAATTGTAAATTATCTTGAATGCGTAGTGTTATTGCTTTCGTTTTAGTTTAATCTAATTGTTGCTATTTACTTTATTTATTTAGCAGTTAGTAATTAACACTTTTCAAAACCCAACATAAAATTTTCTTTTCCTGTTTTTAAAACAAAACCAATAGGTAGAAGAACTTAGAAAATCCTAGTGTTCAATCTCATAGTTCCCTATGGATTCGACCTCGGTCTCACTGAGTTAAAACTACACTGCACACCCTTGCACTTGGGGGTTAGTTTAGATGCACTATCTATAAGCAGTCAATAATCTCCCCCTTTGGCAATTCCATGTCAAAATAAACAAGAGAAAAATTACAATTAAGTTCTTCCTAGATTAAGGCTTCAGTAAACCCATTATCCAACAATCATGTTTCAATTTTCATCCATCAACTTGTTCCAATTTGTGATCCATCAATTATGTTCCAATTTTTATCCTGTATGGCTGCACACTTAACAAACTCATCACGGCATCATATGGTAACAATAAATAACAATCAATAATTAGTAAGCTCATGATAAATCCAAAACGATATAACCAAATGAAAAATGCAACCAACATTAACACTAAAAGAGTTCATAAACATAAACTAGAGATCAACATCCAAATAAAGTCATAGATCAACATCCAAATAAAGTCATAGATACAATCATCCAAATCATGGTCACAAGTACAATCATCCAAATCATCATCATCAGCAATCACATAGGCTTATCCCCCTTTTTGACTTGGAATTGACAATAAAACACATCACTGAGTAGCAGCACCATGGTCACCATCATCACCATCACTAGCATTCGAAGTGCCCCTTGAACGATGAACACTGGCACCACCACCGTGGGCACCCGTGGGTGGAAAGAAGCTGCTGCCAAAGGGGTCTCCAAAAGGATAAGCAAAAGTGTTCAAATTCTGCTGGACTTGAGTGAGAGTGAGGTGCATCTCATTCTGTCTCGTCTGCATAGCCCTCAACCTAGAGTCTATGCCCATCTAAAAAGTATGAAGCTCTACCTGTCTAGCATCTAAAGCGTCAAATCTCGGATAAATGTGAGAGTGAAAAGCCTAACTCTTCCCCTGAATAGAAGCTAACATAGCACCCAGCATATTCAGATCATAAGCTGGTGGGGTGCTAGAGGAAGGAGTAAATGGATCAAAAGGAGATGGAGTAGGCTGAGGAGGGATAGGTGGAGGAGTAGCCTGAGTAGCTGGAGTAAGCCTAGAGTGGGTCCTACTATGTCATGCAGATACATGATTAATGGTGTTAGGCATCTTGATCAACTCATAGTTTGGAGGCAACTCAACACCAAGAGATAGAAGGTAGTGAGTAATAAACAAACCAAAAGGCATGGAATCAGACCTAGAGGTGGAATCACTACCAACAACAATAAGATGAAACATGAATAAAGCTAAGTCAAAGATGTGACCAGTAACTATAGAATGGAGGATGCATCCTCGATGCTCTGACACTACAGTGATATGAAAATTTGGATCAATAGAATTCACTACATATAAATGTAGCATCCTATTAATCTCAGACAACTGGCGGTGAGGAATAGTCTCCCCAACTCAGTCAACATGACCCTCAGTGAGTAAATGAGAGATGGTCTGAACAGAGGGTCCGCCTGTATCAAGAACGGGCTCAAAGTCAATATGCTCAGGATGTGGTAAGCTCAAGAACTCAGAAATAATATCAGGTGTCAACTCAATAGCAACATAACAGACATACGAATGTAATACACTAGTAGAAAAATCTATGGCATGCATATTAACATAAAACTCATGGACAAGCTCTCCTATAGCATACTCATAAAATGGACCCTCAAAACTAGAATGGGAAGTATAAGCCGACCACCTTAACCTATCAAAATAACTCTCGATAACAGGAAAATCACGTAGCAAAATGCCACGCTCAACAACAATGGGACGATACATGAACGTGTCATCATAGAGAGACTGCTCACGATTTTCCCTAAAACAATGAGAGTCACATAAAGGACGGTGACGTCTCCTAGGGGCCATAGGAATAATAAAAGACAAACTAGAGAAGTAAAATACTAGAAGGACTCTACCCTGGGAGAGAAATGAAAGGAACTACCGAATAGAGGGGACATGTCAGGCTGACGTCAGAAAGAATAAAGATCAAATAAGGGCTCAGTGGGCTTTTAAAAAGGCCAGGCCAGGGGAAGACTGCACCCGCGGTGATCGTGATCCCGTGCCCATCCCGTACCCATCCCGCGGCC
Source organism: Vitellaria paradoxa (assembly GCA_019916065.1). Lineage (NCBI taxonomy): Eukaryota > Viridiplantae > Streptophyta > Magnoliopsida > Ericales > Sapotaceae > Vitellaria > Vitellaria paradoxa. Next base: position 18,877,921 of record CM034241.1, on the reverse strand, counting down.
AGGCTGTGGGGATCCCGCGTCTTTCCCGTGAGGAACACTCCCCCTCAACTCACTCTCTGTATTATCTCGTGACTCAAAGCACCCTAACCATGGTGATCCCATGATTTTTTTTTTATATTGAAAATAACTAAAAAAAATCTAAGGGAAGAGTATGAGATTTGTCAGAAAATTTTAAGTCCTATTCCTTAAAATACCTATCAAAACACAGGTTCAAGCTTGTAATTAAACATAAGAAAAATGAAAGTGAATTCCAAAACATGCTCTACTTATTATGTCATGAGATGTTCACACATGTCATACCAGTGGTCAAATGCCTGTGAAGTGTGTGAAAGGAGGTTTTGAAAAATCAAGATCTATACTTTCCACTTACTCACAAGATATTCAATAAAGCTCCTTTTGGATTTTCAATTGAGTCAAGTAAAAAGTGCAGTGAAAGCTCTTCAACTAATTACGCCTCATTTCATTGTTTTCAGCTAAACACCAAGGAACAATGACATTTTTTCTTTTCCTTTTCCTCCTTTATCTTTTTATTTGTTCTTGGCGGTTTTCACACACTTTATAGGTGGGTAGCCTTCTTCCTATATCGTCAAACCCAGAGGGTGGTTATTTTGATAACCCGCACGTCAACACGCTAGCTGTACTCTATCCCATATGGTAGCCCTTTCCAAGTTTTTTTTTTGGTTAAATTATTTTGTACTCAAACATAATCAATAGTCCAAAAAGGAGGCTTTAGGGAGCACAAGTAAGTAAGGAAAAATAAGTTCTTGATTCCTAACCTCAGTGATTTGTAATTAGGCACACCATTACCATGATATGGAACATCAAAACATAAGTTTCAAGAATGTTAAGAAAGTCAATGTCATAACTCTTATGTAAATTAAAAGCAATACTTCCATGTTTTAAAATGTATATTAAGGAATAGTCCTTGGAATAATCATGAAATCATCATCCCTTTCCAAAACTAATTATCTAACTCTAACTATATATATATACTCAAAAATAAAAAAAAAATAGGAGTGCTCTTTAGTCTAAGGAACAAATACCCAGAGATGATATGAGAGATTCAAATTTCAAGTGGTCCAAAGGTTTGGTAAATATGTCAGCTAGTTGGTTTTGAGTTTCAATATGCTCTAGAGTGATGACTTGATGTCCAACTAGCTCACGAATTAAATGGTATCAAATGTCAATGTGTTTGGTGTGAGAATGTTGGATAGGATTCTTAGAGATGTAAATGGCACTCAGATTATCACAATACACAGTCATGGTTTGCTGATCAACTCCATAATCTGCTAGCATTTGTTTCATCCAATGAAGTTGGGTGCAACAACTACTAGCAGTTATGTACTCAAATTCAATAGTAGACAAGGACATGGGGTTTTGTTTCTTACTATACCAGAAAACTAGATTAGTACCGATAGAAAAACATCCCCTAGAGGTACTTTTCCTATCATCCACACACCCAGCCCAATCAACATCCGAATACCCTACTAAGTTGACATTGGTGTCATGAGAGAACCAAATGCCAAAGTCAAAGGTCCCATTAACATATTTGATTATCCTCTTAACGGCATGTAAGTGGGATTCCTTGGGATTGGATTGAAATCTAGCATAAATTCCTACACTGAAAGAGATATCAAGACAACTGGTAGTAAGATACAACAAACTATCTATCATGCTTCTATACAATGTAGGATCCACTGATTTGCCAGATTCATCTTTTGAAAACTTAGTGGACGTGCTCATGGGGGTCCTAGCATGTTTACAATTTTCAAGCCCAAATTTCTTAACTAGGTCTTTTGCATACTTGGATTGAGAAACAAAGATTCCATTCTCAAGTTGTCTAACCTAAAGACCTAAAAAGAAATTCAGTTCCCCCATCATACTCATCTCAAAAATATCTTTCATGTGTTCACTAAATTCATGAGCAAATTTAGGAGAGGTAGATCCAAACATAATATCATCAACATAAACTTGTGCAATCAAAATGTGTTTTGAATCTTTACGAATGAACAAGGTTTTGTTAGCATTATCTCTCATAAATCTAGAGTCTATCAAGAAAGTGTTGAGTCTTTCATACCAAGCTCTAGGAGCTTGTTTCAGTCCATAGAGAGCCTTTTTCAGTTTAAACACATGATTAGGAGAGTGAGGATCAATAAAACCCTTAGGCTGCTCTACATAAACTTCCTCATTTAAAAACCATTTAAAATGCACTTTTCACATCCATTTGAAACAATTTGAACTTTAAATAACATGCCATGGCAAATAAAATTCTTATGGATTCTAATCTAGCCATAGGTGCAAAGGTCTCATCAAAGTTAATACCCTCAACATGAGTATATCCTTGTGCAACTAACCTAGCCTTGTTTCTAATGACTGTTCCAAATTCATCAGTTTGGTTTTTGAAAATCCACTTTGTGCCTATAACATTCACATGTGAGGGGCAAGGTACAAGAGACCATACATCATTTTTTACAAATTGTCCTAACTCTTCTTGCATAGCATTCAACCAAAAGTCATCTTTAAGTGCTTCATTCACATTCTTAGGTTCTAAAGAAGAGACATAACAAAGATGTGATACCTCATTTTGAAGTTGTCTCCTCGTCTTAACTTGAGCCTTTACATCTCCAATCACTTGTGAAGGTGGATGGTGGAGCTTGAGTCTTGAAGATGGTTCATGTTCTGTACTTTTCTCATTGTCCCTTTTTGATACATCACTCACGTCTATTGAGGCTTTAGAGTGTTCAATTGGAGTCGTTGGGGGTATCACCTCATCTAGATCATCTTGTTGAACAGAAGAGTAGGAGTTAGTAACATCAATTATTACATTTATTGATTCCATAACAGTGTTAGTTTTTAAGTTAAAAACTTTGAAAGCATGACTGTTAGTGGAATAGCCTAGAAAGATTCCTTCATTGCCTCGGGAATCAAACTTACCAAGTTGTTCTCTATCTCTAAGGATAAAGCACTTACTTCCAAAAACTCAGAAATACTTCACACTAGGCCTCTTACTATTCCATAGTTCATAGGGGGTCTGTTTTGTTCCAGGTCTGAGATGCATCCTAGTAACTATGTAGCAAGCAGTGTTAACTGCTTTTGCCCAAAACTTCCTTGGCAGTGATCTTCCGTGAAGTAGTACTCGAGCCATCTCTTGGAGTACTTGATTTTTTCTTTCAACAACGCCATTTTGTTGTGGAGTTTTTGGTGCTGAGAACTCATGCTTTATTCCATTTTCTTCACAGAACTCACTGTGTGAAGAGTTCTCACACTCCCTCCCATGATCTGTCTTGATTCTTGTAATGCATCCAATTCTTCTTTGCTTTTCCTGTTGTAATCTCAAACACAAGTTTCTAAAAGAATAAAAAGTATCAGATTTTTCAGCAAGAATGAGTGTAATCATTAACAGCAACAAATATGTATTTCTTTCTGCCTAGACTTTTAGTGCGTGTGGGTCCCATTAAATCTATGTGAACAAAGTCAAGAGGCTCCTTAGTTTACAAACTTTGACCCTTTTTATGCTCAGTTTTATTCTGTTTGCCCATTTGACAAGGCCCACACACACCCTTGTGGTCTTTTCCCAATTTAGGTAGACCTCTAACTAACTCAGACTTAGACAATTGATTAAGTGCCTTAAAATTGAAGTGTCCAAGTCTTTGGTGCCAGAGGTCTAACTCTATCAAACTTGCAGAATCGCACATTAGACTTTTGGAATTGGATATACCATAATAGTTATCAGTAGTGCGAGTGCCAGTCAAAATAGTATTTCCATGAGAATTAACAATTTTGCAATCAGATTTTAAAAAGTGAACAACACGTTTGGCATTGCACAACTGACTTATGCTAATCAAATTAGCTTGTAAACCTTCAAAATATAGTACATCCTTCAAACATTCTAACCCTGGGATTTTTATGTTTCCCTTGCCCAAAACACTTGATGTACTGTTATCACCAAAAGTTACTACACCTCCCTCAAAATTTTGAAAATCAGAAAATAAACTTTTATTTCCACTCATATGCCAAGAGCAACCACTGTCAAGATACCACATGTTTGAGTTCAAAGCTTTTAAGGCTGTGTGAACTAAAAAGTAATTTAAATCAAATTTTTGTACCCAAGCAGTTTTGGTTTTCAAAGTTTTCCTCACAGCCTTATTTTTTGAAAAACGATTCTTGATAGATTATTTTTGTGTTTTAGAACCAACTTTTTGAAAATGAGGGGTTTTGGAATAAAAAGAGTTTTTAGCTGTCCTATTCAAATGAAACTTAAAATCAGAAAAGGGATCAAAGTTGCTCAACACATTAAACTTGTCGTAAAGACAGTTAGAATGATTTTGGTGATTTAGATTTATAGGTCTTCTTTGATTTTACATAGGTTATGGGTAACCCATAAAGCTTATGACAATTAGGTCTAATGTGTTCAGGGATACCACAGTGATGACAGATAGAGACAAATTTTTGTTGAGCAGTGAAAGGCGTACCTTGGAATTTCTGAGACTTTTGTGTAGACTGTTTACCTTTCAACTGCTTGGAAGGTTGAGCAGGTGATTTCTCTTATTTGACTGTAGCAGAATTTGGAGGCTAGATCTTGATTACCTTGGTCTTTTGAATACATGCAGATGCATCTTCTAAGGTCTGCTTCTCTCTAGTGTATCCAAGTCCACTGTTATCTTTTGGACTTCTTTGAATTACCAGAATGTCATCTAGTTTAGAGGAAGCGGAATTTATCTTAGACTGTAAAGATTGCATCTTCCTTTGTGCCTCTTTCACTTCTTTTTCTCTTTACTCCAACTTGTTCTTAAGGGCTGCCATCAACTCCTCTTGAGAATTTTTGTTTGCTTCAAGTGCTTCAAACTTTGTTTGTAATTCCTCCAGGGCAACCTTCAAACTGTCTATTTCCCTCTTTAACATCTTTTTTTTTTTCACTGTCAACTTCTCGTTTTGCTTGTGGACCTTTCGAGAGTCTTGATACAACTGCTCGTAGGCATCATGAATGTCCATTTTGTCGTTGTCATCCTCATGTTCTGATTCTGCTTCTGAAGAGTCTTCCTTTAAGTTCTTGGAACCAGATGAGTCTTTAGAACTTATAGATCCCGTGCTCCTTGCCATGAAGGTTGTGAAATTTTCTAGATAATCTTCTGAAGATGATGAGGTGCTTGATTCATCTGTACCATCCAGGGTAGCATTTAGAACTTTCTTCTTGTTCTTCTTATTCCTGCAGTCGTGAGCAATATGTCCATACCCCTTGGCATTCATAGCACTTCATCCCCTTAAATTTATTCTCTTTCTTTTTAACTTTAGAAGACTTCTCACCCTTCGATTTTTCATTCTTTTTGGTTTTCTCAGGTTTCCCTTCCTTCTTCTTGAAAAACTTTCTAATCTTCTTCGTATACAGTGCTACTTCTTCCATAGAAGGGATTGAGTCATCACTAGAAGAGGAGTCATCTTCTTTAACCAATTTTAGGGCAACACCCTTTATTTTCTTCAGTTTTATCATATTGGCCTCATACGTCTGTAAATAGCCAGCCAAGTCTTCTACTCTCATAGAAGCCATATCCCTGGCTTCCTTAATAGCTGTGACCTTGGCTTGAAAAAACAAAGGAAGGGATCGGAGAATCTTACTCACAATCTTTCGATTTGGAATAGGTTCTCCAAGATTGACTTCTCCAAGATTGACTTACTCACAATCTTTTGATATTGCTGAGTCTAGCATAAAAGCTATCAAAATGTTCGTCTTCAGCCGTCTTCAGATTTTCAAATTCCAAAGTTATTTTTTGGAGTTTGGACTTTTTGACTGTTGAGTTTCATTCATGAGTTAATTCCAGAATCTTCCAGGCTTCTTTGGAAATCTCACAACTTGAGATTCTTCTGAACTCATCGACAGAGACGGCACAAAAAATAGAACTTAGGGCTTTGTAGTTCCATTCTGCCTTTTCTTGCTCAGACTTGGTTCACAAATCCATAGGCTTTTTAACTGTCATGTTGTTGACAGAATGAGTTGGTTTTACCCAACCATTTTCAATGGCCAGCCAAACATTAACGTTCAATGAGATTAGATGAGCTCTCATTCGAACCTTCCAATACGCATAGTTGGTGCCATCGAACCACGGGGTCTTGTGCTCAAACTGCCTTATTTAGGAGGATCCATTTGAAAATAACAAGATCACGTTTTGTTCTAAAAAACGTATCTACTCTGATGCCAATTGAAATTTCGTAATATGCTAATGGAGATCCTAAACAACCAACTAAAATCAAACAATAACAGAAGGCGTGATGAATGAAATGAGGAAACCCACGAAGGGAAACCTCAAACAAAACTTTCACTGATAAACAAAAGTTGGTTACAAACTTAACCACACAATAGATCGACTCCTTGACTCTATACTACATTGACATTTGCTTAACTCCTCGATTCACCAACACTTCCAATAAAGCCCTTTGACTCCTCGAAGGCATAGGACCGAATCCTCGGCAATCACATGTGCTAAATCCTCAGCTCTTCAATGATTCGAACTCCTTCAAATCTCACAGACACTTAAAAGCTTGGCTAAGCAATTGAGAGAACTCTTAGACTTTTCTGGCTCTCGAACTTGATGGATATTCTCTCCGTCTGTAACCCTAAATACGCCCAGAAGATGTATATAAACAAAATAGAGGCGGCTAGGGTCTCAAACCAATCAAAACAGGTTAGAAAAATGCACATCACGAGAAGGGCGCACCCGTGGGCTTCCCATGGCCATCCCGTGAGTCAGAGTGGGCTTCCCGCACAGCTTAATCTCCAATTTCAGCTCTCGGGATTTTCCAGCGCCAAATTGTGGCCTTCCTGCGGACATCCTGCATAATTCGAGTCTCAATACTTGTTTGACTTATTCAGGACTTCCAGCTATTTTGGAAACTGTTTTACTGAGGCCTTTTAGACTTCTATTTGACTTAAGACTCTAGTGCCTTAGCCTACACTATGTCTAAACATACAAATAATTCTATTTGATCATGGATTGCCAATTTACAACATTTGGACTTAACAACCTTCTTCTCTTACTCTTGCAAATCAAGATGGATCCTCAGCGTGGTCATGCTCTGCTAGCAACATGGCACGTTGACTTATCTATCGATGATCAAAACATATTTAAAAATAGATTTGGTGACCTTAGATCCCTGATTGATGATACTGTCCCTCCTTGGTTGGTGATGATGTTGAGCCAGTTTTAGCACCGTAATTTTTCTTTATTCTGCTTTTGTTCTTATAAGCTTTCTCCTACTCTAATGGAATACCAAAGAATGCTATTTAGCCCATCTAACATTGGCAAGAGCGTAGCTTCCTTTCGTAATGGTGGCTTTGTTAAGGGCATAAAAATTACCCAAAAAACAATTGTTAAGCCATAAAAGAGGTAACTTGCTTCCCTAAAGACATACTCCAAACTTTGGACCCTCCTGTTCCTCTTTTTGAACTTTTAGCTTTGCTAGAATGATTCCAATCTTTGGAAGGATTCTGTGCCAATCGTCAAGAATTCTCTGGGAAAATAGAGGTATGGTGGGCTACTTGTATCAATAGTCTGAGTGTAGCTATGATCAGCACCCTAATATTTCCTCGTCCTAACATGATGGCTGATGGGAGTTTTTGTAGCTTCAATCATCTTTTGAAATCTCGATATTCTATTATCCCTATAGTGGTAGTAGAAACCTTCATATGTTTATCATATTCTCTTCTATCTAATAGCTTTCACTTTGGTGCTTCAGCCAAATCACTTTATCTGTGGATTGTTGGGCACATGGTATGCATTAGGACACCTGACAGTCCACGGTATGCATTAGGACACCTAATCACTTGTACTTCTCCCACACCATTATTCAACTCATGCCGATGAATCATGAAACTCAATTCTAGGGGGGATGCCCCATTTCCAGGTCCTTTGATGATTGGACTGCTTTGCTATCTGCTGCTCATACTAATCGAGTCACTTGGCCATTTATGGCAAGTAGTAGAAGACCTCTATGCATTTTCAACTGAGACTTTTTTGCTATACCTCTTGTGGGTCTTGGTGGTGTACTTGCTTTCAGAGGTACTAGATTATTATGCTAGTATGGGATGTGTTAAGATATCTCCTCTTCTTATGATACCAACAGTATATGTTTTGATGCTATACATGGTGCTGAAGATGTCCGAGTTATATAGGCCCTTCAAACGTGGGAGAACACTCAATACTTTTCTCATCCTCTCGGAAGCACATCATAAAATCTTAGAGCCCCTGGGTATTCTAACTGGCTTGCAGAAGAAATTACTCATACTGATAATTTCTTCGCCCTTCCACCACATTCGTTTGATCTTTTGTCTTTTGAAGCTCAAATTGCCCATTCATCTTTTATCAGATTCGATATGGGTAGACAAATTGATATCTTAAGAAGACGAGTGAGAACTTTGGGCACAAAACTAGCTGACAGTGAACAAACTCGAACTCTGGCTAAACAAATTGCCTCTTCATCAAATACTAGTGGCATGATCTCTTTGAAGCATTCTCTCGAAAGAGCATGTCGTTCTCGTAATGAAGCCAAAGAACGAGTAGCTGCCAAAGATACCCTCATAGCTCATCTCGAAGGTGAAATTACAATTGTCAAAGCTCATCTTGCTGATATTACTTTTGCCAGAGATTAAAAAAGCCTCAGAGCTGAAAGGGCTGAAAAACTTCTCATGGAATTGCAGGCTTATCACAGTCAAATTACTGCTGACAAGAATTCTCTAGTTGATCAGCTGGTTGCATTGAACTTGGAGATCACCGAGCTTCATCAAGAGATTAGAACACTCTGTCATGTCAATTAGCAATCTTCAATCTTTATAACGAGTATCTTATCCTATATTACAGTTGAAAAGTTTTGTAACCCTGTATATCTTTTCTTATAAAACTGTAATTGTTAGTCTCTATGTAATTTCTATTCCATCAATCAAAAGAACTTTGCTTGAAAGAGAATTCATTTCATGTATCATTCACACTAAATTTTAATGAATGCAATCAAAATGGAGATAGAATAGAAGGTACCCATTTATTGATTCTAAGGATCCTAACCCAATCGATGAGGCTCCTTAATAGTAATATAACATGCTCCTGATGAGTTGATGTCTTGGAGAATCTTTTTTTCTTCATCTCTTATCACTTGCATGTCTTCTACTCAAAACTAAAGAGGAAATGATCACATCATCATCCATTCACCATCATTACTTATTCATTTTCACATAGACACATGACCGAACCTGAAATGTGTTCGGGTTCTACCTCTCAAGTGCAAGAAGGTGGTCGTAGTCTTACTCGATGAGAACCGAGGTCATCTCCATAGGGAGGGCTTTGTTAAAAGCTCTAGACTTGTTCTCTTAATTAGTAAGTGATCCTAAGTTAATCTAAACTAATTTTGGATTTATCTAATGCTTGAGTATGGTTGGGTTGAGAATGGTGAAGTGAAGGAATTGTAATTCTAAATTAAGATAAAAACAACTACAAATAAAATAACTAAGACAATCTTGACTTCAAACCAAATCCGGTAGTAGGATAATGATGGTTTACTCAAAAGCATTTGTAACTCAACCTAACAAACGCACATGCATTGCTAGGTCGGAAGATATTTCATTAAAACCCATTTTATGGAACTCAAGGTAAGTGGAGGCTTTTAAAATTAGTTTTGGACTCATCGAGACATTGAATCAAACACCTAGTTTGCACGAGCGTTAACTTGTAACTAGGCTTTGATTGTAACACGGATGAACCGATTTCTTAAGAAAACCTCAAGTTATGGTTTTATGAAAATAGGTTCCAAATCACCGAGCCATTGAACCAACCACTTGATGTGCACGAGTGGTCAATCGCAACCAAGTTTTGGTTATAACACAGGTGATTGATTTCGTAAGTAAACCAAATCTGGGTTTTGGAAAATATATTTCTAACTCACTGAGACATTGAACCAAACACTTGGTGTGCACAAATAAAAACTTGTAATCAAGTGATGGTTGTAACACAAGTGAGTTGATTTCGAAAGAAGCCTAGCTTACTATGGAATTCCAATTAGAAATCAAAAATATGTTTCATTGAGAAGAATATTTTATATTTGAGTTCAACAAACTACCACACCACCTTCAATGGCTTGAAGCCAAGAACAAACCCTAGCCTAGCATAATCGAACTACGAAGAGGAAAATAAACTTGCATATCATCCATTAACGTAAAATAAACAAGTACGAAGTAAAAACGAAAGATGAAAAGTGGCAACAAAATACTACGGAGTAAAAGTGAATGACGAAAACCACAAATGAAATACTACAAAGTAAAAGCGAAACACAAAAAACAAAAATAAAGTACTTTGAATTGAGAATATCGAAAAGTAAAGCACTTACGTGTAAACCCTAGGTGCAAAAGTAATGTAATTCTTCTCCAAAATAAAATATAAAGCGGCCACCTAAGTTCTCTCCTAAACCTAATCTAAATATCCCTTTTATAGATGACTACAATGAAAGGCATAAGGGGTACATCACATTGGATAAAGAAAACCAAAGGTCATAGGTGAGGTGCGCCCATGGTGGATGTGGGCCACCCATGGCCAATGTGGGGCGCCCATGGTGAGTGCACTCCAGTTGTTTGACAAAATTCTTCTGAGAACTAGCTTTTCCGCCCAAATCAAGCTCTCTGTGGGTACCCATCTGATCTATGGTGGGGTGCCCATGGTTGATGAAGGGCGCCCGTTTGCAACCATAGTGAATAGTATTTCTTAGATAGCTTTCTGTCCCTGACTTCCGACGTAACTTTGACCCTCAAGATGATCGATTTGGGCTTTGGCTAAAACACAAAAGTTGTAGCCCTTCACGTCTTGTTTCTAACCCAAAAAGCATCAAGTCAATTGGACTTTGGAGCAAAAAGTTATGGCTGAAATATTAACAGAGTGTTGTGTAAAATTCTGCTGCAACATATCTTCAACCGGTTTGAGCTTAGGGCCATTTCCTTCTCCTTGGCAGCCATGGTAGCTGATCTTATGCATTGGAATGCATCTTAGGAAGTTGAGGAGTTCTTGGGAGTCATTGACCATATTGGCATTTGAGTCTTGAAGCCATTTGCTCCATGTACATCAGGTGTTCAATGTAATGCTCCAAAGAACTACTAGATGTATTCTTGCACTTCCTTACTCCGGCTTGCCTTGGCTTCTCCTCACATGCGCCCTTGGTATCATTTAGGCCTAAAGCACCATATTATATTACCTGAAATACACAAACACGAAGAATGCATGGAAATGAGATAATTACACTAACACATCGCCAATAAAAAGTATAAATGCATAATTAGCATGCTCAATATATATATAATTATAAAGTAATGCATGCTAATCACACCCCCCAACCTAGATGTTGCTAGTCCCTAGCAATGAGTGCAATCAAACCATGAGGTATAAGAACATGTGCAAGAACACCCACAACATAAAGGCTCTTATTCTAATCAAAACAAAACAAAATAAAAACTAAGGTAATGTCCATTTTCTTGGGAGACACACGGCCACACTTAGCACGTGAGGTAAGCCCTTTAAACCCCTAGGTTCCCCCTAGTAGACGAGTAAGGTCTCGTGAGGGTTTGCAGTGATACTACCCACAAACATCTATGGTATGGTCTCAAGATGTCAAAGAGTGATTAAGGTCAACAATGAATTGAGTTCAAGCCCAACAAGTCACAAAATTCAAATATTATATGTAATTCCCAAGTGCTAGCATGAAAGCCTAGACTATCAAGGTATAAAGAACATGTGTACAAAGGTGTTTCATTCATCTAACAAGGTTGTGAGAGCATAAACGGAACTAGGTTTTGACTTCAAATACTCACAAGGTACCACTCAGAGAAAGAAATTCACTCATCAAGGGTTCACACATACCTATTAGCATATAATGCTATCCTAGTTGCACATAACCCCATAAACAAGTGAGTGAACTGAATTGAAGTTCAAAGTGGATAGCTCATGACAATGTTCCAACGTATATGCAAGAAGTCGCACCACATAACCTACACAAGACCACTACATGTGCAGTGCAAGAGTTGCATGCTTAGAATCCACTAGGTCTTTATTTCGGTTGTAACGTGGCCAGGGGTAGTGGTTAACAATGGAAGATATGGAGATCAAAGCACATATCTTAGGATAAATATGTTCAAGCGCACACAAGTCCCACTTTACCTATTTCCTTTCCAACCCTAACAAAGATTCCAACAAGAAGCTTATTCATACTAAATATTACCCTTAGGACAATTGCAAATATTGCAAATAATGTACAAGTCCCACAATTTCATAAACAAATGAATGACAAATTTTTTTCTTTTCTTTTCTTTTTTTTTCTTTTTTTTGGTTTTTTTTTTTTTTTTTTTGAAAATGAATAATGAACTAGTATGAATTCTCTTCCCAACATTCTTCATCATTTTGCTCTTAAAGGCTTACATTCCCAACCCGAATTCACAACTTAGACTTTGAGACACTTTCACAATCTAAGACATGTGAGTGTGAGGCTTAAAGGGTGTGAATGGGGTGCAGGGGATATCATATGTGAGGAGAACCAAGAAGAGAAAAATTTATATCACACACTTTATTGTGAGGCTTCAAGTTGGTTCCTAAGACAATTTCATATCAAGAAAGGACAAGAAGGTTCAAAATAGCAAAAAAGGCCTAGCATTATGTTCAAAGTTTACAACAACTCATATGCACCAAGTGAATACTCATGGAAGTGTATATGATGCAATTGGTGCATTGAAAATCAAAGTGAAGAATAAAAGAGCTGTAACTATATGCAACCCCTCAACAAGTATAATAATAGGCTCAAAAGCTCACCATAGGGGTATAAATCTCCACCTAGTCTAAGAATGCTCAATCAACCAATGTCAAACAAAATCTACTCCTAAGCACATAAGCTCTTCTCCATGATAGTCACAAAAATGCACAAGGTCATAACACACTTAACTTGAATTAAGTTTCCTATTAATGCTTGAACAAGACTCACTTATTACTCTCTCACTCAATTCCATAATCAACCAAACCAAAAAGGGCCAACATGTAAGTATAAATGTGCTAAGTCATGTATTTAAGCTCAAACATGCTCAAAATTTGAAAAATTGACAATTTTAGCACAAAGTGTCATCAAGTGAACTCTACCCCCCAACCTAAACTAAACATTGTCCTCAATGTGGGAACTATAAGAGACAAGTGGGTCCGTAGTGTGCAAAGTGAGCATGATGATGATCAGCATAAAGATCAATCAATATGTAACACATAAGCTAAGCATGCACCCAAAAAGAGAACCCCATAAGTAATAAAGAACACCCCCCAACCTAGTTCCTACAGCACTGCCAACAACAACCAACAACATATATCCAAGTATTATGCTCAAAATGTAGAAACAGAATGTAAAAAGGGTTGATATTATCTCAAGAGCTTCCTTATTTGAAAAAAAGAAAAAGCTATACAAGAGAAAAGGTTAGAAAGAAAATAAAAGAAAAATAAAGGGAAAATAAGATAAGAGAAAGAGTTAGTACAAAAGAAGAAATAAAAATAAGAGAAAAGAAAATCAAACCAAAAAAAGAAAAATAAGAAAAAGAAAACTCTAATCTATTATGTATAAAGGAAACAAAAAAAGAATGGTTATCCAACACCCTCTCTATCCCATGCATCCACAAATAGTTTAAGAAATAAAATGTTCTCTTCGGGCCCATGAAGCACCAAAGGTGGACGCTCCTTGGATGTAAAACACATCAAGGGATGTAAGGCCAAGTGAGATCCATGAAACCTTAGATGTGGCCATAATGCATGTAAGGACATAGATATAGTGGGTTCTATCAGTCTCTAAGTGCCCAGAAAATTAACGTACTCACCGCTAATGTCTACTTCCTCCCTACAATGATAATTGGTCATAGTGTGATCACTCACAATCCCCAGAGTAAGACTCTCAGATGGGGCTAAGTCATGAGGTGAGAGGTGTGCATTGCTCTCAACCTCAGGTGAATAAATGAGTGAGTAAGGATCAGCTGACTTAATGATATGCTCCTCGGACATTATAACTTCTAATTGCTCAAAAGGAGTCAAAAGACTCTTAATAAGGCCCATAGTGGTCTGGGTGGGTAGAGCATCAAACTTAGTAGAAGGAAAGGACTGCATGTCTCCCTGACTCTCAAAAGGTGGTAAAGAAATCTCCTGAATGGGAGAGTCCATAGGAAAATGAGAAAGACACTCATCCCAAACATCATCCCTAGTGTGGTTAGGGCAATTTTCCCACTCAGTGCCTATGGTCTCAAATTGTGCATCATAAGGTTCACTAGTCCAGTAATCTCGGGGCTCCTCAGACTGGCCCTCAGTGAGTGGAACAAGGTTAGGACATGCAAAATTTGAGTAATCAGGCTCCACGCATACGCTACTTCCAAGGGATGGATCATGAGGATCAAGTGAAGTAGGAGCATGTAGGAAAAGGTCGGTGTGGCTTTCAAGTACATATGGTTCAAATCTAGTTTCAAGTATTTCCCGTGGCCTGGTGTGTTTATAGAAAAATACAAGGAGTGACCATGCCTCACCTGATGTAAGGTCAAGAAATTCCTTCCCCAAGACTATATCAAATGCCTGGTGCAACTCATGAGGCATAGTATTGTATAATATGGCTATGATGTCCTCTAACTCTAATCCATGACTTGGGAATGTGTCCAAAAGTATGTTAAATCTCTCCCGGCATTTATAAAATACTTCACCATTCTTTTGATAAAAATTTTTTAATTGAAAGCTGTGGGTCAAGGTTTGATGAATAGGGAGGAAACATTCAATAAAAGCCTGACAACAATGATCCCAAGTGGTCCATTCACCAAAATCATAACACCAGTCACCAGCCACACTTTGTAAAGACAAAGGGAAAAACATGAAGCCACACACTGCCTCAAACCTATCAAGATGAAGACATAGGTCTTCCTCCTCATGCTCGAAAAATTAGGGTAATTGGAGATAGGCCTCCAATGTATAGTCATATCCAAATTGGTTACTTAGAGACTCAATGTAGGCTTGGGCATCAAAGGGACCATGATTGAAATCACCAAAATCCATGTCTATGATAATAAAACAAAAATGAAAACAAAATGAGAGAAAAGAAAAACTACACTAAAATGCAACCTAAGTTAACTAACATGCAAGCTAGGTTATATGATATGCAAATGAATATGCTAAAATGTAAAAGAAAGAAAACTACTAAGAAAGAGATAGAGGAAATGAACAATTCACCCAATTTCTCAACTGAACTCCTCTTAACTCCTAAGTCTAGCGCTTAGTTGCCCTCCCCAGCAACGGCGCCAAAACTTGACCGACCCTGAAATGTGTTCAGGTTCTACCTCTCAAGTGCAAGAGGGTAGTCGTAGTCTTACTAGTGAGAACTGAGGTCATCTCCACAGGGAGGGCTTTGTTAAAAGCTCTAGACTTGTTCTCTTAATTAGTAAGTGATCCTGAGTTAATCTAAACTAATTTTGGATTTATCTAATGCTTGAGTATGGTTAGGTTGAGAATGGTGAAGTGAAGGAATTGTGATTCTAAATTAAGATAAAAACAACTACAAATAAAATAACTAAGACAATCTTGACTTCAAACCAAATCCGGTAGTAGGATAATGATGGTTTACATAAAAGCATTTGTAACTCAACCTAACAAATGCATATGCATTGTTAGGTCATAAGATATTTCATTAAAACCCATTTTATGGAACTCAAGGTAAGCGGAGGCTTTTAAAATTAGTTTCAGACTCATCGAGACATTGAATCAAGCACCTAGTATGCACAAGCATTAACTCGTAACCAAGCTTCGATTGTAATACGGATGAATCGATTTCTTAAGAAAACCTCAAGTTATGATTTTATGAGAATAGGTTCCAAATCACCGAGCCATTGAACCAACCACTTGATGTGCACAAGTGGCCAATCGTAACCAAGCTTTGGTTATAACACAGGTGATTGATTTCGTAAGTAAACCAAATCTGGGTTTTGAAAAATATATTTCTAACTCACTTGGACATTGAACCAAACACTTGGTGTGCACAAGTAAAAACTTATAACCAAGTGATGGTTGTAACACAAGTGAGTTGATTTCGAAAGAACCCTAGCTTACTATGAAATTCCAATTAGAAATCAAAAATATGTTTCATTGAGAAGAATATTTTATATTTGAGTTTACCAAACTACCACACCACCTTCAATGGCTTGAAGCTAAGAACAAACCCTAGCCTAGCATAATCGAACTACGAAGAGGAAAATAAACTTGCATATCATCCATTAACGTAAAATAAACAAGTATGAATAAAAACGAAAGATGAAAAGCGGCAACAAAATACTACGAAGTAAAAGCGAACAACAAAAACCACAAATGAAATACTACAAAGTAAAAGCAAAAGATGAAAAACAAAAATGAAGTACTTTGAATTGAGACTATCGAAAAGTAAAGCACTTATATGTAAAACAAAAATGAAGTACTTTGAATTGAGAATATCGAAAAGTAAAGCACTTACATGTAAACCCTAGGTGCAAAAGTAATGTAATTCTTCTCCAAAATAAAATATAAAGTGGCTACCTAAGTTCTTTCCTAAACCTAATGTAAAAATCCCTTTTATAGATGACTACAATGAAGTGCATAAGGGGTATATCACATTGGATAAAGAAAACCAAAAGTCAAGGGTGAGGGGCGCCCATAGCCAATGTGGGGTGCCCATGGTGAGTGCACTCCAGCTGTTTGACAAAATTCTCTGAGAACCAGCTTTTCCACCCAAATCAATCTCTCTGTGGGCACCCATTTGATCTATGGTAGGGCACCCATGGTTGATGAGGGGTGCCCGTCTGCAACCATAGTGAATCGTATTTCTTAGACAGCTTTCTATCCCTGACTTCCGACACAATTTTGACCCTCAAGATGATCGATTTGGGCTTTGGCTAAAACACAAAAGTTGTAGCCCTTCATGTCTTGTTTCTAGTCCAAAAAGCATCAAGTCAATTGGACTTTGGAGCAAAAGTTTATGGCTAAAATATTAACAGAGTGTTGTGTAAAATTCTGCTGCAACATGTCTTCAACCAATTTGAGCTTAGGGCCATTTCCTTCTCCTTGGCAGCCATGGTAGTTGATCTTATGCTTTGGAATGCATCTTAGGAAGTTGAGGAGTTCTTGGGAGTCATTGAACATGTTAGCATTTGAGTCTTGAAGCCATTTTCTCCATGTACATCAAGTGTTTGGTGTAATGCTCCAAAGAACTACTAAACGTATTCTTGCACTTCCTTACTCCGGCTTGCCTTGGCTTCTTCTCACATGCACCATTGGTATCATTTAGGCCTAAAGCACCATATTATATTACTTGAAATACACAAACACCAAGAATGCATGGAAATGAGATAATTGTCCTAACACATCGTTAATAATAAGTATAAATGCATAATTAGCATGCTCAATATATATATAATTGTACAATAATGCATGCTAATCAACACATATTTTTTAAGCTGTTATTGCCACTAGCGCTCTTATGGGTTTTCACTAAAGCCATCTATGCCATTGTTGCACAACAATGCCCTTTAAGGTTTTCACTGTGCTAGCATATTTGTATTTTGCCATAAATCTACTTTTTTACCTATAGCACCTGCAAACGGGTTTTCATTGTAGCCTCAAATCATGCATTTATTTTATTTCTGACATCACATAAGAATATTAAAGAAAAGCTTCTCTTTCATAGCATAGCATCAAAATATTCCTCATGGTCATTTTATTACTGGACAAATCCCTTACTAAACATCTTTACACTATCAGAATTTATAGGGCTTGGAAATACTTCTCCATCCGTCTCTGCCACTATGAGGGCTCCTCCTGATAATACTTTTTGAATAATAAATGGTCCTTAGTAATTGGGCATAAACTTTCCTTTAGCTTCTGCTTGAATGGGTAGAATATGCTTTAACACCAAATCTCCTTCTATGAACTCTTTGACTTTGACTTTATGATTATAAGACCGAGCAATCCTTTGCTAATAACATTGCAAATTATTTAACACTTCTAGCCTTCTTTTGTCTAATAATGTAAGATTCTCTTCTCATTTTTAGATCTATTGTGCTTCATCAAGCTTTGCCTCTGTCATGAACCTTAAAGAGGATATTTCCACTTCTACTAGTAGAACAGCTTCAGTTCTATAGATCAATGAACAATGGGTTGCCCCAGTTGATGATCGTATCATGGTCTTATAAGCCACCAAAGTGTATGGTAGCTTCTCATGCCAGTCCTTGAAGGTATTTGTGGTCTGTCTAATGATCCTCTTGATGTTCTTGTTTACCACTTCCACTATCCCATTCATCTGAGGGTGATATGTCACTGAATTCTAGTGATTGATTTTGAACTACTTGCACAGTGCTATCATATCATCATTATTCAAATTTGTGGCATTATCTGTTATAATCAACTTAGGAACTCTAAATCGGCAAATCAAACTGCGCTTGATAAATTGAACGACCACTTTCTTTCTTACATTAGCATAAGACTCAGCTTCAATCCATTTGGTGAAATAGTCAATTGCCACTAAGATAAATCAATGCCCATTTGAAGCATGAGGTGTTATAGGCCCTATCATATCCATACCCCACATAGAAAAAGGCCATGGAGATGACAAAGTTTGTAGTTTATGGAGACATTTATAGCACCTTTGGATATATTTGGTATAGTGTGATTACATCGGTAACCAATAATGCCTAGATCACATGATTTTCCCTATCAGACGAGGACCACTCATATGAGGACAACATTCGCCTTCATGAACTTCCTTCATTAGTTCCTTAGCTTGACTTTTAGTCACACAGCTCAATGGCCTAAAAGATGACTTCCTGAATAAAATTTCACCAGCAATGAAATACCCCTTGGATAAGCTGAGAAGTGTTCTTTTATACTTTTAGCTAATGTCTGGTAGGTAATCTCTAGTCTAGATTAGTTTCTTGTTGTCTATGAACCATGGCTATTCTTTCTCTTCGATGGCATTGCAACGATAAGAGGGTCTATCTTGGATTTGAATCTGAATCATTGGAATGTCTTCATGTTTTTGAAATTTCACTGAAACAACTAATATGGCCAAAGCATTAGCAAAAGAATTGTCTAATTGTGGGACATGATGAAAGGACACTTTATCAAATTGCCTAGCCAAATCAATCACTTGGCAATGATAAGGTAAGAGTTTTTCAATCTTAATCTAACAAACTTCATTGCTTTGCTGTATAATTAACTCTGAATCCCCAAATACCGTGAGCTCCTTGATTTTTAAATCTATGGCCATTTTCAAACCTAGTATACATGCCTCATAGTCTGTCATGTTATTAGTACAATCTTCTAAAAGTAGTTTTGTAACTGTTGAAATTGGTTCCCCTTATCTGAGGCTAAAACTGCCCCAATTCCCACAGTTTTCTTGTTTATTGCCCCATCGAAATACATCTTCCACCCTAGTATCTAATCCACTTTTGTTAGTGCCATGAAAATATCATCATCTGGAAATGTAAAATCAAATGGCTCTTTATTATCTAGTGGATTGTCAGCAAGG
Source organism: Vitellaria paradoxa (assembly GCA_019916065.1). Taxonomy (NCBI): domain Eukaryota; kingdom Viridiplantae; phylum Streptophyta; class Magnoliopsida; order Ericales; family Sapotaceae; genus Vitellaria; species Vitellaria paradoxa. The sequence goes on along the minus strand of CM034241.1, from coordinate 18,858,358 downwards.
TAGTTTACAACAATACTTCCTTTAATAGATTTGCTGGTGACTAATGATATATCAAATTCTAACAAAATCATATGCCACCTAGCAATTTTATTAGGCAGGCTTGGCTTCTCAAATAAATACTTCAATGAATTGATCCTGGAAATGAGGTGCATTGTACAATACAACATATAACAACGTAGGCGATGAGCTACCTATGCCAATGCACAACACTTCTTTTCCATAATCGTATATTTTACTTCATATTCCAGGAACTTCTTGCTTACATAATAGAAAGCCCTTTCCCCATGACCACCTCTTTTTTATTGATCTACAACACATCCCATTGAGTTCTCATAAACCATTAAATACATCAACAACAGTAGGTCAAGTTCAGGTACAATGAGTATCGGTGGGTTGAGCAAATAGTGATTGCTTTTCTCAAAAGCACTCTAGCAATCCTCATTCCATTCTTTGGTACTATCTTTCCTAAGTAACTTAAAGATGGGCTCACAAGTATGAGTGAGTCATACAATGAAGTAGCTAATGAAATTTATTTTTCCTAGAAAGGATCTGTTCTCTTTTTCTCCCTTAGGTGCTGGCATGTCATGGATGGCTTTTATTTTTGACGAATCAACGGCAATTTCTCTTCGACTAATTATAAACCCTAGCAATTTGCCAAATGTGACTCCGAAAGCACATTTTGTCGAGTTTAATCTTAACTTGCACTTGCGCAGTCGATCAAACACCTTCTTTAAGTTGACCAAATGATCTTCCATTCTTGACTTCATTATCATGTCATCCACATATACTTTCATTTTTTTATGCACTATGTCATGAAATAACATAATCATTGCCTTCTAGTAAGTTATCCTAGCATTTCTTAACCCAAAAGGCATGACTATATAATAGTAAACCCCCGATGCTATGATGAAAGTAGTATTCTCTTGATCTGTTTAAGCCATTTTGACCTGATTGTATCAGCAAAAACCATCCATGAATGAGAACATTTCATGTCCTGTTGTGTTATCAATAAGAATGTCCAAATGTGGAAGGGGAAAATCATCTTTTGGGCTAGCAACATTGAGATCTTGATAATCTACACACATCTTGACTTGACCATCTTTCTTTGGTACTGGAATAATGTTGGTGAGCCAAGTTTGGTAAGTGATCACCTTGAGAAATCTTGCGTTAAATTGCTTAACAACCTCCTCCTTAACTTTGAAACTCCATTCTGGTTTCAATCTTCGAAACTTTTGACTAGTCTTGAATCTAGAGGTATAGGCAATTGATGTTCCACAATCTAAATGTCTAATCCAAGCATATCCTCATAAGACCAAGCGAACACATCTTAATATGCTTTTAACATCTTGTTCATTTCCTTTTTCTGAAACTTATCTAGAACAACTCCAATCTTCACATTCTTTAGCTTTTCTTCCATACCAAGTTAATGGTTTTGGTGTCTTCTATGTTAGGTAATGGTCTGTTCTCATGTTTCTCTAGTTCTTTCTGAAATTCTTTTATTGCACCTTCAGAAATCTGAGGATCTTCTTCAACAGTGATCTCCATAGTGTTGAAATCTATCTCAACTTCAAAATCATAGTCATTAGCTACTGGAACATGTTTATCAAGATATCTTGAGGCTAGGATTCCTATAACAAAAAGATATGAAAATGGAAATGAATTTGAAGGGTGATGAATTTATAAAACTTAGCATAGATAAGCATAGAAATGGATAATCCTCGATTTTGGGTCATCCCATAATTAGAAATAGCCATCACATAGATAATAACCCTTGTAGTTGTTTATAATATTTTAATATACCAAAGCCTTGGAACTAGTCATCATTAATGCAAAACTTAGTATTCATGACAAAAACCAAGGACTGCTAGGCTCTAGCAAGTTCTAGTTACCGAAAACATACAAGCCTTGACTATCTTCCGAGCTATCTAATTCTTTAAAGTGCCCCAGGGACTACAACTCATATGCTAGATTTAGGTAAAGGCATCAAGTCTTTCTTCTCGTTATTAATTGTTACATTCATGAACCTGTAAGGTATAAATCTTGGGGCTTTGCCCTTTTCTGTATTTCCTACCTTTGTTTTCTTCTTGTGTGAGTATCCTAAGCCTTTCCTATCTCTTTGGCCTTTAGTAGTGATCAAGTAAGGCATACATTACAAGTGTCTTCCCAATCTGAGACCTGGCTGAAACTCTAGTTGATGAAAAATCTCCACCATACCTAGCTCTCTCTTGCAATACCTTAGTGCTGATAAGTCTTTATCAATGGCAGTGCATATTGCAACACTTGAAAATTAGATGGTTAAGTTCTTTGAATATTAGGGCAAATAGGGAGCCTTATAAATGGCAATCTCCTCCTCTGCATGGATTTTAATGCTGATCATCAATTATCATCTTTATCTTCTAGTGGAGGCTTGAAAGAATAGCTCCTGAAGTAGGTATCCAAGGTCTTCCAATGAATAGATTATAGGTAGTGGGTATGTTTAGCACCTGAAACTTGATGTCAAACTTCACTGGCCTAATCTCTACTGTAAAGCCAATTTCTCCCAAAGGGTTACTCCTGGTTCCATCAAAAGCTCTAATCACCACTCTAGAGCCATACAATTGGTCTTCTTGTATTCCTAGCCTTTTGTAGGTTGTCAAAAGACATACATTCAATGCTAAGCCATTCTCAATCAATACTTTGGAAACCATAAGCCCCCTGGTTTTAGCTGGGATATGGAGTGGCCTTGTGTGATTTTTTCCTCCTTCTGGTATTTTATCATTGGTGAAAGTAATGGCCTCAGTTACAAAAATATTTCTTATCATTTCCCCCAAGGCTTTTGGTTCGATGTCCCTTGGTATATAAGCCCTGCTTCAACTCATTAATAATAGCATTTCTATGGTCCTTAGAAGAAATCATTAATTTGAGGAAAGAAATTTATGCCAATAGCCTCCATAATTGATCAAGGATGTCATAATCACTCTTTTTAATATCAACATCAATTCATTAGCTTCTTCTGGCATGGCTTTTAGAATTTCCTTCTTTTTCCTTTTCTCAAGAACATATGCTCATCCAAATTGAGTAATAAGATCTATCTCAACGGTTGGTTCTTCACTTGGTTTGTTTGTCAGGGGTAAGTCTAAGGGATAGCTTTCTTATCTTTTACTGTCAACTATTGCAACAAAAGAAGTACCACTGAAGGAGTTGGAAGTGTTGCCAGATTAGGAGATGACAAAAAAGGGGTAGTGGAAAATGGCTCCAGTTCCTTTGATACTTTAGAGCTGGAAACTTCAGGGACTACAGGCTTGGCTCTGACAATCAAATGTGGAAGATTAAAGACTAGAGTCTTAACCTGTTGATATGGCAATCCTAGCAAAGTAGAAATTCTTGCTTTAGCCTTTTCTAGCAGAAGAAACCTTACTTTAGAGACAAGAGACATTACTTGTTGTTCCTTGGATGATGAAGCTTTTGGATTAGATGACTTTTTATCTATACCAGTCATAGCAATAACCAATTCCTTTAAACTGAATTTTTCTCCTTTCTTATCAGTCATCTATGCACAAGTAGCTGGTTGAGATCATAAAACTATCGCTCAAGAAGTAAGTAAGATGGTCCTTGTTTGGTCATAAGGATAATAGTTCTTATTAAGTCAGCGGCGACTAGACTGGGGGTTACCCATGATTGGTAATGGCACAACCAGAAGAGGGGTAGGGGAGACAAGGTTACGCTGGCTAGCATAGCGTATCGTAATGGAGCAATAATTTCTATCCTACTAACATCCCAAAAACATGAGCTTGACGACTCCATGACATTAGTCTGGCCCCTGTAATGAATTGGCCTCAGAGGATCATGTGGGTTGTAGGAAATCTCGTGTCCTTTACCTTTGTTAGATGAAATCGGTTACTTGCAACTAATCTTGTTTAATGCAATGATGAAATCCAAGGGTTGTATCTCTCTGAGACTATTAGTGACCGCTTTCAAAAATTGAAAGGGTTTATATACTCTCAAGTGCAAGAGGTGGTAGTAGTTTAGTTTAGTTAAGTCCTAGGTCATCTCCATAGGGAGCAAGTGTGTGACTATTTGTTTTAGGGAAAACTTGCTTTAAAGCATTTGTAAAGAATTGTAAACGAAAAAGAGAAAATCAATTCCTTTTTCTTTTTTTTTTTTTTTTGGGGGGGGTTTTCAAAAATAGGTTTGAAAGATGCTCAAATATAAAACATAACTTAAACTATAAATGCTAACGAAACGATATGATTTAACTTTAGCAAATTACTATTTAATGGAAACACTTGGTTTTAACTTATTCCTATAATGGATTCAAAGAGATCAATTTGAATACGTTTATAACTCAATGTAGCATCTACGCATGTAGTGCTAGGTTAGAAAATTTAACTTTAAGAATCTTTTGTGAAACAAGCATTGAACTAGGGTTTTGAAATTAGATTCAAAGTCACCGGGCCTTTGAAGTAGAAACTCGAAGTGCTTGAGCTTCAACTCGTAACCAAGGGCTGATTATAACACAGGTGATTCTATTTCTAGGGTTAAACCTAGACTTAACGAGTTTTACGATTCATTCAAAAATATATCACATTTAAAACCTTAATATTCGATTTTATCTTCTTCTCTTCCATTACGTTCCTAGGTTAAAACCAAGATAGATATAGCCTAGCATATTTAAATCATAAACAAAACTATGTGAAGAATAACAAACATCCATTCGAACTTTTTAAGTTAAAAAAGAAGCAAAACCAAATACGTTCAAGAGTTGTTAAACAAATATGAAGTATAAACGAAAAACTTTTAATTAAAAATATTAAAAAGCAATCACTTACATGTAAACCCTAAGAGAAAAGAAAGCGAAATCACCTTACAAAACTTTAAATAAATTTAATCCGTAAAACATAGTGTAACTCTCTAAAACTCGATGAAATCTCTCAAAAAAATGACCCTAAAATGTATGAACAGCTGCCCAAAGTATGATACAGTCTAGGTATTTATAGAAGAGTTGTACAAAACCCTAAAGTAGAGGCCTCAAGAGTGCCGCATCTGGATGCTAGGGCTAACATGTGGACATAAGAAGGCAGTGCTAGATTTTACATTTTATCTTTCAGAGCTCTAAGGTTCTGGAAGTTGGCATCCGGATGCCATCTAAACACTAGGAGACAGTGTTTGGTCTGACATCAAATTGTATCCCTTCGAGTCTTCTTTCATGCCCAAAAAGAATCGCATCAATCAGAGTTGTGAATAAAAAGTTATGGCTAAAGAGCTGACAGGGTGTTATGCTAAATCATTTGAAGAATTCCAAATTATGCAACTTTGTAAGCTAATTTTGGGGTCGATGTAGATTGCTTTTGGACTTGGGTTCTCATGAAATTTTAGCTTAGAATGTTTACTTGATTTTGGGCTTTTGAATCACCTCAATTAGATCTCGGAAACTCAAGATATGCCCTAAGTTATAGTCAATGAGCTTTCCCACTTCTCTATTGATTTGCTTCTTTAAACTTCCAAGTTGCTTTTCTTTGGGTGTTTTCCTCCTATACCCCTACAAAACATATAAAAACAATGTAAATACAAAAAACATGATAAGAAACGAATTTTACTTGATAAAACATTCCAAAGAAGAGTGTGAAATGAGGTTAAAATCAACAATGATTGTGAGCAATGACACCCCCCAACCTAGACATTGCTAGTCCCTAGGAATGGAAAGAATTATGATTAAGGGAAGATGAGCACATATCAAGAAAATCCATTTTTATTCAACTAAAAAGAAAAAACCAACAATTCTAACTAAAAGGGAGGTTTGTTTTCGTATGAGACACGTAGCTACACTTAGCACATGAGGGAAGCCCTTTAAACCCCTAGGTTCCCCTTAGTGGACAAGTAAGGTCTCGTGAGGGTTTGCAGTGATGCTACCCACAAACATCTATGGCATTGTCTGAAGATGTCAAAAAGTGATTAAGGTAAAAAATGAATCAAGCTCAAGCCTAGTAAGTCACAGAAACCAAATGTCATGTGTAGTTCCCAAGTGCTAAGCATAAATGCATGACTATCAAAGTAGGAAGAGCATGTGTACAAAATTGTTTCATTTATTCAACAAGGTTGCAAAAGCATAAACGGAACTAAGTTTTGACTTCAAGTACTCATAGGGTACCACTTATAGGAAGAAATTCACTTATTAAGAGTTCACAAATACCTAATGGCATATGATGCTATCCTAGTTGCACACAACCCCATAAATAGTGAATGAACTGAATTGAAGTTCAAAGTGGACAACTCATAACCATGTTCCAATGCATGTGTAAGGGATCACACCACACAACATACATAAGACCACTACATGAACAATACGAGAGTTGTTTGCTTAGAATCCACTAGGTCTTTGTTTTAGTTGTAACTTGGTCAGAGGTAATGGTTAATAGCGGAAGATATGGAAATCAAAGTAAATGACTTAGGATAAAGATGATCAAGTGCACACAAGTCTCAAACTGCCCATTTCCTTTCCAACCCCAACAAAGATCCTAACAAGAAGCTATTCACACTAAATATTACCCTTGAGATAATTACAAATATTGTAAACAATGTACAAGTCCCACAATTTCATAAACAAAAGGAATGATAAAATTTTTCTTTTTTTCTCTTTTTTGTTTTTCTTCATTTTTCTTTTTTTTTTTTTTTTGAAATTTTGAAATATACATTAGCTGAATTCTCTGCCCATATTTCCTCTCAATATGCTCTTAAGAGTTTCCATTCCCAACTCAAGTCTACATCATTAACATTGAGGCATTTTCATAACCCAAGACATGTGAGGGTGAGGCTTAAAATATGTAAATGAGTGTAAAGGATAATATATGAGGTGACAATCAATAAAAATAAAAAACTTAATAAAAAGGCTTCAAGTTGGTTCCTTGAGCAATTTCATATCAACGAAGAACGAAGAGGCCCAAAAATAGCAAAGGGCACCTAACATCATGTTCAAAGCTTACAACAACTCATAATGTGTCAAGTGAAACTCATGCAAGTGTGTGATGTAATTAGTGCATTGAAAACCAAAGTGAAGAATAAAAGAACTGTGATTATGTGCAACCCCTCAAGAAAAGAATAATAGGCTCAAAAGCTCACCATTAAGGGGTATAAGTCTCTGCCTAGTCCAAGAATGCTTAATTAACCAATGTTAAACAAAATCTACTCCTAAGCACATAAGCTCTTCTCCGTGATAGTAAAAAATGCACAAGGTCATGACACACTCAACTTGAACCAAGTTTGCTATTAAAGCTTGATCAAGACTCATTCATCTGTCTCTTACTCAATTCCACAATCAACCAAACCAAAAAAAGGTGACGTGTAGGTACAAATGTGCTAAAATAATGTATTTAAACTCAAAAATACTAAAAAATTTTTAATTTTTGCAATTTTAGCACAAAGGTCATCATGCAAACTCTACCCCCAACCTAAACTAAACATTATCTTTAATGTGAGAATTGTGATGCATATATGGGTCTGTAGTGTGCAAAGTGAGCATGACGATGAGGAGCATAAACCTGCACCCCAAATAAATAGCCCTGAAACAATAAAAACACCCCCAACCTAGTTTCCACAGCACTCCAATGGCATCAACAAAATATACCAAGGTGTAATCTTCAAAATATAGAAACAAAATATGAGATAAAAAGAAAAGAATAGAGAAGAAAAATGAGAAAAGAAAAGAAAGTTAGTAAATGAAAATAAAGGAAATATAGTAAAAGAAAAAGAACAAGAAGAAACTTACTCCTAAAATTAAGTCTAAAAGGAAGAAACAAAAACTCCTACACTAATATTATACAAGAATTTGTGCATGTACTTCAATCAAAGGGGGGACGGTCAGAGAGCTCCCATGTCTCAATCTCAGCCACAAAGTTATCCAAATATGGCTTAAGACGATGGCCATTCACTTTGAAAGTGGTGTCCTTGTGTGGATTGTGAACCTCACACATCATGCTCCAAAATTAAAGTGATATTGATCGGACCCGACCATTTAGATCGAAGTTTGCCCAAAAAGAGGTGTAACCAAAAATTGTACATGGAGACTTTCTAGCCTACATGAAAAGACTTTCTAAAAATGTGCTTGTCATGCAAATCTTTCATTTTGGCCTTGGTGATTTTTGCATTCTCAAAAGCATCATTACATAACTCTTCAAGTTCATTTAATTGTAGCTTCTGAAAAACACCAACATCACCTAAACTTTCATTAAACTGCCGAATTGCCCAGTAGGCCTATGCTCCATCTCTACAGGTAGGTGGCAAGCTTTGCCAAAGACAAGGCAGTAGGAAGACATTCCTAGAATGGTCTTGTATGCCATCTGGAATGCCCATAAAGACCAATTCTTGTGTGTGGGGTTGACGATCCTCTCAAGTATGCCCTTAATCTCCCTATTTGCCAACTCTACTTGGCCACTATTATGAGGATGGTATGAGGTACCACCTTATGTGTCACACCATAATTACGCATCCCAAAGTGTGAGAAGATATACTGTTTTAAGAACTTGACCACCACCTAATGGTCATTGATGCGAGTTGTAATAGCTTCCACCTACTTGGAGACATAGTTGATAGCCACAAGAATGAACTCAAATCCAAATGACTTAGTGAATGGCCCCATGAAATCAATGCCTCAACAATAAAAATCTCCAAAATGATTATAGAATTTTGAGGCATCTCGTTTTGCTTAGAGCTTCCAACATTTGACCTCGGTCACATTTATGGTAGTAGTTATGGACATCCTCAAATAATAAAGGCCAATAAAATCCGCTTTGAAGAATCTTAGCAGCTATTTTCTTTAAGGAGAATGGCCCCCACATGCTAGAGAATGACAAAACTTAATGATATAAGAAACCTCAGTCTTGGGAATGTAACGTGTAACAATTTAATTTGGATAATACTTGTAAGGGTATGACTCATCTCAAAAGAAATTATGCATATTGTTTAGAAATTTCCTTCTATTAATCTTAGTCCAATGTGAGGGCATAAGGCCAGTCACCAAAAAGTTGGCAATGTTCGAATACTAAGGGGAGTAGTCCTGAGATGTGGAGCTCACATGCATGACATGTTTGTCTAGAAAATGCTCCTCTATCTGTAAGTCACTATGGTTAGACACATGAGATGACAACTTAGACAAATGATCGGCCACCATATTTTCTACTCCTTTGTTATCCTTAATTTCCAAGTCAAACTCTTGTAGGAGTAAAATCCACCTAATGAGGTAAGATTTGGCCTCTTATTTGGAAAGGAGATATTTTAAAGCCACATGGTTTATGAACACTATGACATGGGACCCTACCAAATAAGACCTAAACTTGTCGAGGGCAAATACTACAACTAGTAATTCCTTCTTAGTGCTGGTGTAGCTTAATTGAGCCTCATTAAGGGTCCTGGTAGCATAGTAAATGACATGAGACTTGCCTTCTTTCCTTTACCCCAAAATAGCCCTAACCGCATGATCACTTGCGTCATATATAAGCTCAAAAGGTAAGGACCAATTTGCGCTTTGAATTATGAGTATAGTAGTTAGCATGGCCTTTAATTGATCAAACGCCCCTTAACACTCAGACGTCCATACAAACGGAACATCCTTAGAAAGTAACTCACACAAGGGATGAGCTATGGAGCTAAAGGATTAGATGAGCCTACAATAAAATCTAGCATGTCTAGGAAAAGATCTCACATCCTTGACACAAGTAAGAATAGGTAATTTCTCAATGAGTTCAACTTTTGCCTTATCGACCTCTACCCTTTTGGTTGAGACAATGTGTCCTAAGACTATCCCTGAATTTACCATTGAATGGCATTTCTCCTAATTAAGCACTAAGTTGCTCTCCTCACAACGGACTAAAACTTTCTCCAAGTTTCCTAAGCATTTTGACCGCTATTAGAAATTGCGTCTAAATTAACCCCCAAGTGCAAGGGCGTGCGGTGTAGTTTTAACTCGGTGGGTCCGAGGTCGAATTCACAAGGAGCCTATGATATTTAGTTTCTAGGTTAAAATGGAAATCCTAAATTTGATTGTAAACTAAGTTTGAAAAGTAATTAAAACTAATTCCTAGGGTTTTGCAAGTTCAAAATTCAACTTAAACTAACTTAACAACCTATTAACAAAATTTCAGCAATTTAATCTTGATTGTTGATTCAAGGAATAAAATATTAGCTAAACGAATTTTTCCTAATTTAAATGCGCAGCAAAATAAACTAATCTAAAAACTGCAATGTAAATCAAACAAAGGCAATTCAATTAATAAGCAAATAAATTTAAGAAGTCCTTGATCCAACTATCAATTCCGGGTAGTTTACGTCTTCACTATGGGATGGGTTGCAATACTTGCGTTAAAACCTAAATTAGGATTTGTTTGAAAATTATTGAGAAAGTTTTAATCAAAAGCTTTTACCAGTGATTACAGAGAATATAGTCAAAAACTTCTGTTTTCGAAGGGTTTCCAAACAATCCTATTCGAATTCGGATTCAATTCCAATTCTTCTAGTTTATCCAAAATTATTAAGAAAATTTTAATCGAAAACCTTTACCAGTGATTATAGAGAATATAGTCAAAGATTTTCGTTTTCGAATGTTTCTGAAATAAACTAATTCAAATTAGGATTCAAAATCTGAATTTTCAGTTCTTCAAAATTATTAAGAAAATTTTAATCGAAAACCTTTACCAGTGATTACAGAGAATATAGTCAAAGGTTTTCGTTTTCGAAAGTTTTTGAAAGAACTGAATTAGGTTTTAAAAAGTGTAGATCCCTACGCATGAGCTTTCGCAAACCATGCGAAGGGTCTACGCAGACGTCTCAAAGTTGTAGACCCCTACGCATGAGCTTTCGCAAACTCTGCGAAGGGTCTACGTACATCCCATAGATCAGAGTAAACTACCCTTTCTTGATTCGTTGAATCAAGAACTAGGGTTTCTACGCTAGCATGATTTTAAACAAAACGAAAGCAATAAACGAAAGCATAAACATTAGATCTACCACTAGAAAATAATAAATCATATTTTAAATTAACGAAACGAAAGTCAACTTACACGGTAAGCAACTCTGAAACTACGTAATGAAAGAGCAGTGCAGCGAAGAATAACCAAACATCGAACAACTCCATAAACAAGACAAGTAATTGAAAACTCTCTAAAAAACTATTCTAAAACTCTCAAAGTATCTGAAAATATGAAAAAGAGGTTCCTAAAGTATGTAGAACTAAAACTAGGCCTCCCTTGGGTCGGCCATCTAGCAGATGTTATAAAGAAGTCGTAAAGAAAACCCTAAAAGACGGAGTGAAGCCGCGCGCGCATAACACACTGTGGTCCGGACCGTTTGGCAGGTGGTCCGGACCACAGAAACTTTGTTCTTCAAGTTCTGCTTCTCGTTTGCTGCTTCTGACAGCTTTCTGTCCTCAACTTCCACTGCAATTTTGACCTCGCAAACGATCGATTCAGGCTTCGGCTAAAGCACGAAAGTTGTAGCCCTTTGAGTCTTCTTTCCAACCCAAAAAGAATCAGGTCAATCCGAGTTGTGAGTGAGAAGATATGGTCAAAATACTGACAAGGTGTCGAGCTGGAACTTCAGCTGCACACCACTTCAACTATTTTGAACTTCGGACCCTTTTTCTCTCCTCGGCTGCCACTTTCATCATTGCTAATCTCACTTATTTTACCCTTTTACCTGCAATTAAGAAAATAATAATAAAACTTCAAAATAAACTACTTAAATGCATCAAAAGTTATACAAAAGTAGAGTTTGTAATAGCACTTTTCAAGTGCAATCACACCCCCCAACTTGAGTGTTGCTAGTCCCTAGCAATGCCCTTTATTAAAATGAAATGCAACTACGATCCTATTTCTCTTTTCGTTGGAAACACGGCTACACTTAGCTACGTGTAACAAGCCCTTTAAACCCCTAGGTTCCCCCTAGTGGACGAGTAAGGTCTCGTGAGGGTTTGCAGTGAATTTACCCACAAAATTCTATGGTATGGTCTCAAAGTGTTAAAAAAAATGATTAAGATCAACAATGAATTAAGTTCAAGCCTAACAAGTCATAAAACCCAAATATCATGTGTAATTCCCAAGTGCTAAGCATTAATGCATGGACTATCAAAGTAGAAAGAGCATGTGTGCAAAATTGTTTCATTCATTCAACAAGGTTGCAAGAGCATAAACGGAACTAGGTTTTGACTTCAAATACTCACAAGGTACCACTCATAGAAAGAAATTCACTCATCAAGGGTTCACACACACCTATTAGCATATGATGCTTACCTAGTTGCACATAACCCCACAAATAAGTGAGTGAACTGAAATGAAATTCAAAGTGGACAGCTCATAACTATGTTCCAATGCATATGTAAGAGATCACACCACACAACCTACATAAGACCACTACATGCACAATATAAGAGTTGCTTGCTTAGAATCCACTAGGTCTTTGTTTTGGTTGTAACTTGGCCAGGGGTAATGGTTAACAATGGAGGATATAGAAATCAAAGCACATGTCTTGCGATAAATATGCTTAAGTGCGCACAAGTCTCGAACTACCCATTTCCTTTCTAAACCCCAACAAGGATTCCCACAAGAAGCTTATTCACAAACTTACGAACTACTCATGGGACATTCTCAATAATTCTAATACAATGCACAAGTCCCGAACTACCCAAGCAAAAAGAAGTGAAAAACCTTTTTTTCTTCTCTTTCTTTTTTTTTTCTCTATTTTTTTCTTTTTTTTTTCTTTTCTTTTTTTTCTCTATTTTTTTCTCTATTTTTTTCTTTTTTTTTTTGAAATAATGAAAATACATCAGCTAGATTCTCCACCCAATATTTCCTCTCAATATGCTCTTAAAAATTTCCATTCCCAACCCCCATTCACATCATTGACATTAAGGCACTTTCACAATCCAAGACATGTGAGGGTAAGGCTTAGAGTGTGTGAATAAGGTTAAAGGACAATATATGAGGTGGGAACCAAGAAAAAAATATATATAAATATGTCACACACTTTATTTAAAAGGCTTCAAGTTGGTTCCTAGGATAATTCATAACCAAGAAAGGATAAAGAGGCCCAACAATAGCAAAGATGGCCTAGCATCATGTTCAAAGCTTGCAACAACTCATAATATGCCAAGTGAAACTAATGCAAGTGTGTGTGATGCAATTGGTGCATTGGAAACCAAAGTGAAGAATAAAAGAGCTATGATTATGTGCAACCCCTCAAGAAAAGAATAATAGGCTCAAAAGCTCACCATTAAGGGGTATAAGTCTCTACCTCGTCCAAGAATGCTCAATTAACCAATGTTAAAGAAAATCAACTCCTAAGCACATAAACTCTTCTATTGATAGTCAAAGATGCACAAGATCATTATACAATCAACTTGAACTAAGTTTCCTATTAAAGCTTGAACAAAACTCATTCATCACTTTCTCACTTAATTCCACAATCGACCAAACCAGAAAGAAAGGATGACATGTAGGTACAAATGTGCTAAATTCATGTATTTATGCTTAAAGATGCTCAAAAATTTTAAATTTTTACAATTTTGGCACAAAAGGTCATCATGCGAACCCTACCCCCCAACTTAAAATTCACATTGTCCTCAATGTGAGAACCATGATGCGTATGTGGGTCTGTAGTGTGCAATAGTGAGCATGATGATGAGCATGAAACAATAACAACAAAGGCACAAATAAGAACAAAGCACAAATTAAACCAAGCATGCACCCATTATTCAAGCCACTTAAGGCATCTCCCCAACTTAGATTCTACAGCACTCCCAACAAGAACAATTATATATGTGAAATACCAATTAGAAGTGCAAAACTAAATAAAAGGGAGAGGAAGGATATTACCTCAAGAGCTTCCTTATTTGAAGAAAAGAAAAGAACTTGAGCAGTTTATTCCTTTGAATTAATTGTACTAAAAGAAAAAAATAAAACTTTTACGAGATAAAATGTTAGAATAAACAAATAAAAGTAAACTAAAAGAAAATTAAAATTTAATCTAGGCAGAAAGAAAACAAAAATAAATAAATAAATAAAATCTAATCGACTAATATATAAGGGTTAATGCAAAAATATACTATCCAATCCCTGATCTTTCCCATGCCTCACCAAATGGCTTTAGGAATAAAATATGCTCCTCGAGTCTGGGAAGTGCCGAAAATGAGTGTGCTCCTAGTGTAGAGAACGCTGGAGAATGTATGACCTTGTAGTGATCTTTGAACCACAAATAAGGCCCAAGATTATTTGCATATGTGAACATGGAATGTGGTTGAGTGTTTTCTAGTATCCCCTCAACACCTAAAAAATCAATGCAAACTACCTGTTGGTTTGATATCATGGAATTCAAATTCTCCTCACTAAAGCGAATAGCTTTCTCTAAATGATCCTTGACAAATTCATGGTCCACGTAATCCTGGACTATAGATTCTACTACATCTACCCCCTGTATATCAGGCACCTCTTTTGGTTGTTTGGTAACATGAAAGATATTCGTTTCAAATTCAATGTTACCAAAAGTCATTTTCATGGATCCATTCCTACAATTAATCAAAGCATTCGAAGTTGCTAAGAATGGTCGTCCTAGAATTACTGGTGTTTGATCAGGTGTAGATAAACTGGTAAGTGGTTGAGTATCTAGGATTATGAAATCCACTGGAAAATAAAAATTTTCCACTTGTACCAGTACATCTTCAATTATACCTCGTGGGACTTTAATTGATCTATCTGCAAGTTGCAAAGTCACACGGGTAGGCTTTAACTCACCTAAACCCAATTGCTCGTACACTGAGTAAGGGAGCAAATTCACACTTCGCTCCTAAATCAAGTAGTGCTCTACTGATATAGTACTTCGCTATATAACAAGATATTGTAGGACATCCTGGGTCTTTATATTTAGGGGGAGTACGACATTGTACTATGGCACTTGCTTGCTCAGTGAGAAATGCTTTTTCTTTAACATTTAAACCCCTCTTCACAGTGCATAACTCTTTAAGGAATTTGGCATAAGAAGGGAATTGCTTAATTGCATCTAAAAGAGGTATATTGATTTTTACTTGTTTAAAAACCTCTAGCAATTCAGCTGCTTGAGCTTCTCTCTTAGCTTTCAAGAACCTTTGGGGAAATGGTGCTTTAGGGATATACTCCCTAGGCACTAAGATAGATTCTTTTTCCTTTTGATTCTCCCCTTTTTCTTCCTCACTCTTCTCTTTCTTAGATTCCTCTTCCCTCTTAGATTTTTCTTCTTCCATGCCTATGGGTTGTTTTCCTTCCCTCCTATTATCTTCCGACATCCGCTTAGGTTCTAACTCTTCCCTAACCTCAACCATCTTAGGGTGAATGGTTTTATCTATAGTTTTACCACTCCTAAGCGTCGTGATGTTTTGTACCTGCTCAATATTGCCAGGCATATTGGAAGACCCTTCAACATTTTTCACTTGGGCAATTGGATTTGGACGTGGTTGAGCAGGGAATTGACCTTTAGGTTGTGTAGTCAACGTTTGGGTTAAAAGAGTCAACTGTCCCCTAATGTCGTCCAAGGTTCTATTATTTTGAGCCCAAAGTGTGGATTGTGTGTTCATGTATTGTTGAAGTGTTTCTTCTGTGGACCTCTTATTTGGGGGAATATATGGAGTATGAGAAGGTCCCACATTCTGAGGCAATCCTGGATTAGTGACTGAAACCTGAGGATTTGGAGGAGGTGGAGGGTGATAAGATTGTGGCATTTGAGCTGCTCCATCATTTCTCCAACTAAAATTTGGATGGTTCCTCACACCCGGATTATATGTTTCAGAATAGGGATTTCCTCCCAAATTCTGTCCACGATATGGAGGTCGGTATTGGTTTATTGCATGGATAGGAAGTTCACTAGATAGCTGATTTTGCACGACTTCTCTACACAGGGGCATACTAGGACAATCATCCGTTCTATGAGATTGGCTATCACAAGCTACGCAATAGACATTTGCTATGGGTTCTTTAACTATAGGTGTGTCCTTTTTAATCTTAAGGGTCTCTATTTCTCGGGTCAGAGTTGCTAGTTTTGCCTTAAGATCATCGGTTTCACTTAAGTGATGCAAACCTCGAATAGGAGTACCATTAATATTCTGAGTATTCTGAGGTCCCGTGGTATCCCAAGTTTGTGCATTTTCAGCTAAGAATTCAAGATATTCATAAGCTTCTTCAGGGGTTTTATCGTAATACTGCCCATTGCACATTGTTTCCACAAATTGTTTCAATTGTGGTGTCAGGGCTCCGTAGAAGATGCTCGCTAGACGCCAGACTTCAAATCCATGGTGAGGACAGGAATGTAAGAGAGTTTTAAACCTCTCCCAACTTTGGTAGAATGTCTCACCATGTTGTGAAGCGAAGTTCAGAATCTGATGCTGAATTGCATCAGTTCTATTAGGTGGGAAAATTTTCTTTAAGAATTTGGCTTGCATTTCATCCCAGGTGCGAATGGAATTAGATGGTAGGAATTCAAACCATCTAGCAGCCTTATCTTGCAATGAAAATGGGAATAACTTAAGAAATACCAGCTCTATTTGGCATCCTTGATCCTTTATAGTGACACAAATGTTCCTAAAGCGAGTTAAGTGGTCATATGGATTCTCAGAATCCATCCCATGGAAAGTAGGTAACAATTGGATCATCCCTGGTTTAAAGTGAAAAGTTTGGTTTACAGGCCAAACTATGCAGGATTCAGGAGTATGCCTATTCTGCTGCAAGATATCTCTCAAGGATTGTCTTGCTGCAACAGCTTGATCTTCAGCAGCCATTTCTAATGGTGGAGTAGGAATTCTAGGAGTTTGAGTTCCTTCCTAAATGAGGACTCTAATTCTAAAGGAACAGCTAAGGAATCAGGACGCTGTAATCTACCGTCTTCCCCTCGAATCCAATTGCTCATAAGCTAGGAAAAGAATCAGAGAAAGGGTACTGTGGTCGGACCAGAGTGTAGACGGTCGGGACCACAGAATACTAATTTGGATCAAAAAGGTTTTTTTTTTTTTTTTTTTTTTTTTTTTTTTTTTTTAGAGAAAGAAAATTAACTTAAAATAGAAACAACCTAAAAACTAAAATTTGGCTCCCCGGCAACGGCGCCAAAAACTTGACCGCTATTAGAAATTGCGTCTAAATTAACCCCCAAGTGCAAGGGCGTGCGGTGTAGTTTTAACTCGGTGGGTCCGAGGTCGAATTCACAAGGAGCCTATGATATTTAGTTTCTAGGTTAAAATGGAAATCCTAAATTTGATTGTAAACTAAGTTTGAAAAGTAATTAAAACTAATTCCTAGGGTTTTGCAAGTTCAAAATTCAACTTAAACTAACTTAACAACCTATTAACAAAATTTCAGCAATTTAATCTTGATTGTTGATTCAAGGAATAAAATATTAGCTAAACGAATTTTTCCTAATTTAAATGCGCAGCAAAATAAACTAATCTAAAAACTGCAATGTAAATCAAACAAAGGCAATTCAATTAATAAGCAAATAAATTTAAGAAGTCCTTGATCCAACTATCAATTCCGGGTAGTTTACGTCTTCACTATGGGATGGGTTGCAATACTTGCGTTAAAACCTAAATTAGGATTTGTTTGAAAATTATTGAGAAAGTTTTAATCAAAAGCTTTTACCAGTGATTACAGAGAATATAGTCAAAAACTTCTGTTTTCGAAGGGTTTCCAAACAATCCTATTCGAATTCGGATTCAATTCCAATTCTTCTAGTTTATCCAAAATTATTAAGAAAATTTTAATCGAAAACCTTTACCAGTGATTACAGAGAATATAGTCAAAGATTTTCGTTTTCGAATGTTTCTGAAATAAACTAATTCAAATTAGGATTCAAAATTATTAAGAAAATTTTAATCGAAAACCTTTACCAGTGATTACAGAGAATATAGTCAAAGGTTTTCGTTTTCGAAAGTTTTTGAAAGAACTGAATTAGGTTTTAAAAAGTGTAGATCCCTACGCATGAGCTTTCGCAAACCATGCGAAGGGTCTACGCAGACGTCTCAAAGTTGTAGACCCCTACGCATGAGCTTTCGCAAACTCTGCGAAGGGTCTACGTACATCCCATAGATCAGAGTAAACTATCCTTTCTTGATTCGTTGAATCAAGAACTAGGGTTTCTACGCTAGCATGATTTTAAACAAAACGAAAGCAATAAACGAAAGCATAAACATTAGATCTACCACTAGAAAATAATAAATCATATTTTAAATTAACGAAACGAAAGTCAACTTACACGGTAAGCAACTCTGAAACTACGTAATGAAAGAGCAGTGCAGCGAAGAATAACCAAACATCGAACAACTCCATAAACAAGACAAGTAATTGAAAACTCTCTAAAAAACTATTCTAAAACTCTCAAAGTATCTGAAAATATGAAAAAGAGGTTCCTAAAGTATGTAGAACTAAAACTAGGCCTCCCTTGGGTCGGCCATCTAGCAGATGTTATAAAGAAGTCGTAAAGAAAACCCTAAAAGACGGAGTGAAGCCGCGCGCGCATAACACACTGTGGTCCGGACCGTTTGGCAGGTGGTCCGGACCACAGAAACTTTGTTCTTCAAGTTCTGCTTCTCGTTTGCTGCTTCTGACAGCTTTCTGTCCTCAACTTCAACTGCAATTTTGACCTCGCAAACGATCGATTCAGGCTTCGGCTAAAGCACGAAAGTTGTAGCCCTTTGAGTCTTCTTTCCAACCCAAAAAGAATCAGGTCAATCCGAGTTGTGAGTGAGAAGATATGGTCAAAATACTGACAAGGTGTCGAGCTGGAACTTCAGCTGCACACCACTTCAACTATTTTGAACTTCGGACCCTTTTTCTCTCCTCGGCTGCCACTTTCATCATTGCTAATCTCACTTATTTTACCCTTTTACCTGCAATTAAGAAAATAATAATAAAACTTCAAAATAAACTACTTAAATGCATCAAAAGTTATACAAAAGTGGAGTTTGTAATAGCACTTTTCAAGTGCAATCACATTTATCAAAGTTCGCTCCATAAATGGAGAAATCATCCATGAACATCTCTAAGAATTTTTCCGCCATATCACTAAATATGCTCATCACACATCGTTGAAAAGTTGCCGATGCATTATATAACCCAAATGGCATATGTCTATACGCAGAAGTTCCAAAAGGACATGTGAAGGTGGTCCTTTCCTAATCCTCAATTGCTATTTCAATTTGGTTATACCTCGAATATCCATCAAGAAAATAGTAGAAATGATTTCCCACTACTCTCTTAAGCACTTGATCTAGGAATGGAAGGGGAAAATGGTTTTTCTAGGTCACATAATTTGGGTGCCTATAGTCGATACACATATGCCACCCGGTTTGGGTATGTTATGGTACTAACTTTCCTTTCTCATTTTCTACAACAATACACTGGACTTTTTAGGGACTAGTTTGGTAGGACTCACCCACTTTGAATCTAAGATGGGGTAAATAATACCCACATCCAATAATTTGAGTGCTTCTCCCTTCACAACCTCTTTCATGTTGGGGCTAAGCCTATATTGCGTTTGCCTCATCGGTTTGGCATCATCCTCAAGGTATTTATGATGAGTGCATGCTAAGGGACTAATACCTTGAAGATCCACTTCTGTCCATCCTAAGGCCTTACAGTGAGCACTCAAAACCACTAACAACCTTTCTTCTAGGGCTTTCTACAACTTAGAAGACATAACTATCGGAAATGTTTCACCCTTTCCTAGAAATACATACTTAAGCTCATTGGGTAAAGGTTTCCTAAAAGGACAATGGGAACACTCAACCGATGGTTTGGGTTTAATCAAAGTTGTCTCCAAAGGTTGAAACATTGGCAATTAGTCATTAATAAACATAGCTTTTTCTTCTACACTCACTAGTTCATCACTCACTACAAGAGTGCACACTTTTGCCAACTAGTTTTTCCGACCAACAAAAGTTTAGTCACTAATTTTTTATTTTTTCCGAGTAGTTGGTCGGCAATGTGAAACAAATTTTGTAGTCAATTAGATTACCTTTACCAACTAAATATTTTTATTTGCCGACCAAAAGTTTAGTCAGGAAATGTTAAAATAAAATTTCTCCCTTTTTCCCTGACCAATTGGTCGGCAATAATGTAAAAGCCAGCCTGCCATTTATTAGCGCCAATGTTTTATATCCTTACCAACCAACTTTCTAGTCGAGGAAGGTTGAGAAGTAATTTTTTTTATTTTGCGCCTACATGTCTGGTTGGTGAAAGCTGTAGAAAAAGAAAAGAAAAGAAAAGAAAAGAAACCTTTTGCCGTTCACAGTAAGTATACCCATCTTTGTTTGCACCTATTTGTAATTGGTAAAAGGCCGAATGCTTCTCTGCCACCGGTTCGTCATAACATTCACGCCGGTAACACCTTTGTTTTGAGTTTCGCTCTCTTTCTCTCTCTCTCTCTCTATATATATATATAGACATACACACATACATGCTCATACATACATATATGTGTATTTATTTATAGGTCCTTGTTAGTATTTCTCTTCAGTGAGCAAGAAATGTTGTGAAAGTGGCGGTGGAGCTCTGATTCCCAGCTATTTATCTCACAGACCATTCTTGAAAGAGTAGGTTTTTGGATCCTATTGATGTATTTGATATCTCTGTAGATGGGTTTTATGGTTTTGTGACTTATAATTTCTAGGTTTTGTGTTTTGGGGACCAAATTTCTATTGAGGTTATTTTTTTGTGTTCATTTGTTTTGGGGACCAACTTCCTATAGCATGATCACTGATGTTGGTGTATTCTTTTGGAGCTGATGTATTCTTTTCTCCCCCCTTTTTACACTTTTTCTTTTCTGTTTTTATGTTTTATCTGTTAAAGGATCAGAGGAACCTGAAATCTAGGGATGAGATTAATTTATTTGATTGTGGTTTTTAGGGGATTTATTCCGTGAAAAAGGTTTCTATTGATTGAGCGGGAGTGACAGAAAAAAAAAAAAAGCAATCTATATACACACACAACTTGTTCATAGGAAGTCTATTGACACATTTGGACAGAGAACCTCTCAATATATAGGTGTTACAAGGTCAGTTCACTCCTCTTCTTCTCTCTCTATGGATATCTTTGAAAGTTTGATTTTTTTTTAATTATCTTTTGATGTTTGTTTTCTGCTCTTGATATGGGTAACCATTTTTGATAATTGACATGGTACCAGACATAGATGGACTAGTAGATATGAAGCCCATTTGTGGGATAATAGTTGCAAGAATGAATAACAAACTAGGAAAGGAAGGCAAGGTCAGTCTCTTAAAAACCCAAAAGACTTTTTTTGCTAGTGATTTGGAAGTATATTTTTAGAAATTTTAAGAGATTTTTACCAAATTTTTGTATGCCAAACGGGCCCTTGGTTTTGATTCTTGAATCTTGGCACTTCAAAACATACTCTCTTTAATTAAATGGTGCAGAATTTTTATATTAGCAGTAAAAATAATGGTTAAAGTGTTCACCATCCAGAATCTAATTTTTTGTACTGCAGTATATGTATTGATTATTTTACCTTTTCTTTGGTTGGGAACTCGAGGTAGAGTGGGGTGGGGTAGGATGGGATGGGAGATGGGTAAGTGTTGTAATAGTAAAAATTGAAGAGGCTAGCTTGGACAAAAGTACTCATCATCTAAATATATATTTAAGGTATATTTGGAGTGACAAAAAATAAAAGAATATTGAAATTAGTCATCTAACCATGGGTGTTTGGCATTGAGGGTAACTTTCTGTCGATACTTTCTCCATGCATGGCCGTCCTAGATTAAAGTAGGAGTAATCCTTTTGCAGGGTCATCCTGTAAAGTGAGAATAATGCCCAATCATTAATTTGTTAAGACTCCATCCAAAATATAGAAAGGGAATTGAGATCACTGACTAAGAAACAGAATTAGCACTCATCGTTGAAACTGTAGCTTGAAAAAAAAAGTCATTATTAATTAATTAATAATAATTATCTCCCTACTCACCCAAGCATGATTGTAATTCTAAGACCAGATAGGGACAAAATTGTCTTTCAGGATCAAAAAATTTTTCTTCTTGTTCATGATTGACTTCAAACCAAGGGTGATTATTGAGAAGAACTATTTCTATGGCCTCGTAAAATGCCCCCGTCTCCCAAAACAGAGCTACAAATATAGAATTTTTTTTAATTTAAATAAAATAGTTTTTTTTCTCAACTTAATTTTAAAAAAAATACATGTTATTTAATTGAGTAATTTATGAATTGATCTCGATTCTAAATTCTTTTTTACCTAATCAAAGTTGAGTTTATATAAAAATTCAAATGAATCTCAAGATCAAGCTTGAGAAATACCTCGCGTTGAGTTTGAATAAGTTCAAATTCAACTTGACTAGATTTATTTTCAACTCTAATTACATATATAATATTATTGAAATGGTGTTTTCTAAATTTTTCCTCAAATTTATTTATGATGAGATTTCAAAATCTACATTAATTCTTCAAGTTATATTCAGTGGTGAAGGTCTATTTTCAGTTTAGTCCTTTTTGGTGCCTCTATGATCGGCATCTATATGACAGTACAGTTTAATGATTTGATATATATCTCTAAATTAAAAGTTGAAATTTTGTTTTATAACCATTAATTGCTGAGATTTATTAGAGAGAAAGAGTTCTGTTATCCAAATCATTATTTGTGATCAAAAAATTATAATAGCCTAATATTTGAATTTTGTACTAATTTTTCTTTTAACTTTTTATTTATTTATTTATTTAACTCTTTGTAAGTTAAATTATGTTTTTATGTCTTTAAGCATGGATAATTTTTAATATTTCAATAATGTCCTTTTTTCTAATGACAATTACTTGAGAGATATTTAGAAGGATACTAAAAAACAAAAGTATAGTATCACGAAGGCTAGTGAAATGAAAGAGTGGTAGTGAGATTGTACTGAGTGGTTCAAACTTCATTGGGCAAGCGACATGCATCTTATAATATTATTTCATGTTGCAACAAAAAAAAAAAAAAAAGCAATCTATATACACACACACACATATATATCTCTATGCACACATACATATATATATATATATATATATATCTCTATATTATTTCATGTTGCAATAGAAAAAAAAAAGCACCCCAAGTTCCTTTGAACAGATCAATCCTTTGCCCTTTTTTTTTTTTAATCTTTTATTTAGTTATTTATTTTTTCACATGATTTATATTTGAGGCAGGGAGATCCCGAGATCCCTTGAATCACAAGCAAGGGTAGCGAATTGTTGACCGAGCTCTGTTGTTGCTCTTTGGCAGGTAACTGAAGGGTGTGAATTCTTGATCAATTGAGCTCGGACTTGCTCTTTGCCAAGTTTTTAAGGATTGGTAAAAAAATCTCTTTGAGTATCAATTATTATTATTATATTCAGCCTATATTAAACCAGATTCATGTTGTTGATTGCTTGTAGTTTGATCAGAACTAAGGGTGTGTATGTTTACAATAATTAATTTCTTTACTTTCAAGTAGTTTTATGTTGTCAGATATATATATATATATATATATATATATAATATACAATATAAAACAATAATGTTTCTTTTTCTAACTTATCCTGCTGAGGCGTATAGAAGTGTGGGGGAACATAAAAGGAACATAAAAGGAAGAAGCCATCTGTGTAGATGAGGATGGACCAGAGGCACAACCTAGGCTAGACAACTGGCAACTAAACTATAGAATAAATAAAAAGCAATTAAGTGCTTAATTAATGCAAATGGCGGTTAAATAATTTGATGAAGGTTCTGGATGCAAACATCTTACAAGATACCACATAATTAAGCTTAAGAAAAACTACCTAAAACACAACTAGCTAATTAAATTTATTAGGTGTGGACTTTATTGAAAAGTGATGTCTGGGGGGAAATTTAGAAAACAATGAATTGACCTTTGCCTTTTTTTATGGCTTTTACTATGTCTGGCACAGTAAGCGCATTACAAAGAATCAACACGTGGAACCTATAGAGACAAGTAACCCCTTGACCTGGGTGTTCTTATTCAAGGAAGATATCAACAAATTAAATAAAAAAGTAAAAGAGATTATTATCAAGCAAAGACTTTCCTTTTTATTCTTTTTATTTTTTATTATCAAATAAATTAAATTAATTAAACTTTTTAATTAATTTAATTATTATATTTATTAAAAATAATTTAGTAAAATATTTTTAATATTAATTAAATTAAATTAATTATTAAATTTAAGTTAAATTAAATCAATTTTATTTTTAATATTTTTTAAAAGTAATTTAATAAACTACATTGTATATTAATGAAATTAATTATTAAATTAATTAAATCAATATAATTTTATTAATTAATTTAATTTTAATATTTCTTTTAAAAATAATTTAATAAAATAGATTTTATATTAATCAAATTAATTTTTAAATTAAATTAAATTAAATTATTTATTTATAAAAAATGGATTAATAAAATATTGTAAATATTAATTTAGATAATTATTTAATTAATTTAATTATATTATATTATTTATAAAAAATAATTTTAGTTTAATAAAATATTTGAATAAAATAATTTATTTTAATATGATATAACAAAAATTAACAAAGTATTAAAATTGACACTTTGTTTACAACTGAGAAAAAAGGAGTGAAAACACTTTTTTATTTATATTTTTTGTTTAAGTTTTTATTTTTTAAAAATAAAAAATAAAATAAACTGATTTAACAAATATATTTTTGTTGTCAATTTACAAAATTTTAATGAAATAAATAGAAAATCAAAATGCTACCAAACAAAAACCTCTAATTTTTATGGCATACCTAATCCAAGTTGGAAATATTAGGTGTATCCATGATTATGTCATGGATTTTTGAAACTTCTTAGATATGTATTTCTTATTATTCATTGGTTGTCACTAGAAAATATTGGATATGTTTTTTATGATTATTTATTGTAGGTCATTAAAAATGGATAAAAGTTGGATGAAGCTTAAAGATCGAGTCAGCGATAAGTACAGAGTAGGGGTTAACGCATTCATTGAATTTGCTGCTACAAATTTTAGGTTGAATGGGAAGATTCATTGTCCATGTGTGAATTGCATGAATGTTTCATACATGGACATTAATATAGTGAAGTACCATTTATTTTTGAAAGGAATATCGCCGACATACACAACTTGGTTACATCATGGTGAAGTCGTTGTTGCGGATTCATCAAATCTAGAAACTGATTTCACGTCGGATGATGGGGAGGATTTTTAAGACATAATGACAGCTAATGAAAGCGAACATAATGCTGAATTAGAGGAAAATGGTGATGAGTTTTCCGATATGTTGGAAGATATTTATTTTGGAAATTTGAGGAATGATCATGATACAGAAAGAAGTCTTGATGGCATAGAAGTGGATGATGTTCAAAACTTCGACAAGCTATTACATGGGGCTCGGCGTGAGTTATACTCAGGTTGTAAAGAGTATACTGTGTTGTCATTTGTTATCACTATTATGCATGCGAAGGTTATGTTTAAGTGGAGCAACAAATCTGTTGATTATTTATTAAAGATCTTAAAGAAACTTTTGCCCAATTGTAATGAGAGGGCTCCTTGGACTGTTTACGAGGCTAAGAAATTGTTACGTGATTTGGGCCTGGGGTATAAGTGTATTGATGCTTGTAAATTTGATTGTGCACTTTTTTGGAAGGAGAATGCAAGCCTAGATAAATGCCCAGTATGTCAGACACCCAGATACAAACCACGCGGTTAAAATGAGAAGAAAATTGCACACAAAGTATTAAGATACTTCCCACTGACACCAAGGTTGAAAAGATTGCATATGTCAAGGAAAACAACTGCGGACATGAGATGGCATAAGGAGAAACGAGTTGATGATGGAATATCAAGGCATCCTGCCGATGGTGATGAGTGGAAAAATTTTGATAGAACACATCCTAAATTTGCTAGAGACTCGAGAAATGTGAGGCTCGGCCTTGCCACTGATGGGTTTAATCTTTTTGGAAATATGAGCATTTCATACAGCATGTGGCCTATCATAGTTACACCATATAATTTACCACCATGGAAATGTATGACAAAGCAATTTTGCATGATGTCGTTACTTATTCCAGGACCAAGTGTGCCAAGTCGAAACATTGATGTTTATATGCGCCCATTAATTGATAAGTTGAAGGACTTGTGGGAAAATAGTGTATGCACTTATGATGCATCGTCGGGATATAACTTTCAAATGCATGTAGTTATTATGTGGGCTATTAATGACTTTCCAGCTTATGGTAATTTGTCGGGGTGGACAATGAAAGGCTATATGGCTTGCCCTAATTGTAATGAAGAACATTCGACCCAATCATTAAGAGGTAAGATTGGGTACATGGGTGCTCGTTGTTTCTTTCCTAAGGACCATTCTTGGCGAAAGAGCAAACTATTCAATGGTAAAGTTGAGAATCGACGAAGGCCACGGGTTTTAATTGGTGAGCAAATATTTGAGCAAGTGTCAGTAGGTACGTATGAGCCCTTTGGCAAGCATCCAAGCAATCTTAAGAGGCAGAGATTGATTAGCAATTCTCAAAGAGATAGTATTAACAAATTCAACCTGAACTGGAACAAACAAAGCATTTTATTCAAGCTACCCTATTGGAAGATGCTCAATCTCAGGCATAATCTTGATGTTATGCACATAGAAAAAAATATATGTGATAGTTTAATTGGCACATTGTTGAGTATTCATAGAAAGAACAAGGATATCCCAAAAGCTTGTATAGATTTAAAAGACATGAAAATTAGAAAAACCTTGCATTGTAAGGAGCGTCCTGATGGTAAACTCATAATACCTCCTGCATTGTACACATTGTCTCCACAGGAAAGACAAAAGTTCTTGGATTTTTTACAGTCTATCAAGTATCCAGATGGATATGTAGCAAACATTTCCAAATGTGTAAATACAAAGGATGGTAGGTTGTTAGGTCTTAAAAGTCATGACTGCCATGTTCTATTACAAAAAATTCTTCTGATTGGGATGCGTGGATTCCTTAGCAAGGATATTTGCACTCCATTGTTTGAGCTAGGGAATTTTTTCCAAGAATTATATGCTAAAGTATTGAATATAAGTCAATTTGAAAAAATAGAGAAACGTATTGTTTTGATCCTTTGTAAGTTAGAGAAAATCTTTCCCCCTGCATTCTTTGACGTCATGGTACATTTGCCTATTCATTTACCCCATGAGGATAAACTTGGGGGGCCAGTGCAATATCAGTGGATGTACCCGATTGAACGGTAAGATATTTCTTAACTTTACTTATACAATTACATGTTAAAGGTCATCATGAAATGTTTGACTTGTAACCTAATTTTGTTTTATCTTTTTTATATTAAAGGTTTCTTGGCACACTAAAAAAATTTGTCACAAATCGAGCTTGTCCAGAAGGCTCAATTGCAGAGGCATATGTTGTAAAAGAATGTCTTGCATTCTGCTCAATGTATCTTAATGAGACTAAAACTATGTATAACAAAGAAGAGCGAAATGTTGATGGTGGTGATCGTGGCCCTGGGTTGGCAATATTTACTCAAAGTGTCCGTCCTATTCTTCCTATTTATCGACCTCATGATATTTCCATTAAAGAACGAGAGATGGCTCATTAGTTTGTCCTTTACAACAGTTCTGAAATCGATCCATATTTGGAGTGAGTTTTCATATATACATCTTTCTTATTTAAGAAATTAACAATTAATTATAATTTTTATTACATAATTTCTTTGTTTAAATAGGGAGCACAAACGCATTTTGGAAGCTGAAAGTACAAGGGACATCATGAAGAGGCATATAGCGCTATTCCCTAATTGGTTTAAATGCCGTGTAAGATATAATTATAATATGTCATTTTCACCTAATTAACCTCACATCAATTAATATGCACTACTTTTCATTATGTAGTTGAATCGCTTGAGATCTAAGGGGTCGCCAGAGGCCACTGATGAATTATGGTCATTAGCTAATGGCCCTAATCCAACAATAAGTCTATATTCAGGCTGCATATCTAATGGTGTTCGATTCCATACAAAAGACTTGGAAAATCGTCGAAGAAGTCAAAATAGTGGGGTGACAGTTGAAGGAGACCATAAGGGGCAAGCTCATAACTTCTATGGCTTTTTGTGTAAAGTATGGGACATGAGATATATGTTTGATCATCATGTAGTTTTGTTTCAGTGTGAATGGTTTGATACTGGAAGTAGTAAGACTATATGCACAGATGCACATTGCATTGTCATAGATGCTGGAAGTCGATGGTATAAAGATGACCCATTTGTTTTACCAAATCAAGTGAAACAAGTTTTTTATGTCAATGATACAAAATTAGGGGGTAATTGGAAAGTTGTACAGCATATTGAATGACGTGGAACATAGAATATACCAGAAATAATGAGCGAGGAGATACATAATGGAGAAATAAATGATGTGTTTCAGCAAGATGAAACCACTGATATTCCTCCTATTGTTATTGAAGATCAAATTGGAGATGAGTTAGGTAGAAATGATATTAAAGCTGAAATAATCCAAATGACTTCATTAACACAGAAAGGCAGGTGCGTGATGAACGTTTTGGGCATGATAATTTCATATGTGATGAGGACGATGATTTTGTGGGAATGGAGCATAATGTCGATGAAGACGAGTTCCATTATGATTCTGAGTCCGAGGGTGATTCTGAGTCGAGCAATGATTATAATGTGGAGCCTTGATTTCATTGTAAGTTGTTTCTTTCCCCCCCCCCCCAATTTTTTTCAAGGTAAAATAGGATTTTACTCTAATGAATGTGGGAAAAGATTGAATCAAACTTCCTTCTGTTATCTGAAAAATTTCTTATTATATTATGTTTTATTTTGTTTTGGAATAATTATAATTTTGATTAAATAAGAGTGTTTACTAACATATTCTTTACATCTAATGTTGTATAGATTGTCGATATGCCGGCTGGTAGGAGAGTAGGATCGAGTCGGCGATCGACAACTAATGCTATGCATTCGACCAAGTCACCAAGTGCTATTGATGGATCGTTACCATTAGGATTACCTCTGACTGGAGAGGCCACTACATCGAGAGAATCACCTTGTGTTGGCAGCAGTAATTTTGTTTTATTATCTCTTTTTGTTTTTTAATTTTATTGTTCAATTATATTTATTTGATTATTAATTATTTGACATAATGACAGCTTCTCCGGTAAGATCACATGCTCGTAGCCCTACAAAAGGTAAAGGTGTGCAGCGGGAAGTGGATAAAAATAAAAGAGAGAAGCTTCAAGTTGAAGTTTGCCTAATAGCATGCACATTCGTGGGGAAAAATGCCACAAAGATTGCTAATCAACTTGGTGTGCAGATCCGTCTTTTAGCGCCATTACAGGGTGTTAATACTTAGACCCAAATTGATAGGGGCAGTAAGGACGCCATCATTCAAAATGTGTTGGTAATGCATTATTTCAATTATGTATCTTTATTAAGTTTAGATATAAGTTTTTGTGTTTCTAATTAATGTAAAGGATGTTATCTATGATATATTACAGCTAATGTTTGACATTAAAGACTTTCATGAGCAATATGTTCAAGAGGCCATCGAAAAAAAATGTTACTCATTATTTAAGGATTGGCGATTCTATTGGAAGAAAAGGAACTTAGAGTTGTTAAATGAGGGCAAGGACCCTTATGTTAAAGCCCCTGGCCTTGGAAAACAAGAAGATTGGAAGCATATGATAGATGTTATATGGAGTTCTGATAAGCATCAGGTAATTTAATAGTCACCATTTTGAATTCTAAAAGACATTTACACAAGTACACGATTTACTAATGAAGTTATTTTTTTAAGAAATGAGCGACCCAAGCAAAGAATAACCGTGCTCAATTGCCTTATAATCATACATCTGGATCCCAATCATTTCAAGCGAAATTATCCCTTTAGGTAATATGTTAGTTTTTAAGTTATTTCTAACATTATATTTTTTATTTTTAGCTTTAAATTTGCATTCTCTCATTGTTACTTATTAAATAGACTGAGAGACTTGGAGATGAGGGTCTCCCATTTTCAATATTTTACAAAGACACCCATTGGAGTAAGAAAAAGAATGATTACATCCATCCACAATGTCAACAGAATTATGTATGCGTCGTATTTAATTTTTTTACAATAATGTTCTTTTATTCCACTTCCCATTAATATTATATGAATTGATTTTTATTTGTTTCAATAATGTACAGGATGAAATTGTTAGACATGAGACTAAGGCAGCGGAGTTAGGTGAGCCACGCTATACACCAGAGCAACTCTCTCAGATGGTGCTTGGAGAAAGATCAGGTTATTTACTCAGGTTTGGGAAAGGTCCAAAGCCATCCTCCTCAATAAGATCTTCAGCGTCATCTAAAGTATGTTACAATGAGATTGAAAAGCTGAAGGCGCAAATTGAAGAACAAAATGAGCGGATACGACAATATGAGGAGGATAGGAGAAATTATGAAGAGGAAAGGAGAAGAATGGAAGAGGATATGAGAAAGATGGAAGAAGATAGGAGGGCGAAGGATGAGGAGACACAAAAACAATTTCAGCAAATATTTACAATGATGTGAGATAAATTTCGCGAAGGTGGTTCGAGGGGCACATCTACCTGATTTGGTAAGTAACTTGACTCTTTAGATGTCTATGCTTTTTTTCTATATTTGTATATTATCATCAAAAAAGAAATGAAAACAAATGTTTAAAGACTGTCAGTTTGATTAAGCACTTCATACATAAATGCGCTTACTTTAAAGACAAATAGAAAAATTTCATAAACACTAGTTATAGTAAATGGCTCCTTTGCACAATTTTGCTTGTGATCCATTTGTCCCTTATCCCTAATGATGTCTAATGCATTTTAATGAAAGATTGTGTTTTTGTATTCTTATTAAGTTAGAAAAGAGCACACATTCCTATTACTTACATCTTGCATGCTTTTGGTGTTTGGAATTTGAAGAAGGAAGATCTGTATAATTGTCTTGAATCTATACACATTTTATTAAACTCCTCCAAATGAAGCATAAGAAGTGTATAACTTATTCTAGATGTCCTCTAATTGCAGAGAATGGTGATCAGTCAATTTTGAGGGAGATGGCTCTAAAGAAAACAGTTCTTCGTCAAAGAGCAAAACAAATCTAATGACACTTTTGCTTGGAGAGAGTTAAATCAACTTTCTTTGGCTGGGAATCGATTTCTCTTATGTATTCAAGCTTAAATACTTCCTTTAGTTGATCTAATCATTTTCTTTTGCTAGTTTGTTTTTCTATTTTTGGAACCATCTTATTTTCTGTGGCTAGTATGTGAATTTTGAAGACATATGTTTTATTAATTTTAAAGTGTAGGATATTTAATTTGGAAATATGATGGTGGATGTTTTGTTGGTTTGTTGATGGTGAATGATTTGTATGCAATATTACAGGGAATTGAATTTTGTACAGGAAAAAAGTTCAAGAAACAAAAAAAACCAGGTAATTTTTTTTTTTTTTTGGAGAATTGCCGACCAATTGGTCGGGAAAATGTCTCCATTTAGTTGGCAAAGTTCTGACATTTGCTGACCAATGGTTCGGGGAAAGTGTTAATCTTTGCCGACCAATTGGTCGGGAAAAAGTCTCCATTTAGTTGGTAAAGTTCTGACATTTGCCGACCAATTGGTCAGGGAATGTGTTAATCTTTGTCGACCAATTGGTCGGGAAAAGTTTTGATCTTTGCTTACCAATTGGTCTGGAAATGTCTTACTCTTTACCGATGAGTTGGTTGGCGAAAATTCCATAATACCCGACTAGAATCTTGTCAGGGGAAATATCGCAATTTAGCGACCAAATAGCTTTTTTGGTCGGCAAAAGTTTCCCCAACTAACCTTTGCCGACCAAATGCCGACCAAGTTAGTTTGGTCAGTAAAAGTTTTGCCAACCAAATTTTAACATTCACCGACTATTTTTTTGGTCAGAAAATGTGTGATATCTTGTAGTGACTGTCCATAAAATTCACCCCATCAAGGTCCTCATACTTCTCATTTAACACCAATGCTCTTTTTTAAGGGATCATCAAAGAAGGTTTTCTCAAAGTATTTCTCACTCAACGTATCAAATCCACCTCCCGAATGTCCTCAAATTCTCCCATCTGTTTCACCATCCTAAAATATTCATTTCTAAAGTCATACTTGCAAAAGACAATTTCATCATCCCACTTCTACAATTAATCACAACATTGGATGTTGCGAGGAATGGTCTACCTAGAATGATTGGAATGGATTGATTAGGGTTCTGGATAGGTTGGGTATCTAACACAATGAAATCAATAAGAAAATAGAACTTATCTACTTGGACCAACAAATCATTCGCTATGTCCCTCGACATTTTGACCGACTGATCGACTAATTGCAATGTGAGTCAAGTGGGTTTTAACTCACCTAAACATATTTACTGATACATTGTATATGGCTACAAATTGACACTAGCACCTAAGTCAAGTAAAGCTTTGTCAATGATATAGTCCCCAAGTATGCACGAGATGGTTAGACACCCTAGATCTTTGTATTTGGGAGGGGTGCTACACTGGAGTATAGCACTTGCTTGTTCAGTCAAGAAGGCTTCCTCATTGACATTGAGTTTTCTTTTCATAGTGCACATATCCTTGAGGAATTTAGCATAAGGGGGTTTTGCTTAATAGCTTCAAGCAATGGGATGTTGATTCTCACTTGTTTAAAAATCTCATAAATTTCAGAGTTCAACATCTCATTTTTGCCCTTTGCTAATCTATAAGGGAAGTGTGGTCTAGATATATAATCAATGGTTTGGTCAATTTGCCTACCCAAATTCCCCAAATTTGTTTCCTTCTCATTTTCTTACATTTCTTCCTCACTCTCCTTCTCAACCTCAAGGCTCTGCTTATCCTTATTGCTTTTCTTTCTTTCCTACTCCTTTTCCTTCTATTTCAATTTTCCTTCACTCTCTTTTTTAATCTCCCCACATCCTTAATTCTAAATTATTAGTAGATACATTGGCTTTAGGATCTATGAGCTTTTGGATGATTTTTTCACTTCTCAAAGTAGTGACAGTCTAAACTTGGATTGCTGTTGCATAAATTGATTAAGAGTGTCCTCAAAAGGTCTCTTTTACATGGATTGAAATGCCAATTGGTTGGGCTATTGGTATTGGGGTGAAGATGGAGGGGGAGGTTAAAGCAGTTGACCTTGATTGTCATTCCTCTAAGAGAAACCAGGATGGTTCCTCCACCCCAGTGGATAAGCATTGGAAATTTGGTTTCCCCCTTAGTAAGTGACATTCCCACCTTATGGGTAAGAGATGCCTCCTTGGTTCCTATTGGGAAAGGGCCTATTATGAGAGGATTGATTATAAGTCTATCCATACACAACCTTG
Source organism: Vitellaria paradoxa (assembly GCA_019916065.1). Classification (NCBI taxonomy): domain Eukaryota; kingdom Viridiplantae; phylum Streptophyta; class Magnoliopsida; order Ericales; family Sapotaceae; genus Vitellaria; species Vitellaria paradoxa. Next base: position 18,824,972 of record CM034241.1, on the reverse strand, counting down.
TTGAACATTGAAATATCAGGATGCTCCTCAATCTTGTGCCACGAAACACACACATTGCACACACCACATTGGTCTCTACTACTTTTTGCATATTCTTGAGTTTGAGAGCATCTAGCTTATTTTGAAGGGTAGTGAACCTAGCTCTTAGATCATCACTCTCACTCAACTACAATTTGCTGCTTGATTGAGATAAGTTCCTAAATTGTTAGGAAGAAAGAGGTCCAATGGTCCATCGTGTAGTGTTCTCAGCCAATTGATTAAAGGTAACCCTGGCCTCCTCTGCGGACTTGTCATAAAAATTCCCATTACTTATAGTAGATACAAGCTATTTGAATTTAGAGGTCAAGGAATTGTAAAAGAGACAATAAAAACTCCACTGAGGGAATCCATGGTGGGGGCATGTAGATATAAGTTCCTTAAATCTCTCTCATACTTAACTAGAGGTCTCATGCGGCATGCAAGAAAAATTCATGAGCTTGTTTTGCGAAGCCACAATCCTTTGAGCGGAGAATTTTCATAGTTTCTCCTTCTGTCCCAATTTATTTTGAATAAACCTCCCTTAGTTCCTTTATAAATTCTGTATATTCACATTACTAGTGGAGGCATCAAAAGAATGAGCACTATTTGGATATTAAGGATCAGAGCTTTGTGGAGGATTTTATAAACTTCTTAGGGGTTCATGGTTCCAATATATAGGAGAAATTAGATAGTACAAGGGGTTGACTTCTTGCACTAGATGTAAGGCTTGAGAATGAATTGTGGTTTGAAGACAGATATCAAACCCATTTTATGGTGATCGAGGATTATATTAAGGTGACTCTAGTGGAAAAGTGATATGGAAGATAGCATGTTCTAGTGAGTAAGAGGTATATGTTGGTGATAAGGGATTGTATTTAGGAAAGCAGTGTGTGTATATAGGTGATAGGAGTGTATATTTTGGTGAATATAATGTGCATGCTGGTGATAAAGGGGTGTATTCTAGAGGGCTGGGGGTAGAAGTTAGCGGATAGGGTTAAATGTAGGTAACTCTAGAGATGGATGAGTAGGGATGGTACTTTGCCGTTGTCTTTAGGTCAAACGAGTGTGTCAAACTAGGCAGTGACTACTTGATGAAGATTCACTATTAATGGTTGTAACCATTTCTAGGGTACTAGGGAACTTGGTAGATTTGATCTGTACAACTATCCCTTCTTCACGATCAGACAAGAGGTGTTAAATACCTCCTCTTATGAGATGGAATTAATTGTTGCATGATTAGCATAAGGATAGTAATGACATTTGAGCAGCCGAAGCTTGTACAACTATCGGTCTCCCATCATCATATCTTATATCTTTTGCTTGAGGGTAAAGCAACTTTCTGTGCTATAACCAGAAGATCCTTCGTGATATGTACAATTCTTGGATGGGTCATAAGACTGAAGGAATGGAAGTGTTGGAACTCTATATGGGAGAGGTTCAATTTCTTATACAACCAAAAGCTACTGATGCGTTTCAATACAAATACAAACTAAACTTGAGAAAGCTTTTCTTGGCCTAGACAAAGTCTATTACTGGTTATTATCTGCCTACTACCCTTAAGTCAGGAATTGTGGAACTGGTGGAGTTGCAGATAATGGAAAAGGTGTTGATGGTTTTGGAGGCATAATAGCCACTATGTCAGTTTCTTTACATGGCTCTTTCCTATAGAAAGGTCATTTGGCTAGATTAGAAGCCCTGGCATATCGGTCCATCAGTTGACCTGATCAGATACCCTCTTCAATCATTTCTCGCTATGTTATCAAGGCAGAAAGTGAACAATGGAGATTTAAGAACATTCATTTGAAGTAGAGGCCCTTGACTATTTGAACAAAAATCTACACAAATTTTATATCAGTAAGTAGAGGGTTGACTTTAGATGCGCTCTCTTACTATCTAAAGGCATATTTCTGGAATGACTCTTTATCATCTTTCCTCATGGCCATTAAAGAACATCGATTAATGGCTAACTCATAGTTGTACAGATACTATTTTACAAATGCAGCAGTTAACTCTTTCAAACCTCTAATCTAAGTCATATCTAGTCTAGAGTACCATTAAAGAGCTAGGCCAGTCGGGCTCTGTTAGAAGCATTACATTATCGATTAGGGGGTGGTTGTCATTATACCTGCATAGGGCATTAGCTTAGAGCCTGAGAAGAACAATGGGATAAAAGCACAAGTTTTAAAAATTAGTACTTCCATAGATGCAAGTGACTTGGTAGCTCTTAGGGGAATCTTTCATACTCCCGAGTTTATGAGACAAAACAGACTCCATAACCGGGTATGAAAGTAGTTGAGATTGTTGCAACAAGTAAAAAAAACTCTCGAGTTGGTAAGGTAAGGGCAGTGTTGTTGAGAATGTTAAAGGTTAAAAAAAGTTGGAAGTCAGGTTCATGTAAGTAGGGAATTGTGGTAGTTACACAGTAAATAAGGTAAATGGAAAGCTGAGAGTGCGGGCTGATGATATTCCTTGAACTTTGCAAAGTGATCATGATGTTTTGGCTTAAAGTTTGAGGGGCTTGGTATTGAGCAAGTAAAACTTGACTAAGCTAAGAAGTTGGGATATGGGTCAATGCCTGATTGAACGCCATCGTCATGTTGGTGATTTAATGATCTTTAGTGAGAGAGGTTCAGGGATTTAATAGTTATGCTGTTACTTCTGGAATGATAGTAATAAGGTCCCAAAGAAGGATGTGACAAGTGCACTGGACAGACCACTGCCAAGGGAGGTAGCCATGATTGATGAGATATCTAGTGATATTAGGTCTGGTACAAGTAATAAGAGTTGGAAAATAGGTGGTTAATTGTTAGCACATTATTCTTTAAGACACCAAATCACGTAATAAAAGTTCATTTATTAAGTGGTGTCTTAAAGAATAATGTGCTCACATTTTTTATATCTGGGATCATCTTCATTTGCAGGAGGAAGGATAATAAATTGAGTATATTGTATATAGAGAAATTGTTATTAGAATCTCAATTTGTTAGCTTGTCCTGTTCAAATCGTCATTGGAAGAAATATTACAAATAACAAATTGAATAAATTGAATTGAACTTCATTTATAAACTATCATGAATACATATATATTGAGAGTTAATTTACATTCAAGAATAGAATGATTTACAATAGAGATCCTATCTATTCTTCGAGTCTTCAAATCTTCATTCTTGATTTTTTGAATGGTACATTAATTGGACAGAGCATCCTCTTTATTTGAATAGGTGCTTTTGTTGTCCCGTTAAGTGTTTGCCTTTGCATATTCTAATTCATACCTAATAGAATTTTGGCAAAGTTTGGGGTTGTAACTTTGATGATTTTCTAGTGAGGTGGTTTGTCAATAGTTCTATCTTAAATCTGGCAAAGTTTTAGCTTGAAACTATGGTAGATTTTTAGTTAGGATTTTGATAAATTCATAAATCTAGATAGAGGTCCTAGAGAAACTTTAATCGAGATTCATATCCTAAATCCGATAGAGTTTTGGGTTGAAACAATGGCTAGATTAAAAAAAACAAAAACAAAAAATTCTAGGAGTGTTTCTTGAGCCTTTCGCCTAAATTTATAGATTCTACCAAATCTCTAACTCAAATCTAGTTGAGTTTTCAGTCCAAACGTTTCACAGATTTTGAGGAGAGATTTGACAAAATCAAGGTTTTAAACTAGGATATGTATTGACTTAGACTCGGTGGATAAATATATGCCAAAGTTGCACTTTGAGTGATAATCTCTTTGTTTAAAATAAATAGGTGAGCATTCAGGGTTCGCTATACTTTATGAATAAATGAATGGTCTTTTTGGGATTAGATCCCTCATACAAAAATAGGCAAGCTTTTATTGTTATGTAGAGACAACAATGTGCAGTCTTGATTACATTTGAAAAGTGTAATTACAAACTCCACATTTTGACACTCATTAATGCATTTAAGTAGTTAATTTCGAAATTTTATCATTATTTTATTACTTATAGTGTTTATTCTCTTAATTGCAGGGAAAATGGCAAAATAATTGAGATTAGCAGCAACGAAAGTAGTGGCCGAGGATGAAAAATATGGTTCGAAGTTCAAGATGGTTGAAGTGGTGTGCAGATGAAGTTTAAGCTTGACACCCTATCAGTATTTGGACCATATCTTTTCACTCACAATTTAGATTGACCTGATTCTTTTTGGGTTGGAAAGAAGACTCAAAGGTCTATAACTTTCATGTTTTAGCCAAAGACTGAATCAATTGTCTTCAAGGTTAAAATTGCATTGGAAGTTGAGGACAGAAAGTTATCAAAAGAAAAAGACGACTTCAAGAGAAAGCAGAATTTGGGGAATCAAGGTTTTGTGGTCCGGACCCCCACCCAAATGGTCTAGACCACAGTATACTGGGCGCACGAGTTTAATTCTCATCTTTTAAGGTTTCCTTGTAAGCCCTTTAAAAACCCTATTGCACAACCAAACCAAAAGAAGAGCCCTACATTAGTTTTTCACTTTTTTTTAGAGTTTTAGATAGTTTTTAGAGATTTTTAACGTTCGTAGAATGGTTTAAAGACTTTTTGGAGTTTGCGTAGGCTTCGTACAACAGTGATTGTTCATTCTTACATTTCAGATTCGATTTCAGAGTACATTTACTTTCGTTTTTGCTTTTAATAATATTGTTTCGCTGTTTTATTCATTAGATCTATTAAATATGAGTTTGTTGATTGCTTTCATTTCGTTTAAAGTTATGTTAGTGTAAAAAACCCTAGTTCTTGATTCAACGAATCAAGAAAGGATAATTCATAACACACTATGGGATGCACGTAGACCCTTTGCATGCTTTGCAAAAACTCATGCGTAGGGATTTACTATTTTTTTAAACCTATTCTAACTTGTTTCGAAAGCATTCGAAAACAAAAGCCTTTAACCATATTCACTGAAATCACTAGTATAGGTTTTTGATTACAACTGGTTAAACATTTTTGGACAAATTAGAAATAGGATTTGATTTTAAATCTATTTCCATTTGTTTGAAAAAATTTTGAAAACAAAAGTCTTTAACCAAATTCGTTGAAATCACTGGTATTGATTTTTGATTAAAATGTTCTCAATATTTTTTGAACAAACCTCTAATTCAGATTTGAACCCAAACATCCCATGGTGAAGTAGTGAACTACCCGGACTTGAAAGTGGGATCAAGAACCTCTTTAATATCGTGCTTGTTGTTTAACTTAAATTCTTAGTTGATTTATTTGCTTTAAAATTTAGAATAGATTGTTTGTTTGCACTTTAAAATTAAATTGAATTCCTGTAATTAATATTCAATTCATTTAGAACCTAAAACAAAAAAAAAAAAGAGTTTTATTAATAAATTCTGTGAACAAGTCTGAAGCTTTTAACAAAGCCCTCCTTGTGGAGCTGACCTCGGTTCTTACCGAGTAAAACTATGACTGTCCTTTTGCACTTGATAGGTAGAACTCGAACACATTTTAGGGTCAGTCAAGTCTTCTCTAATAGGCATTTATAATGCAGTAGTTTAGAGTTAAATCTAACTTATATCAAGATTGGATAAATGTAAAAAAAATGTAGAGGTTAGCATTATCCTCTCCAATATCCCTATAAAATTGGGTTCCGTAAGGCTCTAACTTATGGCTCGAATATATGTGACATGAGGCTCACAGCTTAACTTAGTACACCTTATAAAGGTTAACAAAACACGATATCTTCAAACTTTTAGTTTCCCAAGGAAAACCTTCTCAGGTTGGTGGTCTAGCTAGGAGGTTTCTTACGCCTGTCAAGAGGACTATATACACAAAACATCTTGGAGGGACCTACTAGCCCCTCCCCCAACTAACTAAAGGGTAATAAGGTTTACACAAAATATGCTTAATGAAGTGCTCTATGTCTATATTAGGGGAGTATTGAATTTATGACAAAAATAAGGAAATCATTAAACCATTCATTCTGTTTATTATATACCCTACAAAACAAATTAGGTTATATACACACAGTATATTTGTTGTTAAATAGGTTAATATACAAAATACAAGTAGAATGAATGCATCATAATGATGAATACGGGGCTATATTCTATGACTAAATAAACCAAAGATTATAATGTGGGATTTATGATTCCAAAGAGAAGAAATAGTGGTTGAACGATTGAAGCTAAAAAGGCACAGATTGTGGGCCTTAATTGCGATGTGATGCATCCTAGATCACTTGGTTTATGAAAAATTGTTTTGATTTTGAAGTAGGGCTATGAAATAAAGACTTAGAGGCACCACTTGACACTTTCAAAATGAGCATGTTGAAAAACCCGATTTATAATTCTACTTTAAAATGTTTTGATTATGTTTTTAAATATGTGACAAAAGACTCTTTTTTATTGATTCCTGATAGATCCATGTAAACAAAGATGGTTCAAGGGTTTAACTGCACACGAAAACTGTTACACTAAGATACCTAGGGGTATCCAAATCTTTTTCCACTTTTCACAATCATTATCTCACAAGATAATATTTGGCTTATAATAATCATTGCAATATAACCTCAAAATGAAAAAGAAGTATATGATGCATGAAATGTAAAGCGATCGGTCGTACCTTGCGGGGTTGCTTACATATCTCATATTGAATCAGGCTAGTTGTAGTTTAGTTTACGAGTATAGTGAAATATCTTCCTATTTTGCAATAATATTCCCTAAGAGATTTCTATATGCTGGATAGACTTTAATTGCAATCTAAAGGCTAAATCTACTACTTGTATTCCACTTTGGATGCTCTACAAAAGATAAGCTCCATTAGGGATGAAAACTAGTCTAAACATTGTCTCTGTAATATGAATTAGGTAGCTGGACTAAAATAATCCATGTGAATGTATAAATGAATTTGTGTCTTGAAGGACTTGGTGACCAAACTCAAACAATTTGCTTAAAGGGATCAAGTTGATGTAGTTTAGACCTAAGGTGGTCCAAACTGTGCACTTATATGCTTATATAACGCTGGATATGAGGTAATGGATATGTCTAAATGTTTGATTCCTAAATGCAATGGTAATAGATTGGTGGCCTCAAGCATCATTATTATCATCGACCCTAGTGGGCATTCTAAAGCATAAAGTGTGAAATAGAGGTCAATGCCTTGCATTAGACCTAGTTGTGAGAGCCTTGCTCTTAGGTAGGTGAAAGAGTTGATGCCATTCTTTTGACTCATTACAAGAGCCTAGCTACAGTTTTTAGATAAGATAGTGCTTCGCTCTAATCTTGATATAGAAGCCTTGCTCCTGAACTGATGAGCAAATCAATGTATCGTACTTAAGTTAAAATGAGAATTTAACTCCAAGTTAGAGATCGGAGTCAGTGCTTAACACCAAACTTTGGGAGAGCCTAGCTCCATTGCAAATGTAGGGGATCTTAGCCCCTAGTGAAAATGATAACGTTCATGTATATTGTGCCTAAAGGCTGAGTATTGTGTTAATTACTGGGTGTAATGATGATTTATATCATAAAATTTTTATATCGTCATGTTAATTGATTGTACTCGAATATTGATTAGGTTAACTTCATTTCACATCCTTGTTGGCACATTTTTCTTACTAAGTGACCACCTCGCAAATGTGCAGTTAAACTAAACCCCCAAGTATAAGAGTGTGCAGTGTAGTTTTACCTGATAAGAATAGGATCTATCCACAGGGAAACTAGATTGAAACCTAAGGTTGCTATGTTATTCTAATCTATTGTTCTTTTTTTTAAAGCAATGAAAGTAAAATCAAGTTTTGGTTTTGATGAGATTTAAATTACCATTACTGAACAACAAATTTAATGAATAATAATGAATTTAACCTAAAAGCAATTGTTTAAAATGATTCTAATCTAAGTATGAAAGTTGCAATGTTCAAAATAACTTAAACTAAAGTAAAGCAATAAAACCAGATTTTAAATGAATAATAAACGACTTGATCCAACCTACAAACCTGGGAGGATACCTTATTCTTATGGTAATGTGATAAAAAGACATCATCGTTAAAACATTTACTCCAGATTTCTTTTCAATGATTTCAAAGTATAAAAAAAGTTTTAAAAAATCAAACATCATTAGTGATTTTGTCAAAATATGATTGAGGCCACAAGTTTTCAAAAGATTAAAAAGAGTTTTTAATCACGTGAACGTCAGCAGTAATTTCTGTGAAATATAGTCGAGATTGCTTGCTTTAGAAAGTTTTCAAAAATAAAAGAATAAAAGAATCTGGAGAACCCTAGATCTGATCTTTATACTTTTGAAGTGTTAAGAAAGTTTTAGTCCTATATGGGTGATTGGACATCAATTGTTACATATTTATATATTCAAATTACACCTGCACATATCATAAAAAGATATAAAATCTATGTTTTGTGCAGATTCCATCTCCATATCTCCAAAGTGGAATATGTGTTGATTTCCATCACAAAAACAAGAAATTAAGCTACATTGAGGATGTTGAGAAGAAAGCATGCTGCACAGCACATCAAAGGATTGAAGCTATTTCAGAAGAAGAAGAAAATTCAGTTGAAATCAATGCAAAGAGATCAGAATCACTATTCTGGAAATTTCTGCAGCAGAGGATCATATTCGAATATGGTTTTACTGTATTCAAATATAAGCTTCTTCACAGCAACGAATTCCATGTGACCCCAACTTCTCCATGTGATGTAACCTGCAATCCATGGAGGGCAAATCAGTAAAAAAATAGGAGAAAGAAGGAGCTATCATGAGGACTACATTCGGTTAGAGGAGAGAGAAGAAAAAAAAAAGAAAAGGAGAGATAGACACGCAAGAAAAGAGAGGAGGTGGGGGGAGAGATTCAGTTTTGGAGAGAGAGGTTTTGAGAGAAAATTTATTGAGAGTTCATAGTTTTACATTTTATTTTCAATTCGGCATTGGAGTTTTTTGAGATTTACATTTTGAATTCATTTCAATTTCTGTAATCAAATTTTCAGTTCTGAATCCATTAAATTTTCATTTTCAGTTTGAAATGTCTTCAATTCAGATTTTCATTTCTGTTTTTCTTCTCTTTGAAATGCTCGGCTAAGTCTTCTTGGGCTAAGGCAAGGTTAATGCCCTTCCAATGAATCTCAAGTGGCCGAACTTCATGGATTTACTTTGAGTTCTTATGATTATCAAGTCAATTTACAGCTGGGTGTCTTAGAACTCATTGATTCAAGACCCGATTAATCCAAATTTGTATATCCTATTGATGAGTTCATAGGTGTTGCTTAACTTAGAACTCTCATGACATTGTTGTATGTGGGTTGCTAGAATTAGAACTCCTATTATCCTTAAAATAGGTTATGCACATTGAGTGTTTAATCCATGGTTTGTTTCAATTGAAATTAATTTTTTCAAAAAATCAGCACAAATTGATTTGGTAATTTATAAACTCTTGGCAGTTGAAATTCATTCGGGTTGGTATTAAACTTATCTTGCTCAACCTTTTTTTCACTTAATCTTTTAGTTTAAATTCATTTTGCTTTTGGAAAACTAGTTCAAAACCATCAACCAACCAAATCAGATTTTAATTTTCTGTTCACATTTTTTGTGAGTTGTGTTTTGCCAAATTAATCTCCATTAGAGTCATTCACTTCATTACTCCCTAGATTTCTGTGGAAATGACCTGGGACTTACCAGTTATTTTGTGCTTCAACCACACCTTGCACTTAGGGGAAAACTTGTCTTGATTTACCTCACTTAACATTTTTTTAAAATTTGAATTGATAATCTGAATTTTCATCTGAGCTTTTATTTTGGAGTGAGGTAATTAAGTAAGAACAAGCACAATTTTTGGCGCCGTTGCCGGGGATCTTTGAGAAGCAATGGTGTTTTGAGCTTTTGGAGCATTAACTGGCAGTACATCTCACCACTATTTTCAACAACAGAGCTGCTTAACTTGTTGGGTAACTTTGTTCCATCTCTGTTTCTATTTCTTTTATAGTCTTGGTTGTTAGTTTAGTTTTAGAACTGTTTGCATCTGAATCCTGAATTTCTGATTTGAAACTATTTCATCTGATATTCGAATATTGCTGCATTTCTCTGCTGTAAGCTGTAGTTGCAATTCTCTGTGAATCAGTAGATGAAATTGTGAAGTTAGGAGGTTAGATTGGAGTTTTGTTTCAGTCTGAATTTCTGTTTATGCTTTTAAGGTCTGGTAAACTTGTTGGAAACAGATCTGAATTGCATTCTCCATCTTCTCTTGCTGAATTGATTAAATCTGCTGCATCACATTTACAATCTGAATTTTCTGTTGCACATATGGATCCACCACCACCTGTTCTGCTGGAAGGAAGTGTTCAAGGAGAGAATGACCAAATGGATCAAAACTTCCTTAGACCTCTCCGAGAATATCTTTATCCAGCTAGACAAACCACTCCATCTTGCATTGTTCTTCCAAATGGACATCACAATTTTCATTTTAAACCTGGAACAATTCAGCTTTTACCAACTTTTCATGGCATGGACTCAGAAAATCCTTACATGCATATGAAAGAATTTGAAGATGTTTGTGGAACTTGCATTGATAGGAATGTTAATGAGGACATGGTTAGGCTTAAATTATTTTCATTTTCATTGAAAGACAAGGCAAAAATGTGGTTGAATTCACTTGAGCCTAGATCAATAGGTACTTGGAGAGACATGCAAACAAAATTTTTGAAAAGGTATTTCCCTGCAAATAGAACTGTAATTCTTCAACAGCAAATAATGAATTTTGTGTGTAAATCCAATGAAACATTTGCTCAAGCATGGGAAAGATTCAAGGAATTGTTGCAAGCATGTCCACATCATGGTTTTGAATCTTGGAGAATTGTTAATTTTTTCCATAATGCATTAACTCCAAATCTGAAAATGTTGGTTGCCACCATGTGTAATGGTGAATTCTATGACAAAACTGCTGAAGAGGCTTTACATTTCTTTGATGCTTTAGCTGAAAACACTAAACAATGGGAGGTAGTTTCCCCATCTTTTTCTGAATTTTCTCACAGATTAAATGATAGAGGAAAGTTCCATCTCAATGAGGCAGATGATGTTGGAGCTAGGTTGGCTGCATTATCAAGAAAGATTGAATTGATGGAGCAAAAGAAGCAAACATTGAAGGAGAGTGAAGTGAAGTGTGTGCTATGTGAAACCGCAGACCACAGGACTGATGATTACCCAACACTTCCAGCTTTTAAGGAAGTTCTTTATGGTCAAGCAAATCCCACACAAGCTGCAAGACCCTTCAATCAAAATCAGGGGATGAACACATATTCACAAGGCCATAGTCCATATTCGAATAACTACAACCCTGGCTACAGAAATCATCCAAACCTTTCTTGGAAAACAGAGGCACAGACCAACAATACCAACCTCAACAACCTGTGCAACCCCAACCATTTCCTTCTCAGCCTTTTCAACCTCAGCAGAACACAAATTTTTATCAGCCACCTCACAAAAGATCTTTGGAAGACACTTTGCAACAATTTATGCAAGGGAAGATTGGAACCAACAATCAGAATTCCAAGTTTCAAGAGCAGACAAACAGGGCCATGGAAGATATCCGAAGTCAATTGTCAAAGCTAACTCAAGATTTAACCATCAGAGAATCAGGAAAGCTTCCATCTCAGCCAAGACCAAATCCTACAAGCCAAGTTCATTTCAGTGAATCATCTTCATCTGCTGCAAATGAAAATCTGGAGCATGTACAAGCTGTTTCAACATTGAGAAGTGGAAAGCAAATTGTCAAGCCAGATTACAAACCACCTGCTGAAGAAATTGAGGAAGAAAATGAGCAAGAAATAATGAAAAATGAAGAGAAATGCAGCTAAAACAGAAACTGGACAGCAGAACAAAAAGTGAACAGAAATAGCAATTTAGCACTTCTGAGAAAGAAATCATGTTTCAGCATGAAGAGCAGGAATTGAAGCAAAATGAAAGACTAATTGGGGACAGCAAGTTGGACAGCAGAAAACTTGAGGAAAAGCAGAATCTGAGCCAAGAAGGGCAGAAAATTCTAATGCAGCCGAAGGAATATTCGAAGACCAGCAAGCAACATTCGAATAGCAGTAAGCAGCAAATCAAAATCCAGAGAATAGAGCAGGTAAATTCTGAAAATAAAGAGGAAATTTCTGAGAATAAGAACAAAATTTCTGAGGAAAGTCAGTTTGAAAAGAGTGAAAAAGATTTTGAAAATAAAGAGATTTTGAATGAAACCAAGTTGGACAAATCTGAATTTGTTCCAAAACTTCCATTTCCACAAAGATTGAACAAAGCCAAGAAAGCGAATTTGAATTCTGACATTTATGAATTATTCAAACAAGTCAGAATCAATATTCCCTTACTTGATGCAATTAAACAAAATCCATCCTATGGAAAATTTTTGAAAGATTTGTGTACTGTTAAGAGGAAAATGAATGTAAAAGAAAGAGCATTTTTGACTGAACAAGTGAGCTCCATTTTGCAATTTAAAACTCCTCCCAAATATAAAGATCCAGGTTGCCCCACCATAGCTTGATTAATTGGGAATCAAAGGGTAGATCAAGCTTTGCTAGATTTAGGTGCAAGTGTTAACCTCTTACCATTCACTGTTTACAAACAGCTGGGGTTGGGAGAACTTAGACCTACTAGGGTGACATTACAACTTGCTGATAGGTCAGTTAAAGTCCCTAGGGGTGTGGTTGAGGATGTCTTGATTCAAGTGGATCATTTTTACTTTCCGGTGGACTTTATAGTGCTAGACACTCAGCCCATTCAAGGAAACCAACCAGCTGTACCTGTTATCCTAGGAAGACCATTTTTGGCCACCTCAAATGCCTTGATCAATTGTAGAACCGGAGTTATCAAGTTCTCCTTTGGAAACATGACAATTGAGAAAAACATCTTCAAGGTGACCAAACAGCCGAGTGATTATGAGGAGATAGAGGAAGTTGATTTGATTCAAACAACCACTCAAGATCACTTTGATAGAGAGTATTTTGATGACCCTTTGGAGAAAGTGACCGACCCTAAAAAGTGTTTCAGGTTCTACCTCTCAAGTGCAAGAGGGCAGTCGTAGTTTTAAAACTGGGTGAGTCCGAGGTCGAATTCACAGGGAGCCTAATGTTATTTAGTTTCTAAGATGTGAAAGGAATTCTAAAAACTAAGGGAAAGCAAGTTTGGAAATTCAAGTTTACTAAGTTCTAAAGTTCAACAAAATTAAAGATGAATTCGATTTCAATTAATTAAGATTAAAATAAATAAGAAAATCTGAATTTCAATGAGACTTAAGTTAGATAGTGAAAAATTAAAATAAAATTAATAAAGCAATTATAACTAAAACTAAATTGGATTTTAATTCAATAGGAATAAAGATCTTGATCCAACGTCAAGTCCGGGTAGTTCACTACTTTGCCTTGGGGTGTGTTTGTTTGAAGAACAGGGTTTAATTTGAAAAGTTTTAAAAATGTTATAATCAAAGGTCAGTACCAGTGATCTCAAGCGGATATGGTTAAAGACCTTTGTTTCCTAGGGTTTTTCAATTAAACTCCAAAAATTAATAAAAATCTAATTTTTAAGACTATTCGAAAGTATTTGAAGATTGGTTACTAAAATCCATACCAGTGATCTCACACGGATTTGGTTAAGGATTTTCGTATTCGAATGTTTTCGAAATAGAAAAAAAATAGATTTGTAAAAGGTAAATCCCTTCGCGAAAAGTTTCGCAACCTACGGGAAGGGTTTCGTAACCTACGCGAAAGGTTTCGTAACCTACGCGAAAGGTTTCGTAACCTACGCGAAGGGACTACGAACACCCCAAGGCTTTTCGTGAACTACCCTTTCTTGATTCGTTGAATCAAGATTAGGGTTTTACGCTAAAACTACTTTAAGCATCTTAAAAACAATTAAATAGCATTCAATCATACGGAAAGAGAATTGAAACAAGAAAAACATGATATTACGAAACAAAACGAAATAAAACGAAGTAGATTAAAGTGCAACTTACAACGTAAAGTGAATGTAAAAGATGAAGTGAAGAATCACTACAAAGATGACGATGAAAGCTCCAACAAAAATCATGAATCCACGCATGCAAGCTAAAAACCTAATCTAAAAACTCTCAAAATTCTATTCTAACACTTAATTGAAGGTGCAAAATTAAAAGGTGCTTCCTCCCCTCTTGGCCGTGCAATGGGTCTTTATATAGATGCCACAAAACCCTAGAAGAGGAGCTTTCACGCGGCAATTGTAAATCACGGATGGTCCCGACTGTCTGGAGAGGGGGTCGGGACCGTCCAGCTTTTCCTTCATTGCTCTCTTTCATTCTCTTGGTTGGGTCTTTGGGCTAGTCTTTTCCATCGAAGATGAGGTTCGAACCATGACTTTTTCTTCGTCTTCTTGGCCCTCTCCATAGCTATAAACTTCGACATCCTTGCCTTTTTTCCTACAAATAAAACAATAAAAGTATGAGTAATACTATAACACTAAAACTTCAACTTTAATTATTTAAATGCATGAATAAGTGTTGAGTTAGGGAGTTTGTAATTACACTTTTCAAGTGTAATCACACCCCCCAACTTGAACATTGCTAGTCCCTAGCAATGCTTTTTATTAAAATGAAATGCATGATGTTCTTTATTAAAATGAGATGCAACTACTATCCTATTTCTCTTTTCGTTGGAAACACGGCTACACTTAGCTACGTGTAGCAAGCCCTTTAAACCCCTAGGTTCCCCCTAGTGGACGAGTAAGGTCTCGTGAGAGTTTGCAGTGAATCTACCCACAAAATTCTATGGCATGGTCTCAAGTGTCAAAAAGTGATCAAGATCAAAGATGAATTAAGTTCAAGCTCAACAAGTCACAAAACCCAAATATCATGTGTAATTTCCAAGTGCTAAGCATAATGCTTAGACTATTAAAGTAGAAGAAGCATGTGTGCAAAATTGTTTCATTCATTCAACAAGGTCTCAAGAGCATAAATGGAACTAAGTTTTGACTTCAAAAGCTCACAGGATTCCACTCATAGAAAGAAATTCACTCATTCAAGGGTTCACACATTCCTATTAGCATAAAATGCTCTTCTAGTTGCACATAACTCCATGATATATGAATGAATTAAAATGAAACTCAAAGTGGACAGCTCCAAACCATGTTTCAATGCATATGTAAATCACATCACATAACCTACACAATGCCACTACATGCACAATACAAGAGTTGCTTGCTTAGAATCCACTAGGTCTTTGTTTTGGTTGTAACTTGGCCAGGGGTAATGGTTAACAATGGAAGATATGGAAATCAAAGCACATGTCTTAGGATAAAAATATTCAAGTGCACACAAGTCCCAAGCTACCCATTTCCCTTCCAACCCCAAGAAGAACTATAACAAGAAGCTTATTCACTAACTTACAAACTACTCATGGGACATTCTCAATAATTGTAATACAATGCACAAGTCCCAAAATTACATAAGCAAAAATGAATGATAGACTTTTTCTTTTCTTTTATTTTTTTTTTCTTTTTTTTTTCTTTTTTCTTTTTTTTTTCTTTTGAAATAATGAAATAAACATAAGCTAAATTCTCCACCTACTATTCTCTCTCAATATGCTCTCAAAAGTTTCAATTCCCAACCCCCACTCACATAACTAACATTGAGGCACTTTTCATAACCCAAAACATGTGAGGGTAAGGCTTAAAAGTGTGTGAACAAGGTTAAGGGACAATATATGAGATGGGAACCAAAGAAAATATATATATATCTATCACACACTTTATTAAAAGGGCTTCAAGTTGGTTCCTAGGGCAATTTCATATCAAGAAAGGATAAAAAAGCTCAAAATGACAAAGAAAGCCTAGCATCATTTTCAAAACTTACAACAACTCATAATGTGCTACATAGATACTCATGTAAGTGTTTGTGATGCAATCGATCCAATGAAATCCAAGGTGAAGAGCAAAAGAAATGTAAGCATGTGCAACCCCTCAAGAAAAGAATATAAGGCTCAAAAGCTCACCATAAAGGGTGTAAGTCTCTACCTAGTCCAAAGATGCTCAAGTAACCAATATCAAATAAATTTTACTCCTAAGCACATAAACTTTCCACCATAATAGTCCAAAAATGCACAAAGTTATCACACACTCCACTTGAATTATGTTTCCTATTAAGGCTTGAACAGAATTCACTATTTACCATCTCACTTAATTTCATAATTAACCAAACCATAAAAGTATCATATCATCATGCGAATTCTACCCCCCAACCTACACTCAACATTGTCCTCAATGTGAAAAAACAAGAAGCATACGTGGCTGCATAGGGTGTGCAATGAGCATGATAAGGATGATGTATATACCCCCCAACCTAAATTGAGAAGAATATGAACATAAATGTAATAATAAAAAGAATAAACGAAATGAAATTAACATAAAAGATAAAGTAAGGTTAAGGAGTACCTCATGTTGTCTTCAATAGAATCAAAAGTTGAGTGATACTCAAAAAGTAGTTGCAATGAAGTAGCAAAATTATCATCTTGGTCCAGTTCATTGTAAACATCACCATCCTCCCTAGACTCAATGTTACTACTTTCATTTTCAAGGACGTCTTCTAGGGGTGGCATATCAAAGTATTCAGAGAAAGAACTTGTTTCAGATTCTATGGTGTCGGTGTCTGTGGCATAAGAGGGGGCATCTAACCACTCATCAACTATAATTACCTCAGCCCATTCCATATCTAAGAGAAGTTGAAGGTCAACTTCATCCCACCATTGGTCATCTAATTGATCAGGTGTGATGAACATCAGTGGTGGATATATATATGGTAAAGGTAGTGAATTGCTTTCTAAGAAATAGTCCTCAGGCCACCATTCCCAGTCAATCTCTGAACTCTCAGACTCGCTACTCTCACTGGATATAAGGGTTAAGGCATCCCACTTACGTTTTCTACTTATGGTACTAAGTTCCCATTGTTTACATTGATTGTTAGTTGGACCATAGATGAAGTACCTGTTCTTTGCAAAAAAATAGGAAAATAAAGTTTAAGAACATAAACAACCCAAAATTTAACATAAGGTAACATCCATAAAAATAAGATAACATGGAAACAAACACAAACTAGAAATATATAAGCATCCCAGTAGTTAAAAGTGAGTAAAGAGTTTTAGGATTACAAATTAAACAAAAAGAAAAGTTCACTCCTAAGCTCTTAAAGAAAGAAACATAAAGTCCATCACTGTGGAGGCGGGGGTGGATGAGATTCTCTGAGATAATCCAAAACACTCTGTAGGAGAAGGCCTTGAGTTTGCTAGCTTTGGTGAATGCGTAGCAGGAGCTGGTGATCAGCTTCTTGATTCTGCTCCATGACACTAATACGTACGGCTAAAACTCCAATCTGATTGGCCAACTCAACATTGGTGACCTCCTCTTGTTCCTCTTGGGGGTGTGAAGATTCCCCCTCTTCCTCCGATTCCTCTACCCTCCTTTTCTTCTTTAACATCAAGCCTCTGGATTTAACATAAGATGTGATATTGAACGGTTGAAGTCCTGAGGTTATGGGTAGGTCATCTGTGATATAAGCTCCTTTCCTTCTAAAGATCTCTGTTAGTGCTCCTCCAAAGGGTAAGGCTGATAGAGTTCCAGGGTGCTCACAGGTATAAGC
This sequence comes from Vitellaria paradoxa, assembly GCA_019916065.1. Taxonomy (NCBI): domain Eukaryota; kingdom Viridiplantae; phylum Streptophyta; class Magnoliopsida; order Ericales; family Sapotaceae; genus Vitellaria; species Vitellaria paradoxa. The sequence goes on along the minus strand of CM034241.1, from coordinate 18,807,360 downwards.
TACTTGGTGCCAAAGATATGAGGGTAAATTGATTGTCATCCCAGTCCCAATGGCATAAATAAGTCTGGCTCTAAGGGGAGTACAATCAGCGGTTCTGTTTTGAGGTAGTAGGTTGGAACAAGAAAACAAGTGCAATGCCCAGTATTTATCTTTCAACACAGATGCAGGTTTCCTATATTCACCACCCCATTCCTGACCCTCTAGTAGGATCTCTGAAACCACAATTGGAAATGGAGGAGTACCCTCAGCTGGATAAGTGAATTCTGGATTGTCAACTCGAGGTAATTGAAATATGAGAGCAAAATCATCAGGTGTGAGTGTAATTTCAACTCCCCTTACCCAATTGATTAGACGTTCTCTACCCTTTCGTCTTATAATTGAGTTAGCTTTGAAATTGGCAAAAAATTCCTTAACCAGATCAACTATACAATAAGCATGAAACTTTGCTACATTAATCCACTGCCTCCCTTCAAAATTTTGTTCAAGTCTGAAGTCACTACGCTTAAACTGATCAATTTGCCAAAAACACTCAATTACCACCGATTTGTTCCCCCATGTATTATCATATTTCTCTTCAGCCTCTTCTTTCCAAAAACGACTCCTATCAAAAGATGGGGTCCCTAATTGTCTATTTGCTGGTTTCTTAGTTCTTGGAGGCATGGGAACTACACAAGTATAAAAACAAAATTCAATGAGTAATTAAGCAATTCCTATGTCCACCCAAGTGCAGTGGCCCTTTCTAATGACAGATATTCATTGAGATCAAAACTAAATTTCACCCAAACAAAATAGACAAATTAGGTGGCCATACATCATCCACCCAAACTAAATTTCACAAATTTAATTCTCTAGGTGGCCATACATCATCCACCCGAGAAGGGTCCATTCAACAATTTTGGTGGCCATGCAACATCCACCATGAATTCAAATAACAAATTCTCAAGGGAAAATTACAAAAATTCAGCAAATAAGCTCAAAATTGGAGAGTTTTTGAACCCTTGGACCCCATTTGTGAACCACGGGTAGGAAGGAACAAATGAGTGAAGAATGCACTTAAGTGAATGAATCACTTCCTATCCTTATTTGGAACTCGAAATAAAGCTTTTTTCGCAAGAAATCTGAACCCTCAAAGCTTGAAAGCTCGGGCATGGAGAATAATGAACAATGAAACTATCTAGGGCTCGAAATGACAAAGTAACATACCTTTGGATGACCAATACTCGAAGAATAAGGGCTGAGAAGGTTGAATCCACCGTCGGGAATGCTTATTTTTTGAGGAGAACACCGAGTAAAGAGGAAGGGCTTGAACGGATTTAGAGTTAGAAGAGAGAAATTAAAGTTTGAGTGACCGAATTGGGACTTTTAGAGGTTGCAGGGTCTCGACCGTCTCGGTAGGGGGTCGGGACCACAGAAAGTTCCTCCCTCAAACATGTATTCGGCCAAGACACTGTGGTCCCGACCGTTTAGAGAGGGGGTCGGGACCATCAAGCAGAAAATTTTTTTTCAGCTAGGCTATTTAAAAACTTAAAACGTCTAGACTCAAAAATAAAAAAAAAAACTAAATTAAAGATAAAATAAAACCTATCCTAACCTACTATTATACACTTAAACTATCTTTCTAATCTCATTCTAATTGAAAGATGGGGGATCCAAAAGATTCCAAATTTCAATTTCGGCCACAAAGTTTTCTAAATATGGTTTGAGGCGATGTCCATTGACTTTGAAGGTGGTGTTATTACGTGGGTTATGGACTTCACACACACTATGTTCGGAGATGGAAAGTATAGTAAAAGGACCGTACCACCTTGATTGGAGCTTGCCCGGGAAGAGATGCAAACGAGAATTGTAAAGCAAGACTTTTTGGCCTATATGAAAGGATTTTCTTGAAATGTGTTTGTCATGTAAAGCTTTCATTCTTGCCTTGGAAATCTTTGCATTCTCAAAAGCATCATTACGCAATTCCTCAAGTTCATTCAGTTGGAGCTTTCGTAAAACATCGGCATGATCCAAATTCTCATTGAAGTGCCGAATTGCCCAATAAGCTCTATGCTCCATTTCCACAGGTAAGTGACAAGCCTTGCCAAAGACAAGGCGATAGGGAGACATACCCAGAGTAGTCTTATACGCCGTTCTATATGCCCATAATGCATCGATAAGACGTAGAGACCAATTTTTGCGTGTTGGATTAACAGTTTTCTCTAAGATTCCTTTAATCTCCCTATTCGCTAATTCGACTTGGCCACTATTTTGAGGATGATACGCGGTACCTACTTTATGGGTCACGCCATAACTCCGTAGCAATACACCTACAGGCCGATTACAAAAATGTTTGCCTTGGTCACTAATAATAGCTCGAGGCATCCCAAAACGTGAAAAGATATACTCCTTTAAGAATTTTATCACTACCCGATGATCATTGGTACGAGTTTCTATGGCCTCTACCCATTTAGAAACATAATCAACGGCCACCAGTATGTACTCATAACCAAAAGATGTAGGGAATGGTCCCATAAAATCAATCCCCCAGTAATCAAAAATTTCCAAAATGATTATGGGGTTTTGAGGCATCTCATTACGCTTGGTTAGAGCTCCTAACCGTTGACATCGATCACACTGAAGGCAATAATCATGAACATCCTTAAACAATGAGGGCCAATAAAATCCGCTTTGGAGGATCTTAGCGGCTGTTTTCTTTGAGGAGAAGTGACCTCCACATGCTAGAGAGTGACAAAACTCAATGACTCTATGGGCCTCATTCTCGAGAATGCAACACCTCACAATTTGATCGGGGCAATATTTGTAGAGATATGGTTCATCCCAAAAGAAACTACGCACTTTTCGTAAGAATTTACCTTTATCGACTTTGGTCCAATGGGAGGGCATCTGTCCGATCACTAAGAAGTTAGCAATGTCTGCATACCAAGGAGGTTGGACCAGTGGGTTGGTGCTAACATGCATGAGATGTTCATCAGGGAATTGCTCATTGATTGGTAGGTCACTGGAGTTGGACGCATGTTGAGGTAGTCTAGACAAATGGTCAGCTTCCACATTTTCAACTCCTTTCTTGTCCTTGATCTCCAAATTAAACTCTTGGAGAAGGAGTATCCACCTAATCAGACGAGGTTTGGCCTCTTGTTTTGAGAGGAGGTATTTCAAAGCCGCATGGTCCGTGAACACTGTGACATGGGAACCTACCAAATATGACCTAAACTTATCAAGGGCAAACACTACCGCTAGAAGCTCTTTCTCAGTGGTGGTATAATTAATTTGAGCTTCATTTAGAGTCTTGCTAGCGTAGTAAATGACATGGGGTTTCCCCTCTTTTCTTTGCCCTAAAACTGCACCCACTGCAAAATCACTGGCATCACACATAAGCTCGAATGGTAGGGACCAATCCGGGCTTTGAATAATAGGTGCGGTGGTGAGCAACTGTTTAAGCCGGTCAAATGCCTCTTGGCATGATGTTGTCCATTCAAATGGAACATCATTAGACAACAATGAACAAAGAAGGACGGGCTAGAGAGCTGAAGGATTGAATGAATCTCCGGTAAAAACTGGCGTGTCCAAGGAATGATCTAACATCCTTCACACATCGAGGGGTAGGTAAATTTTGAATGATATCCACCTTTGCTTTATCTACCTCTATCCCACGACATGACACTATATGCCCTAAAACAATCCCCTGTTGTACCATAAAGTGGTACTTTTCCCAATTTAGCACTAAATTGCTCTCCTCACATCATACTAGCACGTTCTCAAGATTGATCAAGCACTCATCGAATGTGTCTCCATAGACGGAGAAATCATCCATAAATACCTCCAAGAATCTCTCGACCATATCACTAAAAATACTGATTACACACCTTTGAAAAGTCGCGGGTGCATTGCATAGCCCAAATGGCATGCGTCTATACGCGAAAGTGCCAAAGGGGCAAGTGAAGGTAGTCTTTTCCTGATCTTCTAGTGCTATTTCCACTTGATTGTACCCAGAATACCCATCTAGAAAACAATAGAAAGATTTACCTGCAACTCTCTCAAGCACTTGGTCTAGGAAAGGAAGTGGGAAATGGTCTTTCCGGGTCACTGCGTTCAAACGCCTATAATCAATGCACATACACCACCTAGTTTGAGTGCGTTGTGGCACTAACTCTCGTTTCTCATTTTCAACTACAGTGACACCGGATTTCTTAGGAACTACTTGAGTGGGACTCACCCACTTCGAGTTAGAGATGGGGTAAATGATACCCGCATCAAGCAACTTAAGTACCTCCCCTTTCACAACCTCTTTCATATTAGGGTTTAGCCTTCGTTGCATTTGTCTCACCGGTTTAGCATCATCTTCAAGGTATATATGATGAGAACATACTAATGGGCTAATACCTCGAAGATCTGCTATAGTCCACCCTAAAGCCTGGCGATGGGCTTTCAACACTCCCAGCAACCTCTCTTCTTGTGCTCTTTCTAAACTCGCAGACACTACCACTGGAAATGTCTCCCCCTCTCCCAGAAATGCGTACTTGAGTTCACTTGGTAAGGGCTTCCTAGAAGGACATGGAGGGCATTCCATTGAGGGCTTAGGTTTTATCTCAGATGGCTCTATAGGTTCAAATGTTGGTATCCAACCACTAACTGCCATAATCTCATCTCCAGCACCTATAAATTCTCCAATCTCCTTAAAGTTTTCTCCATCTAACATTTCACAATTCTCACTCCTTGCTAAGGCACGCTCTAAGGGGTCCTCAAAGTAAGTCTGCTCAAAGTACTCCTCGCTCAAAGTATGGATCACGTCCACCTCCCTAATATCCTCACATTCTCCTATTTGCTTCCCTACCCTAAAAATATTCATTTCCATGGTCATATTTCCAAAAGAAAGTTTCATGACCCCACTCCTACAATTGATCACAGCATTGGACGTAGCAAGGAAGGGTCTACCAAGGATAACCGGAATAGATTGGGTAGGATTAAGAACTGGTTGAGTATCCAATACGATAAAATCCACTGGGAAGTAGAACTTGTCTACTTGAACTAATACGTCTTCTACCACACCTCTGGGCATCTTGACCGAACGGTCAGCTAACTGTAATGTCACTCTGGTGGGTTTCAACTCACCTAGGCCTAGTTGCTGGTAAACCGTATAGGGCAAAAGGTTGACACTTGCACCTAGGTCAAGCAAAGCTCTCTCAACAATGTGGTTCCCTATGATGCATGAAATGGTTGGACACCCAGGGTCCTTATATTTAGGAGGTATGTCACGTTGGAGTATGGCACTCACTTGTTCTGTCAAGAAAGCTTTCTCCTTGACATTGAGCTTCCTCTTCACGGTGCACATATCCTTGAGAAATCTAGCATAGGAAGGATTTTGCTTAATGGCTTCAAGTAATGGAATGTTGATTCTTACTTGTTTGAAAGTCTCGTAAATTTAGAATTCAACGTCTCATTCTTGCCCTTTGCTAGTCTCTGCGGAAAAGGTGGTCTAGGCATATACTCAACAGGATGGTCAATTGGCCTAACCAAAGGTCCTTCACTAGGTTCCTCCTCACTTTCTTTTTCAGTTTCTCCATTCTCTCTCTCAACCTTTACTCTCACTTTCCCTTTTTCTTTTTCCTCTCCATCACTCACTTTTTCAACCCCCTCACCAGTTTTTGGTTCTATCTTCTCACTCGTGGCATTGACTCTAGGATCGGTGGGTTTTTGAATAATTTTACCACTCCGCAGAGTAGTAACAGCTTGAACTTGCTCATGGGAGTTGGCACTCGAGGTTGACGACTCAGTCATGTTCACCTGGCCTTTTGGATTAGGAAACGGTTGTGCAGGAAGTTTGCCACTTTGAGTGGTGCTCATGGCCTGAGTTAACTTAGAAACTTGGCCCCTAATATCATCAAATGACTTAGACACTTGTCCTTTAAAATCATCAAAGGACCTAGACAAATTATCATTGATCATCATTTGATGTTGCATAAATTGTTGAACAGATTCCTCAAAGGATCTCTTCTGGGGAGGTTGGTATGCAACAGGATTGGGTTGTTGATATTGGGGTGGCGGTAAAAAGGGTTGGAATGGTTGGCTTTGATTATCGTTTTTCAACCCAAAGCCTGGAGGATTTTTCCATCCCTGAGGGTAAGCATTGGGGTGTTGATTTCCCCCTTGATATTTAACATTCCCACCTTGTGAATAGGGAGTGTTACCCTGACCTCTATTTTGGAATGGTTGGTTCTGTGTGTTATTAGCATACACATTCCCATAAGCTACTTCCTTAAGTAAAGGAAGCTCTGGACATGAATTGGGGTCATGTCCTACTTGGTCACATGCCCTACACACCATTTGTACTTCCACCAACTTTTCTTTGTTCTTAAGTTCAAGGGAATCTAACATATGTTGTAATGCAGATATTCTAGCACTTAGATCATCCCTCTCACTTAACATCAACGAACCACTAGATGTGGGATTCCTATGCTCTAAAGAAGAAGGTGGTCCTATTTCCCAATCATTAGAATCCTCGGCCACCATATCAAAGAATTCCATCGCCTCTTCCGCAGTCTTATCGAACAGGGTACCATTACACATGGTAGAAACTAATTGCTTAAGACTGGGAGTTAGGGATTCGTGGAAGATGCTGACTAACCTCCATGATTCATAACCATGGTGAGGACAAGCCATCAAGAGGTCCTTAAACCTTTCCCAGGCTCGACAGAAATTCTCAATAGATTTGCAAGAGAAAGTGGTAATTTGTCTCCTATAGTACTGAGTTTTTTGAGTTGGGAAATATTTCTTAAGAAACTCAGTTTGCATTTCACGCCATGTTCCAATAGAACGTGGACGAAGGGAATTAAGCCAGGACTTGGCTTTGTCCTTTAGAGAAAAAGGAAAGAGTTGAAGACGCACTACTTCCTCATTGACATTATGATCTACACACGTGTTGCTCACTTCCTTGAACTCCCTAAGATGGTTATAGGGATTTTCAGAGTCAAGGCCATGGAAAGTAGGAAGAAGTTGGATAATTCCTGGCCTAAGGTTGAAGTTCCCCCTATTTAATGGTAAGACTATGCATGATGGGGTAGTTTGTCTAGCGGGGTTAAGATGATCTTTTATAGGAGTATAACCCGGAATTTCTTGGGGCTCATTATCCCCATGCACACTCCCTTCCCCTCTTACTTCAGCCATTGAGTGAAAGGAGGATGTGGTAAGTGAAACGGTGGAAAGTGAGGTTGGTGAAAAAAGTTCAGGAAGGTATGAATGATCTTCTAGTTCAGATTCAGCTACGACTACCTTACCTGATCTTAATAGCATATAAGTAGAAAGTCTCTAAAAAAAAAATTTTAAGTTCAATTTTTTTTTTTTTTTTTTTTTTTTTTTTACGAATAAGAAATTAACTAAAAAAACTTGAAAACAATCCTAAAAACTAAAATTTGGCTCCCCGGCAACGGCGCCAAAAACTTGACCGACCCTAAAAAGTGTTTCGGGTTCTACCTCTCAAGTGCAAGAGGGCAGTCGTAGTTTTAAAACTCGGTGAGTCTGAGGTCGAATTCACAGGGAGCCTAATGTTATTTAGTTTCTAAGATGTGAAAGGAATTCTAAAAACTAAGGGAAAGCAAGTTTGGAAATTCAAGTTTACTAAGTTCTAAAGTTCAACAAAATTAAAGATGAATTCGATTTCAATTAATTAAGATTAAAATAAATAAGAAAATCTGAATTTCAATGAGACTTAAGTTAGATAGCGAAAAATTAAAATAAAATTAATAAAGCAATTATAACTAAAACTAAGTTGGATTTTAATTCAATAGGAATAAAGATCTTGATCCAACGTCAAGTCCGGGTAGTTCACTACTTTGCCTTGGGGTGTGTTTGTTTGAAGAACAGGGTTTAATTTGAAAAGTTTTAAAAATGTTATAATCAAAGGTCAGTACCAGTGATCTCAAGCGGATATGGTTAAAGACCTTTGTTTCCTTGGTTTTTCAATTAAAAAATTAATAAAAATCTAATTTTTAAGACTATTCGAAAGTATTTGAAGATTGGTTACTAAAATCCATACCAGTGATCTCACACGGATTTGGTTAAGGATTTTCGTATTCGAATGTTTTCGAAATAGAAAAAAAAATAGATTTGTAAAAGGTAAATCCCTTCGCGAAAGGTTTTGCAACCTACGCGAAGGGTTTCGTAACCTACGCGAAAGGTTTCGTAACCTACGCGAAAGGTTTCGTAACCTACGTGAAGGGACTACGAACACCCCAAGGCTTTTCGTGAATGATTGCACTTGAAAAGTGCTATTACAAACTCCACTTTTATATAACTTTTGATGCATTTAAGTAGTTTATTTTGAATTTTTATTATTATTTTCTTAATTGCAGGTAAAAGGGTAAAATAAGTGAGATTAGCAATGATGAAAGTGGCCGCCGAGGAGAGAAAAAGGGTCCGAAGTTCTAGATGGTTGAAGTGGTGTGCAGCTGAAGTTTCAGCTTGACACTCTGTCAGTATTTAGACCATATCTTCTCACTCACAACTCGGATTGACCTGATTCTTTTTGGGTTGGAAAGAAGACTCAAAGGGCTACAACTTTCGTGCTTTAGCCGAAGCCTGAATCGATCGTTTTCGAGGTCAAAATCGCAGTGGAAGTTGAGGACAGAAAGCTGTCAGAAGCAGCAAACGAGAAGCAGAACTTGAAGAACAAAGTTTCTGTGGTCCGGACCACCTGCCAAACGGTCCGGACCACAGTGTGTTATGCGCGCGCGGCTTCACTCCGTCTTTTAGGGTTTTCTTTACAACTTCTTTATAACATCTGCTACATGGCGGACCCAAGGAGAGCCCTAGTTTTAGTTCTACATACTTTAGGAACCTCTTTTTCATATTTTCAGATACTTTGAGAGTTTTAGAATAGTTCTTTTTGGAGAGTTTTCAATTACTTGTCTTGTTTATGGAGTTGTTCGATGTTTGGTTGTTCTTCGCTGCACTGCTCTTTCATTACGTAGTTTCAGAGTTGCTTGCCGTGTAAGTTGACTTTCGTTTCGTTAATTTAATATATGATTTATTATTTTCTAGTGGTAGATCTAATGTTTATGCTTTCGTTTATTGCTTTCGTTTTGTTTAAAATCATGCTAGCGTAGAAACCCTAGTTCTTGATTCAACGAATCAAGAAAGGGTAGTTTACTCTGATCTATGGGATGTACGTAGACCCTTCGCATGGTTTGCGAAAGCTCATGCGAAGGGATCTACACTTTTTAAAACCTAATTCAGTTCTTTCAAAAACTTTCGAAAACTGAAAACCTTTGACTATATTCTCTGTAATCACTGGTAAGGGTTTTCGATTAAAATTTTCTCAATAATTTTGAAGAACTGAAAATTCAGATTTTGAATCCTAATTTGAATTAGTTTATTTCAGAAACATTCGAAAACGAAAATCTTTGACTATATTCTCTGTAATCACTGGTAAAGGTTTTCGATTAAAACTTTCTTAATAATTTTGGATAAACTAGAAGAATTGGATTTGAATCCGAATTCGAATAGGATTGTTTGAAAACCCTTCGAAAACAGGAGTTTTTGACTATATTCTCTGTAATCACTGGTAAAAGCTTTTGATTAAAACTTTCTCAATAATTTTCGAATAAATCCTAATTTAGGTTTTAACATAAGTATTACAACTCATCCCATAGTGAAGACGTAAACTACCCGGAATTGATAGTTGGATCAAGGACTTCTTAAATTTATTTGCTTATTAATCGAATTGTCTTTGTTTGATTTAATTGAAGTATTTACATTATAGTTTTTTATTAGATTATTTTGAAGCGCATTTAAATTAGGAAAAATTCGTTTAGCTAATATTTTATTCCTTGAATCAAAAATCAAATTTAAATTGCTAGAATTTTGGTAATAGGTTGTTAAGTTAGTTTTAGTTTACATTTTGAACTTGCAAAACCCTAGGAATTAGTTTTAATTAATCTTCAAACTTAGTTTACATTCAAATTTAGGATTCCATTATAACCTAGAAACTAAATAATCATAGGCTCCTTGTGAATTCGACCTCGGACTCACCGAGTTAAAACTACACCGCACACCATTGCACTTGGGGGTTAATTAGCACTGCACTATTTACGAGCGGTCCAGTTTTTGGCGCCGTTGCCGGGGAGCCAAATTTTAGTTTTTAGGTTGTTTCTATTTTAAGTTAATTTTCTTTTTCTAAAAAAAAAATTAAAAAAATTAAAAAAAAAAAAAAAACCTTTTTGATCCAAATTAGTATTCTGTGGTCCCGACCGTCTACACTCTGGTCCGGACCACAGTACCCTTTCTCTGATTCTTTTCCTAGCTTATGAGCAATTGGATTCGAGGGGAAGACGGTAGATTACAGCGTCCTGATTCCTTAGCTGTTCCTTTAGAATTAGAGTCCTCTTTAGGAGAAAACTCAAACTCCTAGAATTCTTACTCCACCATTAGAAATGGCTGCTGAAGATCAAGCTGTCGCAGCAAGACAATCCTTGAGAGATATGTTGCAGCAGAATAGGCATACTCCTGAATCCTGCATAGTTTGGCCTGTAAACCAAACTTTTCACTTTAAACCAGGGATGATCCAATTGTTACCTACTTTCCATGGGATGGATTCTGAGAATCCATATGACCACTTAACTCGCTTTAGGAACATTTGTGTCACTATAAAGGATCAAGGATGCCAAATAGAGCTGGTATTTCTTAAGTTATTCCCATTTTCATTGCAAGATAAGGCTGCTAGATGGTTTGAATTCCTACCATCTAATTCCATTCGCACCTGGGATGAAATGCAAGCCAAATTCTTAAAGAAATTTTTCCCACCTAATAGAACTGATGCAATTCAGCATCAGATTCTGAACTTCGCTTCACAACATGGTGAGACATTCTACCAAAGTTGGGAGAGGTTTAAAACTCTCTTACATTCCTGTCCTCACCATGGATTTGAAGTCTGGCGTCTAGCGAGCATCTTCTACGGAGCCCTGACACCACAATTGAAACAATTTGTGGAAACAATGTGCAATGGGCAGTTTTACGATAAAACCCCTGAAGAAGCTTATGAATATCTTGAATTCTTAGCTGAAAATGCACAAACTTGGGATACCACGGGACCTCAGAATACTCAGAATATTAATGGTACTCCTATTCGAGGTTTGCATCACTTAAGTGAAACCGATGATCTTAAGGCAAAACTAGCAACTCTGACCCGAGAAATAGAGACCCTTAAGATTAAAAAGGACACACCTATAGTTAAAGAACCCATAGCAAATGTCTATTGCGTAGCTTGTGATAGCCAATCTCATAGAACGGATGATTGTCCTAGTATGCCCCTGTGTAGAGAAGTCGTGCAAAATCAGCTATCTAGTGAACTTCCTATCCATGCAATAAACCAATACCGACCTCCATATCGTGGACAGAATTTGGGAGGAAATCCCTATTCTGAAACATATAATCCGGGTGTGAGGAACCATCCAAATTTTAGTTGGAGAAATGATGGAGCAGCTCAAATGCCACAATCTTATCACCCTCCACCTCCTCCAAATCCTCAGGTTTCAGTCACTAATCCAGGATTGCCTCAGAATGTGGGACCTTCTCATACTCCATATATTCCCCCAAATAAGAGGTCCACAGAAGAAACACTTCAACAATACATGAACACACAATCCACACTTTGGGCTCAAAATAATAGAACTTTGGACGACATTAGGGGACAGTTGACTCTTTTAACCCAAACGTTGACTACACAACCTAAAGGTCAATTCCCTGCTCAACCACGTCCAAATCCAATTGCCCAAGTGAAAAATGTTGAAGGGTCTTCCAATATGCCCTGGCAATATTGAGCAGGTACAAAACATCACGACGCTTAGGAGTGGTAAAACTATAGATAAAACCATTCACCCTAAGATGGTTGAGGTTAGGGAAGAGTTAGAACCTAAGCGGATGTCGGAAGATAATAGGAGGGAAGGAAAACAACCCATAGGCATGGAAGAAGAAAAATCTAAGAGGGAAGAGGAATCTAAGAAAGAGAAGAGTGAGGAAGAAAAAGGGGAGAATCAAAAGGAAAAAGAATCTATCTTAGTGCCTAGGGAGTATATCCCTAAAGCACCATTTCCCCAAAGGTTCTTGAAAGCTAAGAGAGAAGCTCAAGCAGCTGAATTGCTAGAGGTTTTTAAACAAGTAAAAATCAATATACCTCTTTTAGATGCAATTAAGCAATTCCCTTCTTATGCCAAATTCCTTAAAGAGTTATGCACTGTGAAGAGGGGTTTAAATGTTAAAGAAAAAGCATTTCTCACTGAGCAAGCAAGTGCCATAGTACAATGTCGTACTCCCCCTAAATATAAAGACCCAGGATGTCCTACAATATCTTGTTATATAGGGAAGTATTATATTAGTAGAGCACTGCTTGACTTAGGAGCGAGTGTGAATTTGCTCCCTTACTCAGTGTACGAGCAATTGGGTTTAGGTGAGTTGAAGCCTACCCGTGTGACTTTGCAACTTGCAGATAGATCAATTAAAGTCCCACGAGGTATAATTGAAGATGTACTGGTACAAGTGGAAAATTTTTATTTTCCAGTGGATTTCATAATCCTAGATACTCAACCACTTACCAGTTTATCTACACCTGATCAAACACCAGTAATTCTAGGACGACCATTCTTAGCAACTTCGAATGCTTTGATTAATTGTAGGAATGGATCCATGAAAATGACTTTTGGTAACATTGAATTTGAAACGAATATCTTTCATGTTACCAAACAACCAAAAGAGGTGCCTGATATACAGGGGGTAGATGTAGTAGAATCTATAGTCCAGGATTACGTGGACCATGAATTTGTCAAGGATCCTTTAGAGAAAGCTATTCGCTTTAGTGAGGAGAATTTGAATTCCATGATATCAAACCAACAGGTAGTTTGCATTGATTTTTTAGGTGTTGAGGGGATACTAGAAAACACTCAACCACATTCCATGTTCACATATGCAAATAATCTTGGGCCTTATTTGTGGTTCAAAGATCACTACAAGGTCATACATTCTCCAGCGTTCTCTACACTAGGAGCATACTCATTCTTGGCACCTCCTAGACTCGAGAAGAATATTTTATTCCTAAAGCTATTTGGTAAGGCTTGGAAAAGATTAGGAGTTGGATAGTATATTTTTTGCATTAACCCTTGTATATTAGTAGATTAGATTTTATTTATTTATTTATTTTTGTTTTCTTTCTGCCTAGATTAAATTTTAATTTTCTTTTAGTTTACTTTTATTTGTTTATTCTAACATTTTATCTCGTAGAAGTTTTATTTTTCTGTTAGTACAATTTAATTCAAAGGAATAAAGTGCCCAAGTTCTTTTATTTTCTTCAAATAAGGAAGCTCTTGAGGTAATATCCTTCCTCTCCCTTTTATTTAGTTTTGCACTTCTAATTGGTACTTCACATATATAATTGTTCTTGTTGGGAGTGCTGTAGAATCTAAGTTGGGGGGATGTATTGGGTGATGCCTTAAGTGGCTTGAATAATGGGTGCATGCTTGGTTTAATTTGTGCTTTGTTCTTATTTGTGCCTTTGTTGTTATTGTTTCATGCTCATCATCATGCTCACTATTGCACACTACAGACCCACATATGCATCATGGTTCTCACATTGAGGACAATGTGAATTTTAAGTTGGGGGGTAGGGTTCGCATGATGACCTTTTGTGCCAAAATTGTAAAAATTTAAAATTTTTGAGCATCTTTAAGCATAAATACATGAATTTAGCACATTTGTACCTACATGTCATCCTTTCTTTCTGGTTTGGTCGATTGTGGAATTAAGTGAGAAAGTGATGAATGAGTTTTGTTCAAGCTTTAATAGGAAACTTAGTTCAAGTTGATTGTATAATGACCTTGTGCATCTTTGACTATCAATAGGAAGAGTTTATGTGCTTAGGAGTTGACTTTCTTTAACATTGGTTAATTGAGCATTCTTGGACTAGGTAGAGACTTATACCCCTTAATGGTGAGCTTTTGAGCCTATTATTCTTTTCTTGAGGGGTTGCACATAATCACAGCTCTTTTATTCTTCACTTTGGTTTCCAATGCACCAATTGCATCACACACACTTGCATTAGTTTCACTTGGCATATTATGAGTTGTTGCAAGCTTTGAACATGATGCTAGGCCTTCTTTGCTATTGTTGGGCCTCTTTATCCTTTCTTGGTTATGAATTATCCTAGGAACCAACTTGAAGCCTTTTAAATAAAGTGTGTGATATATTTATATATATTTTTTCTTGGTTCCCACCTCATATATTGTCCTTTAACCTTATTCACACACTCTAAGCCTTACCCTCACATGTCTTGGATTGTGAAAGTGCCTTAATGTCAATGATGTGAATGGGGGTTGGGAATGGAAATTTTTAAGAGCATATTGAGAGGAAATATTGGGTGGAGAATCTAGCTGATGTATTTTCATTATTTCAAAAAAAAGAAAAAAAAAAAGGAAAAAAAAAGAAAAAGAAAGAAAAAAAAAGAAAAAAAAAAGAAGAAAAAAAAAAAGGATTGCCATTTCTTTTTGTTCGTGTAATTCTGGGACGTGTGCATTGGATTGTGATTATTGAGAATGTCCCATGAGTCGTTTATTAGTTTGTGAATAAGCTTCTTGTTGTAGTTCTTGTTGGGTTTGGAAAGGAATTGGGTAGTTTGGGACTTGTGCGCACTTGAGCATCTTTATCCCAAGACATGTGCTTTGATTTCCATATCCTCCATTGTTAACCATTACCCCTGGCCAAGTTACAACCAAAACAAAGACCTAGTGGATTCTAAGCAAGCAACTCTTATATTTTGCATGTAGTGGTCTTATGTAGGTTGTGTGGTGTGATCTCTTACATATGCATTGGAACATAGTTATGAGCTGTCCACTTTGAATTTCATTTCAGTTCACTCACTTATTTGTGGGGTTATGTGCAACTAGGTCAGCATCATATGCTAATAGGTGTGTGTGAACCCTTGATGAGTGAATTCCTTTTTTATGAGTGGTACCTTGTGAGCATTTGAAGTCAAAACCTAGCTCCATTTATGCTCTTGCAACCTTGTTGAATGAATGAAACAATTTTGCACACATGCTCTTTCTACTTTGATAGTCCATGCATTAATGCTTAGCACTTGGGAATTACACATGATATTTGGGTTTTGTGACTTGTTAGGCTTGAACTTGATTCATTGTTGATCTTAATCATTTTTTTAACACTTTGAGACCATACCATAGAATTTTGTGGGTAAATTCACTGCAAACCCTCACGAGACCTTACTCGTCCATTAGGGGGAACCTAGGGGTTTAAAGGGCTTGCTGCACGTAGCTAAGTGTAGCCGTGTTTCCAACGAAAAGAGAAATAGGATGGTAGTTGCATTTCATTTTAATAAAGGGCATTGCTAGAGACTAGCAACGTTCAAGTTGGGGGGTGTGATTACACTTGAAAAGTGCTAATTACAAACTCCACATTTTGATACTCATTGATGCATTTAAGTAGTTAATTTCAAAGTTTTATCGTTATTTTATTATTTATAGTGTTTATTCTCTTAATTGCAGGTAAAAGGGGAAAATACGTGAGATTAGCAGTGTTGAAAGTGGCTTCCGAGGAGGAAAAAATGGTCCAAAGTTCAAGATAGTTGAAGTGGTGTGCAGCTGAAGTTCCAGCTCGACACCTTGTCAGTATTTAGACCATAACTTTTCACTCACAACTCGGATTGACCTGATTCTTTTTGGGTTGGAAAGAAGACTCAAAGGGCTACAACTTTCGTGCTTTAGCCGAAGCCTGAATCGATCGTTTGCGAGGTCAAAATCGCAGTGGAAGTTGAGGACAGAAAGCTGTCAGAAGCAGCAAACGAGAAGCAGAACTTGAAGAACAAAGTTTCTGTGGTCCGGACCACCTGCCAAACGGTCCGGACCACAGTGTGTTATGCGCGCGCGGCTTCACTCCGTCTTTTAGGGTTTTCTTTACAACTTCTTTATAACATCTGCTACATGGCCGACCCAAGGGAGCCCTAGTTTTAGTTCTACATACTTTAGGAACCTCTTTTTCATATTTTCAGATACTTTGAGAGTTTTAGAATAGTTTTTTAGAGAGTTTTCAATTACTTGTCTTGTTTATGGAGTTGTTCGATGTTTGGTTATTCTTCGCTGCACTGCTCTTTCATTACGTAGTTTCAGAGTTGCTTGCCGTGTAAGTTGACTTTCGTTTCGTTAATTTAATATATGATTTATTATTTTCTAGTGGTAGATCTAATGTTTATGCTTTCGTTTATTGCTTTCGTTTTGTTTAAAATCATGCTAGCGTAGAAACCCTAGTTCTTGATTCAACGAATCAAGAAAGGGTAGTTTACTCTGATCTATGGGATGTACGTAGACCCTTCGCATGGTTTGCGAAAGCTCATGCGAAGGGATCTACACTTTTTAAAACCTAATTCAGTTCTTTCAAAAACTTTCGAAAACGAAAACCTTTGACTATATTCTCTGTAATCACTGGTAAGGGTTTTCGATTAAAATTTTCTCAATAATTTTGAAGAACTGAAAATTCAGATTTTGAATCCTAATTTGAATTAGTTTATTTCAGAAACATTCGAAAACGAAAATCTTTGACTATATTCTCTGTAATCACTGGTAAAGGTTTTCGATTAAAACTTTCTTAATAATTTTGGATAAACTAGAAGAATTGGATTTGAATCCGAATTCGAATAGGATTGTTTGAAAACCCTTCGAAAACAGGAGTTTTTGACTATATTCTCTGTAATCACTGGTAAAAGCTTTTGATTAAAACTTTCTCAATAATTTTCGAATAAATCCTAATTTAGGTTTTAACATAAGTATTACAACTCATCCCATAGTGAAGACGTAAACTACCCGGAATTGATAGTTGGATCAAGGACTTCTTAAATTTATTTACTTATTAATCGAATTGTCTTTGTTTGATTTAATTGAAGTATTTACATTATAGTTTTTTTTTAGATTATTTTGACTGCGCATTTAAATTAGGAAAAATTCGTTTAGCTAATATTTTATTCCTTGAATCAAAAATCAATTTTAAATTGCTAGAATTTTGGTAATAAGTTGTTAATTTGTTTTAGTTTACATTTTAAATTTGCAAAACCCTAGGAATTAGTTTTAATTAATCTTCAAACTTAGTTTACATTCAAATTTAGGATTCCCATTATAACCTAGAAACTAAATAACATAGGCTCCCTGTGAATTCGACCTCGGACTCACCGAGTTAAAACTACACCGCACACCCTTGCACTTGGGGGTTAATTAGCACTGCACTATTTACGAGCGGTCAGTGAACTACCCTTTCTTGATTCGTTGAATCAAGATTAAGGTTTTACGCTAAAACTACTTTAAGCATCTTAAAAACAATTAAATAGCATTCAATCATACAGAAAGAGAATTGAAACAAGAAAAACATGGTATTACGAAACAAAACGAAATAAAACGAAGTAGATTAAAGTGCAACTTACAATGTAAAGTGAATGTAAAAGATGAAGTGAAGAATCACTACAAAGATGACGATGAAAGCTCCAACAAAAATCATGAATCCACGCATGCAAGCTAAAAACCTAATCTAAAAACTCTCAAAATTCTATTCTAACACTTAATTGAAGGTGCAAAATTAAAAGGTGCTTCCTCCCCTCTTGGCCGTGCAATGGGTCTTTATATAGATGCCACAAAACCCTAGAAGATGAGCTTTCACGCGGCAATTGTAAATCACGGATGGTCCCGACCGTCTGGAGAGGGGGTCGGGACCGTCTGAAGTTTTTAACTTTCTGTGGTCCCAACCGTCTGGAGAGGGGGTCGGGACCGTCCAGCTTTTCCTTCATTGCTCTCTTTCATTCTCTTGGTTGGGTCTTTGGGCTAGTCTTTTCCATCGAAGATGAGGTTCGAACCATGACTTTTTCTTCGTCTTCTTGGCCCTCTCCATAGCTATAAACTTCGACATCCTTGCCCTTTTTCCTACAAATAAAACAATAAAAGTATGAGTAATACTATAACACTAAAACTTCAACTTTAATTATTTAAATGCATGAATAAGTGTTGAGTTAGGGAGTTTGTAATTACACTTTTCAAGTGTAATCAGAAAGCCTTAGTGAATAATGAGCAAGTAGATTTCCTAGCTGATTGTGACTTGGAGAATTGTGGGGGAGGAGAATTGGAGGAAATGAAAAATTCAATGCTATTGGTGAATCAGTGGAGACCATCTGTTGAGTCTTTAGAGCTGCCCATAGTCAAGCCTCTGTCATTTTTGGACCAGCCACCAAAACCTGAGAGAAAACCCCTACCAAGTGACTTGAAGTATGTTTTTTTGGGTGAGGGAGAGTCCTATCTAGCTGTCATTTCATCTCAGCTGAGTTTAGACCAAGAAAATAGACTTGTGGAAGTCTTGAGAAAGCATAGAGGAGCTTTGGGCTGGACTATAGCAGATCTGCAGGGAATAAGTCCATTGATTTGCACTCATAGAATATTTTTGGAGGATGAGGCCAAGCCTATTAGGCAAATGCAAAGGAGACTCAACCCCAACATGAAAGAGGTTGTTAGAGGGGAGGTAATCAAGCTTTTGGATGCTGGAATTATCTACCCCATCTTAGATTCTAAGTGGGTCCAACTCAGGTAGTGCCTAAGAAATCTGGAGTGACTGTGATTAAGAATGAAAAAGAAGAATTAGTTCCAATGCGCATCCAAACAGGATGGCGCATGTGCATAGATTATAGAAAGTTAAATGCAGTCACAAGGAAAGATCACTTCCCTCTTCCATTCCTAGATCAGGTATTGGAAAGAGTGGCAGGGCATGCATTTTACTGTTTCTTGGATGGTTACTCTGGGTATAATCAGATTGAGATTGCATTGGAGGATCAGGAAAAGACCACATTCACTTGCCCATTTGGCACATTTGCATATAGGCGTATGCCTTTTGGTCTTTGCAATGCTCCTGCAACATTTCAGAGATGTATGATGAGTCTGTTTGGTGATTTTGTAGAGAGATTCCTTGAAGTCTTTATGGATGACTTTTCAGTATATAGCAGTGACTTTGATACATGTTTGGGAAATTTAGAGAAAGTTTTGATTAGATGTGAGGAGAAAAACTTGGTTTTGAACTGGGAAAAATGCCACTTTATTGTAACTCATGGAATTGTCCTTGGCCACATAGTGTCTTCTAGGGGGATAGAAGTAGATAAAGCCAAAGTGGAAATCATTCAAAAACTTCCTACCCCTAGATGTGTTAAGGATATCAGATCATTTCTAGGCCATGCTGGGTTTTATAGAGGGTTCATTGCATCATTCAGTGCCATTGCTAGACCTTTGTGCAACCTTCTATCCCAGGATGTTCCCTTTGATTGGACACCATAGTGTCAGGCCTCATTTGATAGACTTAAGAGTTTGCTCACCTCCGCTCCCATTATGCAGCCACCAGACTGGACTTTACCATTTGAAATCATGTGCGATGCTAGTGATTGTGCCATTGGTGCAGTGCTAGGACAGAGGAGGGATAGGAGGCCACATGTATTGTACTATGCTAGCAAAACCCTTAGTGAAGCACAAAGGAATTACACTACTACTGAGAAAGAGTTACTAGCAGTAGTATATGCCTTGGACAAGTTCAGATCATACTTGGTAGGTTCCCATGTCATAGTATATACTGACCATGCTGCTTTGAAGTATCTCTTGACCAAACCTGATGCTAAGCCTAGACTTATTAGATGGATTCTTCTACTTCAAGAATTTGATTTAGAAATCAAGGACAAAAAAGGAGTTGAAAATGTAGTTGCTGATCACCTTTCTAGACTCCCACATCAGGATTTAGCATCTTTTGATTCTCCCATCAATGAGACATTCCCTGATGAGCAGTTGTTCCATATAGACTCTTCTGAGGTACCTTGGTTTGCAGATATAGCCAACTACCTAGCTTCAGGTATTGTGCCTTCTCACTGGACCATGTTGGATAGAAGGAAGTTCTTTAGGAATGTGAGACACTTTTTCTAGGATGACCCTTATTTGTTTAAATATTGCCCAGATCAGGTGATTAGGAGGTGCATACCTGAGAGTGAGTCCACCAGTGTCATTGAGTTCTGTCACACATTAGCTTGTGGAGGACATTTTTCTGCTAGGAAGACTGTGGCTAAAATTTTGCAATGTGGATTGTATTGGCCAACCATGTTCAAAGATGTGTATGCATTTTGTGTTGCTTGTGATAGATGCCAGAGACTTGGTAGCCTCACTAGGAGGAACATGATGCCCCTTCATCCCATTTATGTGCTTGATATCTTTGACTATTGGGGTATGGACTTCATGGGCCCATTTGTGAGTTCCTTTGGTTATGAGTACATTCTAGTGGCCGTAGATTATGTCTCAAAGTGGGTAGAGGCTATTCCAACAAAGACCAATGACCATAGAGTGGTTATCAAATTTTTGAAAGAAAATGTGTTTTCCAGATTTGGGATGCCTAGAGCAATGATAAGTGATAGGGGAACACATTTTTGCAATAGACATGTTGGTTTTTTGATGAAGAAGTATGGGGTGTTACACAAGGTTGGAACATCTTACCACCCCCAAACAAGTGGATAAGCTGAATTAGCTAATAGGGAAATCAAAAGAATCATTGAGAAAATAGTGAACCCCACAAGGAAAGATTGGTCTTTGAAATTGGTGGATGCACTGTGGGCTTATAGGACTGCATTCAAGACCATCTTAGGAATGTCCCCTTATAGATTGGTATATGGAAAAGCTTGTCACTTACCAGTGGAGTTGGAACACAAGGCCTTTTGGGCAGTGAGACATTTTAATGAGAGCATCACTGAATCTGGTTTTCAAAGAAAATTGCAACTTAGTGAGCTGGAAGAGATTAGAAACGATGCATATGAGAATGCCAAGATTTCTAAGGATCGAGTAAAGAAGTGGCACGATGCACACATCAGTAGAAGAGAGTTTTTTGTGGGACAAAAAGTGTTGTTATATGATTCTAGATTGCATCTGTTTCCAGGAAAGCTTAAATCAAGATGGACTAGTCCTTTTGTAGTCAAGAATGTGACAGAGTTTGGGCTATTGACATTGAAAACCCAAGTTCAAAGAATGTTTTCCGGGTGAATGGACAGAGACTCAAGGAGTATCATGAGAATTTTGTTGCTGAAGTAGAGAGTTGGGATCTCGAAGATCCCCCAAATTCTGTTTGAATGAAGGAAGAATTCTGATTTTGTATCATAGTAGTGTAGGTTCTGTTATGCTTTTGATTTTTTATTTTCTTTTGTTTTTGTAAAAAAAAAAAAGAAGTTGTATATGGTTATTGCTAACCTTCAGTTTTCAGCTGCAAGTAGTACTCAACTGAGGAAGTGAAGAATCTGCTTGATGAAAAGAATCTATTCAAATCTGATGTGATCAGTTGCAATTGCAACTGCAGCTGTGATCATGCAGTAGCTGGACTGAATGCCTTGCCACTGCTGAAATGTGAGCTTGGAACAAGTTGGTGGGGAATTGGTCACAGCAGCTGATGATCAGCTTTCAATTCTTAGTAATAAGTTGAATTTTCATTCACAATCTCCAGGTATGTTACTTCCCCAACCTTTCTTTAATTTGCTGGTTTAATACATTAAGGACAATGCATGATTTTAGTTGGGGGGGACACAATCTGAGTTTGTGGATGTGAATAGTGTTTTTACTGAAATTTGCTGAATTGAGTGATTGGATATGATCAGAATGTTTTGAATATGATTTCGAATTGTTTGAATTGAATTAAGATCATGCTTATGTTAGTTTGAGTTTGCATATGTTGAAAATTAAAAAAAAAATTTGAAAATTTGAAAAATTGCAAAACTTCTTCTTGAATTAGTTGTCTTTTGAAATAATTTTCGAATCCTAGCTGTTGGCAAATCTTAATTTGAGTATTCTTAAGAAATGGGGGAAGAATTTCTGGTTTTCTGGACACTGGAATTGCAAATTGCTGATAACCTGTATTCGAATATGGGTCTGGGTATTCGAATATGATGTCGGTTTTAAATCCTGTATATACCCGTGAGTGGCCCCATTCAAGTTCCTGTTCTATTCGAATACGAGCCCTGGTGCCCAAAACCTTGAAACCTTCACCATTCCACATCTTATTCCAATCCTCAACTTTCAGATTATCTGAGTGTGATTTTGAGTTGACATTGAAAGGAAGATTCAGATACAGAGCTGCGATTGAAGAAACTAGGGCTTACAGCTTTGGAAAATTTCTGATAAAGGGTTGAGAATCAATTGAAGCAAGATGCCACCAAAGAGGATGAAGAAGATGGCTTATAAAGGTAAGGCTAAAAGAAGGAGCATGAGGATTTTGAGCCAACATGGTAAGGGTTCTTCACTTGTTGTTCAGGAACCTATAACATATGAACTGTCATCTTCTAAATCAAACCCTAGGTCCTCCTCTAGAGCAGAATCGTTCTATTCTATAGGTAATGAGAGTTTGAATGAGAGACATGATGATCATGTCTCTAATGTTGAAAAGGAAAACTCTGTTGGAGTTCCTGAGAATGTGCCTACTAAGGAGCACACTACTGCTCCTGAGCATGAGGTCCACACCTCTGAAAATGCTCCTAAGGATGAACCTGAAGCACAATCTGACCAAGATCTTTTTGATGAGGATTCTTTTGATAGCTCGAGGTTTTCCAATAAAGCCTCAGAGTTGAAATATAATGAGAATTACAGCAAGAGAGCAGTGTTGAGTGAAAGAGGAATTAAATTGGAGGACTACAATGAACCACCCTATGAATTGTTAGAATTATTTGAGCAAAGGGGCTGTGTGAGAGAGTTTTACTCAAATGCTGAATTGGGTATGGTTCATAGGAGACCTGTGATAAACTCTGAGGTTAGAGGGAAGAAAATCAGTGTGAATCTTGAGAAGATCTCTTTCATAAGTCACTTACCTGTTGAAAGAGTACCCAAATCCACACCTGAACAAAAAGCACAATGGGAAGAGCAATTGCATAAGGACAATTTGGCTAGACTCTTCACAGCCAACCCTCAAGCCCAATGGACCACTGCTAGGATGTCCAAGTCAGGAATTACTCCCAAAAGTAATATCCTTCACATGCTAGTCTGTTCTTCAATTCTGCCCCATGCTTATAAGTCAACCATCACTCTAGAGCAAGCCATGATTATGGGAAAGTTGTTGTTAGGCATTCCCATGGATTTACCTTACCACATCTGGTTGGTTATTTCTCATGTGGTAGAGAAATCAGAATCCACTACTGGGCTGCCTTTTGGAGGTCTAATTACAGAAATAATTCAGCATTTTCTGGGAATAGAGGAAGAGGTAGGAATGGCCACTGTGAAAGCTGCTCCTTTGATAGACAAGACATCTGTGAATAGAAGTCAAGGACAGCTGAAGAAGGCTGCTCCACCTGCAGTAGAGAACAACCAGCAGCAGCCAGCAGAAGAGACTGAAGCAACCCCCATGAGCACAGAGGAGAAATTGAAGTTAATCCAGCAAAATCAAGAAGTACTGATGAGGGAAGTTAGTGAGCTGAGATAGGGGCATCAAAAGCTTATTCGATTGGTGGAGAGCATATTCGAATTGAGCCGAGAAGGAAGAAATGCTTAATTCAGTATTTCAGCCATGATTCAGACTCTTTCGTCCTTGAAACCAGACTTTTGACAGCAAATCTTTAGAATATTTCAAATATGTTTTGTCAACAATAGGATTTGGATTGATGTTCTTGCTGTTTGTTTCTTTTGATTAGGTTTAAGTTGTTTTTTTTTTTACTTTTGCCACCTATGACTTTGAACTTACAACTTGGAATGAATGAAATTTCTGTTTTCTTGGAATTAGTGATGTCATTTGCATAAATTGGATTGAGCTGAGTTGAAGTATGAAATTTTAAGAGTTGTTGTGTTTGCCATGTGTTTTTAAGTTGAAAAGTGTGTGAATGGATTTAGCTTGAGAATTGTTGATCTAACATTTGTCTTGAGGAATGGATTTATGAATGAATAATGTGTTTTATGGATTTCCAGATATAGTGGAGACTTAAAACTTGAAGTGAGATATTTGAGCCTTAAACTTTGTTCATGAGAGACTTACATTTACTCTAACGGCTTTCCAAAAGCTCAAGCTTTTTGCACTTCAAATTCCTTCAATAACTCCACTTATACTATTTTGCTTTGGGTGTTTGTGAAGTAATAGAGGAATGGAACTAGATTTCTGATTCTTAACTTTTATGGTTGAATGGAATGAAATCATAGAAGTGATATTAGGCCATTTTTCTTAACATTTGAGCTTGGAATGCCTTTCTTTGATAAACATGACCATTGTAGCCAAGTTTGAGCCTTATTAGAGCATTCATACTTCTTCATTTTTACCACATAATTCCTTTAACCAAAATGAATGCTCTCTAGCCTTCCCTATGTATTTTGGAATGCACTGAAAATAGAAATGAAGGTTAGTGGACTGAATTGTGGGATTTGGAGGTGAGAAGAAAGAAAAATGTATGGAATGAGGAAAAAGAAAATGTTAAGGGAAATGGATGATAAAAAGAAAATCAAAAAGAGGGAAACTGTTTTAATTTTGAAATACATTCACTTGAGGTCATTTTCAATTTCAAAAAAAAAAAAAAAACGAATTGTAGAAGGGTAGAAGAAAGTTTATTTCAGTGTTCCAAATCAGTTTTTGAATTCCTTATCCTTTCCTTCTATTACCTTATTAAACCTCATGGCCCCATTACAACCCATTGCAAGTCCTAATTGATCTTTGGAAGAATTTTCATTCAATTGTGGAATTTAGGAATTAGGGAATCATGGTGAAAATTCTGAAATTACTTTGCTACATCATTCTTTCATGGAGTTATGCCAAGTCCAATTCTTTCTTGAATACATCGTTTTTGACTTGTTGATGCCACCTTCTAGAATTTGATGAACATTTACTCTTAATAAGGGGCATCTTGAGTGAAACCCTGTGTGCTCTATTTTCTTTGGAGTGAATTCCAAGGTGAGATTTGAAGTCAAAACTTGGGAATGAAATGGAATGCAAAGTTCAGAATTAAATGAAGTTCTAAAGATGTATGTTAAGTTGATAGAGCTAAAAGCTGCTATTCATTCACATTCATTTCACACACTTGGCAAGTTTCACATCTCTTATAAAATTTTAAATTTTAAACTTTGCTTATGAAAGTTTTTGTTTATGGTGTTGACTAATTTCATATGAATAACTGAAATGTCATTCAAATTGAAATGGAATTAATGCTTTTGGATTTCTCTCCTATTTCTTCTATTAGAAGCATTACTAGGGACTAGTAATGTTGTAGTTGGGGGGTGTGTGATTGGACATCAATTGTTACATATTTATATATTCAAATTACACTTGCACACATCATAAAAAGATATAAAATCTATGTTTTGTGCAGATTCCATCTCCATATCTCCAAAGTGGAATATGTGTTGATTTCCATCACAAAAACAAGAAATTAAGCTACATTGAGGATGTTGAGAAGAAAGCATGCTACACAGCACATCAAAGGATTGAAGCTATTTCAGAAGAAGAAGAAAATTCAGTTGAAATCAATGCAAAGAGATCAAAATCACTATTCTGGAAATTTCTGCAGCAGAGGATCATATTCGAATATGGTTTTACTGTATTCGAATATAAGCTTCTTCACAGCAATGAATTCCATGTGACCCCAACTTCTCCATGTGATGTAACCTGCAATCCAGGGAGGGCAAATCAGTAAAAAAATAGGAGAAAGAATGAGCTATCATGAGACTACATTTGGTTAGAGGAGAGAGAAGAAAAAAAAGAAAAGGAGAGATAGACACGCAAGAAAAGAGATAAGGTGGGGGGAGAGATTCAGTTTTGGAGAAAGAGGTTTTGAGAGAAAATTTATTGAGAGTTCATAGTTTTACATTTTATTTTCAATTCGACATTGGAGTTTTTTGAGATTTACATTTTGAATTCATTTCAATTTCTGTAATCAGATTTTCAGTTCTGAATCCATTAAATTTTCATTTTCAGTTTGAAATGTCTTCAATTCAGATTTCCATTTCTGTTTTTCTTCTCTTTGAAATGCTCAACTAAGTCTTCTTGGGCCAAGGCAAGGGTAATGCCCTTCCAATGAATCTCAAGTGGCCGAACTTCATGGATTTACTTTGAGTTCTTATGATTATCAAGTCAATTTACAGCTGGGTGTCTTAGAACTCATTGATTCAAGACCCGATTAATCCAAATTTGTATATCCTATTGATGAGTTCATAGGTGTTGCTTAACTTAGAACTCTCATGACATTGTTGTATGTGGGTTGCTAGAATTAGAACTCCTATTGTCCTTAAAATAGGTTATGCACATTGAGTGTTTAATCCATGGTTTGTTTCAATTGAAATTAATTTTCTCAAAAAATTAGCACAAATTGATTTGGTAATTTATAAACTCTTGGCACTTGAAATTCATTCGGGTTGGTATTAAACTTGTCTTGCTCAACCTTTTTATCACTTAATCTTTTAGTTTAAATTCATTTTGCTTTTGGAAAACTAGTTCAAAACCATCAACCAACCAAATCAGATTTTAATTTTCTGTTTCACATTTTTTGTGAGTTGTGTTTTGCCAAATTAATCTCCATTAGAGTCATTCACTTCATTACTCCCTAGATCTCTGTGGAAATGACCTGGGACTTACCAGTTATTTTGTGCTTCAACCACACCTTGC
Organism: Vitellaria paradoxa; assembly: GCA_019916065.1. Lineage (NCBI taxonomy): Eukaryota > Viridiplantae > Streptophyta > Magnoliopsida > Ericales > Sapotaceae > Vitellaria > Vitellaria paradoxa. Next base: position 18,780,711 of record CM034241.1, on the reverse strand, counting down.
ACTTGGGGGAAAACTTGTCTTGATTTACCTTACTTAACATTTTTTTAAAATTTGAATTGATAATCTGAATTTTCATCTGAGCTTTTATTTTGGAGTGAGGTAATTAAGTAAGAACAAGCAATAGGTAATAGGGATTTTAAAGAAATATGATTAGTCACGTAAGTTTTCAAAGTTTTTAAAAGATATAAAATCGATCTAGGAAAACAAGAATCACAACATACAAGTTCTACATTGCATGCGTAGATTCATTCACATCTATCATTCAAATAAGGATCAACCCATAATAATGGGTTGAATTAAGTATAAACTTATGCTAACATGCTAGAAAGAAGAATAAAACAGAAAATAAAGGAGAGAGTTAAGAAAGCAAACTCTATTAAAACGAATTCAGCCATATAATGGTGAAGAACAATTACGTAGTTGCGACTTTAATCCAAACTTTATCACAAACTCATAGAAAAACTCTCTCAAAACTAAGAAAAACTCAAAGAAAATCAACTTTAGAATATGTAAACGGATTGCCAAAAGTCTAATACAGCATAGGTATTTATAGAAAAGCCTAACAAAACCTTAAAGCTGAGGTCTCAAGGATGCTACATCCACACGCAGGGCTGCCGTTTGAACGCCAAAAGGTAATGCTAGCTTTTACTTTTCAACTTTTAGACTTCCAGGGTTCTAGGAGTTGGCATTCGGATGCCATTTCGATGCTAGAAGACAGTGTTTAGCTTCAACATTAAATTGTAGCCCTTTGAGTCTTCTTTTTTATCCAAAAAGAATCGCATCAATCGGAGTTATGAGTAAAAAGTTATGGCCAAAACACTGACAGGGTGTCATGCTGAATCATTTGAAAATTTCGAATCGTGCAACTTTGCAAGCTACTTTTGGGGTAGATGGAGACCTTTTTGGACTTGAGTTCATGAAAATTGTAGCTTAGAATGTGTACTTGATTTTAGGTTTTTGAATTAGCTCAATTGGACCCCAAAAACTCAAGATATGCCCTAAAGCCTATTATGATTAGGATTTGTCCAACATTCCAACCTTGACTTTTAAGCAATGTTTCATGACTCAAACAAACATGAATTTTGACCCACGATACAGAGATGTCCACTACAACTTTGCTGAAGATCACTTTTAATTTTTGAAACTTCTTTCATGTCAAGATTGTCCATCTCTCCCATTCCAACAAACTATTCTAGTGTATTTTCTACTAAAACCTGCATAAATGAATGAAATAACATAAATAAACAAAATCAAACTAAAATGGACATATTAAAACATAAATTATCGGAATTAGCATAGAAATCAAGGTTTATGATTACACTTTCTAAGTGTAATCACTAATTTCCTATGTTTTCTATTAATTTTGATGGCACTCACTGTCATTCTTATTTTTGTAGGAATTGATAATCAAAAGCGAGGGATTTTTTGTACTATGGAAAAGCATGCAAAGAAAGTGCAAGAATACGTTTAGGAGTTCTTTGGGGCATTTCACCGAATAATTGGCGTACATGGAAGAAATCAGCCTTATGACATAAATGCTGAAATCAGCAAGGCTTCCCAAGATCTCCTAAACCTCCCATGAGCCATCCCAATGTATAAGATCAGCTACCATGGCTGCCAAGGAGATGGAAATGGCCCTAAGCACAAAACAGTCAAAGTGGTGTTGCAACAAAAATTCCAGCACGACACTTTGTCAGTATTTCGACCATAACTTTTCACTTATAGCTCCAATTAACACGATTCTTTTTGGGTTGGAAAGAAGACTAAAATAACTATAATTTTATGAGTTAGTTGAATTGAATTGATCATCCTAAGAGTCAAAATCGCATTGGAGATTAGGAACAAAAAGCTATCTACGAAGCACTATTCACTTTTGTTGCAGAGGAGCGCCCCTAGCTTGCCCGAGTGCCCTCAGAGAGAAGGATTTTCAACATATTACAGATGGGCACCCCATGCTGCTTGAGCACCCCTACCTTGGCTCCGAGCGCCCCTCTATACTGCGAAGTTGACTTTTCACCTTTCCTTTTATGTATTTAAAGACTCTTTTGTCCTTAATTTGTATTGGCCTATAATTAGGCTGAGGATTTCTAATTGAGAGAGTTTTTTTTTTCTCCATTATTAGATAAAGATATATTTTAGTTTAAGTTAGTGGTGATTTCTCTCTTCTCCTAGGGTTTACATTGTAAGTGTCTATTGCAACTCTTTAGAGTTCAATTTCAAGTTACTTTTTTCAGCTTTCTATTCTTATTCTCTTCTCCTCTTAGTTCTCACATATTGTTTTGTTTTACTTACTTAGTGTAATGGCTTTTGTTCATGGTTATTTTTCTTCTTGAAGTTTTAGTTTTAGTGTAAACATGCTAGGCTAGATGATTGCATGCAATCATTGCTATTTTTAGTTTCATTTCAAACTCTTGTTGTGAACATTTTATCAAGTAAAATACACTTTTATCTTATTTTGATTAGTTCTATGCTTTTGTGTGTTTTGTAGGATAATGGAGAAACATAACGCAAGGAAGTCAAGTTAGAGCCTAAAGTTGCAATTCTGGAAGGAACTAGTCATCCTTGGGCGCACGATTGAGCAAGGGATGGGCGCCCACAGAGGCCGAAATTTACAAGAGTTGGCTTGGAGAGCACCATAGGCACACAAGACCTTGGGCGCCCAACTGTGCAACACCTTGGGTGCCCACCAAGGGCCATTTTTAGACGAGTATTCTGCAGACCACCTTGGGCGCACGAGCACCATGGGAGCCCCAACTGTGCAACACCTTGGGCGCCTACAGAGGGTTGATTTTCTTGCATTTGTTAAGGGTGCAGGGCTTGGGCGCACGGCCAGAGACCTTGGGCGCCCATGACGATTCTTCCAGCAAATTTTTAAGATCAAATTTGAATTGTGAATTTACTATTATACCCTTGGGTTATGTAATATTATAAATAAGGTAATTTCTGATGCATTACGGCTCCGAACCATATATAATTGTTCTTTGTATTGCTTTGAGAGTTGGTGAGAAGATTTTACGTTATTTTTGCACCTAATGTTGACATTTTTCATCTTGTTTTGGATTTACAAAAGCTTCACTTCATCTTCACATGCACTAGGGATTGTCTTGTAAGCAATGACTTTCATTACGTTTAATTTGAAGTTCACTATCTTCTTCTTTTATATTCTTCATTTTCACTTATTAGCAATTCATCTTCACTTGTTCGTGATTGGTTTGGTTTCGAAATCGCTTTAAAATATTTCAACATATTTCGCTTTCGCATTTTGTTGCATGATGACGATTGATTTCTTTTCAAAAAGCTTTGCTTATGCTTTCACAATGCTAGGCTAGGGTTTTTCTTGGCTTTAACCTCGGAATGTAATGAAATCGAAGGAGTTAAATTCGGATAATCTGATCTGAAATAGGTTTATCATCCTTTGAATACAAATGTAAGGATCATAATTCTAGGTTAATTTTCGAACGTGAATCACCCGTGATACAGTTGAACTTCGGTTACAGTCTTGTGAATCGAAGGTCAATTCCATGTCCCGGTGATTTCGAACTTGATTTCAAAACCCTAGAATAGTGAGTTCCTTACGAAAAGGTTTTCTAACGCTGAATCTTCCGGCCTAATATTACGTGTGTAAATATTAGGTTGCGTTAACTTCAAATCCAAATTCAGCCCTTCGAGGACATTACGGGATTAGGTTAAAGCCAAGTGTTTCAATTCATATAGTTTGTTTGAGTTCAATTCACGTCGTTTGTTAAGTTTACAAATTGGTAGCTTTTCTTAGTGTTTTCGTTTTTCGTTTAACTTGTGTTTTCAATTTTCAAATCATCGTTACAATCCCCTATTCGAAAACTCCAAAAAGATTTTTTTTCTCTTTTCTTTTTAAAACTTTTACAAGTGTTTTCAAAAATAAGTTTTCCAAAATTTGGTCACACCTTTGCTCCTTGTGGAGATGACCTAGGACTCACCTAGACTAAACTCAATTGACCTCTTATACTTGAGTGCGAGCCATTACAAATTTAGAGAGTGGTCAAGTTTTTGGCACCATTGCTGGGGAGCAACGGTGTGTGTGTGCTGAACTCGGAGAGCTTGTGGATGAAAGAACTAGCTGACGTGTTTGCATTTGGATTTCCAGGTGACATCGCTCCATATTTCTTTTCTTTTGTATATTCCATTTTCATTTTGTTTTCTTTTCTTTATTCTTAGGATTTTTTTCTTAGATAATTGATTAATTGAAAAAAAAAAACAAAAAACAAACAAACTTTGGAGATATTTGAATTGCATGCTGTTAAGGTCGAGTAGGTTAATTGTAGCTGAATCTAAACTAGGAGACCCTTCATACAATCCTGAATCTTTTTCAAGAAACTCACTTTCTGCAGTCTCACTAACTACTTCCTCCTTTCACTCAATGGCGGAATTAAGAGGGGAGGGTAGTGTACAATGATCCCCTAGAAGTTCCTGGTTTCATTCCCTTAAGAGATCACCTCAACCCTATTAGGCAAACTACACCTTCATGTATAATTTTGCCTTTGAATAGAGGAAATTTCACACTTAGACCAGGAATCATCCAGCTTCTTCCTATTTTCCATGGTCTTGACTCGGAAACCCCTACAACCATCTTAGGGAGTTTGAGGAAGTGAGCAACACGTGTGTTGATCACAATGCCAATGAGGACGTAGTGCATCTTCAACTTTTCCCCTTTTCCCTAAAGGGCAAAGCCAAGTTTTGGCTTAATTCTCTTCACCCCCGTTCTATTGGAATGTGACGTGAAATGCAAACTGAGTTCCTTAAAAATACTTCCCAACCCAGAAAACTCAGTACTACAGGCGATAGATTACCATTTTTTCTTGTAAACCTAATGAAAATTTTTGTCGAGCTTGGGAAAGGTTTAAGGACCTCTTAATGGCTTGTCCTCACCATGGTTTTCAACCATGGAGGTTAGTAAGCATCTTCCATGAATCACTCACTCCTAGTCTTAAGCAACTAGCTTCTACCATGTGCAATGGTACCCTATTTGATAAGTCTACAGAGGATGCTATGGACTTCTTTGACATGGTGGCTAAGGACTCTAATGATTGGGAAATTGGACCACCTTCTTCTTTAGAGCACAGGAATCCCACACCCAGTAGGCAATTGGAGTTGAGTGATAGCGATGATCTGCAGGCTAGGTTAGGCACATTGCAGCATAAGCTTGATTCTTTAGAGCTTAAGAATAAAGAGAAATTGGTTGAGACAAATGTGATTTGCATTGCATGTGACCAGATGGGGCATGATGTTAATTCGTGCCCTAAAATACCCTTGCTGAGAGAGATTGCTTACGGTCAAGCCTATGTCAATAACTCCCCAAATCGCCCATTTCAGAATAGAGGCCAAGGAAATGTCTCTTACCCACAAGGTGGGAATGTCACCTATCCAGGGGGAAACCAATCTTCTAATGCTTATCCCTCAAGGTGGAGGAACCATCATGGTTTTTCATGGAGGAGTGAGAATCCAGGTCAATCGTTTCATCCACCGCCTTCCTTGCCATCACCCCAATACCAACATCCCAGTCCTGTTGCCTACCAACCTCCACATAAGAGACCTCTTGAGGACACTCTTAATCAATTTATACAATAGCAACTGAACATCAACAACCGAGTGACCCGAGCTTTAGATGACATTAGGGGTCAAGTTTCCAAGTTGACATAGGCCATGAGTACCATTCAGAGTGGTAAACTCCCATCACAACCTTTTCCCAACCCAAAAGGCCAGGCAAATATGACTGAGTCATCGACTTCGAGTGCCACCCCACATGAGCAAGTTCAAGCTGTCACCACTTTGTAGAGTGGTAAAATCGTTCAAAAGCCTATTGACCCTAGAGTCAATGCCCTTAGTGAGAAGTTAGGCTCAAAGGTTAGTAGGAAGGCTGAAAAGGCGAGTGATGGAGAGGGAAAAGAGAAGGAGAAGGGGAGAAAGGAGGAGGAGAAAGAGAATGGAGGGACTAAAAAAGAAAGTGAGGAGGAAACTAATGAGGGACCTTTGGTTAGGCCAATTGACCATTCTGTTGAACACATGCCTAGACCACCTTTTCCCCAGATATTAGCAAAAGGTAAGAATGAGATGTTGAACTCTGAAATTTATGAGATTTTCAAACAAGTGAGAATCAACATTCCATTACTTGAAGCTATCAAGCAAAATCCCTCTTATGCTAGGTTTCTCAAGGATATGTGCACTGTGAAGAGGAAACTCAATGTCAAGGAAAAAGCTTTCTTGACGGAACAAGTGAGTGCCATAGTCTAGCGTGACACACCTCCTAAGTATAAGGATCCTAGGTGTCCAACCATTTCATCCATCATAGGGAATCATATTGTTGATAGAGCTCTACTTGACCTAGGTGCTAGTGTCAACCTTTTGCCTTACATTGTTTATTAGCAACTAGGCTTAGGTGAGCTGAAACCCACTAGTGTGACATTACAGTTGGCTGACCGATCGGTCAAAATGCTAAGGGGCATGGTGGAGGATGTATTGGTCCAAGTGGACAAGTTCTACTTCCTGGTTGATTTCATTGTATTGGACACCCAACCTGTTCCAAACCCTACCCAATCTATTTTGGTCATTCTTGGTAGACCCTTCCTTGCTACGTCCAATGCTGTGATCAATTGTAGGAGTGGGGTCATGAAACTCTCTTTTTGGAATATGACCATGGAGATGAATATCTTTCAAGTAGGGAAGCAAATGGGAAAGTGTGAGGATATTAGGGAGGTGGATGTGATCCATGCCTTGAGTGAGGAGTATTTTAAGAAATCTGACTTGGAGGTTCCCTTAGAGCATGCTTTAGTAAGGAGTGAAAAATGTGAAGTGTTGGATGGAGAAAATTGCATGGATGTTGGAGAGTTGATAGGTGTTAGGGAGGAAGTTATGGCAGTGAGTGGCTATGTGCCAATATTTGAACCTTTAAAGACATCTTACCTAAGCCATCAGTTGAATGTCCTTCATGCCCTTCTAGGAAAGCATTACCAATTGAACTTAATTATGCTTTCCTAGAGAAGGGAGAGACATTCCCAGTAGTTTTATCTGTGAGTTTAGAGAAAACTCAGGAAGAGAGGCTGTTGGCAGTGTTGAGTGCCCATCGTCGAGCACTAGGTTAGACGGTGGCAGATCTTCAAGGTATTAGCCCTTTAGTATGTTCTCATCATATATACCTCGAAGATGATGCTAAACCAGTGAGGCAAATGCAACGAAGGCTAAACCCCAACATGAAAGAAGTTATGAAATGGGAGGTGCTTAAGTTGCTTGATGCGGGTATCATTTACCCCATCTCTGATTCAAAGTAGGTGTCCCACATAGGTAGTTCCTAAGAAGTCCGGTGTCACCGTGGTTGAGAATGAGAAAGGCGAGTTAGTGCCTCAACACACCCAAACTGGGTGGCGTATGTGTATTGATTATAGGCGCTTGAATACTGTGACCCGGAAGGACCACTTTCTACTTCCCTTTCTAGACCAAGTGCTTGAGAGAGTAACGGGAAAGTCTTTCTATTGCTTTCTTGATTGGTACTCGGGGTACAATCAAGTTGAGATAGAACTTGAGGACCAAGAGAAGACCACTTTCACATGCTCGTTTGGCACTTTCGCGTATAGAGGCATGCCATTTGGGTTATGTAATGCACTTGCGACTTTTCAAAGGTGTGTGATAAGCATTTTTAGTGACATGGTTGAATGGTTCTTGGAGGTGTTCATGGATGATTTCTCCATCTATGGAGATACATTTGATGAGTGCTTGACGAACCTTTAGAAGGCGTTAGTAAGATATGAGGAGAGCAATTTGGTGCTAAACTGGGAAAAGTGCCATTTCATGGTACAATAGGGGATTGTTTTGGGGCATATAGTATCACATCGTAGGATTGAGGTAGACAAAGCAAAAGTGGACATCATTCAAAACTTACCTGCCCTTCGATGTGTGAAGGATGTGAGATCATTCCTTAAGCATGTCGGGTTCTACCGTCGATTCATTCAGTCCTTTAGTTCCCCAACCCCTATGCTCATTATTGTCTAATGATGTTCCATTTGAGTGGACAACGTCATGCCAAGTGGCATTCGATCGACTTAAACAGTTGCTTACCACCGCTTATATTATCCAAAGCTCGAATTAGTCCCTACCATTCGAGCTTATGTATAATGCAAGTGATTTTGCGGTGGGTGCAGTTTTAGGGCAAAGGAAAAAAGGGAGACCCTATGTTATTTACTACGCTAGCAAGACTCTAAATGAAGCTCAAATTAATTATACCACCACTGAGAAAGAGCTTCTAGCGGTAGTTTTTTACCTAAGACAAGTTTAGGTCATATTTGGTAGGATCTCATGTTACGGTGTTTACGGACCATGCGGCCTTGAAATATCTTCTCTCCAATCAAGTGGCCAAACCCCGTCTAATTAGATGGATGTTACTCCTTCAAGAGTTTGATTTAGAAATCAAGGATAAGAAATGAGTGGAGAACGTGGTAGCTGATCATTTGTCTAGACTACCTTGGCATGTGTCCAACTCTAACGACCTACCAATTAATGAGCATTTTCCCGATGAGCACCTCATGCATGTTAGCACCAATCCCCCGGTCCAGTCCCCTTGGTATGCAGACATTGCCAACTTTTTAGTGATTGGCCAAGTACCTTCCTACTGGACAAAGGTTGATAGAGGTAAGTTCCTACGCAATGTGCAAAATTTCTTTTGGGATAAGCCTTATCTCTACAAGTATTGTCCAGACCAAATTGTGAGGAGATGCATTCTCGACCATGAGATTTATAGAGGCCATTTCTCTTCAAAGAAAACCACTGCTAAGATTCTTCAAAGCAGGTTTTATTGGCCTTTCATGTTTAAAGATGTACATAACTATTGCTTGAGATGTGATCGTTGCCAACGCTTAGGAGCCCTATCAAAGCGTAATGATATGCCCCAAAATCCTATCATCATTTTGGAAATTTTTTATTGTTGGGGGATCGATTTCATGGGCCCATTCCCTAAGTCGTTTAGTTTCGAGTATGTTTTGGTGGCCATAGATTATGTGTCCAAATGGGTAGGTGCTATTGCTACTCGCACCAATGACCACCGAGTGGTGGTCAAGTTTCTGAAAGAGCACATTTTCTCTCGTTTTGGGATGCCATGGGCAATCATTAGTGATGAGTGGAAACATTTTTGCAATCGACCCGTTGGTATCCTAATGCGTAAGTATGGTGTGACACACAAAGTGGGGACTGTCTATCACCCACAAAACAGTGGCCAAGTTGAGCTGGCAAATGGGGGGATAAAGGGTATTTTAGAAAAGACCGTCAATCTTACTTGTATGGATTGTTCTTTGGGACTAGTCGATGCATTGTGGGTGTACCAGACAGCTTATAAAACCATCTTGGGTACGTCTCCCTATCACCTTGTTTTTGGCAAGGCTTGCCGCCTACCCGTTGAATTGGAACACAGAGCGTATTGGGCAATTCGGCAATTCAATGAAAGTATAGACGATGTCGGCATTCTTAGAAAGCTTCAATTGAATGAAGTTGAAGAGTTAAGGAATGATGCTTTCAAGAAAGCCAAGATTGCTAAGGCAAAGATAAAGGATTTGCATGATAAACACATTCTTAGAAAATCCTTCCAGGTTGGCTAAAAAGTTCTCTTGTATAACTCAAGGTTGTATCTCTTCCCTGGGAAGCTTAGGTCTAGGTGGTCAGGTCCTTTTGTCATCACTAGAATTTCAGAACATAGTGTATGTGAAGTCTACAATCCTCGCAATGACACCACTTTTAAGGTGAATGGCCATCGTCTCAAGCCATACTTAGAGAACTTTGTGGTTGAGATTAAGACTTGAGACCTATCGGGCCCTTCCTCATTTGAGTAGAAAGCTTGCATGACATGTTGTACATTATTAGAGTAGGAGCTTGCATTTCTATTATTCACCTTTTTCTAGGCTTAGTTTAGGTTTAGGTGTAGAGTGTCTTATTCTTTCTTTGTCTTTGAGTTGTTCATGTCCAAGGATGTTTAGGATGTTTTGTTTCAGTTTGAGGAATGTGTGGGGGCTGAGCATTAGATGCCATTCCTAACCAAGTGAGTGTTAGATGTGAGGTAAAACCTCGTGCGCCCGAGGCATGTGTGCTCGAGAGGTTTGGCGCCCAAGTGATGTGCGCCCGAGAGCCATGTGCGCCCACCTGCTACCCCCTCGAGTGCCCGAGGTTGGTCACATGCTCAACTAAATGAGTCACGTGAGCTGGTGTCTAGGGGTTCAAATTCAAGGTTTTGCCTATCCAGCCCATTCTTCTCTTCATGCGGTCAAGTGTTTAAGCTCCAAGGTTGAAGAGTTCCTTTCTTGCCTAATTACACTTGAAAAGTGTAATTACAAACTCTATATTTAGATACATTTTAATGCATTTGAATGGGTAAATTTAAAGTTTTGATATTATTTTGTAACTTACAAGTTTTATCATCTTATTTATAGGGAAATGGATGAGAAAAACGAAGTTAAAAGTGTTGGAGAGGGCTTAGAAGACGAAGGAGGAGTTGTGGTTCAAGCTTCATCAAAGATGGTTTGGACCAACCCAAGGACTCAGAGCGAAGGAGAAAGAAAGATGGAGCAACCAAGGTTCTGGGGTCCGGATCCCTCCCCAAAGGGTCCAGACCATAGTGAAGGAATTTAGAAAATTGACATTCTGGGGTCCCCACCCCTTCTCGAAGGGTCTGGACCCCAGCAAAGCCCTAGGCGCGCGTTTTACTTCATTTTTCTAGGGTTTTTCTTAACCTATATATGTCACCTTTGTACAGCTGAACAAGGGACGTCTCCAAATACTTTTTAGATTATTTCTTGAGAGTTTTGAGTGGTTTTTACATTGTTTTTAAGAGGAGATTTATGGATTTGTTCGACATTTGTTTGTTCTTCACTGCACTACTTTTTCATTACGTAGTTTCAGAGTTACTTTCCGTATAAGTTTACTTTCGTTTCATTAATTTAATATATGATTTATTGTTTTCTAGTGGTAGATTGAATGTTCATGCTTATTTTTATTGCTTTCGTTATGTTTAAAATCATGTTAGCATAGAAACCCTAGTTCTTGGTTCACGAATCAAGGAAGGGTAGTTCATGAAACACTCTGGGGTATACGTAGACCTTTCGCATAGGCTGTGAAAGCACATGCGTAGGGTTTCACAATTTTAAAACCTATTTTTACTTATTTCGAAAACATTCGAAAATAAAAATCTTTAATCATATTCGTTTGAAATCACTGATACTGATTTTTGAGTTAAATGTTCTCTACACTTTTGAAACAAATTGAAAATAGGATTCAATTTCAATTTTGATTTCGTTTGTTTAGAAAACCTTCGAAAACAAATATCTTTAACCATATTCACTTGAAATCACTGGTACTGATTTTTTATTTTTATGTTCTTAACACTTTTTAAACAAAACCCTAATTCAGAATTGAACCTAAACGCCCCAGAGTGAAGTAGTGAATTACCTGGACTAGTGAGTTGAACCAAGAACCATTTTTATTATCAAATTTTATTATTCAATTTAATTCGTTGCAATGTTTAATTCTCCTTAAATTTCATAATTTAATTTGAATTTAAATTTACAAAATTGCATTGTGAACTACCTTAATAGAATATTTCAATTTTAGCTTAAATTTTACTTCTACAAACCCTTAGGAATTAGTTCCAATTGAATATCAAACTTTAGTTACATTAGGTTTTAAATTTGTCTTACAACCTAGAAACTGAATAACATAGACTCCCTGTAAATTTGACATCGGACTCACCGAGTTAAAACTACGACTGACCTCTTGCACTTGAGAGGTAGAACCCGAACACATTTTAGGGTCGGTCAAGTTTATGGCGCCGTTGCCGTGGAGCCAAAATTTAGTTTTTAGGTTGTTTCTATTTTTATTCTTAATTCTTTTTAGATAAGTTTATTTCTTTTTTTTAAATATATATATATTTTGAAAATCCAAAATTTTTGAAGTGTTTGCAACTTAGATCAGGTAGGATAATTGTAGCAGAATCTGAACTAGAAGACCCTTCTTATCTTCCTGAATCCATTTCCACAAATTCATATTCTACAGTTTCACTTACCACTTCATCCTTTCACTCTATGGCTGATTTAAGAGGGGAAGGTAGTGAGCATGGGGATAATGAACCCCAATAGGTTCCTAGTTTTGTTCCTTTGAAAGAGCATCTTAACCCCGTAAGGCAATCTACACCTTCCTGCATAGTTTTACCTTTCAATAGGGGAAACTTCATGGTTAGACCAGGAATTATTCAACTTTTGCCTACTTTCCATGGCTTAGAATCTGAAAATCCATATAACCATCTTAGAGAGTTCAAGGAAGTAAGCAAACTTGTGTTGAGAACAATGCCAATGAGGATGTAGTACGTCTTCAATTGTTTCCTTTTCCCTTAAGGACAAAGCTAAATCTTGGTTTTATTCCCTACGTTCACGTTCTATAGGAAAGGGAATGTGCTTTAAAAAGTGATTAAAGAGTGATTATCTTAAGCTAATAGGATTTAACTTGTAATGGTGAATGTGTGTTACCTTAAATGAAATGAATTGGAAGATTACTTTGAGATAAGAGTCTTAATTGAGTAGAATTGTGAGTGCGTCTTGATGTAAACTAAATGTTGAGGTATATGAACATGTGATTGATTAAGTAAAATGTGAATTGACAAAGAGACTCAAATTCATAATGATGATAAATGTTGAATGTTTAAAAAGGTTGATAAATGTTGATATGTGATGAATCTTGGGATGAACCAAAAAGTGAATATATGATTGAAGGGTGTTGAAATGTGAACTTTTGTTAATAAGTGATGGAAATTAAATAAGGCTTGGGTTAAATGAAATGAAGGGATGAAATGAGTTGTGTTCCATAATGAAATGGAATGTGGTTATGTGTGTTGGAAAGTTTGTGGTGATGAATGTGAATTGTGATTAAAGAATATTGAATGTGATGAATGATTGGTTGTGTGCCGGGGGCCGTGGTGGGGTGCGAAAATAGGAAGGGTCGTGAGATTACCCTCGGGTTGAAAGACCCAGAACTGGCGCATGGTTTGGTGTCAATGCCAGTGGGTTAGTAGCCCACAACATTGTGTGTGTATGGGTTACCCGTGACCCTGGACTATAATCCTAAACAATGGTGTTCAGTTTACCATTTCCATTAGGTCTGGACCCATAAAAGACGGTGTTGTGTATGCACCCAACCCCTGAGGATTTGTGTGGTTGTGGCCATGTGATTGAATAATGCAATAGTGATACTGTGAATGTGATTATGTGATTGAATACTGAAATAATGGTAATGTGGATGTGGATATGTGATTGAATGTTGAATATGTGATAAGATGGTATGGAACGTGATTAGATTCAATGTTGGGAAATTTAATAATAAAGAATAATTGGAATTGAATACTACACTATGATGTTATTAAATGGCGATAAATGTTATAAATATGATTATGTGGTCGACTATGATTAAACATCAAAGGGATAATTGGAATGTGAATTAAACCAATAAATGAAATTTCAAAGATTAAATATCAATTGGAATTGGATCCTTCTTATGATATTGTTGTGTGAAAATGTATATATTCTAAATTGGTTATGCAATGATAATGATAAACTGTTGTGGCTTTAGAACATATTGGGATAACTAGATACACCTTGAATAGCATCACAAGATTAAATTTGCATATCATATATGTTTGTTTGAGGCATTGTGGGCACAAGTAGACCTGTGCTCACGTCTCTATAGATTTTGATGCAGGAACAGGTCATATCAATCAAGCGGGCTGATGGGGTTGAATTAGGAGTCCTTATGCATGAGCCCTACTGAACTTAGCAAAACTTTAGGTTACTTAGTTTTTTTTTTTATTTGAAATTGTAATATTGTATATTGAGGACTTATTCGATTTGGTTGTAAGGGCCCTAAGGCCTAAGTTATGTATTATGAGAGGAATGTTGGAAGTTTATGACTTGACTATAATCAAGATTTAATTTATGCTATCTCATCTTATGTCTTGGGCTCACTCGTTGATGTTACGTTGCTCTAATCATGGGTGGTTATATTAGTGCATGTTATGTGTGTTTATCACTCACCCCTCGGGTCGTGAGATTCGGGGCGTGACAATTTATAAAGAAATGAGCCATACAGGTATACGTATATGTCAATGGCGCAAGAAAATAAAAAGGCATTTCTTTTCAAAATTAATAACCCTATGGGTACTGACATCATCAGATCAGCTTTACGATGCTAAATTCGAAAAGTCGATCTGATTAGGGGGCAGTTTTTATCCCAACAAATGCTCAACTTATCAAAGGGAGACATGTAGCTTAACAAGCTACCTAAGTGACAAAAAGTTGTTACTAAGAGATGTAAAATTAGAAAGTGAATAGTATGGCTGATGTTAAAACATCAAAGAACAATAAAATGTTTATCCCAAATATCAACCTATCTGGTGGAATTGTAGATCAGTCAATGACAAGAAGAAATCTTGTTGATCCTTAATTTGGCCGAGATTTAGCATAAACAAATTTACGACGGTCTATCTGGCTGATTCTTTTAAATGTCTTGGGCACTTCTAAATAAATAGATGTTCTAAGCAAAAGCACAACATTAACCACCCACTCAATTTACGGAAATAGGATCGACTGATGAATTAAATAAACAAATTGTCAAAGGAAATAACCCGTAGGGGCCTTCAATGGAAAATGAAATCAGCCAACATCGAAATATAAGCTGATCAATAATAAAAATGATATATATATATATATATAAAAGAGGTAGCAGAACGGGTGGTCAAAGGGTAACTGCCACGTTCCAAATCCTTAGGATCGTTACATGTCACGATTGATGAATGTGCAAAGGAAGAGCAACATGGAGAACGTGAAAGTTTTTAGGGCGTCTTATAAATGGAAGATCAACAGAGGAAAAAAGCCCCCAGCAGAACTCTTCAACAAATTTTACTACTATTGTTTGTTTTTCTTTTCTTACAAATTACATTTCTGTTTCAATCTTTCAACTTTGTTTCATCTTTATTCGTCTCTTTGTGAAAAGCATTTCGCTTCTGTGCATTCTGATTGAATCTATTGTGACTTCATTTATCGAAATTAAAAAGGAATACATTTTGGTTTGTTCATGGAATCCCAAGTACTTTGCTGCACTTTAATTGCATGAAGTTGCTTTTTCTTATGATTATTCAAACATAATTTTCTTTTGGTCCTTGTGAAAACCATAAGCAAAAGTCATCATGCCAAAGTTGAAATCCCATTATAAAATTGCCTGAAACAATCTAGTAAACATACATATACATATTTGGATCCTCTGGATTTTTGCATGCCCGCACGTATATAATTCCAAAACCATGAAAGAACACACAATTGATTGTGTTTAAGAAATTCGAACACACACAAAATTATATTTTAAAGAACATCTTCTGACCCAACAATGCATATGCCATTATTGGGTTGAGTTATAAATGTATTTGAGAGAACCATTACCACCCTGATACTGGATTTAGCTTGTAGTCAATATTGTTTTAGTTATTATTATTTCTCATGCTTTTGTTTTTGCTTTAATTCCTTCACTCCACCATTCTAAACTCAACCCATACTTAAGCATCCCATAAATCTAAATTTACTTAGGATAAATTTGGCTCACCTACTAAATAAGAGAACAAGTCTTGTATTTTTAACATAGCCCTCCATGTGGAAAAAACAACTGGTACTCCATATCATTTTTTATAAATTTAAATTTGCTACCTACACACGACCTATATACTTGTGGATCAAGGTCATTAATAGTTTATAAGATATACAACCTATATTTTCTATTGTAGATAAGACTTAGAAGTCACCATCTTAGCCAATCCTAAGTTATTCCAGTCTCTAGAGGGTTACTCACTCAAGTGAATACTTTGGATTAATATGCGTTTGATTTTTAAGCCTATTTCTACCTGACTAGGTGTTTGTTCTCATGTATTTTGGTATTCTAGCATGATTAGTGATACTATCATAATATAGCAAATTATAGCATTTGATCAAATATATGCTGGCATGATATAATAGAAATGATGTTAAGGCATTGTATAGCATGGTAGTATGATGTGGCTAACTCATGTGTGATGTCATGAATTTTCTAAATTGTCTCAGGTAAATCCAATCAATATAAACATTAGGCTTAGCTTGTATGTGAGATTTGAGACTCAAATGATTTATGACCCAGACACCTTTCATTAACAAAGGGTTATACTTACATAGTAAAATTTTCTAATGCAAATTTCTTGATTTAAATAATAAATGATTCAAAGGAGAGAGAAAATTATATCGATGCAGAATTTCTAGAGAGAGAAATTTTAATATCTTAGGAATCGCCCTGGGTACAATGAAAGCCTTGAATGTAGTGGAACATATGATGGATATGATTTGAGGGAGGCCCTATTTATAGGCTTAGTTTTGTGCTACAGAAAAACTTACAAAATCAACCTTGGTGAATTTTTCCGAAAATCAAATTAGGTGCAGAATTTCTTGCCCGTCCAAAAATGCAGAAATCCTTACATCTGATGTTGGGCAAAAACCCATGCACAATGCACAATGCATTAGATGGAAAAGCCTATACGTTGAAATGGGTAGAGTTCCTTGCATAGCATGATAGGAGGAGTTCCTTGCACAGTGCCCTAAGCTGAGTTCCTTTACACAGTATGACAATTAAACCAACCTAAATCACACAAATGGCGTGAGGGAACCTGCCCTTTGTCTTGTTACCCCCTTAGGCATGTGGCATGGCCATTTGAGGGATGGATTAGCCTAGGACACATTGCTCGGGCAAATTCCAGGTTGGTTCAAGTCAAGTTAGTGCATGGCCCATTTTCGAATGTTTTGAGAAAGTTTTGGGACTGTCAAGAGCCTCCTAGGCATAATGGAAAGAAAATTGGGTATATTAGGTGTCATGCCCCGGATCTCGTGACCCGAGGGATGAGTAATAAACACACATAACATGCACTAACATAACCACCCATGATCAGAGCAACGCAACATCACCTAGTGAGCCCAAGACATAAGATAAGATAACATAAGTTAAACCTTGACTGTTGCAGGTCACACACTCCGTACTCCATTCCCATTAATACATAACTTAGGCCTTAAGGCCATTACAACCAAATCGAATAAGTCTAGCAATGTACAATATTACAATTCTAAATGAAATTTATACTAAATGAACAAAAGCTTTGCTAAGCTTAGTAGGGCTCATGCACACACTTCCAGTCCAACCCCATTAACCCACCTGATTGTTATGACCTGTTCCTATGTCAAAATCTGTAGGGACGTGAGCACGGGTCCACTTGTGCCCACAATGTCTCAAACAAACATATATGGTATGCAATCTAATCATGCAATGCTGTTCAAGTAAGGTTAGCCACTTCAACATTTTCTAGAGTCATAACATTTCATTAACACAACAAGTAGCCAATTTAGGTGAAAACATATATTCATTCAACAAATGCCAAAATTTAAAATTCAATTTCGGTTAAAGTTTATGTTTTGCAATTTAATTTTTAATTCAAATCACATTTCATCATCATTTTATCACCTAACCATTATTCAAATCAAATGACCATACTCACATCATCATCAATTCATCATTTCATTGCATAACCATAACCACACAAGTCATCGGGGGATGGGTGTATACACGTTATCATCTTTTATGGGCCAATACCCAACGGAAATGACAAACTAACGTCGTCGTTTAGGATCGCCGTCCAGGGCCACGCGGAGCCAAAACACATACAATGTTGTGGGCTACTAACCTACTCGCATTGACACCAAACCCTGCGCAGGTTCCGGGACTCTCAACCCGAGGGTAATCTCAAAAACCCTTCCTATTTCTGCACCCCACCATGGCCTTCGGCAGACAAACAACCATTCATCACATTCCATTCTCATGCATCACAGGTTCACAATCATCATCATATACTATCCAACAACACATGTCAACGTTTCGGTTTAGCCCACGGCTCGTCATATATCAACATTGATCAAACCTTATTAAACATTCAACATTGAACAATATTATGAATTTGAGTCTCTTTGTCAATTCACAATTTTGTTCATTCAACCACATGTTCATAAACCTCAACATTTGGTTTACATCAAGACAATATCACATAGAAAGGTTCCTTAAGGACCCAATTACACTCTTGCAAGATCAATTTGATTTCCATGCAAGTTAGAAGAACTTACCTTAAAATTTCTACCTGGTCCTCTTCTTCTTCTTCCTTGTTCTTTTCTTCTTCTCTCCCGGTTTCTTCCTCTCCCAACAATATCTCTCTCTCTCTTGCATCATACATACACAAATATATATATTTAACCAATATTTTAAGTCCCCAATAGTAGATTTCAGACCTCCCCATCACCCTTAAGCTAGATATAGGCTCTTAGTTGTGAGGCTCGGCTGAAAAATGCAGAGCAACCTATGCCTGTCAAGTCTATTGTTCCTTGGGCGCCCAAACCCTTCTCAGGTGGGCGCCCAAGACCTTGGGCACTCATGCCTTGTGCGCCCAAGGTGTCCTCCTTCTGCACTCTTGCTACAATGTCATCTTTTGGGTAGCTTAGTTCACCCCTTTCAAAGTTATCAACTCTAAGGTAGCATTAATGATCTATACCACTAAATTAACATACATTACTTCAAAAATACATCAAAAACCTTAAGTTTTAGGTTAATACAAAATCCGGAGTATTACATTAGGATTGCCTTGGTCAAAATTCGACCAAAATTAAATTTTTCATGACGTAATGGCTATCTAAAAATTGCTGTTCCAGAACTGGCTAAACTGGTGAGGTACCCTCTTGATTCTTCTAATTAACCCTTATTGGCATACCTAGGATAACCTTTTTTATAATTTTTGGGTATGAAGAATTTAATGGTAATGTCAAATTAGTCCCATGCTTTTATGTTGGCTTATATGTGGGCACTGATAATCTCAACCCAAAGCATTTCCCAGATTCTAATGTAATTTAGGCCAATGAGTAGGCCACCCCTAGAACTGCATTTGCAACACCCCTGTGAAGTTTGGAGACATTCTAACATAAACATAGAGCTTATTTTGTGTCCAAAGTCTTAGTCACTGCAATTTTGCCGGTAGAGGCAATTTTGTGCAGGTGACCCCCAGACAATCGCAAGATCCTCAATTGCTTTTTTTAAGCCTTCAATTGTGTTCTCACGTGTCCTCAACTATCCTGGGGTTTCTCATATTTTTCCGAACTCAGGTTGGGTGGTTCAGTCATGCTGCTCCCCAAACTCAGATTGAATTGGGTCTAAATATTGATTCTACTCATTTTCCTAATGTGGAGTCTTCAACTCTATGTTCTAGGTACTTCTGTGCATTTTCATGGTATTCTAAATTGATTTGGGCACCCGATTTGTCTTCACTCTTTTATTACGGACATAACCATCATTTTTGGCCTGACAGTTGCTTGTACAAAATTTGAGCACATTGCCGTGTCTAATGCTTGAGAAAATTGTGGAAAATATTATGTGAATACAACTCAATATTTATAAGAATGTATATCAATCAGAATAAATTTAAAAATATACAAAATGTCGGGAAAAATGAGATTACTACAACAATGATGTAGACAATTGTGCACTATTATTATACTACATAAAATTATACTTTAATTATAGCATTATTATTATACTATATGATTCTAATTTTATTTTTTGATTTATGTATATATATAAATATTTTGCTCTAAAATTATTTTTCTTAAGAAATAAATTTGGGCCTTGAGCATCTATTAATCATTGTGGAAAGACGAAGCAATAACGGGGTACGGGAAAGAAAGGCCCAAAGATCGATTCATATACATTAATTGTGATCATGAAATCAAACCTTTGTCCATAAAAAAATATGTAAGTTTTCAACTTAAGAGATGTTTGATTCATATAGATTAACTGTGATCATGAAATCAAACCTTTGTTCATAAAAAATATGTAAGTCTTCAATTCAAGATATGTTTGTTTCCGAGTAAAAGAGGGTAATTTTTGTCCTCTATAACATTAATTTGAATAAAGAAGTAACAATTAGTCTAAGGGTAAAAATTACCCCTCATTTAAGAGTAAATTATTACTTTAGCATTGAGTAACAAAGGTAATAGAAAACTTTTACCCTTTTCTAATTTTTTTTTTTTACGTTTGTAAAATCTTAGGAAACGTTCTCTTAGAAATAATTATAATAAATATTATAAAATAATAGTTTATTTAATTAAATAAAATTAATTAATTATTAAATTATTTTATCAAAATAATATTTAACAACAAATTATTCTCAAAATAATTTATTTTATTTTATTAAATTGATACTATTGAACTATAATTTATCACTAAAGTTATTTATTTTCTCAAATTAAAATTAATGTTTGATAAATAATAATTACTCGGTAAAATATTTTATTAAATAAAAATTATTTCTCATAAATAATAACTTACTAGATTATGTATTGTATTAATATAGTTTATTAAAATTAATAATTTATTAAAATAAAATAAAATTATTTGTTTTATTAAGTTATTTTAATCAAAATAAAAATATCTTTTAACAAATAATAATTTAGTATTAAAATTAATTAGTATTGAAAATTAATCTATGATAAAATTATTTTTATAATTAATATTTTTATTTAAAATTATATTTAATAATATATATTTTAATAAAATTAATTATTATTAAAATAACAATTATTGTGATAATTTTTTTATTATAATATTTCACTAAGATTGAATATTAACTTTTATCTGTAGTTAATTTACTTTAATTTTAAATATAATTAACTTTTACTCTTTCAAAATTTTTAACAATCTAAATATAAACTCACCACTGGTTGGTTCAATAGAGCGGGAGTCAAGTCTAAAGCTTGGGTGATATACCCAGGTCGTAGATTCGATTCTCACCTGGAACGGCCAGGATTTAAGTTGAGGGCCATAGTAGTAGGTTGATGCGCTAGTTCCCCCGAGATTTGTAGCTCAGTAGGTAAAACCACTAGGTGATTTCCCTTATTACCAAAAAAAAAAACAATCCAAATATAATATAATTGTTATTCTATAAACTATAACTGGGGTAACAATTAGCCTGGTAATTTTTTACCCTCAAATTTTTCACTTCGTACTAAACGTTTTCTAATGCATTGAATTATATATGTAAAAAGTACAGTTACATTCATATATTTAAAATAATTATTTTATATTACTTAACAGTATGTGTTTGGTTAATTAAAATCAATTAACATTTACTAATTTTTTTTACTTTACTCTAATAAAATTTCACCACATATCAATTTTACATCAAATTTTTATATTTTTACTATAGTTTTTAACTAACCAAACACACTCTTAAAGTCAGCCCCTCCGGACCAAAGCAGAGGAAATTAGGTGGAAGCAAGTATCCAACGGCTTGGCCCCTGTCAGTCCCAACAAACGAACCTAAGATAAACTAATGGGAGGTGACTGTATATAGATTCCAAAGTACAACCAAAAAGCCATAATGGGTGCCCAACCCATGTGCGTGACTCATCCCCTTTTGTTTCCATTCATCACATGGGTTTCTATCTTCACAAACACTCCATATACTTTTTATTATTCCATTCCTCTAAAATCAAAACAAAATCAAACCTTTTCAATAATAATGGGATGCCTTTTGGTAACTTTATTTTAGGGTTGGCAATCTTTCTAGAAAGCAACTCCCAACTCCTTTTTACCTCCTTTTGCAAGTGTAGTGTTTCTTTATGAAGAAGAAAGTCCCTCCATCATTGCATTGGAAACTGATGTGACGAATTTTAGTTGGATGTATCAGTTGGAGAAAACAGAAAAACAAGTTGACATGGTTTAAATGATTTTATTGATTCTTTGTAAGGATGTTTGAGGATGAAGCAACTCCATAAGACAAATGGATATGGTCACTACAACAACCCTTCACTTTTGCTTTTTCCGGGAAGAATTGAGTTAAGCTGAGCCGAAATTTCATTTAAATTAAAAAATAAAGTAATAAAAAAATTGACCAAAATTACCCCGCATTCATAAACTTAACACTTTCAAAAAATTAACCTAATAAAAAAAAACCTCCTTCATTTTAGTGATTTCATTGCCGCAACATTTTGTATCAAATTCTCATTTAATTTTCAATTAATTAACCAATAAAAACACTTTTAAGTGGTGTTTTAGATTAGTGGAACTGTCCCTCTTACCCACTTACTCTGACCAGGTTCGATCCCGGGTTCCCTTCCTAACCTCACTTACCAACCAAAAAAAAAATATATATATATATATATATAAAAGCACTTTTCCTCATGGTAATCATCAACATTTCTAAACATCTCCTTGCACAACAAGTTGATGAGGGAACACCCCAAATCCTCAAGCAAGCATCCCTGGGATCTCCGATCAAGACAACTCACAATCGGGTCGACTCCTAGGGAGCTTGGGATCACCCGGAGTCATCCCAAGCAGGCCAAGCCCAAGGCAAGCCTGCTCGGCTTACTCCTAGCTATTCCGTTAACAACTCCATAATGCATCCCAAGATTTTCGCCTACAAATTCGCAATCAATTCCAGCCGGACGATAAGGGTTCTACCCAGTAACTAAGAAATTAGCCACAAGATCAGCTGAATTCCATATCTAAAAAATATCTGCACTCAAATTGGAAGTGATTCCATGAATCTCATACACAATACACCCTACGTGGAATTTCCAATAAATATGAGACTTAATGATCAAGTATGAAAAATCTCTTACTTAGTGAAACTTTGCCAAATTTTATTCTTGAAATTCTTTGATAACTTAATTATTGGATATTTTTGACAGGCACCACATCAGTATTTTCAGCAATTCTAGGCTTAGATTGGAGGATACGAAATTACTACATCATCACTATTGTTTGCGATGCATAGAATTACATAATATTTTTTATTAACAAAAAATAATTTTTAAATATAGTATAAAATATTTCAAAAAATTTACATAATTTCATAAAATAGTTATTAAGTTGTTTTGTAATATTTATATTTTTTATTTGTAACAATGATAATGAACCGATAAAGTTGATCGAAATTGGACTTTCATATGAGTATTAAAAATTTATATTTTATTAAATCTTGATCTCACACAATCTAAAAAGTTAAGATTGACTCTAGAATATATATTAAATCTCAAAACCTACCTAATCACCCCAATCACTTTTTTTTTTTTTTTTAATTTTGACTCATTTTGCAAAATCAACTTGGATTAATAAATGGTATTTTATTAATTGTATTAAAATAATTTTTCACTAATTTTATAAAATTATCTCAAACTTAAAATATTATTTTTATGGATTGTACATTGTAGTTTATAAAAATAACTTAAATATTAAGTATTATTAATTGTGTTTTCAACCACTTACTTAACATGACTAATTTAATTTTAAAATTAGAATTTAAAAGTAAAAATTTATTCCACAACCTAATTAATATTTAGGCACTAGTAGGCAATGGTAAGTCTATTTTCCTTTGGTACTCCAGTTGGCATCCTGAGGGGCCACTAATCCTAAAGTACTCTTCGAGAATAACTTATGATGCTAGATTGCCTAGAGAGGCCAAAGTTTTAAGTATCATCCAAAATCGGTAATGGAAGTGGCCATACTCTCAGAGAAGAACTCCATGGGAGCTAAGGGAGGTAATTTTTGAGTCTCCCTCAGAGTATGCCTCACGACCACACTCACAAGATCAATTCATATGGCTCGCCTCTAGAGATGGAGTCTACAACATTGCTGCAACTTGGAATGCTCTTAGAAGATGTGGACAAGAGGTAACATGGCACAAGTTTCTATGGTTTTCTTTCCACATACCAAGGCATAGTTTTATGCTATGGATTGCCAACAAAGGAAGACTAGCAACCAAGGACAAGCTTGCTACTTGGGGTATGAATATTGACTCGGCTTGTGCTCTTTGTGGCAAAGATTCAAAGAACTTGGAGCATCTATTCTTTAAGTACCCTTTCTCAACAAAGGTATGTGGAACCATCTTGCAACTGTGCCAAATTGCAAAGCCAACTCAACCAGGGCAAGAAGAAATTGTATGGGCAGCTAACAAATTCAAAGGGAAAAGTTTTAAAAGCACCATATGCAAGCGTGCTTGGGTAGCCTCAATGTATCATATTTGGCAGGAGCGTAATGTAAGAACATTTAAAGGGCTTCCATCCTCCATTACTAACATCATCAATACCATCAAGTAAGAGATTAGTTTAAAAGCTTCCTAACTTTCTGTAATCAAATTCACAGTAGATAACACTAGTTTATGTACTTCTTGGAAAATCCCATTTTGTTTGGAAAATCCCATTTTGTAATTAGCTGTATACGGGGGTATGCCTCTAAGATGATGTAAATATTTTTCAATTAATCTAAATTATACTTAATTACCAAAAAAAAAAAATTAGGCACTCTCATGCCCAATTAATTATAAGCATATTTTCTTTGAATTTTTAAATTTAAAATATAGTAAGAGTGGTTGTTGTGAAATGAGTTAGATTTTTTAAATTTAATTAAGATTTTTTAAATTTAATTAATGTTCATTTATTTTTAAATTTAATTAATATTATGTATATATTTTTATTTGTGTTTTTAAATTTAATTCCTAATATTTTTGAAATATGTAAATTTTACGACAATAATAAACCAATAATAAGTGGGTCAATTTTAGAAACTGATTTAACTCATTTCACATTATTTAAATCACATGTTACAAGCCTAATGACTATGTAGACAAAAGAATAAATGAAATTGTAGTCATGCAATGACATGGGACAAAAGAAAGTAAAATGAGAATAAATAGTACTAAAAACTAAAAGGAAGAAAGAGTATTCTATTTAAAGATTTCTAATATATATATATATATAATGGTAAATAGGGAGAATATACATTGGATTTGGTTTAATGAGAAAAAAAATTACAACACTTTAGTATATGTATATAGATAATCTGGATTTATAAAAAATAACTCAAATATCGAGTATTATTAATTGGTTGAAAATGATCCACATTATCAATTTAAATTTAAAATTATAATTTTTTTTATAAAAAAAAATTACTCTTAAGCCTAAAAGGTTTCAAGCATTTTCCTTGATGCATTTAAATTTAAAATATAATAAGTGTTGTCATTGTAAGAGAAATTATATTTTTTAAATTTAATTGATATTCAATAAATCTTAAGTCCCTTTCAAATTAGAATTAATTTTTTAAGTTTTTTTTTTTGTATTTTTAAAATATAAATTTTACAACTATAGTAAACCAATAGGCAAGGTCCATCTAAGGAATTCATGTGTTCACTTTTTATTTGATGAAAATCACATGTCACAACTACTGTAGTTGTATAGACCAACGAAAAATTAGAGTTGTGATTATTTATTGATGTGGAACAAACAAAAGTAAAGATTTTGTGAATAAGAAGAAAAAATATTGAAAAAATAAGAAGTGGGTATTTTATTCAAAGATTTGTAAAAATTAAAAAAGTAGAACAGTGAATGGGGAGTGTGCCATATAAGATTTGTAATAATTTTTCAATTGGTTTTATAAAAACAAGTTAAGTTAAAAATATGATTATTAATCGCACATTATTCTTTATAAAAAAAAATATGGTCAACATGTACAATTTAAATTTTAAATTAGAGTTTATAAAAAAAAAATACTCCCAAAAACCTGATTTTATTCAATGATTTATAAGAATCGAAAAAGTCAAAAGGTGAATATAGAGAGTACTACATAAGAGTTGATAATAATTTTTTAAATGATTTTATAAAAATAACTTAAACTAAAAATATTATTATTAATCATACATGCATTATAAAAAAATATATGGTCACATTATTGTATAATATCTTTTATGAACAAAACATAATTTTAAAATATATTACAGAATATTTCAATAAAGTTGTATAATTTCCTAAAATAGTTATTGAATTATTTTGTTATATTTGTATTTTTTATTTGTGTCGATTTGACCCAATCCTAAAAATTAAAATTTACTCTAGAACATATATTAAATCACAAACTTACTTAATCGAAACCCATTACATTTAATTTCAAGTTGAAATATATAAATTTTACAGCAGTTGTGAACCAATATACAAATGGATCCATTTTAAAAACTCATTAACTCACTTCACATTACTTATAATCACATAATATAACCTTAGTGGCTATACAGACAAAAGATAAAATGTCACGCCTCAGATTTTCATAACCGAATGCCTAGGGGTGACTTGGGATTTATTTGTTAGGTATAAAAATAAGATGATAATAACACGCTGTCACACCTCAGAATTTTCCTCCAAATTGGGGTTGACCCACAAGAAAAATTTAAGATATTCAAAATCTCTTGTTTATCCCAAACAATATTTATAAGTCATTGGACTGAACCATTTGATGGGATTTCAACTACAGGGCACAAAATAAAGATAGAGAAAAATATTACAGAGCCATCTAAGTGTCCCAACCATGCGATTAACATTACATACCAAATAAAAGCAAATTAGGTCTATGCTTAATAATTACAATCATCTAACAATTGTTACAGACCAAAAATAAAGTCCTCCAGCTCTGCGCAGGAAAGAAGAAAAAAAAATAAATAACTCTTCTGATGGAATATTTAAGAGTAATTAATCTCTTTCCAGCTCATCTTCTATATCCCTGTGCTTAATATCCTGAAAAAAAATATTCCCACAAGGGGTGAGCTACTAAAGCCCAGTAATCAGAATCTCCTAGGTGCTTATATGCAGTGGTTATAATACTACACTGTATTAAGTGACCCATTACAGTAAATGTGTTTAGGTGGCATACTGTTTATGCAACAATTAATTCAATAGATCTCAACTGAATAATGTAAATTATACTTACAATGGTTCGATGAAATCGTCACCGTAACTACTATTTTACTTACATGTAAAAATAGTTAAATATCGATGTGTGTACCACAATGAAGTCTGTGTCGCAGTGGTAGGGATCTCAGATTTAGATCTTCAAGGTCTCGGGATCAAACCCCGTAGCGATACAGGTTTCATATATATATATATATATATATATATATATATTTATAAAATATTCATCGAGAGGAATTAAATGTAATTAAATAATTCCAATACATCATTCATACATAACAAGAGAGGTTGCTAGTCACAGTAAAATTTTGTAAAGGAGTTTAATCTAAATCATCCTAAGATAATCATACTCCTATCCTCCTCTACCCCAGCCTTGGGAACCAGTGACTTTACGGGCTTAGCATCCAATGCATACTGACAGTGTTACCTACCAAAAACCTAGTCGTCGCGACTGGCTACCTGACAGGCCAGGTCAGAAGGGAGCATCTCCAAAATAAAATGCATGTTCCCATCTTCATCTAAAAGGCCATTTCTACCCACCCGTCACCCCATTGCCAAAAATAACTTTAGCACCGAGTGCCTTAATTTCTTCTCACCCTTTTACATTCCAAAGGTACCTTGTATGAAAATCAGACATTTTTAATAACAACCGGCAATGTTCCCCGGCTATGAATCAAAAGTGGGATTATTCAGTCACATGCAGTATATTTTTAAGCACTTTATCTAAATCCATAATTTAATAGTAATTCTCAATAAATCAAAGATTTAACATAGTCACCAATATCATTATCACAAAGGTAGGTACTACATGTAAATTAACAAGTAGCAAGTAAAAAAAGAAATTTAGAATACAAATTAGTATTTTAGTTAATTGTTTTGACAAGTTTACCGTACCAAATTTGATAAGAATAAAATTATTTCTAATGGTATATTAATTAGGCCGAGGTTGGTAGCTTAGTGGGTGGGCGACTTTAATTGTGATTTAAAGTTGCAAGTTCGAACCTCATTGGCTGCAAATCTCGATTTTTGCTTCTTTTACCTTTTATTTTATTATTTTATGGAACATAAAGATAATAAATAGCTCTTGGACTTATATTTAATTTTTAGCAAAACTGATAAGTTTTATTTTATTCAAAATAATTTAAATAAATTTTCAATCATCGTCTTATTTATAACCAAACCCTTATCATAGGTTTTTGGCTTCAAGATATCCACAAATATCCACAGAATTATTCCAATGTTTAGGAAGGTATTAAATGAGTTTCATTAAATTCACTTAATCATAAAAATATAGTTATATAACATGCTAGATTAACAAAACAATGCCTAAAAATAAATCAACTTCATTTAAGAAAGACCAAATGAAAAAAAACAAGTCCATTGTTTCTTTTGGGCATTTTATCAAATACTTAGCATTTTAGTTTGAATAAGTCATCCGACTATCCATGATGAAACTGATTATCTAAGTCAATTATCATCAATATTAGAGTGTCAAATAATATATAATATCCAATTTAAAATAATTTCATATCAATAGAAATTATTAACATGACAATAACTAACAGAAGGTAATTAGAAATTTAAATAAATCTTTAAACATAATATTCTAAAAAAATCCAAACAAACATCAATTAAAAACTAAATTGAGATAGCAGCTTAAAAGAAAATTCATATAAAATAGAGCAAAACTCCAATATCTATAAACTTTATATCTGTAGAAACTAGACTTTAAGACCTAAAACTTTCATGTTTCACACTTTTTAAAATTCTAAGGTCTAAAGGTGCAAAAATAGCCTTGAATTAAGTTTGTTCAGAAAATACAATTTTACACGTGCTCAGTATTTTTGGGCATAACTTTTGACTCACAAATTGGATTGATGCAATTCTTTTTGGGTTGGAAAGAAAACTAAAAGGGCTACAACTTTTATGTTTTAGCCGAAACCTAATTCCACCGTTTTAGGGGTCAGAAGCACATAAGAAGTTACAAATAGAGAGCTGTCAGCATACTGAGTTACATCAGTCAAAATTTTGGCTTTCCTACCCCCAATATACGGGTATTTATTTTTTATCACAATCAAGTTTCATACTTCAAACCCAGAAAATGCATCAAATATATTTTAGGAGGTTCGTCATCCTACCTCAATGAATATATTAATGACCAAGTCTGAGAAGGAAAAATGAGTTAGCTTTGAATACCACCCAAATTGGAAAATTCCAAGCCTTTCTTCTTCCTCCAAGCAACACCAAATCTTCAACCTCACTAATTAATAATTTATTATTATTTCTCCCTTATTTTCTTCTCTTTGAAGACACACAATTTATAGGGAATGTAAAGGAAGTGTCGGTAGAGAAAAATAAGTTCCACTACCTAAACTTGAAAACCACTAAAGTAGCATTATGCATTAGGTAGTATAATCCAAATAATCTAGCTTAGCCTTTTTGACTATCTAACCACATAATTAAAGATAGGTGTTGGAGGATGGATGAGGATGGGTGGCATGATCCGGGAATCATGCTAACTTTTTGACAAATTAAACAATC
Source organism: Vitellaria paradoxa (assembly GCA_019916065.1). Taxonomy (NCBI): domain Eukaryota; kingdom Viridiplantae; phylum Streptophyta; class Magnoliopsida; order Ericales; family Sapotaceae; genus Vitellaria; species Vitellaria paradoxa. The sequence continues at coordinate 18,751,285 of CM034241.1, read as the reverse complement.
ATGCTAGCTTTTTGACAAATTAACAAAATGCTTTAAATCATGCTAGCTTTCAAACAAAATGCTTTAAATCTTGTTTGCTAAATAATTTGAAAAAGATGCTTTAAGGTCATCAATGTAGGGTCTTTTCTTTGTCTAATTAGTCAAATAATTTTAAAAGATGGTGAGAGCGTATGGAAGATGGAAAATGAAGTTGTCGGGAAATAATTTAGAGCAACTATTCATGAGTCAACTCATTGAGTAATAAAGTGAGTTGAAGTGAGTTGAGGTGAGTCAAAGAAAAGGGTTGACCCATGGGTTAATGGGCTTGGTTTGAACCAAATAAGTAATTGGGTTAGGAAGTGTTTGGATAAAAATTTTAGAAATTCTACATTAAACTCCCACATAGGGTGAAATTAAATCCGAAAATCTTTCCAACCAATTCCAAAAATTTTCAAATCCTCGATTTTCTAGATTTTTTACTATAACAAGTATCACCACCACACTTAAGCAATTTAATTAAGAAAAAAATTCAGGTTATTACATAAAATGTAGTTATATTCATGGACCCATATAAAACAAAAGAAAGTAAAAAGAGAAAAATAAATGAAAGAGCGTATTCTACTCAATATTTTCTTAAGAAAAATGAAATGTAGAATTATAAATAGGGATTTAATGAGAAAAAAATTACACAGCTTTGATATGTGTATATACAAATAATATAGATTTATAAAAAAACTGACTTAATTATTGAGTTTTATTAATCGGTTAAAAATTATCAATATGACTAATTTAAATTTAAAATTGAAAAAACTTTTCTTTTAAAAAATTATTTCCAAGTTTAAATAATATTTTGGCATTTTTTTGTGTTTTTAAATTTAAGACATAATAAGAATAGTTATTATAAGAGAAGTTATTTTTTTTTAAATTTAATTAATATTTAATAATTTTTTAATTCTTTTCCAGTTGAATTAATTTTTTAGTAAATTTTACAACTATAGTGAACCAATAGACATGTTTCCTTTAAGGAACCTATAGATTCATTTTACATTGATGAATATTGCATGTCACAACTATAGCAGTTTTTTAGACAAATGAAAAACTCGAATTGTAGTTATTGTTGATGTGGGGACAATAGGAAGTAAAGGTCTTACGAATAAGAATGAAAAATATGAAAATAGTATTTAATTCATGGATTGCAAGGAGCTAATTGAAAAAGTAACATAAAGGGTCAAGAGCTGGACGGCCAAAAATCTCTCCTATGCGGGTAGGGTAGTTCTCATCAAATATATCCTATTTAACATACAAGTATTTTGGAGCATTCACTTCATTTTGCTGAAAAGAGTGAGTAATGAAATTGAACAAGTCTTGAGGAGATTCTTATGGTCAGGGGCGGACCTAAAGCAATGGGGAAGCAAAGTAGCTTGGGATGAGGTTTGCAAGCCAAAGAATGAAGGAGGCCTTGGTATCCGAAAACTTGGTGAATGGAACAAAGCATCTATAATGAGGCACATATGGGCTCTATGCTCTAAAAGATCTTCCCTTTGGGTTGTATGGTGCTACACTAACGTCCTCAAAGGGAAGTGCTTCTGGGAAGCAAAACCACCCTCAGATTGCTCTTGGACTTGGAGAAAGTTACTCAAGCTAAGAGAAGAAGCACAAAGAATGTCCAAATACATAATTGGTAATGGGAATAATGATCCGTATGGTTCTCAAATTGGCATCCCCTTGGTCCATTAATCCCTAAATATGACCATAGGATTGCTTATGATGCCAGACTACCTAATGATGCTAAAGTTGCAAGAATAGTGAGAAATGGAGAATGGCAATGGCCCTACCCACATACATGGGAGCTAAAAGAAATTATCATTGATCATCCACCCAACTACTTGCCTAATCCCAACTCAATAGACAAGTTCACTTGGATGGCTTCTAGGAATGGAGAGTACGGTGCGGCGGCTACTTGGAAGACCATCCGGGAAAGGAAAAGTAAGGTAACTTGGCACCACTTAGTATGGTTTGTACATCATATCCCTAGACATAGTTTCATTCTATGGCTTGCAATTAAGGAAAGATTGAGCACCAAAGAAAGAATGCTTGGATGGGGTATGAATGTGGATCCTTCTTGTGTATTATGTGGCAATGTCTTAGAATCAATGGACCATTTGTTTTTCCAATGCTCCTTTGCAGCTGAATTGAGAGCCATTGTGTTGGGGAAATGCCTCATCTCCAAACCCACTCAACCTTGGAAGGTAGAAATCTCATGGGTTATGGGCAAGTTTAGTAGGAAGCATATGAGCAAGAATCTTTGCAAAATTGCATGGGATGCTACAATCTATCATTTACGGGAAGAAAGAAATGCTAGAATTTTCAAGAGGAGATCTTCTTCTATTGCTACTATTATGCACAAGATTGAATATGAAGTGAGAGCCAAGCTTTCCCAATGCCTGGTCAACAGGGCTAATGTAAATGTAAGTTTAATTAGTAATTGGGGGATCCAATGTAATTAAGACATTTTTTTTGTAAGGAGCTTCTTGCTACAAGAGGGTATGCCCCCAAGATAGTGTACATACTATTTCCCATTAATCCAAAACATACAAACTTACTTACCAAAAAAAAAAAAAAAGGATTTGCTAAAAAAAAGAAAAACTAGAATGGCAAATATGGAAAGTGTTACATAGGATTTAGTAATAATTTTTCAATTGATTTTATAAAAATAACTTCAATTAAAATATTATCATTAATTGTGTCAACAACGCTTGATGATGTTTTTTATGTCTTTTATAGGTACTTCTAAGCTAGTTCGTGCTATTCTGTTAAATCACAATCCCCTACCTACTTTGGATTAAGCTATTTCTAAACTTTTGTTAGAACAAACCCGATTAGGTACTCACAAGCACTCCAACACTATTGATATCACCACTCTTTATTTCAAAAATTCATCTCAAGGGAATTCATCTGTTCAATCTCGTGGTCGTTCCTCTTACTAGTCTCAAGGTGGTCCTTTAACACAGTCTTGCACTGGTGTTCACTACAACCATTACAAAGTTCTTCTCATTCTCCCTAACACTGCCTTAATCGTGTTTGCCCAAATTGTCACAAGATTAGGTCTGTCCATTGCTCATTCGATTGTCCTTAGTAGCTAATGTCTGGCTATTCCTCTATGTCAAAGCCTACCCAGTTTAGCTTTTCTTTTGGCCATCGCTCTGTTACCTCCACTTTTGATGATTATTCTGTGTCATCTTCCATTTCACAAGTTGTATTATTTATAATACTTTGATTAGGTTATATTTATACAATGAAGCATAGTGCCTAGTGATGGTTGTGGCTTATTTCATATTATTTTATTTAGATATATGATATTATATTTGCTTCAATTGTGGTTTGGCTCTAATTAGGACAGCATTATAGTTATATGTTTGAATGTGGATTGTATGATGTGTTTGAGTTTAGTGTTCACGTTCTCGGGTTTTGAAACTCGGGGCGTGGCACTCTACCAGGGTATTTTAATCCCCATCACCAAGTGTGTAAGCTAAATCTATCAATTTATGGACTAAATAAGCTCCTCAACTTAGTTCAAAAAATTCAACAACACTATCAAAGATTTAGGATTCTCTTCCAGCAATTATTATTTTGCCTTGTTTGTCACACTAATCAGGGAGTTATACTTCTTCTACTTTATGTTGATGATATGATTCTCACTAAAGATGACTTTTTTAATATTTTTTAGCTTAAATTATTTCTTAACATCCAATTTGAAATGAAAGATCTAGGGACACTCAGCTACTTCTTGGGACTTAAAATCTCATCTGCTGGCAATGGACATTATCTTACACAAGCAAAATATGCCTCAAATCTACTCATTTGTGCTAGCCTCGGTGATAGTAAAGCAGTTGCTACTCTCTTAGAACCCAATGTTTTGCTTACACTATTGGATGGTACACTTCTTGCTAATTCTACTCTATATTAACAATTAGTTGGTAGTCACATCTATCTTACTGTTAGTCAACTAGACATTGCGTTTGTAGTTCACTTGGTTAGTAAGTTCTTAACAATTCCTTAATCCACTCATTATACCATTTCGTTTCATTTCCTTCACTACGTCAATGATACATTGTTTCATGGGATTCGCTATTCTACTCGGTCCTCACTTGAGCTTCATACCTAATCTGACGTTGATTAGGTCAAAGATCTTATTGATCATTGCTCTTACCACTGGTTTTTGCCTCTTCTTGGGCTCTTTTCTCATCTCTTAGTGCATCAACAAACAGACTCTGGTTACTTATTCTAGTACTGAAACTGAGTATCGTATGCTTGCTAACACCACTCAAGAGCTTCTATAGCTTCACTTGCTTCTTATCAATATGGATGCTTGTCACTCTAGTATTATTACACTTTTTTTGTGATAATCAAAGTTGTAAAATAAAATTATGAAAAATCCAAACAAAAGTTAAACTAAAATTTCAAATCAGTCATGTTTCCTAATTTGAAGCAGAGTAGAATTGAAAAACATGATGAAAATAAAAAGGATTTCTAAGTCTTGAAGATATTCATAGGCTACCAGATAATTAGATAGAGATTGAACAAGGACTGAGTTTCCTAAAAGTTGCTGCAATAATTGAAAGAGGAAACTTAAGCAAAGAAGGAAACTAAAGGAAGATTGAATTCTTGAAGATCAAGAATTGTCTGAAAAGTTACAACAATTTCCAGTGTGGTCTGCAAGCAAGCCGTAGGATGGCTGATAGTTCCAATAGAGAAATAATAAGCTGAAAAAGAAAAATAGTAGATCTCGCAAGCAATGTGCAAACAAGGTGAATGTTTGACCCCTAGAAAATAAACCTTGCAAGGAAGGCGTAGGAAACCCGAATGTTCAACCTACCAGATTTGCTGAAAATTTTGTTTCCTAATTAGTTTAGGTCTTCAGTGACTATAAATAACTGTCAATATTCATTGCAAAGAATTAATTGAGTGAAAGCATTTTTTAGAATCTTGAGGAGAGAGAATTATTTTATAGGAGAGCTAAAATGTCTTTCTTCTTCTTCTACTCATTCTTAAGTTTGTAAGTCTTGGAGGATTCTAAGATGCACATTCTAAGGAGGTAGAAAGTTTTTTCTACTTGGTTTAGATGTATCAAGGATTAAAGCAAGAGGTCAAAAGAATTCGTGGGATAAGTCATAAAGAGTTCGAGTAGGATCTTGTAACCTAATTTTATAGTGGAATTTTTTGAGACTTTTTTTTCTGGATAGGGTTTTCCTTGTTAATTCTTGGTACCTTCCTATACTTTGCTTATTGTGTGTGATTACATCATCTGAAGTGATTCAAAATTTTCAATTGGTATCAGAGCGAATTCACTTGACATTCAAGAGTGTGATCTTGTTTAATTAAAATCGATGGAACTAACACATTAGGAGGCTTGAGCACTTGACCACCATGGTTTGATGGTAAAAATTATTCTTAGTGGAAGGCACACATACAAACTCATCTCTTGTGTATGAACTATAAAGTTTGCATGGCAATCCCACAAGGATGGGAAAATCCCACTCATGAACTCTCTTCCTTGTTCCTTTGATGCTAAAGTTACTGCTATCGAAAAAGTTAGGGACGTAGACGAGATAAAGATAGAGGACTTTGTGGGTTCTCTTTAAACCTATGAGGCAAACATGCTCAAACCTCAAAAGGCCTCAAGGGGAATTATTCTTAAGACTATGTAAGAAAATTTTGAAGAAGAGTCTAATAATAAAGAGACAGAATAAAGAAATTCAATAAAATTTTCAAGTCAAAGAAGTCCAACTTCAACAAAGGTAATAAATCTGACATGAAATCATTAAAAGATAGGGGAAAAAGTTCAAGAAGGTTGACATGAAGACATCAAAGCAACCTCAAGGAATTTAGTACTTTGAATGCCAAGGTTACAACCACATCGCTCAAGAGTGTGCTAACAAGAAAAAGAAAAAGTAAGTTAAAGTGATGAATGTCATTCTTGATGACGATTCTGATAACAAGGATGATGATTCTAATACCAATGACTCTTCCCCCTCTACATCATCTAAAGATGAAGGTAACTTTACTACCTTTTGGCCTCACATAATTCTTTTGCAGGTACAAAATCTAGTACCCTAACCAACATTAAGACATCATCCGAAAGTGAAGATTCTTATAAAGAATTCAATGGGGAGATTCAATAGGCTTAAAACAAGCTATTTAAAGAACTTTGTGTTCTAAAGAAAAATAGAACACTTTAACTTAAAAGAGCAACATACTGAAGAGTATAGCGAGTTGAAGGCCTAATTGCTCTTATTTGATCGTTTACTAAAGAGAAATTCCCAATAAATAAGAGGTAAGAGACCGCCTATTCGACAGCTTTTATGGGGCTTCTTCCTAAATCTCAATTACTAATAGATCTCAGACTGATTCAAGGCTTGAATAGATAGAAAGAGATGGCTAAAGGAAGATTGAATATTTTTATTCAAAGAAAGCCCTTTAGAGTATGTTTAGTAAGAGACCCTACGGAGCTTGTAAACTCCTGATTTAGACATGAAAATAGGCCACCCGAAAAATCAAAATGAAGAACTCTCTAGTATGTTAACTGCTTTAGAGTCTAATAAACAAACTCAATGTTAGCTTGCAGAAAAATTGAAGACAAAGCTAGAAGAGAAGGAAAAAGAAGTAAAAGACCTTCCAGCAAAAACCAAGGAACTTGAATCCAAAGCTAAAACAAACAAAGGTATCCTTGAAAAGATGAATGCTAGTTCTCAAGTCATTAATGAGATTTGGAGCAAGCGAAAGAGATATAGTAATAAATCTAGGCTAGGCTACATAAAAGAAGAAAGCCTACAAAAAGCAATCCCTCCTAGTCACTAACCCTTCGAAAATATCTCCTCTAAAGAAATCTCATAAGTCTTCAATCCACTAAAGAGTAGCACTGCAAAATTCAAACCATAATCATTTCCTCCTCCTAAGGTGAAAGGTACACAATTTTACAATTCTTGCACCTTTGTAACGATATGTCATCATTGTGGAATTAAAGGTCACATTTGACCTAATTGCTACAAATTATATGGGTCTCCCTTCTCTTGCTGCCCATTAAAGTCAAATAAAACTTTTCATGAGTCTGGACCTCACGTTAATAGGCTAATGAGGAGTTATAAAAGGAAAAATTTTTCAAAATTCACTGAATCTAAACCTAAAACCCCTAAGGTTCAAAATATTTTTTCAAAAACTAGGCCATTTGGGTTAGAAAGAGTGACTTGATGTTGAAGGGATTAGCCTAGAGGCAATTTTTTTTTTTTTTTTTTTTTTTTTGTAGACTAGGCTTTACATCATTATTATATTTTATCTTAGTTCCATGAGATCATGTAGATTGGATTTTTTTTTTTACATGATTAGTTTCAATTTTATTTGATTTAAAAAATATTTTTGGAATGAAGTGGAGTAATTTTTTAATCATAAAAAATATTTAGGTATTTGTATTCATTTTTAATTAGACTTGATAAAAATTAAGAAAGATAGGAGTTCACATTCTGCTAATGAGAAAATTTATGACTTCTATCTGTTTATATGTGTGTCTATGATTTTGTCAATCAATTGTGTTGGACTAAATCCTTATTCCCAAGTGAATTAAAAAAAAATATTTTGATGAATTTTGTTATAATGTTGATGTGCTTCTTTAAACACTTAACTAATCTTGTTATATCTTCCCTTCTACTTATCTGTGGATTTTGAATTAATACTTGGCGCATTTAAAAAATGATGATAAGTGATCAAAAGAAATAATATATCTTGTCTTGGAAAGGGCTATCAATAGACTGGAGTGAAGCCACCCTATTAACATGTCATTTACCAAAATAACCACCCGCTGAGAAAAGATGATATAGAAGAAAAGGCTACCTACTCATAAGTGTGTGAATGCCTCCAAGACCTTGAAAGAGAAACTCATGAAGAAAAAATAATATTTTGGATGGTTGAGCTTTAATTAATAAAAATTCAAGAAAAATCCAAAAGTAGAATAAAATTGAAAAAATTGCTCACAATTCATTTGGTGCTTCAAGGATAATCTCTTTTTTCCCTTGATTTGTTTGAGAGGGAGAGAATATATGCTTAACTAGTCATAAACTCACACGAGCACAAGCATTTATCCAATGTTATGGTTTAATTCATCTCATAACAGAATCTCAAAAATTTATATGGGAAGATGAATTTTTGTTCAAGCTAACTTAAATTGATTAGGTGATTGGTTTACACGTTTAAGTATAGGAGAATTAAAATTTCTTTGATAAATTTATTGTGAAATTTTTCTATTTTTCATAATTTTTCTCATGTAATTTTTTAAGCACAAAATAGCCCATGGTACATTTTTCCAAAGAAACTCGTAGGATGTAGGAACTGGTGGTAGTGAAGTGGCTACTATTAGTTTGTGTTGTGACTATATTTGTTTACTTCTCCTTAATTCTGTCAATTCTAGTAACAAAAAGGGAAGTAAAAATAGATCTTTAGATATTAACTTTTGACTTTAGATGAACATTAATTTCTATTTTGTTGTCAAATGGTATTGTTAATGGTCTATTCAAGTCTCACCCTCACATGGCTTGGGTTGTGAAAGTGTCTCAAAGTCTAAGTTGTGAACTCGGGTTAGGAATGTAAGCTTTTGAGAGTCAAATGAGGGTGAATGTTGGGATGAGAATTCATGCGTTGTATAGTTCATTGTTCATTTTCAAAAAAAAAAAAAAAAAGAGAAATAAAAAACAAAAAAAAAAAGAAAAGAAAAGAAAAGAAAAAGAGAAAATGAAAAAAAAAAGTTTGTTATTTCTTTTTGCTTATTAATTTTGGGACTTGTGCATTGTATTATAATTTTTGAGAATGTCCCATGAGTAGTTTGTAAGTTTGTGAATAAGCTTCTTGTTGTAATTCTTCTTGGGCTTGGAAAGGAAATGGGTAGTTTGGGACTTGTGTGCACTTGAACATCTTTATCCTAAGACATGTGATTTGATTTCCATATCTTTCATTGTTAGCCTCTACCCATGGCCAAGTTACAACCGGATTAAAGACCTAGCGGATTCTAAGTGAACAATACTTATATGTGCATGTAGTGGACTTTTGTAGGTTGTGTGGTGTAATCTATTGCATGGCATTGGAACTTCAATTCAATTCACTCACTTATTCGTGTGGTTGTGTGCAACTAGGAGAGCATTGCATTGTGTGCTCATAGGTATGAGTGAACCCTTAATGAGTGAGTTTCTTTCTATGAGTGATCTACCTTGTGAGCTTTTGAAGTCGAAACTTAGTTCCGATTATGCTCTCAAGACCTTGTTGAATAAATGACACTATTTTGCACACACACTCTTCCAAATTTGATAGCACATGCATTCATGCTTAGGACTTGGGAATTACACATAATATTTGAATTTTGTAACTTGTTGGGCTTAAACTCGAGTCATTGTGGACCTTAATTACTCTTTGACACCTTGAGACCATACCATAGATGTTTGTGGGTAGCATCACTACAAATCCTTACGAGACCTTACTTGTCCACTAGGGAGAACCTAGGGGTTTAAAGGGCTTGCCACACACGCTAAGTGTGGCCGTGTGTTCCTACAAAAATGGACATCATGGTAGCTTAGAATTGAGTTAATTTGTTTTGATTTGAATAAAGATTTGCAAGTCAGAGATGTTCTAGCATACGTTTGTGTGGCCCATGGTCTAGTTGCATGCATTGCTAGGGACTAGCAATGTTTAGGTTGGGGGGTGTGATTGAGCACATATAATGTTATTTCATCATGATATTGTAATGGGTTTTAAGTGTTTTATCTTCATAAATCTTATAAGCTATAATGAAGTGAGCTAATTTGCATATCTGTGGATGTTTGCAGGTGTTTGGTGATCAAATTGAAGAGAAAAGAGGTAAATGTGAGCTGAAGAAGGCAAGGGGCTGAAGTTGGAACTGATAGGCGTCCCTCAAAAGTGGTGGGCGCCCACCGAGAGGTGATTTTGGAGAAAAAGTTCAAGTGTCAGAGGCATTTCATTAAGCAGTTGGTGGAGTCTACCCACGGGCGCCCCACCCTAATCAGATGGGCGCCCGCCGAGAGGGTGTTTTGGGGCTGTTTCGTTGGGAACTTCATCAAACACCTTTGACAACCAAGCCACGGGCGCCCCTGATGACTTCTCCAGCACATGTTTAGGATGATGTTTAGAGTGTGATTTTACCATTATGCCCTTAAACTATGTAATAATATAAAAGGGAAAATTTTCTGTTGTACAGGGGGTCGAAACCCTATGCACTTCTTCTCTTTTCTTAGTTTAGCTTAGATTAGGGTTAAGGTTTTGATTTCGCTTCGGATTGTTCAAGCTTTCTTTCATCTTTGTATTAAGATTAATTTGTAAGTTCTACTTGTTACTTCATTTTAATTAAAGTTTTCCTATTCTCTATAGTTTTGTCTGTTAATCTTGCTTCGTAGTATTTCATAGTCTTAGTTTGGATTGATTTGCTTTCAAAATTGTTTTAAATCTTTTCAGTCTATTTCGTTCTTGTGTTTTGTTGCATGATGAAGATGTTTCTCTTTTCGAATTGCTTCGTTTATACTTTCATTATGCTAGCCTAGGGCTTTTTCTTGGTTTTAACCTAGGTTCATAATGAAATCGAAGGTCTTAGGCTCAGATAATGCAAAGCGAAATGGATTTATTTTCTTTTGAATGACAATGTAAAAATTGTAATTCTAGGTTAAATTTCGAAAACGAAACCCTGTGATACAATTGATCTCGTTTACACTAGTGTGAATCGAAGATCAATTCCATGTCCCGGTGATTTCGAACTTGACTTCAAAACCCTAGAATTGCAATTTCTTAACGAAATATGGTTTTCCAATGTTGAATCTTCCGACCTAATTTTACATGTGTAAAGATTAGGTTGAGTTAACTACATATTCGAGTTCAAGCCTTCGAGGACATTACAGGACTAGGTTAAGGCCAAGTGTTTCCATTCACACGGTTTGTTTAAGTTCAATTTATGTAGTTTGTTAAAGTTTGCATCTTCGTGTTTTCGTTTTTCGTCTAATTGGTGTTTTCAATTTTCAAATCATCCATTCAATTGCCTATTCGAAAACTCCAAAAAGATTTTTCATCTTTTCTTTTTAAGATTTTCGCAAATGTTTTCGAAACCAAGTTCTTCAAAGATTTAATCACACCCTTGCTCCCTGTGGAAGATGACCTAGGACTCACCTAGACTAAACTCAACTGACCTCTTATACTTGAGAGTGAGCCACTACCAAATTAGAGAGCGGTCAGTCACTGATAATTATTAGCGACGAAAATATAGTGTTCGCAAAGTTTTAACGACTACTTTAGCGATCAATAGTGGGCGTATTGTAGAAGTTATTAGCTACCTAAGAAGGTGGTCACTAATATTTCCCACTCGCACGGTCGCTAACAGTTCCATAACCCACGAAAAACTTGTTGTGGTTGCTAAAAACTTTTTGCGACGACTATGGCGGCTGCCAAATAGTCAAAAAGTTTATTAAAATTTGTAAGTAGACGCTAATGTATTCTAAAGTTTTTATAAAAAAAATTAATTATTTTTAATTTATTTATTTATTTATTACATTAAAATTTTTAAAATATTTAATTTTCAATGTAATTTAGTAATGGTGGTGATTGGCACCTGTATTATATACCTATGCAGCAAATATCCATAAATGATATTAAAATCCATAAAAGCTAACAAAATTTTGCATTTATTTATATTTACAAATACTAATATTTACAAAATTCTACATTTGTTACAAACATTTATATATACAAGTCCACAAGATAAGAAACCAAAAAAAAAAAAAAAAAGTGGAAGTCATAAGTCTTCTCTGATAATCGGTCAAAGCCCAAAAAAAAATGAAAATATCAATATAAACAAATAAAAAAATTATCAATATAAACAAGTAAAATTCAGAAAAAAAATAAACTTAAATTTACTTGAATGAAAAAATAAATATAACTGGGAATCATCGTCAAGACCAGTCTGAGAAGGCCAGTTGCCAATGACTGGATCCGAAGAGAAAGAGTGGTAGCTCTGTGGGTAGCGGCACTCCATCTTGACTATAATATCAGCCCTAATTCGTGCCTTCTGTGCGTTTGTCTCAGCTTGTAAGGTCTAGAGCACCTCCTTAGTATAAAATTGTGAGCCCTGGGAGAAGCTAGCTCCAGATGACTTACCTCTCCGAAGACAAAGCGTAGAATGCTAGTGCCTTGTATGAGCATATATCCGTGGCCGTCTTGTCTAATGATGGTGTGGAATATCCCACCAGTCCTCTACTCAAACTTAATCTCCTCTTCTAGCAACTCATTCAGGCGAGACTAGAATTGAGCTTGCAAAAAACAATACAGAAAAATAAAAGATAAGTAACTAGATTTTGTAATAGGTAAAAAAAATTTGCCACTATGCAAAATCATTACTTACCTCAATGGCCTAAACCTATGGATTCCCATAAGGGCATGTCGCCAACAAAGAGCCATCCAATCTGTATGCACACCCCACGCATACAACTGTTGATAAAGAAATTATGTTATAAGTATATTATCATATGAACAAGAATGAAAGCAAATTTACACATATGGACTAACATTTTACCTCGTAGCAGACCTACGTGAAGTGTCGGGTCCCCTCCTTGTGCCCGGGGCCCTACATCGAATATTTCTATGAGGGATAAGTTATTGAGTCGACAGCCTAACCAATGGGGTGTTGAATAGTACAAATCAGCGAACTTAGATCTATTCAATGTTATTGAGACCAAATCATTGAGACCAAATAACGTGCCTCTCCAACCAAACCTTCACTAATACGTGTGAGCCTGGTCAACTTTGTTTGCACTCATCCATCAAATAACCCTTGGTTGCAGATGCCTCTGGACATGCTCTATTACATATACCTCTTCAATGTGTTCATGTACCTCTTAATCAGATATATCCACCTGAATTAGACAGGGCCTCCAAATAGGGCTTCACCAGTTAAGTGTATGGCTAAGTGAACCATTACGTCAAAAAAAGCCGATGAAAAACTTTTCTATAGATGACATAATGTCAAAGCAATCCTCTCCTACAGACCCTTCAAATCATCTGCACGGTGAACTCTGAAACACAGATGTCTAAAGAAGTTATTGACCTCAATTAATAGCTGCACCACATTCTTAGATAGGCAATTCCTTATAAAGATAAGTAGTACCTATTGAATAAGAATGTCGTTGTTCTGAGTCTTCAAACCTTGTAAAGTCCTCTCTTTCATGTTCACTCATTTCAAAATATTTGAACAATAGCCGTCAGACACCTTGACACCCTTTAGGACAGAGAGAAAAGCATCGTTCTCATCTTTGTTTATCATGTACTATGCAAGGGGTATTCATGCCTTGTTGGACTCCCTCAACTATAAGATTACACGGAACCAATACCACTAGCTAAGTACAGTGATTTACCTCGATCATGGACTAAATAGACTAAAATCATCTGCAGCTAAGCTAAACTGCACATTGTGACTAGCAATAGCATACTGTAGGTGCCTCCGATCAAAATCCTTCTATGCCCAGGAGTCTACTGGATGAGTTAACATCCTATCCTCCTCGCTGTACTCAACATGCCACCTCATCAATTTAGAAATCTTAGAGGATATGAAAAGCCTCTTCACCTTGGCTTAAGCAGAAAATACTATACTTGCTTCGCAGGTACAAGCTTACCACAGTTTAAAACATCCAAACTCTTTTGATAATTTTATCCATCCTTGACGTCCTTCCACCTCGAAGTCTTACACATAGTGCACGTATCAAGGTGGGAATTCTCATTCCTGAACAATCTATAACTGTCCAAACATGCATTAAAGTCTCATATGTGAAGCACAGATTTTCAGTTAGCTTGCAAGCTAGATAGTAAGAATCAGTAAGGTTTGCACCTGATGGTAGAACTTTGTGTAACAACTGCAGTCGCATATCAAAAGATGTGTCCAACCATTGATTCAATGCCTTCAAATATAATAGCTCGACAATGAATGACAATTTACTGAAATCCTTCCATGTAGGATATAATTTTATCTATGCATCATTGAGGATTTCAAAATATCTCAAGACTTTTTCGACTGCACCGAGCTAGGATTACTCTCACCTGTCCCTTATGTCTCATAGCTTGGGTTTTTCGATAGCACATGCGGTATTAGCTAGTATCACGAGTATCAAATCAGTCTCCATAGCCTCGGCTTCCATCTCAACGGTCTCCTCTCGAAGACAAGAAACATGCTCTTCCCTGTGGAGAGTCCAATACATATACTACTTCAGGAACCCATTGCAGATCTAATGCTCTTAGACAGGCTCTCATCTATAGTAATATCGGCTCACACATTTTCTACAGGGACAGCTAATGTACTCACTGTCAAACTTGTTGGTGAAGGCGATAAACTAGTTGATTCCCTCCATATATTCCATAGACATCCCATTCGGCAAATCAATCCAACTCTTGTTCATCTCGCTAACTATTTCTGCGATGTCTCGAAATGAGAGGCACAATTAGCCTAAGGGATCGAGCATTACACAAGTCACCTGGTATTAAACTTTCCCTTCTCACTATTGGGTGGTTGGTCCTATCCCATGTAAGAATGCACGATTTAACTTACACTCAACAACTCAATGCCTTTGCCCATGGTTAGACAAATTTTTGGCAGCATGTTCAAATGGTTCTCTATGTGCATGACGTAGAAATGACATTAGTTGTATTCTATGTATGCACCCGAAGAACAACAAAACATCAACCGAAACTCCATTTAATGTTGAACATTGCATGAGTTATTGGGGACAAGATCGATAGTTGCATTTCCCAAACTATCTGAATTGGACAATTCAAGAATCATGTACGTCAACCCCCCTATGTACATCACAAGAATGATGAATTTAGTTGAAGACCTACTCTGTCGCTTAAGGATGACTAAACGAGTGACGTACATGATTCTTGAACAGGTCTAAGTTTTACTAAAACAAACAAATGAATAAAGTAAAGTAGTTCTAAGTTTCTCTTTATTTTCTAACTTGTTTCTAAGTTTGATTTGTTTAATTGGTTTATTGACTATCTAATGGATTGAATTTGGATTTGGATTGAGCCCAAGTAAAAAACATACATATATATATATATTGAATTAGATTGGATCGTTATTTAACTATTTTGATTAAATTTGTATTTGGATTGGCCCAATAAATATTAGATTGAATTGAGCCAAAGTAAGAATTTGGATTGGATTGAGCCCAACAAATTATTAGTATTATTTATGTTAAATTAATTTATTTCATTATATCAGTGGTTAAAAGTAATTTAATTCAATTAATATAAAATATACCGAATCTACTTTAATTACTCAAATTTATTAAAAATGATAGAATAAAGTATATTTAATATTTATTTTATTAATGTTACATTTCATATTAAGAACTTGTGCTCCATTTCTCCTCTAAATGCCATCGGGACTTCTGTATCTCCTCTAAATGCAGCCAAGCCACCTCAGTGGCATGTAGGAGAGATACGAAAGCTCAAGTTCAATATTATTACAAAAATTTAATTATATCATTTTAGTCTTTCGTATTTTATATAATTCATTTACTTTATTAATTATTAATTTGATTAATGATATTAAATTATTTAAATTAAATTACATTATCTAATTATACTTGTTATTAAAGTTAATTTAATTAAATAATTACAAAATATATTAAATATAATTTAATTATATTATTTATAGAAATAATTGAATAAGATATCTATCATATTAATTTAACTAACCTAGTTACAATATTTCTTAAAATTATTTTAATAAATACTATTTCATATTATTTTAATTATATTATTATTAAAATAATTTATCAAAATATATTTAATAGTAATTAAATTAATTTTATATTACATATTATCTTAATTAATTATTAATTTATAATAACAAATTGAATTACTTAATTAGTTATCAGTGTAACAGTTATATAATTAACCCAATCATATTAATTTAACTAATTTAATGATATTACTTACTAAAATATTTGGTAAAATATATTTCATATTAATTAAGTTATTTTAGTCTTTCATATTTAATATAATTCATTTACTTTATTAATTATTAATTTGATTAATTATATTAAATTATTTAAATAAAATTACATTATTCTATTATATTTTTTATTAAAATAAATTTAATTAAATATTATAAAATATATGAAATATAATTTAATTATATTATTTACTAAAAATAATTGAATAAAATAAATATTATATTAATTTAACTAATCTAGTTACATTATTTCTTTAAATTATTTTAATAAATGCTATTTCATATTATTTCTATTATATTATTATTAATAATTTAGTAAAATATATTTCCTATTCATAGAGTAATTTTATTTTTTCATATTACTTTAATTAATTTAATTAATTTATACTAATAAATTAAATTACTTGATGTTGGCCCAAGGTTTATAAAGTTAGTTTTATAATTGATTTTGATGATAACAAATATTGAATTAAATTTTTACAATTAATTTTCAAATAAACATTGTATGAAATGTTAAAATTTATTTTAATATGAAAGATTCAAGATAATATGCTTGAAAGAGATTGATATTATTTTTCAAATATTTTTACAAAATTCAGATGAAGAAATAAAGAAATTTCAAAGTTTGGAGTAATGAAAATTAAAGAAAGATAAAGACATGAACTAGAAGGATAACTCGGATGAACTGACAAATCAAACACACGTTAGCATATGGATGATATTTGAAAATCTAACAGTTCAATTTTCATGAAATTTTAATATAGTAAACTAGATTTCAATATATTCAATTTTACTAAGGAAATTTTTGTGGATCTGAAGTTAAGATGTCTAAAAATAAGCTAGAAGATTAGTCATTACAAAAGAGATTTTAATTCTGAATTTTGGAGCTAGTCTTAGTTTTTGACACATAACTCATACCCTACAAATGTAAGAACCCAGAATTTTAAAAATAAATATACATATATATATATATATACTTTTATTTTATTCAAATTTTATTATTTAAATTTTATTTTATTTATTTTATGTGTGATATATTTATTTAATCGGTTGTGTGTGTGTGAGAGAGTGGGAGGAGGAGTTATGACAAGAAATTATTGTCATAAGTGAGGCCAAACAGTTACAGCTAGGAATTTGTGGTTTAAAGGTGTATTGATGGTTAAGTTATGGTGGTACATGTAACAGAAGGGAAAGATGAAACATTTTTACATAAACCACTCTTCTTCATCTCCCATCATTTTCTTCATATACGTAACTTGCACCAGAGAGTTTTTTCCTTCCTGCGATTCTTCTACTTTGGTTTCAAAAGTTCCAACAAGAGGAGGTTGGTACAATCATACCTATTAAGAGAGATCGCTGTAAGACGAACGAAGTCCCGAGTTAAGTTCGAAAAAAAAGGATCGCCGAAATCACTCTAAAGGGCCAACTTGAGTTGGTGTTTTATTTGGAGTTTTTTATATACTTTGTCGACGTATATAATTCGAGCTAGGTTGGATTCTGTTTATTTGATATATTTTTTTTATCATGTCATGTACATATATATATATATATGTGCAAGAGATGAAAAACTTGTTCTATGATTTGATTCTTGATTATGTGAAATTGTGGAACTTTCACACTGAAATGGATACACTATTTTCCTATAAAAATCATACTTAGAGATCGATTTAATTCTTGAAACTTTTATATGTTAAGTTATACATGTAGAAGAGTTTCCTATAAATATTTCATAATTTTTGGAATTTAAATGAATTTATTAAAAATAGTCAAACTTGACTGTTGTTGGGGATTTCCATGCTAGGATCAGCACACTGTTTTTATATGAAATTAATGCTTAGAGGTCGAATTAATTTTTGATATTTTTATATATGGGAGTACATTTCCAAATTAATATTTAGTAAAAATTTCATATTTTTTTGAGTTAAAATGGTTTTTATAAAAATCGTGAAAATTGACTATTTGTTTTAAATTGCTATGCTGACAAAAGTTTGATTTTCGGTATAAAAATGATACCTGGAGATTAAATTTATTTCTAATAATTTTATATATGAAAGTAGACATTAAATATTCTACATTAAAATTTTTATAATTTTTTGACTAATAATTTATTTTATAAAAATATTGAAACTTGGTTGCTTGGTTTATAATGCTGTATTGACAGTAGTTAGATATTTGGTATAAAAGGTATAAATAAAAGTTGATATAATTTTTTAAATTTTTATATGTTAAACTAGATATATGAATGAGCTTTTTGTAAAAATTTCAAAATTTTTAGATTTAAAATGGATTTTATAAAAATCATGAAAATAAGCTGTTCTGTATGGTTCTAGCAGAAATACCCATTTAGTATTCTTAAAATCTGTATTATATGGTTTTATGAAAAAATTTTAAATCTTGTTTTTATGAAACTGGAGTTAATTATAAGTATTTTAGGCTTTTGAATTAGTATAAAATATTTTATTTTCTATTTTTCATGAATTATCAAAAATTATGTCTTGAATCCTTCTTTGTCATGGCATGCTTGATATAAAATTTTGTTTATCAAGCTAGCTGCATATATATTCCTGAATATGGCTGCATGATATTTATTTAATAAATCTTGTATAGGAATATTTTTATGGAAGGGCAACATGAAACTTAGGCCCGAAACACATTCACACTTTATAAAACTTATAAAGTAAAGGGAAGAACACAAAAAAATCAAATTAGGGAGAACTTTTGTGTATGTTGTGTTGTTAATTAAAGGAATTACTTGAGATTTGATTTTTGGGTTATTGGACTCATTAAGGGTACTAAAAAGAGTGGGTTCTAGAGTACAAGGGTTGAAAGCCCCAAAACCTGCACAAGGTGGTTCACATAACCAGTAGGCTAGAAATCTATGAAATGTATATACGGCTTATTCTAGCGTATATTTAGTACCGGGACTACGGGACCAGTTTGCCTACTAAGGCAAATGAGTATATTTGGGACCGCGGGACTAATTGTACCCCATGAGTGAGGTCTGGGGATGTGATGAGTACATTTGGGACTGCGGGACCAATTGTACCCCATGACTGAGATATGGGGATGTGATGAGTACATCTAGGACTGAGGGACTAGTTGTACCTCACGGCTTAGGCCTGGGGATTTATTTTGGGTTTAGTTCTAAGGCCATAGACTAAACTTATAGAGTACATAACCCATATTATGATATTGATGTGTGGTGATGTAAATGATGTGATATGATTTATTTTTAGCATGAGATTGCGGGATCATGGCTAAGTAACTATATAATTTGAATGTAATGATTAAATATAGATATTTTGAAAATTATAAGATTTTAAATTTTATTCTTATTAATTAGTGTTAATAGCTTTTCATGATTAAGAAATTATATCTTATAAATACTTTCTGAGCACACGTGGAATTTAGTGCTCACCGCCTACTACAGTTGGTAATGCATGGGTTGATGCTCGTGATGGACCAGTGGGTTAGCTAGCCGTCTTGGGTTGGTATAGCTGGATGATTTGTTTTATTTTGCATTCCAATAGTTAAATTTTAATGGAGTATTGATTTGGGTCCATATTTGTGGCATGGTTTTATAGCCCATTTTTAGGGCATTTTAAAGGTATTTTGAATATTTAAGAAATTGAATAAATAGTTACTTTAATTACCTTCCACTCTGATATGGTACATTTTTCATGATTTGATATTTATTTATTTTCTTTTGGGGTTTTGTTCCCACGTTCCCGATCTTGGATTTCGGGGCGTGACAGCTTGGTATCAAAGCCTAGGTTTAGGAATACCTAGGGATAGTGGGAATTTTTTTTTTCTTTTTATGGTTTTGGGGTTATGTGTTATATATGATTTAATATTTTTGGGGCCTTAAAATTTCAAACTATAAATTTTGTTTTTCCTTGTTTCTAGCTCGATGGCACCAGGAGTTGTGCCAGTTGCTAGGGGTAGAGGACGTGGGCGACCTAAGGGTCGCGAGGTTCAAGCCGGTCGTGATCGTGGAGTTCAGGCTGGTTTAGGCCGTGGTGCCCCAGTTGAGGGGGTACATCTAGAATTGACCCGTGAGCAAGAGTCTAATGCAGGTGCAGGGTTTGAGGTTTCGCCAGGTGTGGCTCCAGTGACATAACAAGAGAAAGTGCAGTCCGAACAGCCTTCGGTTCAGACACCAGGAGCATTTGATCCTGCCACTTTTGTGCAGCAGATAGCAGCAGCCATGGTAGTATTAGTAGGAGGTGGAGCACAAATGGGACCTCCACCAACTTCTAGTCAGTCAGTGGGTTCTTTGGAGCACTTCAGCAGGATAAAGCATCCTAGCTATGACAGAGTGCCAGACTCTGATGTTGCAGAGGGTTTTCTTAGCCAATGCAAGAAAATTCTCAAGGCCTTTCAGATCACAGATATTCAGACGATGATTTCTCTCGTCACTTTTCAGTTCACTGGTAATGCTACTATGTGGTGGAGCTCTGTAGAGGGTTCACAAGATGTGGCAGCTTTGACTTGGGAGAGATTTAAGGAGTTATTTTATGACCACTTTCTCCCTATTGCTCTCAGGGATGCGAAGAGGGATGAGTTTATAGCCTTGACTCAGGGAAACATGACAGCGTTGGAGTATAAGCGTCGGTTTGCTTCTCTCTCCACTTATGCTCGAGAACTAGTATCCACAGAGAGATACAGGTACAGATGGTTTGAGAGGGGTCTACGAGTAGGCATCAGGAGCACAGTTGTCCCACTGGGGTTAGATGATTAAAAGATCTTGACTGATCGGGCTATGACCATTGAGAAGGGCTTGAATGATGTCAGGATGATGAATGAAAACAAACCGAGTCAGAGTGTTGCTCCTTAGTCAAATAGCGGCCACAAGAAAAGGAACAGGGAGGGACCCTGTGATTCCCAGCCACAACGTTTCCAGCAGAGGACCGTGGTTCATACTCAAGGGCTGATTATGTGCCATATTTGTAATCAACCGAGGCATAAGAAGTATCACTACCTACTGAGGAGTGCATCGGCCAGAACTGAGTAGCGGTTTGAGTCACGATTTGAGCAAAGGTCAGGATTGCTGACGTGTTACTCTTGTGGGCAACAAGGCCATATCTCTAAAAACTGCCCTCAAGGTAAATAGTACAGCAAGGTTCCAACAACCGACACAGTCAGTTCAAAGTAACAGGCCGGCAGCATCACGGTCTTTCCAGAATCAGTTTCGACAGGAACCACAAGGTACTGCCCAAAGTTTTTAGAGGACAGCTCAGGGTCGTCAACAGTAGGGGCAGAGAGGCGGAGGGCCACCAGCAGCTCCCACTCAGGGGAGGGTATTTGCCATAGCACCGACTGATGGACCTGCTGAGCCCATTGTGACTAAAGGTACATTTACAGTTTTCTCCTCACATGTCACTGTCTTGGTAGATACGGGAGCTTTGCATTCATTTATATTTGAGAATTGTGTGTCTGCACTTAAATTATCTATTGAATACTTGTCACCATCTTTGCATGTTGAAACCCCAATCGGGGGATACTCCCAATTGGATAGAGTTTGTCAGGGTTGCGTGATAGTAGCAAGGATAGAGACCTCAGTGAATTATTATCAGTTCTCGCATGATTTTATTGTGCTGAAAATGGATAGTTTTGATGTGATACTCAGGATGGATTGGTTGATTCCATATCGAGCATTCATTGATTGTTCTAAGAGACGTGTGACCTTGCACACTCCTGAGGGGGGGAGTGATAAAGTTTACAGGAGACCGCTATAGTCTTCGGACATTGCCTTCTCTAAATAGGCAAGGACGAGTGGACCTTTGTAGTTTGTTTACCTGTTTAACAGTGGAAGATGGGGAGTAGTGTGTGGCTGAGATGCCACGGGTAGTTTGTGAGTTTCTAGAGGTATTCCCAGAAGACTTATATGGGTTACCACCAGAAAGAGAAGTGGAGTTTATAATTGATTTGGTTCCAGGGATCGAACCAATATCCATTGCGCCTTATCAGTTAGCACTCGCAGAACTAGCCGAGTTGAAGACTCAGATTGAAGATCTGACCTTAAAAGGATTTATCTGACCTAGCACATCTCCATAGGGTGCACCAACACTATTTGCAGCAAAGAAAGATGGTACTCTCAAGATGTGCATTGACTACAGAAGACTGAACAGAGTCACCATCAAGAATCGGTATCCCTTGCTGAGGATTGATGACCTATTTGATCAGCTGAAGGGGTCGGTGTTCTTTTCGAAGATCAATCTAAGGTCAGGTTATCACCAGTTAAGGGTGTGAGCAGAGAATATCCCTGTGATAGCATTTAGGACTCGATACGGCCATTACGAGTTCCTCATTATGCCATTTGGGTTGACAAATGCACTAGCAATGTTCATAGATCTGATGAATTGGATATTTAGTAAATATTTGGATCAATTTGTGGTTATCTTCATTAATGACATATTAGTATACTCACACTCAGAGGAAGAGCATGAGAGGCATTTGCGGATTGTGCTTCAGACCTTGAAAGATAACCAGCTATATGCCAAGCTCAGTAAGTTTGAATTCTGGCTTCGAGAGGTGAAATTTCTCGAACATGTGGTATCTGCTAAGGGTGTTGCGGTAGACTCTTCAAAGATTAACACAATTATAAACTGGCCAAGGCCAACAACTATGTTCGAAATCCATAGCTTCCTTGGGTTGGTAGGATACTATCGAAGATTTGTGTTAGATTTTTCACGACTAGCTGGGCCGATGATGAGATTGACTCGGAAAGGGGCCAAATTTGTGTGGGATGAAGCTTGTGAGCGTTTATTCCAAGAATTAAAGAAAAGATTGACTTCTGCTCCAGTGCTTGTAATTCCAGAAAGGGGTTTGGGGTATGTAGTTTATTGTGACACGTCCAAAGAAGGTTTAGGCTGTGTCTTAATGCAAGAAGGGAAGGTAGTAGCTTACGGGTCTTCACAACTAAAGACTCATGAGAAAAATTACCCGAAGCACGATCTTGAGTTGGCAGCAGTTATCTTTGAACTCAAGAGCTGGAGGCACTATCTCTATGGGGAGAAATTTGAAGTTTTCTCTGACTACAAGAGTTTGAAGTACGTATTTACTCAGAAGGATCTAAATCTGAGGTAGAGGAGATGGGTTGAGTATATGGAAAACTTCAACTTTGAACTGCATTACCATCCGAGTAAGGCCAACGTGGTTGCTAATGCCTTAAGCCGGAAGACCCATGCTACCTTAGCTAGTGTGGCAGTACAGGAGTGGAAGATGATGGATAGTTTAGGTGAGTTTGAGCTTGACTATCAGGAGGTGGAGAGCCAAGCAGTGTTATGTTCTACGGTGATTCAGCCTACTTTACTAAGTAGAGTTGTGGAGGCCCAAGGTACTAATATTGAGGCTAATGAGTACCGGGTACAAATGAGTAGTGATGAGGTTATACCTGGTTGGACGACAGGGTCAGATGGAGGATTGAGATTTCAGGGAAGGCTATTTGTGCCAATTTTAGTTCGAGATGCAGTATTGAGGGAGTTTCACCACTCCAAGTTTGTAGTACATCCTAGAGGGACAAAGATGTACCAAGATCTCTGCCGACAGTTATTTTGGGCTGGGATGAAAAGAGATGTAGCTAAGTTTGTGAGCAAGTGTTTGACTTGTCAGCAAGTGAAAGCAAAGAATCAGAGGCCAGCAGGATTGCTTCAGCCTCTACCAGTTTCAGAATGGAAGTGGGAAAATATCACAATGGACTTCATTACTAATTTGCCCAAGCCTCCCAAGAAGTATGATGTGATTTGGGTGGTGGTGGATAGATTAACAAAGCCAGCATACTTTTTACCGATTTGTTTGATTGACTTAATGGATAGTTTGGCTCAGTTTACATTAAGAAGATTGTGAGGCTACATGGGGCTCTGGTGTCAATCGTATTAGATAGGGATCCCAGGTTTACATCTCGTTTTTGGCAGTGTCTACAGCAAACCATAGGTACAGAGTTGATATTCAGTACCGCCTATCATCCTCAAACAGATGGGCAGTCTGAACGTACCATTCAAATCTTGGAGAATATGCTTCGGGCATGCGTACTAGATTTTCAGGGTAGCTGGGAGATGCACCTTCCATTGGTAGAGTTTGCATACAATAATAGCTATCAATCCAGTATTGAGATGGCACCTTACAAGGCATTGTATGGTAGGCCATGCATGTCCCCTATCTGCTGGGCAGAGGTTGGGGACAGAACTTTGTTGGGACTTGAGATGGTTCGGGAGACAACAAAAAAGATCAAAATCATCAGGCAGAGGCTTGAGATGGTGCGCAGTCACCAGAAGAGCTATGCTGACCAGAGGCGAAGGCTATTAGAGTTTAAGGTGGATGACCATGTGTTTCTAAAGGTCTCACCACGTAAGGGATAGTTCCGATTTGGTTGTAAAGGTAAGTTGTCACTAAGGTTCATTGGGCCATTCGAGGTGTTGGCTCGGGTTGGCGAGGTGGCTTATCGTTTGGCTTTGCCACCAAAGTTGTTAGGGGTGCATGCTGTGTTTCATGCATTGGCAAGGTGGCTTATCGTTTGGCTTTGCCACCGAAGTTGTCAGGGGTGCATGTTGTGTTTCATGTGTCCATGTTGAGGAAGTACATCCCTGACCCGTCACATGTTTTGGATTGGGGAGAGCCTGAGGTAGATTCTAATATTTCCTACAAGATAAAGCCTATGAGAATTGTGGATTCTCGTGAGCAAGTTCTTTAAGGAAAGACAATACCATTGCCTCGAGTGCTATGGAAGCATCATGGGATAGAGGAGTCGACTTGGGAGCGTGAGCAAGATACGAGACATCGTTTTCCCGAGTTGTTTGCTTGATTTTTGTTGTATTATTTTGTTATTTAATTTTCGAGGACAAAAATTTTATAAGGAGGGGAGGATGTAAGAACCCAGAATTTTAAAAAACATATATATATATATACTTTTATTTTATTCAAATTTTATTATTTAAATTTTATTTTATTTATTTTATGTGTGATATGTTTATTTAATCGGTTGTGTGTGTGTGAGAAAGTGGGAGGAGGAGTTATGACAAGAAATTATTGTCATAAGTGAGGCTAAATGGTTACAGCTAGGAATTTGTGGTTTAAAGGTGTATTGATGGTTAAGTTATGGTGGTACATGTAACAGAAGGGAAAGATGAAACATTTTTACATAAACCACTCTTCTTCATCTCCCATTATTTTCTTCACATACGTAACTTGCACCAGAGAGTTTTTTCCTTCCTGCTATTCTTCTACGTTGGTTTCAAAAGTTCCAACAAGAGGAGGTTGGTACAATCATACCTATTAAGAGAGATCGCTGTAAGATGAACGAAGTCCCGAGTTAAGTTTGAAAAAAAGGATCGCCAAAATCACTCTAGAGGGCCAACTTGAGTTGGTGTTTTATTTGGAGTTTTTTATATACTCTGTCGACGTATATAATTCGAGCTAGGTTAGATTCTGTTTATTTGATATATTTTTTTTATCATGTCATGTATATATATATATATATATATATATGTGCAAGAGATGAAAAACTTGTTCTATGATTTGATTCTTGATTATGTGAAATTGTGGAACTTTCACACTAAAATGGGTACACTATTTTCCCATAAAAATCATACTTAGAGATCGATTTAATTCTTGAAACTTTTATATGTTAAGTTAGACATGTAGACGAGTTTCCTATAAAAATTTCATAATTTTTGGAATATAAATGAATTTATTAAAAATAGTCAAACTTGACTGTTGGTTGGGGATTTCCGTGCTAGGATCAGCACACTATTTTTATATGAAATTAATGCTTAGAGGTCGAATTAATTTTTGATATTTTTATATATGTGAGTACATTTCCAAATTAATATTTAGTAAAAATTTCATATTTTTTTGAGTTAAAATGGTTTTTATAAAAATCGTGAAAATCGACTGTTTGTTTTAAATTGCTATGCTGACAGGAGTTTGATTTTTGGTATAAAAATGATACCTGGAGATTAAATTTATTTCTAATAATTTTATATATGAAACTAGACATGTTAAATATTCTATAGTAAAAGTTTTATAATTTTTTGACTAATAATTATTTTATAAAAATATTGAAACTTGGCTGTTTGGTTTACATTGCTGTACTGACAACAGTCAGATATTTGGTTTTAAAAGGTATAAATAAAAGTTGATATAGTTTTGAAATTTTTATATGTTAAACTAGATATATGAATGAGCTTTCTGTGAAAATTTCAAAATCTCTGGATTTAAAATGGATTTTATAAAAATCGTGAAAGTAAGCTATTCTGTATGGTTCTAGCAAAAATACCCATTTAGTATTCTTAAAATCTGTATTATATGGTTTTATGAATAAATTTTAAATCTTGTTTTTATGAAACTGGAGTTAATTATAAGTATTTTAGGCTTTTGAATTAGTATAAAATATTTTATTTTCTATTTTTCATGAATTATCAAAAATTATGTCTTGAATCCTTCTTTGTCATGGCATGCTTAATATAAAATTTTGTTTATCAAGCTAGCTGCATATATATTCCTGAATATGGTTGCATGATATTTATTTGACAAATCTTGCATGAGAATATTTTTATGGAAGGGCAACATGAAACTTAGGCCCGAAACACATTCACACTTTATAAAACTTATAAAGTAAAGGGAAAAACACAAAAAAATCAAATTAGGGAAAACTTTTGTGTATGTTGTGTTGTTAATTAAAGGAATTACTTGAGATTTAATTTTTGGGTTATGGGGGTCATTAAGAGTACTAGAAAAAGTGGGTTCTAGAGCCTAAGGGTTGAAATCCCCAAATCTACGCAGGGTGGTTAGCATAACCAGTAAGCTAGAAATCTACGAAATGTATATACGGCTTATTCTAGCGTATATTTAGTACCGATACTACGGGACCAGTTTGCCTACTAAGGCAAATGAGTACATTTGGGACTGCGAGACCAATTGTGCCCCATGGTTGAGGTCTGGAGATGTGATGAATACATTTGGGACTACGAGACCAATTGTACCCCATGACTGAGATCTGGGAATGTGATGAGTACATCTAGGATTGCGGGACTAGTTGTACCCCATGGCTTAGGCCTGGGAATTTATTTTGGGTTTAGTTCTGAAGTCACAGACTAAACTTGCAGAGTACTTGACCCATAGTATGATATTGATGTATGGTGATGTGAATGATGTGATATGATTTATTTTTAGCATAAGACTACGGGATCATGACTAAGTAACTATATAATTTGAATGTAATGATTAAATATAGATATTTTGAAAATTATAAGATTTTAAATTTTATTCTTATTAATTAGTGTTAATAGCTTTTCATGATTAAGAAATTATATCTTATAAACACTTTCTGAGGACACGTGGAATTTAGTGCTCACCACCTACTACAGTTGATAATACAGGGGTTGATGCTCGTGATGGACCAGTGAGTTAACCAGCCATCTTGGGTTGTTATAGCTGGATGATTTATTTTATTTTGCATTCCAATAGTTAAATTTTAATGGAGTATTGATTTGGGCACGTATTTGTGGCATGGTTTTATAGCCCATTTTTAGGATATTTTAAAGGTATTTTGAATATTTAAGAAATTGAATAAATAGTTACTTTAATTAGCTTCCATTCTAATATGGTACATTTTTCATGGTTTGATATTTATTTATTTATTTTTTGGGTTTCGTTCCCACATCTCGGGTCATGGATTTCGGGGTGTGACAACAATTTTAAAAATTCTAATTTTTGGTGTGTGAAAAGAAGACTTATAAAGCTACAACTTTTGTAGTTTATTATTCTTCAAATTCCAAAAGCAAAATGGTAAAATAGTAGCCTTAACTAGAAATGCAGATTCAGATGGTTAGAAAAAGTTATCAAAAGCTAGTCTCGGTTTGGAGGCTATATCTTGAAATCTAACTGTTGGATGAAGCTCAAATTTGGCCAGATTATAGTTAACTTACATATCTACAAAGTTATTACTCTAAGGCATGCAGATATAAACATTATGAGGGTGAAAAATGGTCACAAATGTATCTCAAAGAATCTAAAACTAAAAAATAACATTGGAAGCAAGGAAATTCAAATTCTTTAAAGGGCAAAAGTGTCTCTTCACTTAGTAATGGTCATTTGGGAATTTTTGCCTATAAATAGAGCCTCAAACTCAGATTTAACAAGAAGAAAAAAAAAAGTAAGAAAGAAGTACTTACAAGGAGAAATAAGAAAAGTGCATTATTTTGCAAAGATAGAGTGATATCTTCCTACACTTGTACTTTATCTTTCATATTTAACTTGTGAGACTTTATTTTTTGATTTGATTGAGTTTTAAAATCATCATTATTATTGTATGGAAGGCAAATCTATAACCCTCTTGATTCGTGAGAGTTGGGTGAGCTCTTGTTGGTTTTGGTTCAAGTGTTAGAACCAAGACAAGGGATATTCTTTGAGAGAGACTTGTGGAGTCATTTGGGGATAGAATCACTTGGAAAAAGTTTGTAACTCCTTGGGAAGTTAGTGTGTAACAATCTCTTCAAAAAATATTAGCCAAGAAAGGTCTTGGGGAGTGGACCACTATAAATCAATTGTATTTGCTTATCTTCCATTTGCTTTATATTTATTGCAAACACATACACTCACTCTTCATCCGCAAATATTAAATTTTTTTAAGTGCATTCCATATTTGATTATCCTTTTCATCTTAACATATTTGTTTTAGGGATTGAAATTTTTATTTGCAAAATTTTTTTTAAACAACCCTATTCACCCCCTCTAGTGTTGCTATGTGGGACAACACTTAATTAGTTATTAGTGTCATAACTATATAATTAACCTCGTCACTTAGTTAATAATTATTGTATAATTTAATTAATTGATTACTTTAATTTCTAGAATTTGGTTGAAATTTTAGGATTGAGTGTCTAATTAAATCCCTATCCAATATACCAATAGCCAACATACAAAACTCAGAAATAGCCCCAAATGTTCAATAAAAATAATATAGCAAAATTTCAACAAAACAGCAAAACAATAACAACAGAGCAAAAATAATAAATCATAAATAACCTCAAAAACTCAATTACCATAATTATAGAAAAACCCCAATAAATAAAAAAACTCAAAAACAACATATTTAACATATTTACTGAGCAATATATTTATCCAAAACCGAGCAACAACATATACAACATACTTAAAGAAAATATAGTTTAATATGATTACAAAAAATAAAAAACAATAGCATTTTTATAAAACAAAAAAAGAACAGCATACAAAAAAGTATACTTGGGCAATTTACAACAAAAAAAATACTTCACATTTTTTTCAATAATAAAAAAAACCTCAAAAACCAATAGTTACTACAAAGAAAAAAATTGTATCACAAAGCTAAAAAAAAAAAAGGACAGTTAGCTCAATATTCTTCGATTCAAACATGTATGGCATTTTAAATTAAAAAAAAAAAACTAACATTATATAAAAAAATGCGTGCACTTTCCTGAATCTGTATTTGGGTACAAAATCAAATGGGTACCTTAATACCCTCATTTGGACAGAAAATAAAAAAAAAAACAGTGATATATATATGCTACGAGAGAAAGAGAGAGAGACATATCGACGGCGGCAAGTGGCAACGATCGCTGGGGGAGGTGGCAGAACACGGGAAAGAAAAAAGAGAAAAGGGAAGTAAAAAGAGGTCACGACAATTTTTATGGCAATATTTGCAGTTGCTTTTACAACTGCTTGCACATTTAATTGCGACCATTACCTAGCGACCGCTAAAAGTATTATTTGAGACTTCCTTCGACCAATTCCCTTTTTCCTAGTAATGTGATCACATTAAACAAATTGAGCTTACTATCATTTCATTTGTCAAGACATTAATAATGGCACAATTCACTTACTTTCAGTCACCTCTGCTGTCAAACTATGGATATCTTCACCAAGACTCATCCTGTAGGCTGCTTCCTCGATTTAGTTTCCAAAGTCAAGTTGGTTACTACTTTATCTCATTGAGTTTGAGTGGGGATGTTAATTTATATATTGTATATATTCAATATCTTCCTTATTAGTTAGATAATATTCTAAGTTTGGTTAGGATTATATTTTATTCTATTATCTTGTATAGTATTATCTTGTATAGGTTTTCTTTAACACTATAAATAGGATTTTTTTTTCATTAATTTTAAAGTATTCAATCACCAATACAACATTAAAGGCTATTTAACCATTCCAACAAACATGAAAACAAAATATGGTAATATTTTGATTTTTCTTTAATTACTTCACAATTTCTTATTTTATAATCATACAATAATCTTGGTAATTAATATTTTTATACAATTATTTGAGGCTTCACCTTATGGGTCGATCCATAAAAGCATGAGAAACATGATATTGTACATTAATTTTGTTCACTTCATAAAAATTATTTAGGCTAGCTAGTTGGTAAGATGGAGCGGAATATTGTGAAGGTGATAGAATTATAATTAGAATTGATTTTTATGAGTTTATTATTTTTAGTAATAAAGGTTAAATTACGCATAAACTCTTTAAAATTTTGGATAATTATACATAGACTCCCTCAACATTTAAAATTTATAAATATCCCTTATGTTGAAATGTTGCTAATCCCAACCCCCTTCGATTAGATTTTTGTTTGGATTCCTTTAGGTTTTAAAAAATGATGACATTATCTAAAAATTTTAACTTAATATGCAATTTTACCCTTCTTTTTCGACCAGTGCCATAGCCGGCAACTACTAACCTCGTAGCAAAAAAATCTGCCACTATATTTTCTGGTTAATGGGTTCTGCTTCAAGTTTTTGATGTAAGCAAATTTAATGATATACAAAACCCTAATTTGTATAAACTATAATCCTAAAATCTTTTGAACTTCTAATTTTTGCATATAAATTAATAACATTAAATACATACCTTGATCCATTGCGTATTCTCTAATCTGATTCTTATGCAGAAGCCCTTTAATTAACAAATTTTGTTTCTCTTTGTTTCTCCCTTAAACCTTATTATATTATGATGGAAGATACGTACTATTATATAAGGTCGAGAGAGAACCAACTAGCTTTATCCTTTTGTTTAAAATATATCCATGATAACCACTATCCATCAGAGTGGCTTAATAAAACTTAAATTTCTTTAAAACTGATGAATAGGATTTAGTCAATATTTAATTATTAAAATATAATTATAATGTAAAAATAGATACGTCATTGTAAATTAGGCTCGGGGCCACATAAATCTAACCTTCTCCCACTTGGCCCATGTGCCATCTTTTAACTTTATTATTTAATAATATAATATAATGCGCATAGTAGAAACTAAATCCTTTCTTATATCGATCACCTCATTGTCATCATTAAGTGAAAGTCAATGAAATTCATGGCGATTGTACATCATTATATCGACATACATCCTTCTACATACTATAACATTAACTCCCGCATAACATGACCTATAATTAAAAATTTTAAATAACGGTCCAACAATAATGTCATGTGAAAGACTATTCCTACTTTCATTCATAAAATTCATTCATGTATACTAAATAAAACCAAAAAGATCAGAAACACTTAAGTGAGCTCAGAGTGTCAAAGTCATAAACATCATAAAACATCATCTTTAATCATATCACATAATACTCATTCGTTCAACATGCTCATTAAACATCTTTGGCGGTAATCCTTTTGTTAATGGATCTACAACCATAAGGTTGGTGCTAATATGCTTAATTGACACTATTTGTTTCTGAACTTCTTCTTTAACAGCAAAGTACTTCAATTCCATATGTTTAGTACCCTTTAAATACTAGTCATTCTTAGAAAAAAAGTCTACTGTGGAGTTATCACAATAAATTTTTAGCGGCTTGGCAATACCATCGACGATTCCAAGTTCTAAAATAAAATTCCACAACCATAATCCATGAACTGTTGCCTCAAAAACATGTCACAAACTCAGCCTCCATAATAGATGCAACAATAATAGTCTGTTTTACACTTTTCTATGAGATTGCTCCACCAAAAAGAATAAATAGCCAAATGTGAATTTTCTGGTACTAACACACCGAGCAAAATCTGAATCTAAATATCCTATCACTTCAAGATGATTGGATCTCTTATAAGTAAGCCTATGATCTTTTTCTCCTTGAAAGTATCTTAACACGTTCTTTGTAGCCTTCTAATGATCCATTCCTGGATTACTTTGATATCTATCTAGCATTGTAATAGTAAAACTGATGTCTGGCTTGGTACAAGTTTGTGCATACATCAAGCCTCCAACAATGGATGCATAAGGAATCTTTTCCATTTGTGTACGTTCCAATTCATTCTTTGGACATCGCATAAGACTAAACTTATCTCCTTTCTGAATTGAAACACTTGCAGAGTATTTTTCCATTCCAAACTTCTCTAAAACTTTATTAATATAAGTTTTTTGAGACAAACCTAACAGTCCTTGTGATCTATCACAGAATATTTCAATTCCTATCACATAGGATGCCTCACCTATATCTTTCATTTCAGAGTTCTTAGAGATAAATTTCTTGGTCTCATGTAATACGCCAAGATCGTTAGCAGCAAGTAAGATATCATCAACATACAGAATCAAAACTATAAGCTTGGTTCCACTAACCTATAGATATATACACCGATTAACAGTATTTTCCTTAAATCCAAAGGAAAAGATGGTATAATTGAACTTAAGATACCATTGTTGTGAGGCTTGTTTAAGTCCATATATTAACTTTCTTAGTTTACACACCATATGCTCCTTTCCTTGAACTAAAAAACCTTTAGGTTGAGCCATGTAAACATCTTCATCTAAATTCCCATTCAAAAATAATGTTTTCACATCTATTTGATGCAGCTGTAACTCATAATGAGCTACCAGTGCCATAATAATTCTAAATGTGTCCTTTTTTTAGACTGGTAAAAAGTCTCCTTATAGTTAACACATCTGTCTAAGTAAAACTTTTGATAACAAGTCTGGCCTTATATTGCTCAAGATTGGCGTTTGAGTCACATTTGGTCTTAAAGACCCATTTACACTCGATTATTTGCATCCTTCTAGCAATTCAACAAGATCCCAAACTTTATTGCTATCCATTGATTTTGACTCTTCTTTCATAGCATCTAACCATTTAGTAGAATTAATAATTTCTATGCCTTGTGAAAAATGAAACTGGATCTTCATCAATTCCCAAGTCAAATTCTGACTTTTGCAGGTAAACCACATAATCATTTGAAATTGTAGGTCTTCTTTGTCTTTGAGACCTTCTTAGTGCTAAATTATGTGGTTCATCTATTATGGGTTCATTGTTAATGACTTCATTGTGAGGTATTTGATCATTCATTTGTTGTTCTTGAAAGTTGTTAAACTATTTAACAACTGTAGGAACAATAACCCTAGAAAAAGTTACAAGTAAATGAACTTGCACCTTAACTTCTTGGATTTCAACTTTATGTGATTCCAAACGTTCACTATTTTTGTCATTTTTAGTGAACTTAACATTTCTCGATTCAACAATTTTAGTACTAGGGCTAAGACAACAAAACCTATACCCTTCAGATTTTTGGATAAACCAATGAAAAAACCATTGATTATTCTTGAATCTAATTTCTTTTCATATGGATTATAAATTCTTACTTCCACTAGGTAGGCCCAAATATATAGGTGCCTTAAATTGGTCTTCCTTTCTATCCACAGTTCAAAAGGAGCCTTTGGAATTCCCCTACTGGGAACCCTGTTTAATAAATACATGGTGGTTTTTAAAGCTTCCATCCACAAAGATAAAGATAAAGATGAGCAACTTAATATACTCCTAACCATATTCATTAAAGTATGATTACGCCTTTCTATAACACTATTTTGTTGTGGTGTACCCAGCATTGTGTATTAAGCACATATGTCACGTCTTTTAAGGAATTTAGCAAAAAGACTTGGGCATTGTCCATTTTCAGTGTATTTCCCATAATATTCACCACTTCTGTCAGATCTGAAAATTTTCACCTTTCTATCTAATTGCCTTTCAACCTCATTATTAAACACCTTTAAGGCATTTACTGATAGAGATTTTTCATACAACAAATAGATTTAACCTTGAAATGAAAAATCATCAATAAAGGTGGTAAAATATTTTTCTCCACCAAAAGATGGAACATCATAAGGCCTAGATATATCATTGTGTATAATTTCAAGAAGTTGTGTGCTTTTTGTGGCTTCTTTCTTGCTTGTGTGATTTGTATATTTTCCCTCAATACAATCCACACAAATGCCAAGATCAATGAAATCTAATCCTAGTAGAATTTCATTTTTTACTAATCTTTCTATTCTTTCCTCAGATATATGACCCAAATGTTTATACCACAAGTAAGCAGAACTATCATTCGCTAAACCACGTTTAGTATCAACATTATGATACATGGTCAATAGGGTTTTAGATAAAAGGTTATCAAGTTTCAATTTATATTAACCATAAAAAAGAATACCAAAACCAATAAAATGATTGTGTTTAAATTGAAACATCCATTCCCAAATTTAAAAGAATATTCAATTGTATCAAGTTTAGATAATGAAACTAAATTCCTAGAAATAGAAGAAACATAAAGGGCTTGAAACAAATCTAAGTGAACTCCAGTGTCTAAAATCAACCGATAGGTTCCAATTGATGCACTTGACAAGGCCCATGAGAGCAAAGAATCAACCCCATTCAGTTTGATGGCCTCAGCCTAAGAATTTGTATGTGACCAACCCACTATTTGGTTCACTTACTCAATAAGCTACTTGATTAAATAGGATGCATTGAATCTGGTCATTATCTCCATACTTAATGTTTTATGTTTTGGAAGTTGTAAGTTGCTTTTTGAAAGTTGTATTTTGCCTTTTCCCATTCTTGGAGGGTTGTTCCAAATATAAGTAACTCTTAAAGTTAGTATGTATGGCAAATTTTTAGAGATTATCAATCAATTAGACCATTGTGGTTCTTTTAATAAGTTCTATATCTCTTGGTGGATTCCTATGAGGGGAGAGCTTATTAATTCTGTATCTTTAGGGTGGTGTTTCTATATCCCTAGAGTGGTGAATTAACCCCCATTTCATGTTTTAAGGTGGTGATAATTTGTATCCTCATGTTTTGGTTTGGTTTATCGTTTTTTTCTTCTTTTTTTTTTTTCATCTTACCTCACTACTCTTTTTGGATTAGTGTCACTTTTGGTATCACAGCTCAAATTTTTTGTTGTGTTGAGTGAGTATAACTATGGCCGAAAAAGGAATTTGAAGAGGTCTTATGATAGAATAAGCTCAAATCGTGGGAGTCCAACAAAGACAAGATGAGATGATAGAGCAACTAAACCGTTTTGACTCCAATCATTGAACAAATGGCTTTAGCCCCACAAGAGCAACAAAATAATCCTCAAAATAGAAGGAATCAATGTGGGGTATATAGAGGAGATGGAGATTGAATCCCTTTGACCTTGATGAAGATTCAAGTGATGAGAATCACCATGTTCCAAGAAGGCATTGACAAACACGTGAAGGTGATGTGAAGGTTGACATTCCAGAATTTGATGGCAAATTGCAAGGTAATGTGTTTTTAGACTAGTTGTATACTATTGAAAGAGTATTTGATTTTAAGGAGTATCAGAGGAAAGGAAGGTGAAATTGGTGGCTATCAAATTGAAGGGTTATGCTTCACTTTGGTGAGAAAACTTGAAGACAGAAAGGAACAGAGAAAGTAGGAGGCCTATTCGTACTTAGGGGAAGATAAAACGAGAGCTAAGGAAAAGATTTGTTTCTAAAAATTATAAACAAGATAATTTCACAAAGTTCTATAATTTTAAGTATACAATATTACTATGGAAGAGTACAATAAGGAGTTTGAGTGTTTTATGCTTTGGTGTGACATTAGTGAACCGGAAGAGTAGACCATTGCACAGTTCTTGGGGGGATTGAAAAGAAAGCTTGCTAATGCAATCAAGTTACAACCTTTTTGGACTTTCAATGATGTTAGAAGGCTTGCTATCACCATTGAACAGCAATGAATGAAGAACTCATTGAAAACAGCCCCTAAAGCAAGTTTTTCTGACCAGGGCAGTGTTCCCTCTAGCTCTACCAAACCCCTTGCTAAGAGGGCAATTACTAGCAAGATTAAAGTGAAAGGAGAACGAAAAACAAGGCAAAAGACATCAAGCAATTCCTATACTACCCGAAGGTGTTTCAAGTGCCAAAGCTATGGTCACATAACTTTGGAATGCCCAAACCAAAAGGTGGTAACTATTATTGAAGATATTATTAAAGAAGATGAGGAAACAAACCATGAAGAAGGGGAGATCAAAGAATTCTTTGAACATACCGATGAGGGAGAAACTTTGGTGATTCAAAGAAGTTTTAATTCAATTCAATGGAATGATAATTCATGGCTACGAGATAACGTTTTTCAAACCTGGTGCACTAGCCATAGGAAAGTTTGTAATGCGATCATAGATAGTGGGAGCTATAAAAATGTGGTGGCTGAAGAAATGATGACTAAGTTGAATTTAAAAACCAAGCCTCTTCTTTAACCATACAAGATTCAATGGTTCCAAAATAGCAATAGATTGAAGGTTACAAAGAAATGTTTGGTTTCCTTCTCCATTGGTAAGAATAACAAAGATGAAATCTAGTGCTATGTTATGCCAATGGATGCATGCCACATGTTTCTTGGAAGACCTTGGCAATATGATCGAAAGGTGTCATATATGGGTTTAAAAATACCTATTCTTTTGTCAAAGATGGTACTCGGATTACCTTAGCTCATTTGAAGCTTGAAGTGAAAAGTCCTAATGAGGTTAGAAATTCTTTTCTAACAAGTTTAGAACTAGAGAATGCTTTGAATGAGTAATGTGAACTTTATGTACTCTTGGTAATGGATGCTGCAAAAACTCAAAAAACACCATGGCATGAGTTTTTATTGTATTTGATGGAGGAGTTTAAGGATGTTTTATCTGAAAAAATTCCTAGAGATCCACCACCAATAAGGAATATTCAGCATTGTATTGATCTTGTTCTGGGTGTAGCTCTACCTAATAAACTAGCCTATCAAATGAATCCAAGCCAACAAGCTAAATTACAAAGGCAAGTAGATGATTTGATAGCTAACGATTTGATTCGAGAAAACATGAGTCCTTGTGCCTTTCCTACTCTTCTTATCCCAAAGAAGAAAGGTTCATGGTGTATGTGTGTTGACGGTAGAGCCATCAACAAGATCACTATTAAGTACCAGTTCCCAATTCCAAGATTGGATGACTTGCTCAATCAACTCAATGGTGTTAAAGGGTTCCCTAAGATTGATCTTCGAAATGGTTATCATCAAATCAGAATGCGAGAAGGAGATGAATGGAAAATAGGTCTCAAAACTAAAAAGAGACTCTATGAATGGCTTGTGATGCCATTTAGGCTTTCAAATGCACCAAATACTTTCATGAGGCTCATAACACATTTTCTTGCACCATTCTTAAGAAAGCTTGTGGTTGTATACTTCGATGACATTCTGGTTTATAGTAAATCTTTGCAAGACCATCTAAAGCATCTACGAAGTGTTTTTAAAGCCTTGAGAGAGCAAAGACTTTTTGCTAACTTACACAAATGTCATTTCATTACAGATAACTTTATTTTCTTAGGTTATGTTGTGTCTAGTGCAGGAATCAAAATGAATCCTAGCAAGGTGGAAGCAATAGAAAGTTTTTTTTTAGGTAGCCCAGAACCTATACCGATTTATTGCAACCCTCAACAAATCACGTAGCCGATGGGTAAACTGGGGAGATGTATGCTGCACCTCATGCACATACCACTTGAGTTAGGAATCGAATCCATGTGGTCTCTGTTGGCTAGTTCCTAAAACCATTCATGATGTGCAGAGCTTCCATGGGATGATCTTTTTCTATAGGAAATTCATAAAGCATTTCAGCACACTAGTAGCCCCTATCATTAAATGCCTCAGGGGAGAACTTTTTAAATGGAGCACGGAGGCTAAAGAAAGTTTTGAATTGATCAAAAAGGACGTAACCACAATCCTAGTTCTAGCACTTCTAGATTTTAACAATGTGTTTGAAGTGGATTGCGATGCATCAAATGTGGGGATTGGTGCTATACTATGCCAAGAAGGAAGACCCATTACTTTCTATAGTGAAAAGCTAAATGAAACAAAGAAAAAGTACTCAACTTATGACAAAGAGTTCTATGCAATCATTTAAGCTCTTAATTTTTGGAGTCACTATTTGCTACCCCAGGAGTTTATGCTCTTTTTGGATCATGAGGCATTAAAGTACTCGAGCACCCAACACAAGCTGAATGAATGCCATGCAAAATGGGTGGAATTCCTTCAATCTTTTCAATTTGTTCTCAAACATAAATCTAGAAAATTAAACAAGGGAGCTAATGCATTGAGTAGAAGACATGTCTTGCTGAATGCTATACAATCTATGGTGGTTAGTTTTTAAGATTGTTAAAACTCTTTATGAGGATGATTTGATTTTGGCAATCTTTGGAAAGCTTGTTTACATGGACCAAAGAACCAATTCTTTATTCATGATGGGTTTCTTTTTGGGGAAAAGTAGCTTTATGTGCCAAATTGTTCTCTTAGAGAGGCTATAATTCATGAAGCTTATGGTGGAAGGCGTGCTAGACATTTTGGTCGAGAAAAGACCTTAAGTATGGTGCAAGAAAACTTTTATTGGCCTAAGCTAGTAAAAGATGTTGAGAAGATTATGAAGAGGTGTGCAACTTGTCAAAAAGCAAAAATGCATGGGAGCAATGCCAGATTATATAGTCCTCTTCCCATTCCAACATCACCTTGGAAAGATGGGAGTATGGATTTCATTGTCAGGTTGCCTAGAACTCAAAGAGGTAAAGATTCAATTGTGGTGGTAGTAGATAGATTTTCTAAGATAGCTCATTTCACACCATGTAAAAAACATCAAATGCTACTTATGTTGCTGATCTTTATTTCAAAGAAATTTTTAAGCTTCATGGCATTCCTAAAACCAACATTTCTGATCGAGATTCAAAATTTTTGAGTCATTTTTTAAGAACTCTTCTGAAGAAGTTGGGAACTAAGCTTCAATTTAGTTTATCTCATCATCCACAAATGGATGGACAAACTAAAGTTGTTAAGGTCTTTGGGAGCTATAATCAAAAGTCTGGTGAAGAAGAATGTTAGAGAATGGGAAGATTTGCTACCACATGCTAAGTTTGCATACCATCGCTCCATTAGTCAAACTACCGGTTGTTCCCCATTTGAAGCTATTTATGGGCTGAATTCGATTGGCCTCTTGGACTTATCTCCAGTTCATATTGATAATCATTTTAGTGGAGAAGCGGATGAAAGGGCTAAGTTCATCAAGAAAATTCATGAGTAGGTAAAAAGTAGGATCCTGAAGCAAACCAAAAGATACAAAAGGCAGGCTGATAAGCATAGAAAGCAAATTGTGTTCAATGAAAGTGATCTGGTGTGGATTCATTTACGAAGAGAAAGATTTCCTAATAAAAGGTATGCTAAACTTCAACTTCAAGCTGATGGTCCATTCAAAATTGTTTAGAAGATTAATGTAATGCCTACAAAGTGGAGCTTCCTAGTGATTACGGAGTTTCAACAACTTTCAATGTCTCAAATCTATCTCTATATCATGATGATGAACCACTATGCTCAAGGACGAGCCTTTTTCCAACCAGGGGAGAATGATGCACTTGACAAAGCTAATGAGAGCAAAGAATCAACTCCATCAGTTTAATGGCCCAAGCCAAGAATTTGCATGTGACCAACCCACCATTCGGTTCACCTACTCAATAAGCTACTTGATTAAATAAGATGCATTGAATCTGGTCATTATCTCCATACTTAATGTTTTGTATTTTGGAAGTTGTAAGTTGTTTTTTGAAAGTTGTATTTTGCCTTTTCCCATTCTTAGAGGGTTGTTCCAGGTATACGTAATTCTTAAAGTTAGTATGTATGGTAGATTTTTGGAGATTATCAACCAGTTAGACCTTTGTGGTTCTTTTAATAAGTTCTACATCTCTTGGTAGATTTCTAAGAGTGGTAAGCTTTCTTAATTTTGTATCATTAGGGTGGTGTTTCTATATCCCTAAACTGGTGAATTAACCCCCTTTCATGGTTTGAGGTGGTGGTAATCTGTATCCTCATCTTGTGATTCAGCTTATCCCTTTTTTCTTCTTCTTCTTCTTCTTCTTCTTTTTTCATCTTACCTTACTACTCCTTTCAGATCAGCGTCACCAATGGCTTAAACTGGAGCTTTAAGTCGGTTTTCCATGAGAACAAACGTTTCATTTGGGTTTGTGGTTTGGATTGAAAGGAATCCCTACATTATATTAGAAACATGAGTGGTACAACCAGAATCAATCCACCAAGTATTATAAGGAACTTCAGATTAATTTGATTTGAAACATATGAAAGCACTAGGCATACCTTTCTTTTGAAAATATGCCTTACATTTTAGGTAATATTTCTTAACGTGTCCAGTCTTGTGATGACTCAAAAATTTTTATTTATTAATTTAGTAATTTTTGGGAAATATGTGAGATGAAATAGAAGATAAAAAAAATTAATTGGGCTAATATACATAAGTATTGGGTTTAATATTATTTAAAAGAGATTGGGCTAAAAAAGTTTGGACTTATGAGATCTGAAGCACCCCAAATTAGGGATATCAATGGGGCGGGTATGGGACGAATAAGACCGTCCCCGTTCCCGTTTAGCAATACCTTTACCCGTCCCTGTCCCCATCCCCGTTTCAGGGAAAAAAATTTTCCCCATACCCGTCCCCATGAGATAATGAATTCCCCGTCCCCATCTTTATCCCCGTTTACCCACCAAGTATACTAACTATTAGAAATTATATATTATATGTATAAAATAAATATTTAAAATTATTATAAATATTATATATATTAAATAAAATATATATTACGTATATAATATTATATATATTAAATAAAAATATATATTGCATATATATATTAAATAAAAATTAAAAATATATATACAAATCTTTGACTTTGACTGGTGCACGTAATCAAAGAGTAAGAAGCCTTTATTTATAACCCCACAAGACCTACACTTCTTTGTGAGAAATCGATGTGGGACTTCTAAAGGAGGTACTACACCAACAAAATTAATAAATAAATATTTAAACGGGTACGGGGTGGGGTGGGGACTATCGTACCCGTCCTTGTCCCCATACCCGTTCGGGTAATATTTCAAATCTCCATACCCATCCCCGTCCCCGCTACTAACATCCCCATACCCTTGCCAAACGGGGCGGGTGAAGCGGGTACTCACAGGGTACGAGTATATTTGACATCCCTACCCCAAATGAGTCCTAGGGAGAAGGACAGCCATATGGGAGGAACAACCCTAGGCGCATGCCTAAGGAATGACGGGCGTGCGCCCTAGGGTTAGTCCTAGTGGCTCATTTGTATGCTCCCTATAAAGATCACACAGGTTCAAATCCTGACTCAAGCGGGGTGTGCATGAAAGGCAATGTACATCTTCCTGGTTTACCTATCGGCTACACAATTCATTGAAGATTATAATAAACCAATGAGAGTTATGGGTTACTTTAAAAAAAAAAAAGAAGGGACAAGCACCCGACTTAGGCTGAGGTTATCCCTTTGATGATTTGTTAGTTGATTTGCCAAGTGATGGTTTCTTCTCAGGCCAATAGTGAGGAGGGGGATTAGGTTACTATGGTAACCTTGGGCTCCAAGCATTGTTTGATATATATGTATATGATGTATGTATGTTTATTCGGTTGGTTGGAGAAGGAAAGGAAGAGAAACCAAGAGAACCGATGAGCAACAACCGATAGTAAGTATACCAAACCTCCACTAATTTCAAATTAAACTTATAGATATGAAATTGAACTCAATGTGAACACAGTGGTATACAAATTTTGATGATAGTATTAACGGTTTGAGAGTACAATCTACTCAAAGTTTTTTGGGGTTTGCCGGGGAAGTTACGGTTCATCTTCAACTCACTGTTTTCTCAGTTTCTTCACTTGATATAGGGATTCAGTGCCTCTTACTAACATATATGATGTGCAAAGAATATTAGAATAATATTAGTATAATTATCTTAAGTTTTGGATGGAAGATGTGGAAGATAATGGGATATATATGTATGTATATGTTTGTAATGAAGAAAATGAAATTTACTCCATACTTGGATCCATGACTGAGGAAAACCCAAATTGTTTATTCCCTTTAATGCCTATAAGTTTTGCAATGATGTTTGAAATAAGAAATTACAAGAATTGTTTACCAAAATATGCAAAATTGAGGCTCAAGTGGATACTAATAGGAGAACAGAAAATAAAGCATCATGCTTGAACACACTGCCACATTCAGGGCGTATGGGGTAAACATAGAGGGGCACATGCCTTTGTGGTGCACGGGACCAAACACGGAGGGACGCACGCCTTCCGGGGTGCTCGGGATGAAACACAGAGGGGCCGCAGACCCCTTTCTGCTCAGCCGTTTGTTTTTGTTTTTTTTTTATTATTTTCCTTGATTCATGATTTTGGATCTTAAGATAAAGAGGTTATGGAATAGATTGTGCATAACATTTAGAATTTTCTAGTACGTTTAGGTTTAACTATATGATCTAAAAGATGTGTTTAGTGTTGTGAAATGAAGTTATTTATCAATTAAGGGTAATTGAAAGATGTATGAATTCTACAATTATGTGTGATTTCCATGATGATGTTATGAAACTCTTGAGCAAGAATTTGAATAAGAAAATGTGAAAGGAAATAAAGTGATGAATTGTGATGTATCGATCATGAAGAATAAGTTGAGAATATGATGATGAATAAAATGCTTAATTGGTATGGTAAAAATATGATAATATTATAAGGTTAATAGTGTGACGCGAGAATGGAGGTTACGAAAAATAGAAAGGGTACTGAGATTACCCTAGGATTGGAAGACCCGAAACCTGCACAAGGATTGCTGTTCATGCCAGTAGGCTAGTAGCCTACAATATAACGTGTGATGTGGCTAATCGTGACAACGTAAATTAAGGTTAATCATGGCCTTTAACAATGGCACAAATTAAGGTTAATTGTGGCCTTTAATGACGACATTAATTGTGTCCACCCTCATACTTAAAGTAAGAATGGAATGTAAATAAGGATGATCATGAAAATGGATACTAAAGGAAGTGATAGTTGAATAAAATGATAAGATTTATGATAGTGATCATGGCATGTGTTTATATAAGGTCTATTTTGATAATGAAATTACGATGCTTATAAGTATAAGGATTTGGGTTTTGCTTAATGATGTTGCATAATTATGTTGAGATATGAATATGTGGGATTATAAATGTTCGCATTGTTTTACATTATTGCTTTATATATTATATATGCTTTTATGATGCTTCATAAGCACAAGTGGATTAGTGCTCACGTCCCTATAGATTCTATTATAGGAGCAGATCCTAAGAACTAGGTGGGCACTTGGTGGGATTAGAAGTGCATAAGATGTTGCGGCATTGCATTTTTATTTATTTAAGTTAAATTTTCATTTGGGACTGTAATATTATTTTTTAAATTTAGAGATTTATTCGATTGGGGTGTAAAGGCCATAAAGCTTATTTTTGTGTATTATTATTATTATGAGATATGTTGGAGCATGATAGCCTGGAAATAACTGAGGCTTGATTTTTGTTATATTATGTTATTATCTTACGTGAATGTCATTTCGGGGTTATCTAATTGCTCTAATCAGGGAATGGTTATTTAGTGCATAATATGTATGTTATTCACTCACCCCTTGGGTTATGAGATCCAAGGCGTGACAAATCTTATTACAGAAATGACACTTAACAATCTTTTGTTCTTTTTTGTAGATTTGAGCAGATGACGCGTTTGCCCTTAATGGTCCCTGCTTACCCTTTCCAGTCTTCTTTCCAAGTTTCTTTCCAACTCTTTGTTTTTCCATGAGATTAACTAGGTGAATTCCTTGTTTCTTAAGCTTTACTTCCTCCTGAATAA
The DNA here is from genome assembly GCA_019916065.1 of Vitellaria paradoxa. NCBI lineage: Eukaryota > Viridiplantae > Streptophyta > Magnoliopsida > Ericales > Sapotaceae > Vitellaria > Vitellaria paradoxa. The sequence goes on along the minus strand of CM034241.1, from coordinate 18,707,239 downwards.
CATACTTTGCAATTCATTCACATTCGATTTGTACTTTATAGTATTATAACTCATTTAGAATGGACCACATTCAGGAGGCAAGGAATTTATGATAAATTGCACAAAGAAATTTTCATCCACTTCCATTTCGATGGACTTTAGTTTTGCTGCTATGTTGTCATCTCAGTGATATGCTGATACATGGTACATGGACCATCAAACTTAATCGTGTTTAAAGTACCCATTAATGTCCCAGCGAGAGACTTATCGACAGATTTAGACTGAGAACACTCTTTCACAAATCTCGTAAATTCCTCAGCATTTTCAATTTTAGGAATTGTAGATTTGATGTTGTTTGCTACGGTCATTCACATGAACATTAAGCTTAATCTATTTGATCTTTCCGAACTTTTATGGAAGGACCTCCCTTCAATGTTAATGGAATCAGTAATAACAGTTGGTTTCTTAGTTTCGAGTGCCATATAAAGGTCTAAAACACCAAGGTGAAACTGAACATCCTCACTCCAATCAGATAAATTAAGTCCATTAAATGTTACAATAAATGAAGTTGCGAATGTAAAGAAACAAGAATAGATATTGCAAATAAAATGGAATTCTCACACGTTAATAGTTTGAGTTACAAATTTAAATATATAATACAAATTCAAATCATAGTAAATATGAACAATAAATATATATTGCAATCCACCTTTGGGTGATACTACAATATACAAATAATATATATAATGATGCTAGATAAAATAACTTTATTTGGTAAATCAATATATCCTAACTAGACATATTATGTTGTCTTTGGATATACAAAACATATTTAATTAGACATATTAATTACCCATTAATTGCATCAATTACAAGAACAACCAATATACTTGTGGGTAATCTCAAAATATCATGTAATCAATGAATTTCAAAAACCCATTCATAAGCTTTATGTATAAATTTATGCTATCAATTATAAGCATTAAATCATGGACAATTGCAAATTATTATGCAATTTAAAATTTTATTAAACATTAAGATTTGATCACTTTGGTGACTAATAAATCACTGATAATATAAAATTAATGGCAATTAATGGCACAATAAGTCATTATAACAAGCTATACAACTATAATTAATGCCGTATATATGTTATAATGTTATAAATGCATAATAGCATTTAGTTATTTAATGTATATTGAATGCTAAAACTGATTATGAATGCATAGTAATTATTATATATGTATATATATTTCCACTAATGCATAGCAATAATTTTATTTATATGTCATATTTATGGCATCGTCATTCAATTCCTTGCATTAAATCTTTTGCCCAGATAATATAGATATATATACATCACTAATGGAGTGTAGTAAATGCAATCAATGATTGTTATATTAAAATTTAAAATGCATAAAATATATAGCATTCACGGGGTCACTGCCTACATTAAAGAAGATTCACTTTCTATCTGTTTTGGAATTCTAATAATCAAGAAAACCGCCGTAAATACCAAGCCAATCAGTTTCTTCAAACTGCCTTTAATGCTTTTAATTAAAGAGAAACAAATTAAATACTTTCATTGAAGAAAGCAAAAAAACAAATTAATCGAATCGGCGACTATCAATGCAAAGAAATATGATTCATACTTTAACTTGCCAGATTCCATGCTATAAACAAAAATAAAATTTTAATTTTATGAATGAAAAATTATAAATTTAAAAACCATATGTTGATACCAATTGTAAACAAATTTAATTATATACAAAACCCTAATTTGCATAAACAATAATCCTAAAATCTTTTAAACTCATAATTTTCACATATGAAATTAATAACATTAAACACTTACCTTAATCCATAGCATATTCTTTAATTTGATTCTTGTGCAGAAGCTCTTTAATTAATTAACAAATTGTATTTCTCTCTCTTTTTCTTTTAAACTTTATTACGTTTTGATAGAAGAGAGGACCAATCAATTTTATCCTTTTGTCTAAAATATATCCATGATAACCACTATCAATTAGGGTGGTATAATAAAACTAAAACTTCTCTAAAACTGACGAATAAAATTTAATTAACATTTAATTATTAAAATAAAATTATAATTTAAAAATAGATATGCCAATGTAAAATAGGCTCGTGGGCCATAAAAATCTAACATATGATTCACTACCTTTTTAACTCGATTTCTCCTAATAGAAACGTGAACCTCTGGCACTCTGTTAGAAGAATCACCTCCTGGAAAGAGTTAGATAAAAAAAAAAGGAAAATTAAATTAAAGGAAATATGAAAAGGTGTTGTGAATTGACTCCAAAGGTTAAAAAAAAAAAGAAATGAAGTATTTAGAGGCGAAAAGACAGCTCTTCTCGGAAATTTATTTGATTTTTTGATCCGGGTTTCCAATTTTAAACAAACTGCCCAAACAGCTCGTACTTTTTTTTTTATTTTAATATCAGAGTTCACAAATCAACTCAAAAGTTGGATGCGTGTGCTCGTACTTTCGATCTTTATTTTCTCACTTTCTCTAAAATTTCAGACTGTCTACCCCGTGAATGCCTTCTTAAAACATATATATACATATAGCTTAATGTTCATCCCCTTTCTCATTCATCATTTAATACTCTTTTTTCAATTCCTTTAATTTCTTGATTATTTAAATTAATGAACAGTGGTTTGAAGCCCAAAATAAAAGTTTCAATATCTACAACGAAGATCTGAGCGGTGCTCCTTATCGAAGAAGTAAGAAAAGCCCTTAGCCTTTTTTTTTATTAATATTTAACTGAGAAAAGCCTAGAGCTTACGCTGAGAGGTGATCAATTCAGTTCAGCACCTTAAACCTACCCTGAATATAGTGGTTGCTTCATAATAATCGAGAGCAAAGAGACGTAGATAATTTCTTGATTATTTATCCTTTTGATTGATAAAATCGCAACAGACTGATACAAATATATATATATATATATATATTATGTGATAAATTTAAAGGAGAAAGTATAAAAAAATCTACGGATTTAAGAACACAAACTAATTTTATGAAAAGTTTTCAAAGTAATAAAAGATTGTGAAACAAATTTTGAACTACAAAATCAAAGAATATAGATGTATGTATGCACACTTATATATAGAAATATCTATATACACGTGCATTCATCGCTAGCCAAACCATCGGCAGGTATTTTTCACCTGTCTCTACCACTTGCTGCAAAACCTGACATCGCTGTTCGCCATTCGCTGTTTCTTTGTCTAGGGTTTTGATTACAGGATGGAAAGGGTCATCAGAGAGGGTTTCGTTCGAACACCCTTCGAATCTATAATCTATAATACTATAAAAAGTCTGAATCTTGAAAAACTTTAGTTGGACACTTCTAGTCTTCTTCTTTTCAAACAATCCTAATTCTATTCTTCATCTTAAATCCATCAATTGAACCCTTCCATCTTCCCCAAATAACTTCAAATCACTCAGTTGAACCCCGTTCAACTTTCATAACTGTACTATAATTACTTGCTCTAAACTCACTTCTGACAATTAAATGCTTCTCTATAATTACTAAGCCTAGGGCCCCTCTTTTTTTGTTGAAAGGTGAATTTTTTTTTTTTTTTTTTGTTAAAGGGGAGGGAGAAGACTCGAACTCGAATCATGAGCGGGCAAGAAAGGCTCTTAACCACTGAGTTAAAGGCCACGCTCTAAGCCTAGGGCCCCTCCTCTTCTATATAATTTGGTAGCAATAAATATTGGAAACACTACTTGAATTGTGGTCATAGAATTGGTAGGACTCGAGATTTTTACCTTACAATGCGAACGTATCCTCTCAATTTCTCTTTTGACAAAGATCTATTGTCGTCTTAGGACGACCACAGTTAAGGTCCCCCTCAACAAGCTGTTCTCAAGGCCATTTCATGTCTATCTATTCTTAATTTTTAGCCCATTTATTTTTTAGCCATTCTTTTACGATTATAGGTTTTTTACATTTTTCATTCTATTTGTCTGTAGCTATATTTACGTATATTTAACATTTAAGTAATTTTGTGCCTTTTTATCTCTAAGTTTATGATAATTTTTTTATAGATGAATATATGGGAAATGAGTGGTGTTAGTTCAAATTTACTAACTGAAAACTCACCCAAAAAATTTTAGTGACATTTTAGGTATGTCTATTCTCTAATTTTTAGCCCCTCTTTCTTTTATCGATTCTGGGGTTTTTATATTTTTCATTCTATTTATTTCCAGCAATATTTACGTATATTTAATATTAATTTATTTTACACTTTTTTGTCTCTGAATTTATAATTATTTTTTATAAATGAATACATTTGGGAAGTAAATGGTGTTGGTTCAAATTTACTGACAAAAAGTGTCGCGCCCCAGATTTCAAGACACAGGCACATGAATTTAAAAGACAATTAACTCGCATTTTAACAAGTTTTCCTACGTTCATCAAAGTCATACACACACTATGGAGCAATGAATATAAATAAAAATTAAAATAAATAAACTTATATGTAAATTTAATTAAATGCCTTAGCCAAAGCCAACTAGGCAACAGAGCTCCAAATAAAACTACAACCTCCAATGCTAATCCCAAATAAGCTCCTAAAAATGAAATAAAAATAAATTAATATTCACCTCATAAATAAAGGTTTATTAAAATTCATTAAAACAATTTTGTAAACATTTAAATATAAGTAAATAAAATAAATCAAATTCTAATTCCTATACTCAGAAGGTCTAGCACGCATCTCAAAATCATTACTTATATCACAAGCTGTAAGGGGATGAGCACTAATATCACGTGTGCTCGAAGTCCTAATAATAATATGAATGCAATCATGCCCTAACATGCTACTACATGAAACATTTATGCACAAATAGCAATCCCCAATAAGAAATTGAATCAATTTATAAATTTATCTTCGTTACAATTAATTATGTTTTAGCACCACATCACACATCAAAGAAAAATAATTCGACTTCGAGGTACTGCTGCTTGGTTGTCCCGTAGAAAAAGGACCCAACCAATGTACATCATCCTTCGATATCTGCATAGTTGTCTCATAAAAACAAGAACCAACCAATATACGCCATCCTTTGGCGTCTACTTCCTAGATCGAAGTCTTATGAATATAATATGCCACCCTTAGACATCTACTCATTCGTAGGTTACTAGCCTACTGGAATTGATAACCAATCCCGCGCGAGTTTTGAGACTTTCAACCCTTGGGTACGTATACCCAATGTTTTCAGTACTCCTCAATCCAAACAAGACACAAAATCAAATCTCACCTTAAATTCACATTAATTAATTCTTTTCTTTATTCCAAAATTTTATATAAAAAATTAAATAAATAATATCCCTACTCAACTCACAATTAACCATGTCACAAACACAAATCAAACAATACACCACATTCCAAAATCTCAAGACAATATGTGCTCAAAAAAGAAAGAAAAAAAATCAAATTAATTGTCTAACGTCAAATCAGCTAAGAAGTTCATTAATTGTTCAATTAATATGCATATATATATATATATAAAACTTATGCAACTGCAAACGTCTATTCTATATAAACATATATATATATATATATATAAATCAATCAATTGTCCAATTCTTGATAGTTCCACTTTTTTTTTTTAACACCTACATATGAAGACAATCGTGCAAATGAAGACAAAAATCAAGCCATTGAAATTGCCTTCCAATCATCCATAAACAATGTTCCAGCAAGTACCATGCAAGACATTAATTATATATAAACACACACACACATATATATATAATAGATATATGTATCACTACATGGTAATGATTTCATTTCTCCTCTTATATATATATTTTTATATATGCATCAGGTATACATATATACGTCAAATTTGTATCACAGAATGCATTAAGCAAACATATATTTTAGATGAATTCTGCCCCATACCACGACTAAAAACGAGATTCAGAGATCTATAGGGAAGAATCACAGCAAAAATCAAAAAGTTTCAGCCACTACAACTTTCTTGTCTTTCTCTCACGTTCTCCCAATCACTTCAGGGTTTTTCTCTTTTACCAAAATAAATACAAACTTATATATATAAATAGCAGAATTCTAATGCTATCCTTTTTTAATAAATTACATACTCTCCCCTAAGAGTTTTAGAAAAATTATATATTTCCCTTAAAATTTTTAAAATCTCTTCAAATGTAACCAAAAATAAATCTATTTAAATACACTTCAAAATTAAATAACAAAATTTGAAATTACTAAATTTAAATAGTAAACTAAATTAACCAAGTAAAAATATATAAATTACGTCTGGGTCATTACATCCTAACCCCCTTACAAAAATTTCATCCTCGAAATTTAAGAGATAAATAAAAAGAAAATCAAGGAAACAACTCAGGGTGCTATTCCGCATATCTGCCTCTCGCTCCCAAGTCGACTCTTCAACACCATGGTGCTTCCACAATACCCTAACTAAGGGAATAGTCTTTCCTCGAAGCACTTGCTATCTGTAATCTAAAATTGCAATTGGTTTCACCTCATAAGTCACATCTGAGTCAACCTTAAGCTCAGTACAGTCTAACACATACAAAGTGTACGGGTTATATTTCTTGAGCATGGACACATGAAACACCTCATGCACTCCTGAAAGCTGTGGTGGCAAGGCAAGACGATAAGCCACCTCTTCAACCCTAGAGAAAACTTCAAATGGTCCAATATACCTCAGGGACAACTTCCCCCTGTGCCTAAAACAAAACTGACCCTTCCGTGGTGAAACTTTTAGGAACACATGGTCTCCTACTCCAAACTCCAAAGGCTTTCACCTCTTATCAGCATAGCTCTTTTGGCGACTCTGTGCTATCTCAAGTCTCTGTCGAATCACTTTGACCTTCTCAATCATCTCTTGCACAAACTCAGGTCCAATAATTGCAGTTTCTCCAACCTCAACCTAACAGATAAGAAATCTACATGGCCTACCATACAAAGCTTCAAAATGAGCCATCTTGGTACTCAACTGGTAGCTATTATTATACGCAAATTCAATTAAAGGAAGGTGGTTATCCCAACTACCATGAAAATCAAGCAAACATGCCCTGAGTATATCTTCCAAAATCTGGATTGTGCATTCTAACTACCCATCAGTTTGAGGATGAAAAGCAGTACTAAACAATAACTCTGTCCCCATGGCCACTTGGAGGTTCTGCCAAAATCGAGAAACAAAACACGAATCTCTATCTGAGACAATAGACACAGGAGCTCAGTGAAGTCTCACAATTTCCTTAACATATAGTCTAGCTAACACATCCATAGAGTCAGTCAATTGAATTGGCAAAAAGTGAGCTGACTTCGTCAGCCTATCCACTATCACCCAAATAGTATCACGACCCTTAGAAGACCTCATCAAACTAGAAACAAAATCCATCGTAACATTCTCCTACTTTCATTCTGACACTGGCAGAGGCTACAAGAGACTCGCTAGTTTCTGATGCTCAGCCTTAACTTGCTAACAAGTAAGGCATCTACTCACAAATACTGCCATATCATTTTTCATGCCTGTCCAAAACAACTAACGGCTTAGGTCGTGATACATCTTGGTACCTCCAGGATGTACTACAAATTTAGAGTGTTAGAACTCCTTTAAAACCATATCTCTAGCAGAATTTGGCACATAGAGTCTCCCCTGATATCTCAAACCATTGTTAGCACCAATCACCCATCCTGGCATCTCATCAGAACTCAGCAATTTAGCCCGAATAGTCTCAGATTCAACATCAGTTCCTTGAGCCTCAATCATACGACTCAACAAAATTAGTTAAGTAACTAAGGCACACAAAATAACATGACCCTCATATTCTTAAAACTCCAAACCAAACTCACCAAGGTTTCTTATCATTTCCCACTCTCGCACGATAAGACCTGCTAAAGTACCATGAGTCTTCTAGCTAAGTGCATCAGCAACCGCATTTACCTTCCCTGGGTGATACTAAAGTTCAAAATCATAATCCTCCATGTACTCCATCCATCTCCTCTACGTCAAATTCAAATCCTTCTGAATGAAAAGATATTTCAAGCTCTTGTGATTAGAAAATAGCTCAAATTTTTCGCCATATAGATAATGTCTCTAGCTTTTCAGAGCATAGATAACTACTGCTAACTGCAAATCATGTACTAGCTAGTTATGCTCGTGAGTTTTCAACTACCTAGACCCATAAGCCACTACTCTATCACCCTGCATTAGTACACAGCCTAAACCTTCTCTGGATGCATCACAATAAACTGAGTAACTCAATCCCCTTTCTGGAATCACAAGCACTGGTGCAGTAGTTAACCTCTTTCTTTAATTCTCAAAAAGAATGCTCACACTTCTCATCCCAAACAAACTTAACCTCCTTCCGAGTTAGCCTAATCATCGGCCTAGCTAACCTCGAGAAGTCATAGACAAATCTTCGATAATACTCTGCCAAACCCAAAAAACTCCAAATCTCAAAAATCGTCTTCAGTCTTGGCCAATCCATGACAGCCTCAATTTTAGATGGATCAACTGCAACTCCTTCCCCAGAAACAACATACCTAAGAAATTTTCCTCCTTGAGCCAAAATTCACACTTACTCAATTTAGCATAGAGCTGGTGGTCCTTCAATGTTTGGAGTACAACTCTTAGGTGCTCCTCGTGTTCCTTCTCTGATCGAGAATATACTAGGATGCTATCGATAGACACAACTACAAACTTGTCCAAGTATTTGCTAAACACCTGGTTCATCAAATCCATGAACACAGTAGGAGCATTGATAAGTCAAAACGGCATCACCAAGAACTCATAGTGTCCATACCGAGTCCTAAATGCGGTCTTAAGAATGTCCTCATGCTTCACCCTTAACGGATGATAACTGGACCTCAAATCATTCTTGGAGAAAATTACTAAACCCTTCAGTTGATCGAATAGATCATCAATTCTTGGTAAGGGATATCGATTCTTGATTGTGACTCAGTTCAGCCTTCGATAGTCTATACACATTCTGAGAGTCCTAACCTTTTTAGCAACAAACAGTGTAAGTGCACCCCAAGGTGAAGTGCTATGATGGATAAATCCTTTAGAGCTCAACTCTTCTATCCGAGATTTTAACTCCACTAACTCTGCAGGTGCTAATCTATACGGGGCTATAGAAATAGGTTCTGTGCTAGGAATCAAATCAATCCAAAATTCTAGCTCCCACTCAGGCGGTAATCCAAACATATCTTCCGAAAACACTTCTGAAAATTCACAAACGACCCGTGGTAACTCAACTTTATCGCTATTCTCATCCTCCAAACTCGTACAAGCAAATAAACTGCACAAGTCTACTCGTCCCTACCCATCAAGGGAAGGCAAGAGCTGAGGACTACAGCGATCACCAGAAAATTACACGCGATCCCTTTCAGGGGAAAATAAAGTCACCTGACTCTTAGAACAATCTATTAACGCTTGATAGAGTGACAGCCAGTTCATGCCGAGAATTACATCAAAACTTTCCATATCTATCACAATTAGATCAAAAACTGACAAGTGTTCCCGTCTTGAAACCTCATCTCTGATAATAATTTCACAGCCCCTACATACTTGATTCAACAAAGAATGCCCTCCTATCGGTGTTTCAACTTGGAGTAGTAGAACCAACTCATCCATAGATAAATTCAATGCAGACATAAATGGTGCAGCAATAAATGAGTGGGATGCTCCTGTGTCTACCAGAACTATAGATTTAGTAGCATAGATGAGAAAGGTACCTCTCGTCACTATAGGCTTTGCACGTCCATTATTCTGGGTTACAGTAAAAACTCATCCCTGAGCTAGTGCTGTTGGTGTCCTACCCCCCTTTAGCCCTGCTGAGATCCACCCTAAACTCTGTGTTGCTGAACACCACCTGGAACACCCATCTGATACTATTGTGCTCCACCTTAAGTACTCATCTGAAACTGGGTTTGCACTTATTGTGATCCTGTTGGTCTGTTACTTTGCTAAGCTAGCTGTGGAGGTCTTATAATACTGCCGTTACCTTGCCTCTGCAGACAACGGCTTTGCACATGACTCAATTGACCACAAGTGTAACAAATATTTACCTCAGCCCTATTTTCAAATCCACTTAACATACCTTTGTAAGGATAATTAAACTGACGATGCCTAGGCTATCTGCAGTTATGATAGATAATGGGACTCTATGCAAGAACTCCTGTTGCTATTGACCATCTTAGGGCTATACTCCACTGCCAAAATTGCTGAGTCTGTGCCCCACATAAATTTTCTCTCTATCTTTTGATGGGTCTGATCTCCTGGTGCTGAATCTTTGCATGCTTAGCTTCATTTTGTGCCCTGGTGTCTGCCAAATTCTTCTCCACTGCTATTGCTCGATCTACCAAAGTCTTATATTCAATAAGCCCCAGTGGTACTATCTGATCCCTGACAGCAAGCCTCAATCTCTTTTCAAACCGTCTACACTTGGTGCGTTCAGTGGACACCAACTCCTTAGCATATTTGGCCAATGATGTAAATTTACGCCCATACTCTAGCACAGTTATTGGCCCTTGAGTCAAATTCAGAAACTCGTCAAGCTTGGCATCTCTCAGAGACTGAGGGAAAAAGTAATCTCTGAAACGCTCCTTAAAACCATCCTAAGTAAGTGTAGATGCCACACGAGACTGTTTCATAGTATTCTACCAATCCGTTGCAATTCCCTCTAACTGAAAGGCAGCAAACAGAACTCTAGTCTTATCTTCATTTAACTGCATTACCTCAAATATCTTCTCATTCTTGACCGACCCTAAAAAGTGTTTCGGGTTCTACCTCTCAAGTGTAAGAGGGCAGTCGTAGTTTTAAAACTCGATGAGTCCGAGGTCGAATCCACAGGGAGGGCTTTGTTAAAAGCTCTAGACTTGTTCTCTTGATTAGTAGGTGAACCTAAATTAATTTAAACTAATTTTTTAGCAACTCAAACTTTTGTTTTAGATTCTAAATGAAAGAAATTCAATTTAATTTTAAAGTGCAAACAAAGCATCTACTCTAAATTTTAAAGTGAATAAATCAACTCATAAATTAAATTAAATAACAAGCACGATACTAAAAAGGTTCTTGATCCAACTTTCAAGTTCGGGTAGTTCACTACTTTACCTTGGGATGTTTTTATCCAAAACTAGATTAGGGTTTAATTCGAAAAGTGTTAAGAATATTGTAATCAAAGGTCAGTACCAGTGATCTCAAGCGGATATGGTTAAAGACCTTTGTTTCTAAAAGTTTTTCAAACAAACGAAACTAGAAATGAATTCGAAACCTATTTTTAACCTTATTTGAAAGTATGTAAACGGTTATATTCGAAAACCCATACCAGTGACTTCAAACGAGTGTGGTTAAAGATTTTCGGTTTTGAATGTTTTTGAAACAAGTTGAAAATAGATTTTAACACGGTAGATCCTTACGCATGAGCTCTCACAACCCATGCGAAGGGTCACTAACACCCAAGGTTTTTTATGAACTACCCATTCTTGATTCGTTGAATCAAGAACTAGGGTTTTACGCTAAAACTACTTTAAACATCACAAAAACGATAAAAGAACATTCCATCATGCGAAAAAGGAATCGAAACAAGCAAAATGTTATATTACGAAGTAAATCGAAATAAATCGAAGTAAATCGAAGTGCAACTTACAATGTAACTCGGATGTAAAAGAAAAGATGAACAAGTAATGCGAAGACAATGATGAAAACTCCAAAAAACTCCATAAATCCACAAGTCCAAGCATACAAATCACTCTAAAATTAATCAAAACCTAATCTAACTCTCAATCTAAAGTGTAGTAATCAAAAAGAGGTGTCCCCCCTTTATGGTCGTGCAATGGGTCCTTACAAAGATGCAAGGAAACCCTCGAAGAGGAGCTTTCACGCGGCTATTGTAAATCACGGGTGGTCCCGACCGTCTGGAGAGGGGGTTGGGACCGTCTGAAGTTTTGTACTTTCTATGGTCCCGACCATCTGGGTGACAGTGGGGACTGTCTAGTATCTCCTTCATTGCTTTCTTTCCTTCTCTTGGTTGGGTCTTTGGGCTAGTCTTTTCCATCGAAGATGAGGTTCGAACCATGAATTTTTCTTTGTCTTCTTGGCCCTCTCCATAGCTATAAACTTTGACATCCTTACCATTTTTCCTACAAATAAAACAATAAAAGTATAAGTAACACAATAACACTAAAACTTCAACTTTACTTATTTTAATGCATGAATAAGTGTGAGTTAGGGAGTTTGTAATTACACTTTTCAAGTGTGTAATCAATTCTCCTGCAAGAATTTCTCAACTTCATTAGTATCTGCTACCCCATAGTAGGTGGGAGGCTTCATCCTCCTGAACTTCTCATATGGAGCTGTGAACTGGCTTGCCTGCACTCCCCCAACAAATATTGCAACCATTTGCTGCATCCACATCTGAAGGTCTATTATTCCTAGCTGTGGCACACTTGGTGCTTTAGATTGCATCCCTACCACATGAGGCACCCCTAATGGAACCTCTTCCCCAATCCCAGCATCAGACTCCTGCTCCTGTGACACTCCTGCAACAACATGAATCTCCTCCACTAGAGCTTCGTGGCCTTGCCTAGCCTGAATTCCTCGGCCCCTACCACGACCTTGACCCCTGCCTCTAACTTTGCCTCTACCTCTACCTCTAACACCTGGAGCTACACGCGGCGGCATTCTCTAAAAATCATAAAAATATACTAAAGTTAACACCTTTTTAACAATCTAAGTCCAACAAAGTATCAAATTCACAAATCACAATTAAATAAACTGTTATGTAAACACGTAGTACCTAGAAAAATAAAAGACCCACTATCCCTAGGTATTCTAAACCTAGGCTCTGATACCAAGTTGTAGTGCCCCAGATTTCAAGACCTAGGCACGTGAATTTAAAAGACAATTAACTCGCATTTTAATAAGTTTTCCTGCGTTCATCAAAGCCATACACACACACTATGGAGGAATGAATATAAATAAAAATTAAAATAAATAAACTTATATGTAAATTTAATTAAATACCTTAGCCAAAACCAACTAGGCAACAAAGCTCCAAAATAAAACTACAACGTCCAATGCTAATCCAAAATAATCTCCCATAAATGAAATAAATAAATAAATAAATAAATATTCACCTCATAAATAAAGGTTTATTACAATCCATTAAAATAATTTTATAAACATTTAAATGTAAGTAAATAAAATAAATCAAATTCTAATTCCTATGCTCAGAAGGTCCATCACGCATCTCAAAATCATTACCTGCATCACAAGATGTAAGTGGATAAGCACTAATACCTCGTGGGTTCGGAACCCTAATCTGGTTGGCTCGGAACCCTAATAATAATATAAATGCAATCATGCCCTGGCATGCTATTACGTCAAACATTTATGCACAAATAGCAATCCCAAATAAGAAATTAAATCAATTTATCTTCGTTACAATTAATTATGTTTTAGCACCACATCACACATCAAAGAAAAATAATTCGACTTTGAGGTACTGCTGTTCGGTTGTCCCTTAGAAATAAGACCCAACCAATGAACATCATCCTTCAATGTCTGCTTAGTTGTCTCGTAGAAACAAAACCCAACCAATATACACCATCTTTCGGTGTCTGCTTTCTAGACCGAAATCTTAGGAATATAATATGCTACCCTTAGGCATCTACTCGTTCGTAGGTACTAGCCTAATGGAATCGATAACCAACCCCGTACGGGTTTCAGGACTTTCAACCCTTTGGTACATATACCTAATGTTTTCAGTACCCGTCAATCCAAACAAGACACAAAATCAAATCTCACTTTAAATTCACATTAATTAATTCTTTTCTTTATTCCAAAATTTTATATTAAAAAATTAAATAAATAATATCCCTACTCAACTCACAATTAACCACGTCACAAACACAAATCAAACAATACACCACATTCCAAAATCTCAAGACAATATGTGCTCAAAAAGGAAAGAAAAAAAATCAAATTAATTGTTTAACGTCAAATCAGCTAAGATGTTCATTAATTGTTCAATTAATATGCATATATATGTATACACATACTTAATTTTGTATAAAACTTACACAACTACAAACGTCTATTCTATATAAACATATATATATAAAAACGAATCAATCAATTGTCCAATTCATGGCAGTTTCATTCTTTTTTTTTTTTTTTTTTTTTTACACCTACATATGAAGACAAACGTGCAGATGAAGACAAAAATCAAGCCATTGAAATTGCCTTCCAATCATCCATAAACAATGTTCCAGCAAGTACCATGCAAGACATTAATTATATATATACACATATAAATATAATATATATATGTATCACTAAGCACATGGTAATGATTTCATTTCTCCTCTTATATATATATATATATATCTTTATATATGCATCAGGTATACATATATACATCAAATTTGTATCACATAATGCATTACACAAACATATATTTTAGATGAATTTTGCCCCTTACCTCGAGTAAAAATGAGATTCGAAAATTCGTAAGGAAAAATCATAGCAAAAATCAAAATGTTTCAGCCACCGCAACTTTCTTATCTTTCTCTCGCGTTCTCCCAATCACTTTAGGGTTTTTTTTTTTTTTACCAGAATAAATACAAACTTATATATTTATATATATATATAGTAGAATTCTAATGCTATCCCTTTTTAATAAATTACATACTCTCCCCCAAGAGTTTTAGAAAAATTATATATTTCTCTTAAAATTTTTTAAATCTCTTCGAATGTAACCAAAAATAAATCTTTTTAAATACACTTCAAAATTAAGTAACAAAATTTGAAATTACTAAATTTAAATAGCAAACTAAATTAACCAAGTAAAAATATATAAATTACATCTGGATTATTACAAAAAGCTCACCTAAAAAAGTTGGGTTACATTTAAGATATGTCTATTCTCTATTTTTTTAGCCTTTTTTTCTCCATTTTGTATAATATTCACTCTGTTTATCTTTGGCAATATTTACGTATATTTAATATTAATTAATTTTGTGTGTTTTTTGTCTCTAAATTTATAATAATTTTTCAGAGATGTATATATAGAGAACGAGTGGTGTTGGTTCAAATTTACTAACTAAAATACTCACCCAAAAAAGTCAGTGAAAATTATGCTCACCTAAAAAATGTCGGTGACATTACAGGTGTCTGTCTATTCTCTAATTTTTAGCTCCCTTTCTTTTTGATTATGGGATTTCTATATTTTTCATTCTGTTTATTTCTGGCAATATTTATGTATATTTAACATTAATTGATTTTGCACATTTTTGTCTCTGAATATTTACTACTATATACGAATTTGAATAATGGAAAATCTTTTACTAGACCATATTACCCTCATTTTTTAAACAATTCCAATTACATCCCTCATTTCCAAAACTCTCAAATTTAAATGATATTTAATATTCCTATTAGTTGTTGAAAACTTTCATATTTAAATGACATTCAATATTCCAATTAATTATTAAAAACTCACACCCTTTTCAATTACATTTCATACACATATCCTTTTGTATAAAAGTCTGAATGATGAAAAAACTTTTATTAGATCATATTACCCTTATCTTTTTAAACAGTTCCATTTACATCCCTTATCTCCTAAACTCTTAAATTTAAATGATATTTAACATTCGTATTAGTTGTTGAAAACTTCCATATTTAAATGATATTTAATATTCCTATTAATTATTAAAAACTTAGATCCTCTTCAATTATTTATCTTTTTGCCTTCCTTATGTTTAATACACTTATCTTTACTACTACATAAAAGTCTCAATGAGAAAAAAAAACTTTTACTAGACCATATTACCTTTATCTTTTTAAACAATTCCATTTATATTCCTCATTTCCAAAACTCTTGAATTTAAATTATAATTAATATTCCTATTAGTTGTTGAAAACTTTCAAATTTAAATGATATTTAATATTCCTATTATTTAATAAAAACTTACACCCTTTTCAGTTATTCATTTTTTTGCCTTCCTTACTTTTCATACACTTATCTTTTTAAATAATTCCATTTACATCCCTCATTTCCAAAACTCTCAAATTTAAATGATATTTAATATTCCTATTAATTCACTGAAAAATCCATACCATACTATGTATATATATATATATATATACAAGTCCTAAAATCACACAATTTGAAATTTTCTACATCCCTTTTTGATATGAATTGACAAGTTCACAAAATAATAGGGGGAATAAGAAAAACAAAAAACAGATCACTGAATTTGCTCGAGGCTTCAGCCTTCCCACACCTTCCTTGCGAACCTCTATTGGAAAATTCTTGTAAGGCTAATTTGTGCATAAAAAAATTTGAATTTATAAAAAAAACAAAATCATAAATATGGAAGTTCACAAATTAGATTAAAGAAAGTTTACTTCACCTATATCCAACTATGCAAGTCAATAAAAATTTAAATGAACCAAAAATTCATCTTTCTAAATAAATTTCTAAGACTACGTCATGAGATGAACTAAGTCATAAAATCGAAAGAAAATGCTTGTGCATGTGTGAGGATATGACTAATCAAGCATATATTCTCCCTCTAAATCAAATCATAAGATCAAAAATTAAATTTGAGGCACCAAATGAATTGAGAGCAATTTTTTGATTTGAATTTTATTGTTGAATTTTTCTTTGAGATTTTCTCAATTAATTTTCATCCCACCATGTATATAATTTTTTTTTTCTCCGTGAATATCCCTTTCAAGGTCTTCATGGCTTTCACACGCTTATGAGTAGGTAGCTATTCCATCATCTTAATCCAAATGGTTGTTATTTTGATAACTGATATGTCATTAAGAGCCTTCTGACTGGTCCCACTAGTAGTCCTTTTCAAGATAGGATATAATTATTCTTTAATTACTCTTCATCATTTTTTAAATGCGTCAAATATTAACTTAAAATTCATAGATAAGAAGATGAAAAGATATATACAAAATCAGTCAAGTATTTAAAGAAGTACATCAAAATTATAGCAAAATTCATCAAAACATTTCTTTTCAATTTAAATGGAAATACAAATTTTTAATCCATTACAATTGATAGACTGAATGTTTAAAGCACATGTAAGAAAATAGAATTCATCAAATATCTTATTAACAAATTGTGAACTTCTATCTTTTTTAATTTTTATCAAGTTCAATTAAAGATAAGCACAAGAAAATACCAAAAAACTTTTAAATATAAAAAATTGCTCCTTAAAAAAATTACACCTTTCAAAGATTAAAAAAATACTCCCCTCGCGTATTTTTTTTTTTTAACGTCATGCAAAAATTATGTAAAATCTAATATACATGATCTCATAGAACTACGACAAAAGACTAGCAATGAAGCAAAGCCTAGTCTATAAAAAAAATTTTCTTCTACTTATCGAGACTTACCCCTTGAACATCTTTAGGGATGCATACGACATTCAAGTCCTTCTTTCTAACCCAAACAACCCTAGTTTTAGGAAAAATAATCTTGACAAAATTCTAATTTTTCTCACACTTTTCATAAAAATTTGAATCTATAGGGAGGGCTTTGTTAAAAGCTCTAGGCTTATTCTCTTAGTTAGTAAGTGAACCTAAATTAATTTAAACTAATTTTAGATTTATAGGATGTCTGAGAATGGTTGGGTTGAGAATTATGAAATGAAGGAATTGTGATATTAAATTAAAATGTAATAAAATTAAATTTTAAAGCAAATTGGTTAACTCAGAAATTAAATTAAATAACAAAAATGATATGAAAGAGGTTCGTGATTCAACTTTCAAGTCCAAGTGGTTCGCTACTTCACTATGGGATGATTGGGTTCAAATCTGAATTAAGGGTTTATTCAAAAGTATTGAGAATATTTTAAATCCAAAAGTTAGTACCAGTGATTTCAAACGAATATGATTAAAAACTTTTATTTTTGAAAGTCTTTTCAAACAAACGAAATTAGAATTGAACTTGAATCCTACTTTTAATTTGTTCAAAAGTATTAATCAATGACAATTGAAAACCCATACCAGTGATTTCAACGAATATGGTTAAAGGTTTTCGTTTTCGAATGTTTTCAAAACAAGTTAAAATAGGTTTAAAAATAGTAGATCCCTACGCATGAGCTTTCGCAACTCATGCGAAGAGCCGATGAACATCCCATAGTATTTTTGTGAACTACCCTTCCTTGATTTGTTGAATCAAGAACTAGGGTTTTTACGCTAGTATTATTTTAAATGAAACGAAAATAGTAAATACGCACATAATCAACCGATCTACCAATTGAAAGGAATAAATCATACTATTAAAGAGTGAAATGAAATCAAACTTACAAGTTAAACAGTTCTGAAAGAAAGTAATGATATGAAACTGCAGCAATGAACAAATTTGCTTCGAAAATCTTCAAAAACATTACAATGATATTGAAAACTCTCAAAAACTATCCTAGAATGCTCAAAAGTATCTAAAACATTATGAAAAGTTCCTCCCTAATTCGGCTGTTTACAAGGTTTATAAAAGGGTTACATAGAAACCCTAAAAAGTGCAGCTTAAACTCGCGCATGCTCGACTACTGTGGTCCGGACCTTCTGGAAGGGGGTCTGGACCATAGAATGGTCATCTCCACAAGTTCAACCAAACAAGCTCACTGTGGTCCGGACCATTTGGGTGGGGTCCGGACCATAGAACCTTGATTCCTCAAATTCTGCTTGAAGTTGTCTTTTTCTTCTGACAGCTTTCTTTCCTCAACTTCTAATGCGATTTTGACCTCGAAGATGATTGATTTAGGCTTCAGCTAAAACACAAAAGTTGTAGCTCTTCGAGATTTCTTTCCAACCCAAGAAGAATCAGGTCAATCAGAGTTGTGAGTAAAAAGATATGGAAAAAATACTGACAGGGTGTCAAGTTGGAACTTCAGCTGCACACCACCTCAACCATCTTGAACTTCAGACCATCTCCTTCTCTTTGGCAGCCATGGTAACTGATTCTATTCCTTAGGATGGCACTTGGGACATTGAGGAAGTCTTGGAAGTCATTGGACATGTCAGCCTTTTTGTCTTCAAGCTATTTTCTCCATGTGTGCCAAGTGTTCGGCGAAATGCCCCAAAAGGCACCAAAGCATGTTCTTGCACTTCCTTACTCCGGATTGCTTTGGCTCCTCCTCACCTGCACTCTTAGTGTTATTTCGAGCTGAAACACTAAATTATATCACCTAAAACACACTAATAACAAGAGTGCATGAAAATGAGATAATTAAGCTAAAACCTCACCAATAACAAGTAGAATCGCATAATTAGCATGCTCAATAGATATAAAATTATACAATAATGCATACTAATCAAATGTCGCAATGATGACAAGTAGGTACAAAAGGTTAGGGCTTTGAAAATCGTGTACGATTCACCTTTGGGGGAGGGAATGATTGTGGTTTGAATCTTGGAACACTCCTCTTTGGAGGATTTGCAGCATAGGGAGGTTGAGCTTTTAGAGCCTCAAGAATTTGTCAAAGTACTATTGGTATGCTCTTTCTCCAGTGTATCCAAGGCCAAATTTGTCTCCATGTGGCCTTTGCTTGCTCCAATTTTCACTAATCATGTTTGAACTGGTGTTCGTCTTATCAAGAATCTTAACATCATTCTTTATTTTTGCTTCCAGCTCTTTGATCTTTACTTGAAATTCCACAATAATTTTATCCTTTTCTTCAAGCTTTTCATTCTTTTCGTCAATCTTTGCTTTTAGCTTTTCTACACTTTGAGACTAAAAATTTTTATTAGATTCTAAAGATAATAATTTACCTGTGAGTTTTTTATTCTCAATCTTTAAGGCATCTCTTTAATTCCTTAGCATAATATTCCTAAGATGGTGGGCTTTTCTTTGTTTCTTCAACCCACAACATTCCTTAAAAAGTTGATTGTAGGATTCTTGAAGGTTGTTGTCAAATTCACCTTCAGAGTCATCATTCTCATGATTTGATATCTTAGTGTCACTTAAGGTTCTAGAAAATGTCCCTGTGGAAGAAGTGTGAGAAGCTAAAAAGGTAATAAAATTACCTACATTTTCTGATAAGGTTGAGGTAATGGACACATCTAAGTAGGAGTTATCGTTAAGTTTAGCATTCATCACCTTGACTTGTTTCTTGTTCTTCTTCTTGTTTCTGCAATCTTGTGCAACATGGCCATATCCTTGGCATTCAAAATATTGGATTTGCTTTGAATTTTTCTTATCATTACCTTTTTTCAATAGTCTTAATTTTTTAACCTTTCTCTTGAGGTCTAGACTCTAGCTTGTTGACTTTGCAGGATTTTGAATTTTTAGCCTTTTTAAGGTATCTTATAAACTTCTTTGCCATCTCCTCAAAATCTACCTCCTCATTTTTTTTTTTTGTTTTGCTAAGTAAATGAAATTTGGATTAAATAGGGAAAGAAATTTCATCATCTTGGGGGCATTCCCCCGCGTACATATTAATTACAAAAATGGGATCTCCCAAGAAGTACAAAAATTGATATTATCCATAGTGCTTTTAATGACAGGAAATTGGGAGGCTTTTAACCTAACTTCATGCTTGATACTGTTAATAATGCTTGTAATGGATGATAATAGCCCTTTGAATGATCTTGCATTGCATTCTTGCCATATATAGTGCTACCCAGGCAATTCTACACATGATGTTGTTGAAACTTTTCCCACTGAATTTACCAGCTACCCATTTGATTTCCTCTATTCATGGTTAAGTAGCTTTGTCAATTGAGCACCTTTGTAGAACCATCCTCCATAGCTCAGCAGAATAGGAACATGAAAAGATCAAGTGCTGTAGGGTTTCAAAGCAATTCCCACACAGTACACAAGTGGGGTCAATATTCATACCCCATTTAAGAATCTTGTTCTTAGTGACAAATCTCCCCTTAATAGCAAGCCAGAGTATGAAGCAATGTCTTGGAATGTGGTAGGAAAACCATAGTAGGTTGTGCCATATTACCTTGGAAGATTGACTTGTAATGGCATTCCAAGTACTAGCAATAGAGTGGACCCCATTTTTTGAAGCTAGCTAGATGAATTGGTCCTGAATGTGTGGATGAGGTGAATATTCTGGTGAGAATTCAATTGCTACTTCCCGGAGCTCCCATGTAGTTGGGTTTGGCCATTTCCAATGCCCATTATCAATTATACTAGACACCTTGGCCTCCTTTGATATACCAGCATCATAGGCAATTCTTGGAGTATATTTTGGTATTAATGGACCTTTGGGATGCCAATTAGATAACCAAAGAGAAATAGACTCATCGTTCTCTACTTTGTACTTAGATATGTGAATAGCCTCCTCCCTGAGCTTAAGAAGTTTTCTCCAAGTCCAAGAGCAATCTGATGGAGTTTTAATTTCCCAAAATCATTTCTTCTTTAGAAGATTTGAAGATAGCACCATTACACCCATAGTGAAGTATATTTAGAGTATAGAGCCCATAGGTGCCTCATCATAGCAGCCTTATTCCATTCATGAACTTCACGAAAACCAAGGCCCCCTTCATTTTCTGGCAGGCATACTTCATCCCAAGCTACTTTGCAACCCCCTCTTTTTAAGCTCTGAGCTAGTCCATAAGAATTTCCTTAGTATAAGTTCAATTACTGCACTAACTTTTTGGGGGAGGATGAAAGGCATATTCCACTAAACTTGGATGCTAAAGAGAACAGCTTTGATGAGAACAAGCTTGCCAGCATATGAGAGAAATTTGGATGACTAACTCTAGATTCTTTTGGTGATCTTATTAATTAAACCCTTATAGTCCTCATACTTGAGCTTAGTCGAAATAAGAGGAACTCCCAAGTATTTAACTGGAAGTTCACCTAATTGAAATCCAAGGATTGAACTGAGATACTACTTTTCTTGCTGATTTATCCCTGTGATGTAAATTCTACTCTTGAGTCCATTAGGTTGGAGACCAGAGTATTTATGAAACTCTAACAGTGCCACACGAATTACATGGAAAGTTGCTGTATTAGGGAAGCATAGAATGAAGAGATCATCAGTAAAGCATATATGGGTGATGAGAGGCTCCAAGCATTTGGGATGGAAAGTGAAATCTCCTTCTATGACAAGTGAAAAAAGGATTTTATCTGATTCTTCCTCTTCTTCTTCTTTCACTATCTTAAAGCAATTCCTTTTGAGGCCTTCCTTGGTTTAAGCAATTTGCCTCGAAAGTTTACACTGATCTCACGAGATCCTCGATCTTCATTGAGTCTATTTCCCTAACTTCTTCAATACTGATAACTTTAGCATCAAAAGTATGGGAAAGAGATCATAAGATTTTATGTACCACTTTGAATTTGGGGACGGGCTCTCCAAGATTGTGGCAAGAATTTACAACATGGCTTAGATGCACATAAAAATCATCAAACTTCTCATTTTCACTCATCTTAAAGCCTTCAAATTCAGAAGTAAGTTTTTGAAGTTTAGGTGTTTTAACTTGAAGGTTACTTTCATGAGTGTTCTGTAGTATCATCCAAGCCTTTCTTGCACTAGTGCAGATTTGGATATACAATAGCAAAGATGGCACTCAAAGCCTTGAAGTTCCATTCTAAACTATCTTCTTCAGATTTTGTCCACGTCAATATTGGCTTTTGCTCAGCTTAACGATTAACTTCATGTGTCAGTTCTTCCCATCTATTACCACAGAAGTCCAAACTTTATAAATTAAAGATAAGAGATGAGCTTGTATTCGTACCTTCTTGTACGAATAGTTGGTGCTATCGAACCATGGTGGTCTGGAACTAAAGCCTCTTTCGCGCGGTGCATCCACTGATTCAAGCTGAAGATCTCACACCAAAACATCAAGTGACCTACTCTGATACCAATTAAAAATTTTTTAATCAAACAACCATACAAAAAGTGAAGAGCATAACACCTGAGAATAGCGAGAAAACCCTTTCACAAGAGAAAAAACCTCAAATACATATTTTACTATCAACAGGTTACAAGATTCTACTTAAACTCACTATAATTCACTCGCACAAATTCTTTCATTACTCTTGCTTGATTCACTTGATAAACCCTAACAAGTGGACTTCTTGATTCACTGAGAAAGTTGAGAAAGAATAAAACAATGGCTAGAGAAAGATTGTGAAAACTTTTAAGATGAAAAACTCTCTCTAGATCTCTATAATATATCTCCCTTGTGTGCATGTTATTCATTAAGACTGGGTACGTACATATAGAGATATAAAATCCTATTCCAACTAAGACTCAAATACATAAACTGATTTCCTAAAAATAGATTTCCTAAATGGAAACAGAATCTTCTAGGAAATATGTAACTTAAACCATCGCGCTCCCTGTATCATGCCTGCTCCTGTTGCTCAAACCCTCACGTATCAAGTAGACATCTGATGAACCCTATTGGAATGAATTTGCACTTGAATAATGGCTAGCTCGCTACCTCATGCTCCTTATAGGCTGGCTGTAATGTATATTGAAATTTTATGCGTATTTCCTGATCTGTGCTTTATTTTTCTTTACTCCTAATTGAGCTTGGATTGCAATTTTATCTCTATTTGGTAACTTGTAGATATTTTTCTTCAAATCAGGAAACATACAAATCTACCATATTTAAATTAATGTTTTATATGAATTTACCATTATAAAACCTTACAAGTTTGAATGATAAAATAATTTTTTACTGGACTATATTTGTAACACCCCAATTTTCACAACTCGTGGAGTGAGTGAAAGAGTTATACATAACATATGCTAAAATATCCATTACCCTAATCAGAGTCACACCACTACCTTGGAGCAAACATCTATAATATATAATAATAATTTTATGATTACACTAAAAGTAATTAATAACAACTGAACCTCAGCGTAACTGGACAACAGTGCTCTAACTACAACTTTAAATATAATAGAGATTTAGGCCTCATAGCCTTTTTCAATCATATCCGATATATCCCCCAAATTAATAATATTACAGTTCTGAATAATGTCAGAGCAATGCAAAAGTAAATCTAACAATAGCCCACCTAAGTCTCAGGTTCATGATCTACAAAAAAATCTGTAGGGACGTGAGCACTAATCTACTTGTGCCCACAGTGCACAATAAGTACATATATGATATGCACAAAATTATATTAGCAGAAATTTTGCATCAATAACTCATAAATTGTAAGTCATCACGCATCTCAACGTCAAAACATACATCAACATAAATCTCAAAATATTCCAATTACTATCTTTCATTTATCTCTTTACCATCACATCACAATCATCACAGTCATGGGGCAGATACTATACAATATCTTCGTTTACGAGTCCAGACCCGATGGCCACGAGTAGTCAAATAATGATCATTGTTGTAGGCTACTAGCCTACTGGCATAAATACCAATCCCTGCATAGGTTGAGAGTCTTTCAACACAAGGGTAGTCTTTGTACCCTTCCTATTTTTCTAGTATCTATAGCCCCGCAATCATAGCATCATTCACATTTCCTTTATCTTTATTATTATCATATTAACAAAATACCTCATCAGAATCAACCATTAACATCACATCATCACTTTCATAATCATTCTCTGTTAATAAAATAAATCACTCAAACCTTCAAAATTGAGCATTCTCAATTACACATTTTCCATGCATTTAACTATAAATATCAAATTGCAACTTCAAGGGCAAAATTATAATTTTGCATAACTTTAGGGGCAAAATCATAATTTTAAAAAGCCTTGGGGCCACTTTGTATTTATTCCAAACTTTGGGGGTTGCCATGTAATTACCCAAAACTTTGGGGCCAATTTGTAATTTTTTAATAAATTTGGGGTCAAATTGAAAATTTTAAATTTTGGGTTCCAAAACATTCAAATTTAAATGATATTTAATATTCCTATTAATTGTTGAAAACTTCCATAATATTTAATATTCCTATTAATTGCCTTCCTTATGTTTCATAAACTTATCTTTACTATTATACCTTTACTACTATATAAAAGTCTGAATGAGGAAAAACTTTTACTAGACCATATTACCCTTATCTTTTTAAACAATTTCATTTACATCTCTCATTTCAAAAACTCTCAAATGTAAATGATATTTAATATCCTATTAATTATTGAAAAAATGATATTTAATATTCCTATTAAACTTACAACCTCTTTAATTATTCATATTTTTGCCTTCCTTATGTTTCATACACGTCTTTTTAAACAATTCCATTTACATCCCTCATTTCCAAAGCTCTAAAGTTTAAATGATATTTAATATTCCAATTAATTCACTAGAAAATTCATGCCTTCCTAGATATATATAGGCAAATGCCAACATATGCCCTAAGGGCACAAGTTAAGGAGCATTTATTGACTTTGTTTGTACTCATAAACACATTTTTCTATGTTAAATGGTTTTAATTTTTTTCATAAAAAAAATCAACCGTCAAACATAAATTATGCCAATTAATTTAAATGATAAAATTAACCCTACAAAACTAATCTGTAAAAAATTAATATCCAATAGATATTAAATGATCAATTAGAATATTAGCTTACGATTGAATGTGAAAGGTCATAATCTTTCGTACTAAAATATTTCCCTCCAAAAAAATCCCCTCCAACAATCATGGCAAGACAATATTGAGTTCAGCCTAGATTGAGTTTAAGTGGGATTAAATTTTGATTATACCCTTGTAAATTTCTTGTAAACATCAATTAAATTTTTATGCTAATTAATCCAAGGAATAGATTAAATTTTGACTAATGATGCTAATCCGCCTAAGCCACTAAGACGGGTGGTGAAAGGCAGTTTAATGATTTAATTGATGTTTACAAGAAAACCATCCAATCAGATGGCATTGTTGGGCTTTATCGTGGATTCAACATCTCATGTGTGAGAATTATTGTTTACCGTGGGCTGCACTTATGATTCCTTGAAACATGTGGTTCTGGTTGGTCAGTTGCAGAATAGTTTCCTGGCAAGTTTCTTACTAGAATGGGGGATAACAATCGGTGCTGGATTGGCCTTTTACCCGATTGATACTGTGCGCAGAAGGATGATGATGACCTCAGGAGAAGCTGTTAAGTACAAGAGCTCAGTGGATGCATTTTCTCAGATTCTCAAGAATGAAGGTGCTAAAGCACTCTTCAAGGGTGCTTTTGATAGTTTAAGTTTATTACCCGTATTTTGGATAGTTTTATTTAAAAAATGGTGCTTTTGATAATTTCCCCAAGTATTTAGGGATCCATAGTAGTCTATACTGTACCAAACTAAAATACATATCTAAACCTTTCAGGCCATCCAAAAGGTCTTAATTGTAGGGCCCTTTTTGGTGAGAATAATTAGACAATGTTTTTCAATTATATCGGTGCTGTAATTGGGGATGTAAAAGAAAAAAAAAAAGCCAATTGCAAAAGTGTTGTGTTTGGTTTGGTATTTGTGCAATTAGTCGCCAAGACATGAAAATTGTAAAAGATTATTTTAGTCATTTTTATAGAATAGTTGAAAACATTTATTAGTTAGTTCTAAATATTATTTGAAAAGTGTGAGAATTAATGTAAAAGTAGATTACAATTAATGTTTTCAACTATCTTAACATGTGCCCTTGGGGCACATGTTAGCAAGACCCATATATATAAGTCTGAATGATGAAAAAAGTTCTATTAGACCATATTACCCTCATTTCTAAAACATTCAAATTTAAATGATATGTAATATTCCTATTTATTGTTGAAAACTTCTATAATATTTAATATTCCTATTAATTATTAAAAACTTAAATCCTCTTCAATTACTCATCTTTTTGACTTCCTTACATTTCATACACTTATCTTTTTAAACAATTCCATTTACATCCCTCGGTTTCAGAACTCTCAAATTTCAATGATATCTAATATTCCTATTAACTCACAGGAAAATATATGCCTGTCAAGCTCTCTCCATTGTAAGCTTAGTCATTTCAATCTCTTTCTCCACCCACTCTCTATATATGTATATGAGTGCATATTTATATACCTTATACATCTATTTGACATATTATCTATGGCAATCGAGGGTTTGTGTAGTCTCATATTCAGCTATTAAGAAGTATGACTCCCCTTTTTTGAATTTCTCTGTGTAAGTCAAGTTTTGGATTAACTATTCGAATTTGTCTTTTGTTTTTGCAATTATGTTTTGATAATATATTATTTATATGCCTACAGAGTGTAGCGTTTTGGATTTTTAAAAGTTTTGCAAGCTTTTTATTAATTCTGCTTGTCTTTTGTTATGATTGAATGAATTGTTGGTGTTTTAGGATTCTAAAACGTTTCTTAAACTATTGGTATTTCCTAAAACACTTTTTTTTCCTAGTTTAGCTTTAGGTACCAGGTTTTGTTCTTTTCTCCCTTAGGTTTTATCCCCTCTTCTAATTCGTGTATTATTATTACAAAAATTAGGAAACAAATTTTGAACAGCAAAATCAAAGAAGAGAATTGAAAAAATGGCAACAGTAAAATTGGAATAAAGAATGAAAAGTTTAAAGATGACAACTAAAGAAGCTATAAAGCATGTAATTGATTTGGGGAGTGTGGGTGGGTTTCTTGAGTATTATTGATACTTTTAAGAATATTCAACCTAATGTTACATTATTGGAACTTAGTAAATAATAAGTACATATATACATAATTGTTATATAACGTTAAAGAAATTATAAATGCATTTCATTTTTAACTTCTCAAACTCCAAAAATCAATATTCATTATGAGAGAAGATGGGTACTAATTGCCTCTAAATATTACCTCTGAAAAAAAATCCCAAAGTGCAAGGCACGGTATAGTTTAATTCGATGAGAACGAGGTCAAATCCTCAGGGAACCTAATGTAATAGTTTTTAAGTTTCAGGAGATATAAAAAATTTACTACCTAATTCACAATTACTAATTTTCAAAGTTTGAATTGAATAAATTTTCTTAATAAAATAACAGCTAAAATTTCTCAATTGAACAAACTAAATAATAAAACCTATCTATTAATAACCAGCCAATAAAGTAACTAAAGAATGAAACAACCAATAAATAAAATTTTAAGTAGCAAATTAAATCAAATTAAGATTGAAATCAATAATAAACAAAATCTTGATTCAACTTTCAATTATGAGTGGAATCATCTTTCACAATCTGATGTATAAATCACTACGATTTAGATTTCACATTATGGAAAAATAAATCAGAAAAATATTTTCATGAAAGTTCTTAAGTTCCCAAAAGATGGATTTATATTCATGTGTAGGATTATAAACTCGGAAGATTTTCTTTTATATTATTTTTTGGTTCAACCTTAATTTATTTATTTCAAAAATATATAAGAATGTTTAAATCAAAAATCCTTACCAGTGATTGCAGAGAATAAAGTCAAGTGTTTTTTTTTTTTTTTTGGTAAGTAAGCGTAATTTGGATTAATGGGAATTTATGTACAATATCTTGGGGGCATTCCCCCGTATAGCAAGACTTTACAAAAGAAAGAGATAATTACATATGGATTCCCCAATTACTAATTAGAGTGGCATTTACATTAGCCATCTTGATAGGAAATTGAAAGAACTTAGCTCTAACTTCATGCTCTATCTCCCGTACAATGGTGGCAATAGAAGAGGATTTCCCTTTGAAAATTCTGGCATTTCTTTCTCCCCATAAATGGTAGATCAAACTAGCCCAAGCAATCTTGCAAAGAGTGTTACCCGTGTGCTTCCCACTAAGTTTTCCCGTGATCCATTCAACTTCATTCTTCCAAGGTAGGGTAGGTTTGCAGATGAGACATTTGCTCAACACAATGGTTCTCAAGTTGGCTACAAAGGGGCATTGAAAATACAAATGATCCATTGACTCAATGCCATTACAACATAGTACGCAAGAGGTATCGAACCCCATCCAATCATTCTTTCCTTGGTGTTCAACCGTTCCTTGATTGCAAGCCAAAGGATGAAGCTATGCCTAGGAATGTGGTGCTTAAACCATACCAAGTTATGCCATGTTACCTTGTTCCTCTTTTCCCGAATTGACTTCCAAGTAGCAGCTGCTTCATACTCCCCATTCTTGGAGGCCGTTCATATGAACTTGTCCATTGAAGTGGAGTTAGGCAAATAATTGGGTGGCTGCTCAAGTATGATTTCCCTCAACTGCCAAGAGCGCGGGTAAGGCCATTTCCATTGCCCCTCTCCAACAATTTTTGAAGCTTTAGCATCTCTAGGTAATCTGGCATCATAAGCGACTCTAGAACCATATTTGGGAATAAGGGGCCCTAAGGGATGCCAATTTGCATACCAAAGTCAAGTGTTTTTGTTTTCGACATTTTTTAATAATAAATAAAATCATATTTAAAAGAAAAAATAGAACTATATATGAATGCTATTATATCACATATACAACCCTACACATATCGGATTGATCAACGTTCCACCCTTCCTTGATTCATTGAATCAAGATAAGAAGGATTTAGCCAAACATAGTTTTATCACACAAAAATTGAATAAAAACAATGAATAAAAGAAACAAAACTTCCATTAAATTAGAATATTAAAATACCGTACTTCAGAGTAAAGGTATTACCGCATCAAACAAACAAGCAATATTTTTTATCACACAAAAATGAATAAAAACAGTGAATAAAAGAAATAAAACTTCCATTAAATTAGAATATTAAAATACCGTACTTCAAAGTAAAGGTATAGCTACATTGATGAACAAACAATATTAAAATCGCTTCAAAAATCAAACAGAAATCTATTAATTGTATTATATTCTTTCAAAAACTAGAAAAGAACAATATATAAAACAAAAAAGCATCCTCGACGACTGAAGAAAAAAACAAAATATATAGGCATGATTTATGATCTAAATTATGATTTATAATTATATTTTTCAAGTGTAATCTAGTACAAGAAAGTAAAGTATTTATCATCTCTATAATATTAACATACAAGTATAATATATTATATTTGAGTATAAGTATATTAATTTTTTTAGTTATAAATAAATATTATAGTAATAATTTTATACTAAGATATTATATAATTTATATTAACTAGCGAATAACTCGTACATATGGCACTTCTCAACTAAAATTAAAATGCACACATTTGTAATACCGAGAAGTTTAATTTTGCTCTTTCTCAACACAACTCTCTTTCTCAGATATCATTATTAAGTTCAACTCAATGGTCTATCAGAATATGAAATGACCCAAAGACTAAGTGGGAGTTTGAGGGAAAACTTTGATTTGTAAAAGATCTCAGCCATTCGTTGAAAAATAAAACTCAATCTCATCCTTTAGATTTTAGTTTGTAAGAGGGACATTTTTATAAATGTGATGTGTTTTATTATATAGATATAGTCAGCCTTACCAATTTAAATTTAAAATTAGAATTTAGAAAAAAAAATCATTCCCCTAACACTAATTTTATTCAAATGTTTTGTAAAAATAAAAAAATAAAATGATGAATATAAAGTGTTCCACATTAGATTTGACAATAAATTTTTAATTGGTTTTATAAAAAAGAAATCTCAAATAAAACATATTATTATTAATCATATGTACTTTATAAAATAAAAAAAATATAGTCAATGTGATTTATTTAAATTTAAAATTAGAATTTAGAAAAATAAGTACTCTTGAGCCTAATTAATATTCAATATTTTTTTGTACTTTTAAATTTTAAAAATACCAAAAATTGTTGTTTAAGCAAGTGAGCCCCTTTTGGAACCTATGAGCAAGTGAATTCATTTTTAGAATCCAAGAAAGTGGGTCTCTTTTTAGAACTTAGGAGTTTTTTACATTTATTAAAATCATGATAATTTTAGTGGTTTTATAAACAAAAGAAAAAATAAAGTTGTAGTGTTTTGATAATATAGGACAAAGAAACAAAAGTTTTGTGAAAGATTCCAGCTATTAATTAAAGAAAAATAACTTAATCCCAACCTTTGAATCTAAGTTTATGAGAAGGATATTTTCAAAAATTGTCATGTTTTATTATATAGATTATATTAAAAGTTATTAATTAAGAATCACTATTATACCATTACATATTAAAAAAATAGTAGCTATATTAAAAACTATAATAAGTTAAATTATAATAAATTTAATTTAATATAAATAATATTATCATACTAATATATTGTGTAATTTATAATTTATATTAGTTATATTAAATAATATCAATTAAGCATTTTATATTAAAAATTATTAATTAAGCATAATCGTTAGGGGATGAAATTCTTCTCTCATCTTTGTTACCGCAACCATTAAAAAATCATTAAAAATTATTAATAATTTAAATTTATATGTTTTAATTATTAAAACATCAAAAAATTGCCCAAGTTAGGTACGGTGTGAATCAAAAAAAATCATCTAACTTATGTAATATTAATGTGTGTGTGTGTGTGTGTGTCTTATATATTACATTTATTAGTATTAATCTATTTCCACATCCTTGAGCATTTGGAAAAGATAATGACTTTTTTTAAACTTACATTATTGAATGCTTAATATATGAGTGATGGATCTCTCGATTGGAATCTAAGATTTTATAACAAGTGGGCCAAAATTTTCAGTATAAAATTAAATAAATATAATCTAAGAAAAATTAATGGCTATTCAGAGCGGGACATTTCAATGGAGAAAGAATCAAAAGCAGGAGATCGAATTATATTTATAATTCTTGTTGTACTAAAAAAATTAATGAGATAGAGTATATAGGAGAAAATATGAAAATGTGATGATGATGGTTGGGGAGTGTAAATATGATAGTTGAAGATAAAGAGAGAGATTTGTGGGTTTCTCTTGAAAAAAAGATGATTATTAAAGAAATATTTATTTTTTAATAAAATATAATATACATGTATAGATTTATACCAAAGTTAAAGGGAGCCATGGCCACCCCTTACCCTATAGCAACCTCATCATTATTTTTGTGGTCTAACTATATTCTAAAAATTAGGTGGAAGTAACCTTTTGCAACTATCATTGTTAAATAAAATATATACCAATTCTAATGTAAATTTATTTTTTAAAATTATTTTCAATTATTAACTTATTTTTCAAATATACGTTCATTAAAAAAAATTTAACATAAGCATGCAACACATGTGCATTCATCCTAGCGGAGTGAAGTGAGCAACTAAATATAGGGGTATAATTGTCTTTACAATAAAATTTTAACAGATTGAGCAACAAAACTAATGAAGGGGGATCAGGTGTTGTTAACATTTCAAACTAAGGAAAGTATTTGTAAATTTTAAATGTTGAGGGGGTTTATGCATAATTACCCAAATTTAGAGAGTCTATATGTAATTTATCCTAATTTTATTTTTTATTTTTTATTTTTTAGCAAATTTTAGCATTACTCGAATAATGTAAATGAAGACAAGAAAGCATCTTTTATACCTTCTAATCTACGTAAAATAGCGTACAGGATAATAAAAATGTTGTCCCAATATGCTTAGTTAGGTGCATGTGTTTAGTGGCATATTGCAACAACGTTTTTATTATTTTGTATGTTATTTTGCATTGATTAGTAGGTATAAAAGATGCTTTGTTACTCTTATTTGAGTTTATTTCCTCCTTTGAGGCTGTGATGTTTACTGGCAAGCACCTAAACTTTATTAGCTTGAAGCTAGTGTTTTGCGCTTATTGTAAATCGGGGTATGCCCCAAGATTTTATACCATTTTGTTATTAATTTATTCTTTTTTATCTTTTAAAAAAAAAATAGATGGGTGCATGGTTATGGAGCACAAATACATTAACCTTGTCTATTAATCAAAAGTTTATTTTGAGAGAGAGAAAGAGAAAGAGAAGACACAAGCGGTGAGAATTCGAATTTCAAATGCATTGTTTTTTCCTTAGTTGGGTTAGAATTTATAGAAAAGAAAACATATAATAAATTATTTTTTTTCCTACTCAATCTTCTACTCCAATCAAATAAAATATTGTCCTGATTTCATTAATTTTATTTTTTTTCCAAAAATTCTAAAGAAAAAGATTCCTCCTAATTAAGGATTTTTTTTATTTTTTATTTTTTTGTCAAATTTTAAGTTTTTTGATGCACTTTAAAAATAACTATAAAATAAAATTATCATATAATATTAACACGGATGACAACTTTTTGTACTTTTTTCTAACATTGTTACATCAATTCGAAGGCCATTGAAATTATCCTTGTGTAGATACTGTCCGTGGGCCCCCTGACCACCTTGAGCATTATGTACATTGGCTAGTTTAGCTTTGTTTGAATCTCATTGAATGTATATGATACTATAAGTGGTGGGTTTATTATTTTAAATCAAAAGGCGTATTAAAGTATAATCTAATTACACAATAATTATTATCACATTATTTTAACTCTATATCTTTTTTCTTAAAAGATTTTCTTTCTCATCAAGTAGCATATTTATGCAAAAATACAAAGACTTTTTTTATGGCACTGGTAATTAAAGGCAGAACCTCAACATCCAATAAATAAATAAATAAATAATGAAGTTGAAGATGTAATTAGATTTTTAGTAACAATGAGTGGCTTTTTGGGGGGGGGGGGGGGGCGGGGATTACAATGAGTGTATTTAGATATAATAAAAGTTATAAAATTTTAACATAAAAGAACGTGCATTATAATGCTGCAATTTATAAATGCTAACCTGATGAATTTAATATACATAACTTAGAGATAGCAAGTGTACTTTATTTGTTAAATAATAATTTTTCATGATTTGATAAAATTTTCCGGTGATAATCAACAAGGTAACCGTCAGCTGTCCATTATTAAAGATTACAAATTAAATATTTACACTTGTGTGGTTTTAGTTTTATATACCTAAATCTTAAAGATTTCATAAATGTGTACCTAATCCCTTTGAAGTTTTATAAATGTGTACCTAAATTCTCTCTGATAAATTTTTTATTCAAAAAATAATTTTTAACTAATTAAATGCTATAAAAAATTACTTTTATACTCTTACTATTAATATAAAAAATTTAAGAATAAGATTCTTCCTTTATAGTTTGATACTGATATAAAGAAAGTGAAAAGAAAGGGAAAGATAATTTTTTTCTCTTTTTCATGTTTAGTTTATTAAATTATTAATAAAAAAATAATGATAATTTACATATATGTATAATTACTACTTTATAAATAATATAAATTTAAAATATCGATGTAAAGTATAATAATTTAAAGTACTAATATAAAAAAAGATTAATTATAATGTAAGTTTAATTTTCATATTTAGTTTATTAGATTATTAATTAAAAAATTAATGATAATTTACCATGTATAATCACTAATTTATAAATAATAATTTGAAATATTAATACGTAGCATAATACTTTAAGTACTAATATTGAAAATGTTCACCAAAATTTTTGAATAAATTAATTATAATATAGTTTTTATATAAAAAATATGTCATCATAATATAAATATCTTTTTATTAATACTAAGAGTATAAAAGTAATTTTATAAGATTAAATTGGTCAAAAACTAATTTTTTGACGAAATATTTAATATAATGAGTTTAAATGAGTATAATACAAATTTTAAAGAGTTTAGGTGCTCATTTATGAAATATATACGGTTCAAGTGTACAAAGTTGGAACTAAAAATAATCATAAAAATGTAAGATAAGGATGTTAGAAAATCGTTACTTATTACAGTCAACTTTACAAATAATTTTTCAGGTTAGAAAAGTTGGTCATTATATCAATCTTACTGCTAAGATTTTCATCTGGTTAGTACTTCACGTACCGAACACGGTGTATGGAACCAAAAAAATAATCATAAAAACGTGAGACAAGAACTTAGAAAATCGTTACTCATTACAGCCTACTTTACAAATAATTTTTCAGGGTAAAAAGTTGGTCGTGATATCAATCTTAAAATAATAAGATTTTTATTTGGCTAGTACTTCACGTACCGAACACTCAATAGGAATGACAGAACTACTACCATCGCCACCACTACAATACAAATGACAGAACTATCACCACTGTCACTGCCCACTTTTTGTTTACTCGAAACGCTGTGTGATGTGTAGTCTTATTGACAAACTTGTTTTCTAAATCCAAACTTGTCATTTTCCAAATCATATTCCAAATAAAAATTCTGCTGTTGATAATTTCCCAAAATAATTGACGGGCCTACCGCAACCCCCGGCCCCACGGCGGAATCCGTCACGATGGTCAGACACACCACATCTTTGCCACCCACAAATGAAAAATAATCTGCCGCTGGCAATGCCATTTCTGCGCCGCCCCTGAAATGAAAAATTACTTCGGGAAATGAAGCCGATTTGTTACTTGAAATATCAAAGCAGGGCCTTAATCCAGACTTCTTTTCCACGTCAGCAACCCTGCTAAAATGCGCCATTTGCTTTGCAAACACTTGGGCCACCCCTCCGTGGACCTCTCTCTCCATGAACGTGAAGGTGGTGCCGGAGTCAACTATTGTCCCGCCGTGCCCGTCAGATCCTGGCACCAGAAATCTGTACGGAACCTTCACGTGCTCGCCGCCGACAGTAATTTTCCGAAGATGTAGGTAATAATAATCCCGGAAAGCTGAGTTCGAGCTCAATTTGTTCTTGAGAAAGGGAGTGTAACGGACCCCTTCGGTCTTTCCGTCGCCGGAATCTGACCCACCGACAAGGAACATATCACTGCGCCGCGGGGTGTCGTCGAAGCGGTGAGACACCAGACAGTAGGAGAACTTCTTCAGACCCATCTGCGACGGAAGCGACTCCGGCCCGCGTCCGAACCCGGCAATCCCGGAGGGTTGACGGGTCGAGAAAACAGAGCACCCAACGACGAAATCTCTCACAGATTTGCCAGGAAATTTAAGGGTTTCAGACATCAACAACCCAATAGTTGATCCAGACCCGTATTGAATTGCATACGGCGGGCAAATCTGATCGGTACAGTTCACGGAACTTCCGTCGCACCCTTGGCACTGAGACCCAACTCCGGGTCCGTAAAACAACCCGCATTTGGGGTTGGAGCAACCCAAAATCCTCGCTGACGACGACGATTTCGGTATGAAGGCGGAGACATTTAACGGGTTTACGTTTGGGAAATCACATTTGCTGCAGAAGTAGCGGTGGGTGCATGGAAACCAGACGAGGCTGCTTCCAGTGTCCATGACGAGAGGAAGAGTTTGGGGAGGAGTGCCGAAGGCGAGAGAGACAGAATAAGCTCCATACCTGTGAGGAAAGAGGGGTATTTTGGTGAAAAAGGAATTGTACTTCTTGTGGGGTTGTTTGAGGTGGTGAGCTCTGGTTATGGACGAAGTGGCGAGGTGGTTGAGCCTCTGCCATGGGCTTGTGTAAGGGGTTTCAGTGAATGGTGTGAGAGAGATAGTTCTGGTAGCCGTCGTGGTGGCGGTGGTGGTGGCAACGGTCGGTTTGGTGTCTGTTGATGATGAAGAAGCTAAGGTGAGGAGGAGACAGAGGAGAGAGAAGAGCTGGGAGAGAATTAGAGATGATGCCATGGAACTTGAGTGTGTGTGAATGAGAGTAGAGCGCAAATTATCTTCTTTTTGTTTGCGTTATTTGGGTAGCAGCCATTGATTTTTAAAAGCATTACCAAACCAAACAACGTTCGGAAGACAATGTAATTTTTTTTTATATTTTATATTGTGTTCATAGGTAATAGCCAAATTGCCATTACCATTATCTCACTGGCAAATTCTACCCCACCGTTTTTTTTCAACCACAGTAGTCACCAACCATTTACTTTGAACTACCGGTTACGGATAGTCACTAATGTATTCCACCTAAAATCATTATCATCATGAGATATTATTTTTTATTTAAAAGTAAACAGTTCTTACTTGAACGATGAATGAATAGTCACTAATGTATTCCACCTAAAATCATTATCATCATGAGATATTATTTTTTATTTAAAAGTAAACAATTCTTACTTATCATCATGAGATATTATTTTTTATTTAAAAGTAAACAGTTCTTACTTGAACGATGAATGAATAGTCACTAATGTATTCCACCTAAAATCATTATCATCATGAGATATTATTTTTTATTTAAAAGTAAACAGTTCTTACTTGAACGATGAATTGTGCGAGACTTTGACATAGTAAGAATAACTTTGTGTGCATTTGGGCACGTAACAAACTCTATAAAACAAAATAAATTTCTAACAACCTCTGTAAATCACTCAAATTCTTACCTTTATTAATTTTAAAAAATTTCAATATTGTGCTGAGAAAAATAAAAAATTCAGGAGGATGTTAGTCGAATACATAAATTTTTTTTTATAATCATATTTTTCGAGTCAAAAACTTTCAAACAAGTACCATTGTCGCTATTTTATTCGAATTTTTTTGAATCCGTGGTTCGAATTTTTTTAATCTGTAGGAACGGATTTGAAAAATCATTTTTACGGTTTTGATGTTGTGCGTATATAAAACAAAACATTAAGTGTTGAATTTTAGAATCTGTGGGAACGGTACGGTTCCCACGATTTTGAGACAACCGTTCTCACGATTTGCTACTATTGATCTCTAAAAAAGATGTCAAATTTAACCCAAAATTATATTTTATCTCAATTTATCTTATTTTTTACCATTCCAGTCACTTTTTTTTATAAATATATTATAAGAAGTAAAACACTGTGAAATACTAATGAGACTATTATTTAAAATCAATAATCTATAAAAAAATGTTACTAATTAATTATATCACTGCTATATTATTTTAAATATATTTTTAATGTATATTTTTTATTTAATAACATTTTTTTTTAATTTTGTGGAAACTTTTTAAGGGCGCTGACAAGTGCCGAGGTCATGTGTTATAGAGTTCTCAATCCCCAAACTCGCCTCCTCGCTAAAGTGTGGAGTCTCTTCCAATGCCCCGAGTTGTATTTATGATATCCTTTAAAAAAAATTAAATAAATAAATAAAACCTTAATGATTACACCCCAGCAAAACTCAAATTTTTCCTCTCTGCTTTTTATGATATGCAGTGTACTTCAAAATTATTTAACAAGAGAAAGCATTATGAAATTGCCTGTCGTAGTCTATTTTGATCCCGTTTGGTATTAAAATAAAATATTAAAAATCTCTATAAATCTCTAATAATTCTTTTACATCTAATTTTTTTGTCATCATTAATTTCAAAAAATTTCAATAGTTCGTTAAAAAAATAAAAAATCTAGAAATAGATTAACCGAATGTGTAAATTTTTTATACAATCATATTCTTCGTGTCGAGAGTTTTCAAAGAGTACCATTGTCATTATTTTTTGTAAATTTTTTTGAATCCGTGGGAACGGATTTGAAAAACCGTTCCCACGGTTTATGACATCTCAGAAAAAGACAGTGCCAAAATTAACTCCAAATCACATTTTATCTCAATTTATCTTATTTTTTCTTACTCCAAACGGAACTTTTATTTATTGTCTAGTTGGTGAATTGTATATATTGGATTTCTATTTTTTTTATCACATTTGTCATTACCTAAATAATAGTTTCAAAAATTTTAAATATTTTGTTTGAAAGAGTGAATTTTATGAGAATTGATTTCATTTAATAAGAATTCTCATTAATTTTTATGTTGAATTTAATTTTATTTCATAACATAAATTTTAGAATTTCTTGAAATCTAATTTAGAATTTCTTGATATCTAATCTAAAATAATAAAATTTGATAAGATTTCATTATTTTCTTAAATCATTTAAGTAAATGGATAAATTTATCTTTATATATATATATATATATATATAACATATTTATCACATAACATTTCATCTTTTCTCTACTAATAGGGTCAAATTTAATATTTCTTTTAGATTAATTAAATTAAATTTTTTAATTAAAAAATTTAATATCAAATATAAAATTTTATTTATCAAATCAAATCAAATCAATCCTTTATTTTAAAATCAATTCAAATATATGACAAAAATCTTTTCAAACAGAGTGTGATAAAACCTGAAAGCTTCTCATATTCTATTAGTTAATGCTTTCAAATTGTTAATTAATAAATCCATTTAATCGAGTTCAATTGGATAAATTTATTCATAAAACAATCAAAAAAATAAATTGAAATTATGTGAAAAATGTGGCCTTTTTTTTTTTGGTAAGTAAAAAAAAATGTGGCCTTATTATTTTAAAATATTAAATTTACTGGAATATACCTTTATTATATTACAGCAAACAGTAATTATTGTTTAATTACAATTTTTAATAAATTTACTGGTGTAAAGAATTCATAAAAGCGGTGAAGATTAATTTTGGCAACCCATAGATACTATTTCATAAATCCGAACTTCAGTATTCCCTGGTTATGCATCCAGATTAATTATATGTAAATAAATATTATTCCAAAATAAGTAGGCCATGAACCAATGACAACACTAACAAGAGGAGGAGCGGCTGCGGGCTTCTCCCCGACCCCAAAAGAGGAGAATTCATCATTTGAGTCTCATTTATTAATGCTTATGTTTACCTTTTTTTTATATTTATAAATTTTTCAAAATTAATAATAAAAATGTATTTATTAAATTTATTTTTAAATTCATTTTACAAAATGAAAACCTGAACAAAAGAAGAATACAGAAAAAAAAAAATTTTTTCACTTTCTTTTTATTGTTATAAACATTTTTCTAATTTTAACATTTTGTTCATTTTTGTTGAATCACACTAAAATTGATTATTTTATCTAAATATTTTATTAAACTAAAATTATTTTTAACAAATAAAATAATTTCATTAATTTAATTAATATGAAATATATTTTATTAAATTATTTTTAATAAGATAATTAAATTAATTAATTAATTAATTAATTAATCAACATAATAAGAAATATATTTTATTAAATTATTTTTAATAAATATTATAATTAAATTATATTTAATATATTTTACTTTTACTGAATTAATATATTTTAGTAACTAATTAGATAATTAATAATTAAATGTTCTATAAAATTAAATATTTATTAAAATTCAAATTATTACTGCAAACTAAATTGCATTTTTAAATGAAATTTTAAATTTTTTCAATAAAAAAACATAAAATAAATATAAATATAAATAATTAAACAGAAACATAAAAATAAAAAAGCAGTGTTACTAAACCGACCCCAAATCAATTATGCTGAGAATTATTGTTTGAAAGAACAACAGGGGTAAAATGGGTACAGTGGAGAAAAAGAAAAGCAGACCGAAAGGCTGTGAGAGCGCTTTTTGACAAAAAAATTTTGCCGTTGTGGACTTGGGATTGTATGTACGGCTGCAAATTCGTAAAGCGGAGTTCAGCTTCCAGCTTAAGTAATTACCCCAAAAAAAAAAATAAAGGCTTCCAGCCTAAGGGCCCAATCATTTTTTTATGGTAAGAGGAACTATTTAAGACTTGACATTCAAATTACAAGCGTTTTAAAGTGGCCGACAATTTTTTTTTTATTTTAGTCTATTTTTTGTTTTATAAATTTTTTTATTAAAATTCATTTTTTATTTGATAACTTTTAGATATATTTTTAATATCCGTAAAAATTTTACAAAAAAATTAATTAAAATTAAATAAATGCAAGTAAATTTGTTTTTTTTTTAAGTTCGTTTTTTCAAACGCACGAAAAAAAAATTGTTTTTAGAAGGATTTTTTTATAATTTTTTATAAGCGTGAACATTATGTCTAAAAATATTGCCAAATAAATAAATGAATTTTCATAAAAAATTATTAAAAAAAAAAACCTAAAAAGAATAAAGTGTGGACTACTTGGTTCCGAAAGGAGAAAATCCAACTAAAAGAAGAAGAGAGTTAATTTAGGAGGTGGGGCCTAATTGAGCACCGAACAATGTCGGTGTTGGGCTGGGATGAGCGGCGGAAAGACAAAACTTAAGCACGTGAAATACCGTGGCGTATTCCTCAAGTGGTTTTCGCCCCCAACGGCTCCCTATAGACTAGCTGTGAATGTTGACTTGAGATTATGCTCATTAGAATGGAATTTAACGAAAAGTGAAAATAAAAGAAAAAGAGAGATAAAATGTAATATGTATTAAAATTTTATTAAAAGAAAGTATAAAAAGTAATTAAAATTTGATGATTTTTGATATTTTTTATCGGCCAAACAGGCCCTAGAATAGACAAAAGAATAAAATATAATATTCATTTCACTCAGTTATTTGATTATCAAGATAAATATGAAACGAATGAAACTGACATTCGAATTCCAATAGTTTGATTACATATTAAAAACATGATTAAATAAAATAAAATGTAATAACAATGATTAATATTAATTTTTTAAACATTAGAAAAATAAATTTTATTTTTTTAGCAATTATTAAAAAAACAATCTAAAGAATATTTTTCAATTTTTTTAGAAACCCACAATATGAATTTAGGCAAAAATGGATTCAAAGATAAAATAATCATTTCTCAATTTAAATTGGAATCAGCTCAAATTTTGTTTGACTAATAAAAACATATTGAGAAATATTTTTTAACCATTTAAAAAAATAATATTGCGAACTTGGGCTTAAAACAGAGGCCATAAGTAAAATAATAGTTTTTTTTTTTTTCCCAAATTTGAATCGGTGCAAAATTTTTTATGTTGATAAGAAACTTATTCAAAAATATTTCTCAACTTTTGAGATTCCTAGAATGTGAATATGGGCAGAAGACAAGTCCAAGGGTATAACTGCTTTAGTTCAAATTTAATTTATATCAAAATTTGCTTAATTGATAAAAACATGTGATGACTCTTGTTCTTATAAATAATATTATACAATGAAATGTGGTTTAACATGCAAACTTGTGTGACACGTGTGTTGATCTGCCTGCTCTGTTTCTGGATTGGTATTGATTATGCTTAAATACTTAGAAAATTTTGAAGAGTCGTGTGGTTTGTGTGCACCAACTAAGAAGCCCGAGGGCACAGGGGCTGGGCCTAATGCATGGGGTAAGTTCCCCGAATGGACGCATTTGTCCGAGTGCATCGGGAAGTTACTTGGGTGCGCAAACTATCACTTCAAACAGTTTGTAGTAGCTTTTCTAAATTTTCAGTTGGTTATCCTTTGAAATGACATTTTTATCAATGTATATAAGCACATTTTTCCAAACATATTTTCCAAACATCAAAACATTAACAAATATATATTCAATAAAAAAAATGCGAAATGCACATTTTCTCAAACATGAAATCATTAAAATAGTAAGAACTGAGATTAACATGAACGAAAAAAATGTCAACCATCGACACAGCTCTATCGATTTGGAACTCTTTGTTTAATCAACATGTACAGATGAATAAATAAATAAATTTAAAAAAATAAAAGTAAATAGAGAATTAAAATATTTAATTGAAAATAAATTAATGACAGTAGAGTAAAATAGCAAAAATAATTGATTTTATTCTCATGCAAATTTTTTAAAAATATTTTTAACAATTTTATTTTTCATTTTTAAAAATAATAGGCTTGGCGGATCAATCCAAAAGTAGATCCATTAGTCATTAAACCCGATGGATCTAGATCTATTGAGTTATGGATTGAATTGGGTGGATTTGGTTTATAACATTATTAGATCTGGCTCAGGTCGAATCAAGACCAAATTTGACCCATTACAGGCTTAGTCCTTTCCATCATTCCCTTGCGCAAGCTATGGGACCTAGGTTCCTAAGATCACCACCTCAATTATATCCTCCAATTGCTTCTCTCTTTTCTTCACTTTGAAGCAATTCACATCGATTATATATACATATGCATGTACATTATCAAGAAAAGAATAGAAAATAGCGAGAGAGAAAGATGAGACTGTGAGTTGATTAAAACACAATCTCCTTTAGATTCTTTTCTCTAGTATGCACTTAAGTTAATTTTGAGTGTGTTTGAATATTTAGTTCAGTGTTGAAAGTTGTGGATATTTCATTGTCGATTTTCCAGCAACTCTGAGCTTTTTAAGTACTGGTTTCTTCTTCTTGAGCACTAAGGTAGGGGATGTATGCTTTTAAATTGTTTATATGTTATGCTTGTGCATTTCATTGATGTTAGGCTGTATCATTTACTTGTACTGAAGCATGAATTGCAAACTAACATGAGGAATTATATATATGTATGTATATATATAATTGTTGATGGAGAAGAAGATGACAGTAGGTGTAGCATATGCACAATATAGCTAGGACTTTAATTCAAGTATCTCATCATATTATTTTAAGGTTAGAATAATGAAATTGAAGAGATAATTGAAGGAAAACAATTCTGATATGAGAAAATGAAATCGTGAGAATTAGAACTCGAAAACAGAGAATAACCTATGTCTAGTACAAAAGGTACCCGAGTGCACAGAGGTTTTCAGGTGGGTGCACAGGACTTCCCGGGCACATGGGACCCTTAACCTGTGCACATAGACATTTCTACCTGGGCATATGGCTGAGAACCTTTAAATCTCCTTTTAAACATATTTTAAGCAAAGTAAGGAGATACTTTAAAACTATTACAAGAACTAATTTTCTGAACTAGAATCTAAAGGATCATGTTTTCTAATATGAATTCAGTATCTTAAAATTGTTAAGAGAAAATATTTTGAAATTTGCGTGACTTGTAATATACGATGATATATAGACACAAGGAATACAACAAAGGAAAATGGTAAGGTAATGAGTAACTAGGATTTGAATTGAGTTAATTAAATATAGTGTACGGGGATAAGGCATCACGAAATAAGATGACTAGTGTGAAATAAAAGAATAATGTTTCTTGATATGTTAAGATAGAAGATAGCAAATGTTAGAAATCATAGTAAGATATATATGGTTATAGAACTTGATGTGCTTATCTTCTATGCTTTGATGTGATTGATATGATTAATTCTGTTTCAACACTGTTTGATGAATGTTATGTGTGAAAAATTATAAATTTGGTTGATGATATAGAAACGAGAATTGAGCTCAGGTAAAAAGTGTAATAGGTGAAATCATGAATAAATGAGGCTAGTTTTGACTTGACTATTTCATTTTCCCTCTCAAAATCCTTAGATTGGGGGATTTGAAAAGGAAAAAGAAAAGCAAATGAGAACTTCTTGCGTTTGGTTTGTACGCTTGTATTGAAAATGGTAAGAAAAACATATCCAATTTGTAAAA
Organism: Vitellaria paradoxa; assembly: GCA_019916065.1. Lineage (NCBI taxonomy): Eukaryota > Viridiplantae > Streptophyta > Magnoliopsida > Ericales > Sapotaceae > Vitellaria > Vitellaria paradoxa. The sequence continues at coordinate 18,663,130 of CM034241.1, read as the reverse complement.
TTAAAAATAATTAAATTAGAATACTATTTTTTTGTTGATGAATGCTTTATATTTTCATATATGTATTTTTTCTAGTTCACTAAAATAATATGCATTTGGAATTTTATATTTCTTTCATTTTTTCTTTATTTTCTTCTTATTTTTCCAAATTTTTTTTTCTTCACCAAATTTTCAATTCAAAAACTCTAAAAAAGTTGTTCATTGACAACCAAATAGCAATCCAAACAAGCTACACAAGAACTAGAACCAACAATTTTATAAGCATTTTTGGAATTAGAAAAACCACGACCTAGTAAACTACAAGACAAATAAAATGGATTGACTTAGGCTAATTTTGGTAACATATAGTAAGTTTTTCTTTTTAGAAACTAAACTATTCATGTTTAAAAAAATTATAAAATAAATGTTTCAAACAAAAAAAACTGACATTTGGGTGTGAAATCATATAAAACACAGAAATGAGTTTTTCATTAAAATTTATTTTTTGGTTATTTTCAAAAAAATTATTTATAATTATAAAAATGCAAAAAAAAAAAATTGTTTCTAAATGAGTGAGTTAACATATCTAATAAAAAAATATGATTTTTTGCATCCATATATGGTTAAATTATTTTGATGCATTTTTTATGAATGTAAATAAGATATCTAAAAACTACTAAGAGTAAAAATATATATAAAAATATAAAAGAATTACATTCTAGTAAATAGAGTCATTTAAAATGAAAAAGACCAATTTTATTTAAACTTTTCAAATTAGCATTGGAGTCAATAATATGACTAAAAAAATTATAAATTTAATGTAATATAGAATTAATACAATTTTATTTTATTTTAGAATATTTAAATATAAACAAAAATAAACACAAAGTCACTCTTCTACTTTTGTTAACCCTATGCCTGACACCAATAAACAACGACTTTATGTAGATGATATGTAGTCTAGTTACCACGATCTTCATAGACTATCTGTGTGAGATGCAACCTAAACTTGGAATGAGGCTTCCGCACACATTTAGCATTACAAATATACATAGTTCACATCATAGGTTTGAACTATGTTGACCTAATCCCTTCACAGGGTATGTAGGCAACTCAAGCAGTTAATTTGAATCTGGTTACCACAATTTTTATAGACCATTTGCACGAGGCACAACTTAAACTTGGAGCGAGACACCTACACACATTTAGTATTACAAATACACATAAACTACATTAACCTTATCCCTTCATAGGGTACGTAGGTAGCTCGAGCAGTTAGTTTAAGTCTAGTCACCATGGTCTTCATAGACCATCTGCGCAAGGCATAACCTAAACTTGGAGCGAGGTTCCCGCACATATTTAATATTACAAGTATACGTAGTTCATACTTGAGCTACGTTGACCTGATCTCTTCACAGGGTACATAGGCAGCTTGGGCATATAGCTTAAGTTCGGTCACTTCGGTCTTCAAAAACCATCTTCCAATTCTAAACCAACGCCTCACTTTCTTCACCCAACAACTACCACAACATCTAGACTACCAAGCATCTATCTCCAACATGCCACACACATGTAATTCAGTAAAAAGGGCCACTAGAGCCCAATACTTTTGGTTTTCTTTAAAAATATATATATATATATTTTCCAAACTATTGTACATATCTAGTTTTGAATAATCAATACAAATGTCAATATTATCCCTAAATGTTGTACAAAGTCAAATTATTTTTTTCAATTTACATAGATACAATTCATCATTGTCATTCTTTATTCATTTTTCAAGAACTTTAGATTCAAGGTACACCTGCATGTCAACAACAAAAACATCCCAGTGATCATACTCAAAACATCAACATCCACCACAACTTCAAATCACTAAGCCACAACTTTCACTCAAGAACCTCCACCAAATAAACACGTCTCACAATGTCTCAATCAAACCACAAACATCAACACCTATCTTCACCAGCAAATCGTTCAACTTACATTTTTGAACACAACATAAAACCAATTCCAATTTTTATATCACCGACAAAACTAGGCACCCCTATTCTCGAGACATTTCAATCACTAGACTTTCACATCAATCATGCCAGTTACACAAATTCCACACACAAAACCAATGCAATCACACTCCTTGCATTGCACTTACACTCTTAAAATGCCTTAGGCCAGGGGTATTTCTTTTCAAACTCATCTTACACTTGAGAGTTTCCTAAATTTCTCCCACCACTTATACGAGATCCAAATGTGTCACAAGCAACAATATGTTCAAACACTCAGTCCAATCTCAGTTCAAATATAGGAATTCCCACATGATACACATTACCATCTCTCACACAATCACATCAATTCGTTGCCCAAAGTAGCCCCATGTCACCCAGTCAACACTTTGTCATACTAAGCTAACACTCCATCTTCTTTAGCCATGCTAAGCTAGCATTTTACCTTTCTTTATGCTACCTAAGATAATATCGTGCTCTTATCTCACCTTAAGTTGGCAATTCAATAATTTTGTACCCAACCATCAACATCTGTAACCTTTTAAACCTCAACCATTTTCCATCAATACCTTTGTGACAAACTAGTCTGTTAGAATCATTGTTATGCAGCAGCACATTTTAACACAACAAAATATCTCATACTTTGAGTGTTCAATTAGGTAATCTTAATGTTTGCCAGAACTACGGGTGACTTGATTCTCAAATCACTAAGACATGTAGGTAAGCAAAACAGTTCGATCACCACCTTCAAGAGATCAAACCACTTAGGATGTTTTTCATTCCCTCAAAATGGTCATCAATGCAAATCTCGTGCTTAACAAATTAATGGACCAAACTCAAAATGACAAGAGGCATTCAATCCTTAAAATCCCTTATTAAAGTTAAACCCTCAACCATTGTCAAAAATTTGAGCCTTTAGCTTATTTTTCCGTCAAATAACCATACCTAAATGCAGCCTACTGCATTAAGACAAACCAACATTCCTAAAACAACCACCCCTTAGCAATTGCTGAGAGCTCAATAGACTAAGTCTCCAAAATTCAAATAACTAGAGGCCATTCCTTTAGCTACCCTGAGTATAGTAGGAGTATCCCCTGCCAAACCCCTTGAGCCAAAAAAAAAAAGAAAAAAAATAAGAAAAAATCAATATACATTCTTTTCATTAAACCTTACCTTGGATTATCCCCCACATTGGGGCAAGCAAGTGAGACGGTTTAGACACCAGGGACAGCTATAAACACTTAATTTTTACCCTCTTACCTAAAAATCACAATATTGAAAGGTTTTAGTTGAATGGTACTCTACTGATTAAAATCTACTAATTGTAGAAGACAACATGCTAGAAATCAACAAAGAGCCAACATTCAGCAAAATAACGATTATACCCCTGGAAAAATAGAGAAGTCAAGCTGAAGACTCAAATCAAGAAAGAATGCCACCAGAATGCACAGATGTCTCTAAGACACCAAACTAATAACTCCTACATCAAGGGTCAATTCGGTGCAAAAGTCAAGAATGGCCTCAACCAATGCACTCGAAGGAGGATATCGACTAGAATACCCAAATCGAGCTAAAAATGTACAAAATATATATCGGAGTTCCCAAAACATACCCAAGAACATCAAACATAGCTCAGAATTGCTAAAAAAACCCCTCCAGAGGTCATCTAGGCCTTATCGACTCTAAATGGCTCCTACCGACTAGAAAAAAGCTACTAGTGCACCAAACGCAATTTGAGCCCCCATATGAAGTCGAAAGGACTCCAAATCTCATAGGGATATTTAGGATGTAATTCCTGACGTAACCCCCCCAGCTATGTTAGACCAAAATAAACATCAGGAAATGCATTGAACACCAAGCCCTAAAAAGTCACCAATGGCCCATCATTCATCAAAAACTCTCAAAGGTCACTCTAACGTCATGGATCAACTTCTCATACCTAAAAATGATAAGAGTAGTCATCCTGGCGGTGCTCACAAGGGTCAGGCAAAAGACTTGGCTAGCCCTCTCCATTCAACACATTTTGGCACATTAGTTTTCAAATATACTTAACTTAGTCACAAAGAATTTAAATTAAACCAAATTTTGACCTAATTGGTTTAATTTTCTCCATAGAGCATCTAGAAGGTCTCGGGGGCTCATAAAACCAGTCCAACACTTCTCGAAATAACCCAAACATATCCAGGGACAACTCAAACTTCACCCAAATTGGTCTGAGCTTGGAGCTACAGACAAAATGGCCTAAAAACCCCTCAGGCCACCAAACCATATTTGCCACACCCTTTAGGAAAGTTTTTGTTGCCTATAAGCTCAAGTAGAATTGTTCAGTTGTAAAGTCAAGCAAAAATCTTCACCCACGAAGCCAATCAAGCTTTTCTGCCTACGAAGCTATGCAACAAATATTTCAGGGCAATGGAGGACTATAAAAAGGACTTTTCCCTTCCCTCATTTTCATGCAACACTCAGGGCTTAGAACTCTTAAGATGAGGCCAATGCTCCAAACTTTCTTTCTAGAAAATTTCCGCATTGATAAAAAATTTTCTCTCTAGAAAGTTTTCACTTTATTTTTCAATTTAATTTGTATGCATGATTAGAATAGAATAATTTTAACTACATAAATAAAAACTCTCTGTTAATGACAAGTATTCGGATCATAACTCAATACTGGGTTGAGCCCGATGTATGATATTAACTGAATTTACCCGAGATAACTTAGCAAAATTCCAGACATCACATATAAGACATGCATGGCATACTACCATACCATGACATCATGATGCATCACCATGCTATGTCATGTTATACCATGTCATTATTATCCTACACCATGCTATGCCATGTTATATCAGGCCATGACCATGCTAGACCATGCTAGCATGCCATATTATCATGTTATTCTATGTTACCATGTTCAATCATCATCCTCACATCATAATATGGCATGCCAAAAACATCATATACCATGCTAGTATATGTCATATCATGTCATGCCATGCCACATACCATGTCTTGACATACGTACACATGACTAAGTATGTTGGGAACACTCATATACATGCAAAAACACACTCACTAGGGTTGGAACAACCTTAGAAGTCAAATGTTTAACAATCCAGAGCATTCATCTAAATGAGTGACGCTCTAAAGACTAGGAATAACTTAGGATTGGGCAAGTCAGTGATTTTTAAGTTATGACTCCCATAGATATATCTGGCATGCATCCTTTAATTGTCATTCATGATAAGGGATGAATGTTAGAAGATAAATTGTCATCACATTTTAAAATCTTGATTGTATCAACTGCATCACTCACATCATAGTTGGCTCCTAGACTATACTACACAAACCTAATCATCATTACAGGGAACTAAGCTCCCAATTTCCTAGACGATAAACACTTAGTCATACAAGGTGTACCTTGAAGTTGAGATCGTCAACAGAGTAAAGCTCATTTCCCTAGTTTTGCATAAGGCGCTAAGTATCTCTTATCATATGGAGCAAGGCTCCTTTCATAGTTAAGCACCAGGTACTAACTGTCCTTTATCATCTAGAGCGAAGCTCTCTTCCCAAGTTATGTGCAAGGCACTGATTTTCATTTCATTCTTAGAGCTAACTCTCGCACCTAGATCAATACAAAGACAATTACTCCTAATACTGACCTAGAACAAAGCTCTTCCTCATCCTATATCAAGAACAAGATTATATCATATTAATCCCTTACACAATATTGACCCCATCACCCTCTCATACACTTAGCTTACCTTGGTCGATGACGACGTTTGAGGCCACCAATTTCCCACCACAGCATTCTAGATTCCAAACCAATTTAACACATGCCATCCATTGCATCACACCCTGGCTAATGATGAGGCTCATTACGTCTAAAGCCAATCAAGCCAATCAATTTTCCATCTATGTCATACTAATCACACTTGCATTCACATTAGCTTATCACATTTGCGTGAGTCGCCAACCTAGACTTAGAGTGAGGCTCCCACACGTATCTAGCATAGTTCTTACATAGGTTTGAACTACGTTGTCCCGATCCCTTCACAGGGGACGTAGGTAGCTTGAGCAGTTAGCTTGAATTCGGTTACCACAGTCTTCATAGACCATCTACGTGAGGCGCAACTTGAACTTGAAGCGAGGCTCCCACATACATTTAGCAGTACAATACACATCATTGAGACCATAAGTTTAAACTATATCCCTTCTTAGGGGACGTAGGTAGCTCGAGCAATTAGTTTGAGTCCAATTACCATAGTCTTCATAGACCATCTATGTGAGACGCAACCTAAACTTGGAGCGAGTTTCCCCCTCCCCCCCCCCCCCATTTAGCATTACAAATACACATAGTTTAGACCATAGATTTCAACTATGTTGACCTAATCCTTTCACAATGCATGTAGGCAGCTCGAGCAGTTAACTTAAGTCTAATCTTAATAGACTATCTGCGCGAGGTGCAGCTTAAACTTAGAGCGAGGCTTCCGCGCACATTTAGCATTACAAATACACAGTTCAAACCAAAGGTTTGAAGTATGTTGACCTGATCCCTTCATAGGGTACATAGGCAGTTCAAGTAGTTAACTTGAGTTAGGTCACCACAGTTTTCATAAACCATCTGCGTGAGGCACAACCTATGCTTGGAGTGAGACTCTTGCACACATTTAACATTAAAAGTACACATGGTTTAGACCATAGGTTTGAACTACATTGATCTGATCCCTTCACAGTGTATATAGGCAGCTCGAGCATATAGCTTGAGTCTGGTCACTTCGGTCTCCGTAAACCATCTTTTAACACATACTTCCTTCTCAGTACATACATACACTCTTTCATAAGAACTACATAAGTCCATATACTTAACACTATGTAGTTTCTCAATACTAGTCTTATCTTTAGTGAAACTCATCTTTTATAGAGTGCTTCCCAATGGGCCCCTAAAATAAACTTAGTCTTTAAAACTACATTAGAATCAAACTAGCATATAAAACCCCCTAGGATGCATCATTGCCACATAATCAAACATTACACTACATTACATTGGCACACACAAGTTAGGCTTGGCCACATCACATTCCATACATCATTTGCATTTATATATTGTATGCAATGATCATCATAATCAGATATTATTTTCTTGTGAGAATATGACTGTAAAGAGTGGAAGGGACTCTAGATATCCCTAGGTATCCAAACATAACAATTTCTGTGCGTAACTGAACCCCTGGACCCATTATCTATAGTTGCACAGACTAGTCAAGAGTCACTAGAAAGGGTCTTTTATCACATGTTTTAGAAACATAAATTAAAGCATTTTAAACTAGAATTAAAACTCAAGTTTATCAACGTACCCTTTTGAAAGTGTTAGGTGGCAACTCCTAATCTCTATACTAGAGGTCCTATTTCAAAACGAAAACACACTTTTCCACATTTAGATAATCTCGGACGCACCATGTTGAAATAAAGACTTATGACCCACACCTATCGGCCCGGCATGCGGATATGATCGTGACATCACCTAAGCAAGATAGTTGCAAATGCTCTCAACAGGAAGACTCATAGTACCTTAGCAAGTTTTGTTGTTCGAAAGTGGGAGATAATGAGTAGCTTAGGGGATTTTGATTTGAAGTTCCAATAGGAGGCAAACTAAGCAGTGTTGTGCACTTCAGTCATTCAACTAGTTTTTTTTAGCAAAATAATTCAGGCATAGAGGGTGAACGAAGATATATAGGAGATTGGAGCTAAGATTCAGAGTTCTATGATTATGCTAGACTGGTCAATGGAGATTGATGGGGTAGTGCATTTTCAAGAGACTCATTGTACCCATTTATGTTCGGTGTGAGGTCATGAAAGAATTTCACCTCTCAATTGGCTATTTATAATGGGTGTACTAGGATGTATCATGATTTACACCATCAATTCTATTTATCTGGAATGAAAAAAGATGTAAAGAGTTTGTGAGTATATGCCTAACTTGTTAGTAGGTCAAGGCAGGACATCAGCGACCAGCAAGTCTATTGCAGCCATTGTCGGTCTGGTAATGAAAATGAGAAAATATCACTATAAATTTTGTTTCAAGCTTGTCCAGATCAAGGGAAGGCCATAATGCAATCTGGATAGTAGTGGATTGCCTGATGAAGTCGGCTCACTCCTTGCAAATTCAAATGACAGATTATATAGATATTTTGACCCAACTGTATATAAGAGAAATTATGAGACTTCACAAGACCGCCATATCAATTGTCTCAGACTAAGACCATTTTCAAACAAAAGGGTAGTCTAAGCGCACAAGTTAGACATTTGAAAATATGCTCAGGACATGTGCATTGAATTTCTGAGACAGTTGGGAGGAATATTTTCCTCTCATAAGGTTTACTTATAATTACAGCTACCAATTAAGATGGTGCCTTTTGACGCCATATAAAATCAACCGTGCAGGTCATCTCTTTGTTGGGCCAAAATTGGAGAGACTACGATTGTAAGCCCAATCTAGAGGAAGCCTTAATCATCATCTTCAAAATACCTCAAGGTGAGTCAAGCAATCTTCGGACATTGTTCATCAGATCAAGTTATCCATCCTTCGACGACATTCACTACCCAATCATCTCAAAAGGTTTTAGAAGAACTAGTCTGGATTTGAGGATAAAAGCTAGGCGAAGTAACGTAAAAACAAATGTTATATGCGACAGTGAATATTGAAAAGCATTTTCAATATTTGCCATCAAAGATAGCACTTTTTATTTAATAACCGCTGTCTGAAGCAATATTTTTTCATTAATAGATCTTTCTCAGATACTTTCAAACAAACGACAAAAGCCTAGTTTTATTCCATACATGTAGTAGTACAAATAAAATAAAATAAAATAAAATTCGCCATAGAACAAAAATTCTCCCATGACATTCTTACAATCATTTTGAACTGAGGCCGTGAAAAAGATGAGGAGGCTACATATTTGTCATGGCTCACAATCATTTTAAGGTTGTTCCCGACAGTACAATTATCCACACTAAATAACAAATAACAAATTCCGTCATGAGAAATAATCACTAATGCAATCAACGCTCACCTGCAATGACAAGCATTGATAAGTTCTAAATACAGAACCCTCCCAAAGGATAGTGTCTTAAAAACATTAACAAGTTCTAAATACAGGGTACATCCGGTTCACTGCATTCAATGCATTTATTCTCAGAAACCGCCTCACATAATAACTCTATAAGATTGCAAACAAAACTCCATAGAATCTCTCTAAATGAAAACTGGATGTCCAATTGTACTTTTGTAAACCAGGGGGGACCCTCTGTACCCTTCATATGGCAGCAAAATATTCCTTGCTGAGCTTAGGGTCTGGCTTCATGGACTTCTCTCCTGGTTTCCACCCAGCTGGGCATACTTCATCTGGGTTCTCCTGCACATATTGCAATGCCTGCAGTACCAAAACGACAACGATAAACAAAGCACCCAAAACCAACTAAACCACGTCCAGCATATTAATTCAGTTAAATGACCTAAAAAATGACACCCTTTATTTTTCACATAAGATATTTATTTACCTGGAGTGTTCTCATTGTCTCATCAACACTCCGGCCTATTGCAAGATTGTTAATGGTGGAATGCTGAATGATTCCTTCCTTGTCAATAATGAAAAGTCCCCTCAACGCAATTCCCTGAAACATGGACATGAACAGATAATGATAGCAGCAGTGTGAATAATGAAGGAAGAGTACAAACAAACAAATAAATAAAAAGGAATTAATATAATTTTTTTTAACCATAATCCTGATATTAAATAGAAATCCTATAGGGTCACCAGGAAGATGATCCAGTGGAATGAACAGGAGTATCATTCATTAATTCATAGATGGCTAAAAAAGGGGGGCATGAAAACTCACTATGCAGTTGAATCCTGAGTTAATCCTTTCTCTTTTTTATTTTCATAACTGCAATGTTAATTATGACCCTTCACAATTGTAACCCTCAAGAGAATCAACTGAATTTAGTGAGATATATAATAACTCATTTGTTATCTTTCGAAGAATAATGGAAAACCCACAAGGGAGTGAGAAAATAATTGAGAATAATGAATCATGACATGCAGCATACCTGATCCGGAATCAGCACTCCATAAGATTTTGAAATTGATTTGGTAACATCTGAAATCAATGGATACTTTAGATCACCAAGTCCCCCTGACTTTCTGTCCATTTGTACCCATGCAAGATGGGAGAACTACATGAAGAACAATATAAGATGATCATCAAGTATAAAGAAAATTATGATTCCAAAACAAGAGCAACCAAAGCAAAGGTGTGACGACTACAAGTGCTAGTGGAATGTCATATTATCATGCCATTCAGACACCTGTGTCAAAACCCATAAAATTTGAGATATATATACAAATGCATACGGTATTATGGTGACCAACCACTTGCTAGCAGTATAAAATATTGTCGAGGGCATGGAGTCGCACTATACTGGCGGTTTTGGCAGAAGTTGAACCAAAGTTTCCCACTTTTCTTACTTCAAATGAGAAAACCTGCAGTTTTATCAACTCTTACCTCTCTTTCCTTTGAAAAGGTGAAAGATAAAAACCCTCAAAATAAAACCACCTCTTCCTGCTCCCTCCTTGGCAACCGAAACCAAAAGACCCCTAAATTTATCCAGATTGTTGATACAAAGATTAAAGTTGCAGTCATTTCCTTTTGGGAGAATTAGTGATCCGGTTTCAGTTCCTGGTTGAAGTCTTGTTACAATGTTTGTTACCTTATTTATTCTTGTGCACTATTGTTCTATTTCGATTGGTGCAACTATTTGGTTTGATTTGATTTCTCTCTCTCTCCCCCCCCCCACAACCCACCTGCAAGACAGGGTTAGAGTTAATTAGGTTGATATAAATTGTTAGCCCATTTCCTAAAACTTAGGGATGTGTTAAATTTGATATAAATTGTTGGGTCCATCTTTTAATACCTTAAACTTTTGAGACAATTGATGACTTACCATCAACAAAGAATGAAAAAAAAAAAAAAAAAACAACAACAAAACATATATTTGATGAGCAAAAAACAAAAGTAAAATAACGCATTAGAAATAACCAAACAATGAGAAAGAGGAGATGGAGAGAAATAAGGATGGAGCATACCACACAAAAGAAACGTACATTCCAGCAGAAGTGGTGATCAATGGAAATAATTTTGGTTAAGATAATTTGGGTAGTAAAAATGGCTGTAGTCCGCATCCTGTGTTTTGTTGGCTTGAGATATTTCTGATTGGACCTGGCCTCGTCAAATTTTAGGTTAGTGTGTTTTGGCTTTGGCCTCCATTGTATCCCCCCCCCAACAAAAAAAAAAAAAAAGAAAAGAAGAAGAAGAAGAAGAAGGAGAAGGAGAAGAAGAAGAAGAAACTAGAATGGCAGCAAATATCAACATTTTAAGATTTTGCTAGACATGGAAACATATGGAAACATCAACCGCCATGTTAATGAGTAAGATGGATATCAAAAAGTTGGACATTGTTGAAATCAATGTGAAGATGCTGCCAGCATACACTTCTGAGAAATAGAATACCATGGGAAGAAAAACCAATGATTGGAAGGAAAAAGGAAGGGAATGTCAGCTGGCTTCTACCCCTACTTGGTAACACATTCAAAATGCTCCTCGAAAAGAAAGGTGTAGTTTGTCCAATGACTCCAATTGAATGCATCATATTGCAAGGGTGTAAGCAAAATCCCAGGAAAATTTTCCTAATACATGGATTTAGGATACGAGAAAAGGTAGGGTAATGTCTTTGATGACTCCACTCTAGAATTTTTTTTTTCTTTTTAATGAATGATACTCTACCTCTAAAACTAAAATGCTAATGTTTCCGATCTCATGGGCATATGTAGTATGGACTACATGTGTCCCAATTGGTAGTATAGGATACTGGTGCAGTATGCATATACCTTGGGTTCCTCTTCCTAAAAGCTAGCTTTTAGGGGCCGAATTCTCTTAAAAGTGTATAACAAATGGAAATCAGAGCATACACTATGCATCCCATCCCATGTGGCGCAGAGGGTGACACCAATATTGCAGTGTCAACCCGAAACTACAGTCCAAAGCTCAAATGGGTGGTACCAACATTGCATCTGAGACTATAGCCTACCTACATGGCCACAAGGTCGTCAAGTATGGCTGAATATTATGATCCCATGGGCATGTAGTATATGATTATTGAATCAAGGCCACAACCAGAAAGCAACAGTAAATATGAGTTATGAATGCCATAAAATGAACTTGGACAACAAATGTCGAAATATGAGAGAAGCTTCCCTTTTTTTTGGGGGGGGGGGGGGGAGCAGTGGAGTACAAAAGGGTGAATGATCATAAACTTAGTGTAAACATGGCTAGATATACATTTGACAACTAAAATAACCCTTTTATGGTTTGCACAGAAGATAAGAGATGTAGTAGAATTATGAACTAACAAAACACATGGCAAATGTATAACACATCACAGAATTCTGTAAAGACGGCAAAACTTGACAAATGTAATTCAGAATTTTTTTTTTTAAATAACAAATATTATTGAGAATTGTATACGGAAAGTGTGTAAAACAAACATCAAAATGTGAATAGCCAATAAGAACTAGCTAAAACTAAGTATCACATATTTGGCTCCTCTTCCTCAGTAGGCATGCAGCTAAAGAAGGTTCCTAAGTGTACGTGAAGAATTAAACATATACCTAAAATGTATCCAACAATGGACATTAATGATTTAGATTATTATTATTATTGTTATTATTTGGATAAGCTTGAGTTATATTTTAAGTAAATTGGAACTTCTGTTAGAAAAATTCATATAAAACGAATATGCTTTAATCAGTAAACTTAAATATGCTCGATTGTAATTTGTATAAAAGAATTAACAAAAGAAAACACAAAAAGAAAGAGAGAGAGAGAGCTTACCACACTGTCTATGGAAACACCCAATATTTCTGTGTTTAACTTCTCAAATTCCGCATAACGGTCACTGAAAGCGGTGATCTCTATACATCAAGAACGAAAAGGAAAGTAGGAATAGGTCATGTTTGGGATCCACAATATTATTATGGCTAAATAATAGAAGATTTTTATTTGTTTGTAATTGAACTCACCAGTAGGACATACAAATGTGAAATCCAGAGGGTAGAAAAACAGAATCACATATTTCTTCCCAATATATTCTGAAAGTTTAACCTGCAACAACAAATCTTCATGTAAGTGAAAAATAAAATGCATATAAGGAATGAAGTGCAAGGTATGTCAAACTAATTAAAATTCCAAAGCCCTACCATGCACAAAACTGTGTGGATTGATAGTCACATATCACAATTGGAGTTCCTCCCCCCCTTCAAATAATAATAATAATAATAAATTGACAAGTTGCAAAGTTATCCAACCCATGAACAAAATTGAGTTGACAGAAAAGTCAAATAAGAAAAATGAGTAGTTTATAATCACCAACACAACAATACTTGATATCATTCAGCGGTTAAAGCAGATAATTAGGGATCTTACTCATTTTATTGTTACATATAGCAACACTAATAGAAGTCAATCCTAATTGCTTAGTTCATCATTGAATTACACAACACCCACCTTTAAAAATTCAAAAAACAAATTGACAAAGAAAGTACGTTAAAAGGAAAAGGTTCTTTCAGAAAATACCTTGATGAACTCCTGATCAAAAACAGCCTCTGCCTCAAAATCTGGTGCTGTATTCCCAACATGTGGAAGCTCATCCTGTGAAGAGAACGAGAAAGAATTCCTCAAAGCTAATTGAAGAATGAAAAGTATGAACTTGATAGAGATGGTTTATTTAGTTAAGATAAAAACTGTTAAGTTAAAAACTGTAAACCATCTAACAATTTTAGTTATCTTCCAGATGCCATATGCTATCAATTTCACCATAATATTTTCCAAAATATCAGTAAATAAATTAGGTGGCATTTGATTTACTTTTGTGTTTTCTATTTTCTGTTTTTGTTTTATGTGTTAAAAATCTCAAAACGAATAAATAGAAAATGCTTTATTTTCCTTGTTTTGAAATTTTTCTTATTTTTTGTTAAAAACTCACAAAACAACTTTTTATCATTTTTTATTTCATGTGTAAACTCATTTTCAATTTTCGAAAACAAATTTTGAAAACACAAGTAAACAAATGAATTTTGAGTTGTTTTCTTTATTTTTAAAAGCACAAAATGAAAAATAAGATCAAAACAGAAAATAGAAAAATAAAAACAGAAAACAGAAAATGAAAAAACAAACCAAATGACCCCTTAGTAACTAAATAGCATTTCAGGACATTTCTTTGAGAATAAACAGTGATTGTAGAAGGAAGCGTTGTTAAGATTAACACAATGGAGCTCCTTCATTTAGAAGCTATCTACAAGTTTCCGTGAGTATGGAAAACAGGTTATTCTCAGCAGGCTTTGAAGGTTGTAGACAAGGGCAAAGCCAAGATTTCGAGTTTTTTTTTTGGGGGGGGGATATAACTAATATTATAAATTATATTTACTAAATAAAAAATTAATAAATATATATGTATAAATGGTACAACCAGTTGGGCTTTCAAATTTTGGATTATATATAACAACGAGAGTGTTTGGAGTGACAAAAAAAATTTAGTATAAATTGGTAAAAGTTGCATTCTTGTAATTCGCATAATGAGTATAAAATTTGAATTTTGTAAAGATTTGTCGTTATAGAGCCCCAAACGCCTTACTATTATTTTCTGTTTGCATTTGATAGCATTTAGGCATGTTATTCACATTTTAAAAAGCCGTACATGGGTCCTCCCAATTTTTAAGCATTTTTCTATAATTTTTTTTAAATGTGAAAACGAGCCCAAAAGCTACTAAAAATAATCAAAATTTGGTTAAAAGTCAGACGAGGCGAAAAAGTAACTGACAATCAGCTGGCTTCTTTCGGTTTAACAAACCGGCCCTTAGTTAAATATCAAACTATAAACCTTTTCTTCTTTTTCCAAAATCATTTTTTTGTGGTAAAAGTTGGGTATAAATAACTACTATATCGACAGGCAACCAAACAGAATGTGGAAGAGGTACAAACACCCAACTTAAACTTATTCCAGCTAATTCTAACAACAAATAATAACTTAGAAGCCAAGTTACTAAACAAACTCATTTCTAGATTCAGATCGTGCAATGATGGTTCTAAATAGCCACAATATTTAAAAGCAGTGAAGAAATGAAAAATGTGCAAGGGTAACAAACACCAGTCTTAAACTTTTCTCAACTAATTCAAACTACAAGCAATAACTTGAAAGCCAAAATGCAAAATGCGGTAATAGTATTTGAATAAACTTTACTCAAAGGCTTCAAATTTAATTACAAAGGGACTTGACAAAAACAAACTACTACAATCAGTATCAAAATCTCCCGATAATGAAGTTGGAAGACGAATATGGATAGATACATAGTCGATGATCACAAGAAATGAATGAAAGTGAAAAAAACATGCATAAACATACGCTAACGGCCCTGACAACGAAGCTCCGGCGAGAGTCAGATATACGGGAAGAGATGGAACGGGGTACTCGGGACTGGAAGGCTCTGCTGAGGGCAGGGAAGGAAGCTGGGATGGAAAGGGTTTGAGCAAAGGGATTGGTAAGCGAGGAAGATTTGGGGGAAACATAAGCCCTAGGGTTCAAAGAAGAAAGGAGAGCTGTTGTCGTGGAAGTAGCCGTGCAGGCCATTGGTAGAGAAAGGACGAAACCCAACTGAATACTCTTACAGAAGAGACAACGGGCAGTCTGAGGCGGAGAGAAAGGTAGCCACTGATTGATGAGTGGATAAATAAAGAGCAGTAGGGGAAGAGAAAGGGCAGTTGGAACGGCGACTCAGGGGGACTGCATCAGGGGGTTTGGGGTCAGTGCTGTTATTGCAGTTCCCAAAACGACGTTACGTTGCGTTTTTTCATTTAACACGACACTTACTAAGGATTGCATCCCCAAAAATCGTCCAAATTCACTAATTTTAATTATTTTTTTTATTTTTTTCAATTAAATTTTTTTATATTTTATTTTTTTTATAATTTTTTTATTTTTATTATACTTTCTTACTTTTTTTTCTTTTCTTCTTTTTTTTACCGACCAAACACAACTTTCGTATCCGAAAAGCACTGCAATAACTGCAGTAACATCTCCTACAGCTCCCTCTTCTGTTTGAACGTTTGAGAGAGTTTGGTGTATTGTTTGGCTCCACGAAATTGGGACACGTGGGTAGACCATTCTGTTGAAAGACTGTTTTGGAAAACTACTCAGCGCTTGTTTGGTTTGAAAAAAAATTTCAAAAATTTTTATAAATTTCTGTTAACTTTATATCACATCAATTTTTTTCTTTTATTGCACGTATTACGAACTCTCAATTTATCTCACTTTTTTTACTCCAAACAACCTCTTAAATAAATAAAAATAAATAAATTATGAACACCTCATCACGTTAAATGCAGATAAACTTTTAAATTAACGTTGCTCGTTGTAATGCATGAAATTTAAAGGTTGCTATTTGCAATTCTATCTTTTTTTTTTCTCACAATTTAGTTAAATTTTTTTGTCTTATGACAAAAATGACCTAATTCAAAATGGCTTTCTTGCCTTTCAATACTACATGCACATAAACACACTTTAAAAACTTTTACATAAAATTTTAACAAGGACTTATTAAGGTTTCGTTTGGAGCCTCAAAAAAACCCAAAAGTTGACACGACCTGCCACTGACACATCTGTCAAAAAATTTGAAATGCCGTTGGAACGCACTATTTTGGTCCGTTCCAACGGATTTTGCCAAAATTAAAAAAAAAAGTAATCTGACACGTGTACAAAAAAATACACAAAATTCCAAAATTTTTTAAAATCTTCCACTAAAAATTTGACACATGTCACTTTATATACTTTTTAACAATTTTATATCAAATCAAATAAAACATTCAACAATCATTACACAATAATTTCAAAATGCACTTTTGGAAATTTTTGGAGTTGGTTGGGACTCCAAACGCACCCTAAAAATATCAAATAATATTAATACTCATTGAGAAAATTAACTAAATTTGACAATCACTTATTGAAATAAATTTTCAACAAATAAACGAAATAGTTTAACAACTAATTAATGAAGAAATTAAAAACTTTCAACAAGTAATTGCTGAAAAAACTAAAAATTTTCAACAATCAATGGTTGAAAAAATTTAACAATTTGTAGGTATTTTTAGAACTTTAGGTGTAACTTGTGAGTTGCGTGAAAAAATTATTAGGTTGTTTGAAGGAAACATAGGATACATGAATTAACTCGATTGTGTGGAGAAAAAATAGGGTGAATAGTAGCACCTAAAATTTATGTAAGATTTTATATTATATAAAAACTTATGAATTTAAAATTCTTTAATAGTTATTTTCATATAGTAATTTTTTTATGTAATTCGTTAAATTTTGTTGACTTGTTATTTTTATATTAGTAAATTTTTATTTATTTCTTAAAACTTTGTTAACTTGAGGTAAGTAATTTTCTTTTAATTTAAAAATTGGAAAGAAAAAAAATTGATGAAGAGCATTATGTTATGACATAACACATAAATTATTTTTCTAAATTAGTAATTTAAAATAATTACTATATATGTGCACTGTTGACTTGTGATATACATGAAATTATATAGTATTTTATATTGACAAAAAAATAATTTTTTAATATATTATAAGATATTCTAATAAACTTGCCTAGTTATAAAATAATTATTGGGTTACGTTTTTATTTTTACTTTTTTTATTTGAATCAGTTTTAGAGCTAATAAAAGTCGAACTTCTCTACTAACACCAAAAACTATATTCTACTTAATTTTAGTTTGACTTAATGATTCAAACATTTTTAAATATTAGAATATATATTAAATCCTAAACTTATCTAATCAACTTAATTAAAATTTGAAATTGACATGAAGTATATAACATGATGCACAATATAATATGGCATATAATACAAATATACTTCCCTTTAAAAATAAAAAGAAATCTAATGCATAAGAAACAATTTTTCGTATTATATATAAAATTAAAATACTAAATATAAATTATTTTATATATATTAAACTTGTGCAAGTAAGTAAGTTTTAGTAAACATTCACTTAAATTCAAGCTCTCTGAAAAAGATAATTTAAACTTATATTTTTAGTCAAGTCCCATCTTACAGTGAATATATTTAAATTTTTTTAAAATTATGTTTTAAAATTATCATTTTGCTAAACGTCATATGGTTAATATTTTTTCCATTTTAAAGCATTTGTCAATTTTAATATGCACTTTAATTTTTGATTAATTTTATAAAAATAACTTGAATTAAAAATACTATTGTTTTAGCTATATTTGTAATAATCCAAAAATGTAATTCTAATATATATATATTATATTTAAATATATATATATATATATATAATAGAAGAAGAGGCGATCAAAAGTGGACTGAATCGTTTTTTTTTTTCTTTTTTCTTTTTGTTTTACTTGGTGATCAATTTTATAGTGTGTATATATATATATATATATATATATATATGATTTGGGCTTGGAGGAGCAAACTAAAAGCGCGGGGGAAGAGAACAGGAAGAGAGAGGGAGAGAAAAAAAAATGGAGAGAGAAAGAAAAAAGATAAAATGAGGGCTTAAGTTCGAAGATAGTAGAGTTTTACTATTTTTTATGTCGTGATCGTCGTAGCGGTATCGAATTGTGGTGATTCGTCCCAAGGTAGAATATATGAAAGAGCAAAATTTTAATTTTTTTGGGGTTTCTTTATCTTTTCTTTAGATCTAAAGTAGAGAATTGGTATATTATTTTTACTTTCTGTAATGTCTTCTTTAATAAGAAATAACCATGAAAATAGTGTTGGCATATTTTAAAAGCAAAATTTTAAGTTTTTAAACCAACTTAATTTTTCTTTGAGAAACGAAATAAACAATAAGGAATTTGTAGGTCGGTGCTCGTTTTTCTTCTTTGGCGCCTGTAACTCCCTCGATTTGGCCGATTTTACTCTCTTTTTGTTCCCAAATATTATAAAATAATATATATATATATATATATATATATAATATTTAATAGACGTATAAAAGTGGGTTAAAATTTATATACCATTAAATTAATATTAAGTTTTATAACAGAATCTGCAGTGGTATTAAAATTGTGATTAGATTTTTAAAATTTGCTATTCAATGCTAGGATATGCTATAATATGTTAAAAATAAGATGAATATATGTTCATTACAAAACAGATAATATTTAAAATAAATGGACTGTAATGACAAGGGAGACATGAAATTATGAAAAGCGACACACTCGCAAACAGTCTTCTTAAGCTTTAACAAGAGAAAGGTGAAAACCCAAGAACATTGTTAATTTTAAGGAAAGTGAGGGTACTATATGGAATAAGGACGGTCATAAGATACATTTAGGTTGAAAGACATTAAACTTGTGTAGGATTAGCTAATCATACTCATGAACTAGTAATCCACAACGATGACGAAAATGGTAAGGCTTGATGCAAAGGCACTTCACAACGCATATATTTACATATGAACCTGCGATAATTTGGGCTACCAACTTGATTGTGGGACAATATTGTAGAGTGTCCTTTCCCACCTTAGAAAAAAATATAATAAATGAGGAAGGTTAACAAGAAAAATAAAAGCTATAAATTGATGCTATCCTATCCTACTATGTGTTGACGTATTCGATGATTTCTTACTATATTCATGTTTTATGTGATTCATAAAATGCATTATAAAAAGTATACTTCTATACATTGTGGGCATAAGTGGATTATTGCACATAAGTGGATTAGTACTTAGGTCCCTATAGATTCTTTTACAAGTTATGAATATGAGACTTAGTGACGCAGCGTGAAGTACTGATAAATTGACTTATTCAACGGCAAAGCCAAAATCTTAGAATCCACTAAGAGAATTGAGAGAAAAACTCAAAACATAAGTCTAAAGAATAAATAATAATTAACTTCTTAATTGACTTGTATCAAAAGTGTTTACAAAAGCACCCTATTTATAGGAAAAATTAATCTTAAACCCAATTCTAATTAAAATAGGAATAACACAAATCCAAAAGAAATTAGGAAATCCAATCCTAATTAAAGTAGAAATAAAACAAATCTAAAAGAAGCTAGTAAATATCAAATTTGTCCTACATCATTCTCCCCCTCTAAAAATATAACTCGTCCTCGAGCTGTCTAAGGTAAGATCTAAAAAAATTAGAGGACCATCATGAGCAAACAACTTCAATACAATTTCTGTTGCAGACAAAAATTGGTGTAATTCCAACATGAGAATAATCTTCATCTTCACACGTAACAGAACTCGGATTTTGTTTTTTGCGAATGGTTCTTCAAATAATTCTTCACGGTTGAAAACTTTAATCACGTCAACCTATGCTTTGTTAACAAATTTTAGCGTGACTTTATCTTCAATTTCCACTATTTGAAGATTGATGAAATCAATTCCTTCACCATCAAACAATAAATCCAAGTTGTAGTGCTCATCACCAAAAGGATCGATAACTTCCAATGTTGTAGGATTTTTAATCTGCTCTTCTTGAAGGTCAATTGTAATTTTGTTTTCTTCTAAAAATAATTGATCTAAATTATAATTGTCTTCAAATATAGTGTCCACAAAAATGGAATTCTTTTTTACCTCAATATCTTCTTTAAATATATCATGTTGAGGTGCATGATACGTAGGATTGTCATACCTCCTACCTCTAGATAGAGCCACCACAAACCTTTAATCACTTCCATCAAGATTTGTTACTAGTCGTCTTTTCAGGTATAAATGAGCGAAACCCTTAACTGCTTCACCGCGGGTAACTCTCTCAGCTGGATTCAGTCTTGTGTTCTTGTTTCTGTCGCCAAAAATTTGTAATAGAGCTGTCATCTATGCACTGATCTCATCAAATCGATTATCCATCCGCTACTCTAATGCTCGTATTGCCAACTATTGTTCTTGGACTTGAGCCGATACAATCTGTAATCTCTGATCTATGTCAAAAGATTAGTCGCCTCCACTACCGCCATGGTTAGCCATCGGATTAAGAGACACCCGCTCTGATACCACCTGACACAGCGTGAAGTAAGAATAAATTGAATTATTCAATGATAAAGTCAAAATCTTGGAATCCACCAACAGAATTGAGAGAAAAACTCAAGACATAAGTCTAAAGAATAAATAATAATTAACTTCTTAATTGACTTGAATCAAAAGTGCTTACAAAGGTGCCCTATTTATAGGAAAAATTAATCTTAAACCCAATCCTAATTAAAATAGGAATAACACAAATCCAAAAGCAATTAAGAAATCCAATCCTAATTAAAGTAGAAATAAAACAAATCTAAAAGAAATTAGGAAATATCAAATTTGTCCTACATCACTTAGATGGGCCATTGTTGGATTTGCATTTACGTCGCTATCATATTATTCAAGACTATAATATTATTAGTTTGGGGTGGTGTAATAGCCCCCAAATTTTAATTTTTAATATACATATTATCTTAATTTATATTATAAAAAAATGGAAGTTTGTTTTGAGAGAATGAAGAGGAAGTACGGAAGTAGTATCCATATATAGTTCTGCTAGGTAAGATAGGAAAGTGTGACATCCTAAATTTTATTATATTATTAATTTTATTTTATGCCTACAGATTTTAATTGCATTAATTTGGCATCATTTTAAATTTTTATTAACTTTAATTGAAATAATAAAATACTTTTATAATTAGTTAAATTCTAATTTAAATAAAATAGTGAAAAAATTATAAAGGTGGTACATGTATGGGATAGATTGCGGCACATAGTGTATAGGTGGAGGGTAATAATAGTGGGGGTGTATGTATAAGGCATGTGTAAGGCCACTTGGAAGGGTGTAATGATGATGGGGTGTACGTGTAAGGCATGTGTAAGGCCACTTGGAAGGGTGTAATGATGATGGAGTGTACGTGTAAGGCATGTGTAAGGCCACTTGGAAGGGTGTAATGATGATAGGGTGTACGTGTAAGGCATGTGTAAGGCTACTTGGAAGGGCTGTAATGATGGTGGGGTGCATGTGTAAGGCCACTTGGAAGGGTGTAATGATGGGCGGGTGTATGTCTATAGCATGTGTAAGGCCACTTGAAAGAGTGTAATGATGGTGGGGTGCATGTGTAAGGCAACTTGAAAGAGTGTAATGATGGTAGGGTGCATGTGTAAGGCCACTTGGAAGGGTGTAATGATGGTGGGAGGACACTTGGAAGCTTGAGAAGATGAAAAACAAGGAAAAAAAAAAGTGGCAAAGTGGCTTGACGCCACGTGGAACTTAGGGAAACCATTTTGGGTTTTTCTTCTTAACATGACTTGGCCGCCAAGTTTGTGACATATATATATATATATGTGTGTGTGTGTGTGTGTGTATTATGGCTAGGGAAGTAAATCGAGAAAGAAGAAAAGGAAAAGAAAAGAAAGCAAAGGAGAAAGAGAGAGAAGGAAGAAAGATAAAAGAAAGATGAGGGAGAAAGTGAGAACTTAAGTTCAGAAATAGTTAGGTTTTGATATTTTTGACGTTGTGGTCATCATGACAGTGTCGGATCCTAGTAATTCAGCCTAAGATGGGATATATGAAGGAGCAAAATTTTATAGTTTCAAGGTTTCTTCACTTTTTTTCTTCAGATCTGAGGTAGGAAAATTAATGTATTATTTATACTTTTTGTAATGTTTATTTTGATACGGATATGATTGTGAGTTTAAGTTTATATTATTATTAAGTTAATATAAGTTTGATAGCTAGATTTTCACTGACACTGAAGTTGTGATTAGATTTACAAAATTTTCTATTCAATACTGAGACATGCTAAGATATGTTAAAATAAGGTGAATATGTGTTCATTGTGAAACAGATGATAAAATGGAGACATGAAATTGTGAAAGTTGATATACACTCACAAATATTATTTCTAAACTTTAACAACGTAAAGGAAAATATAGGAAAATGTTGATTTTAGGAAAGTGAGATTAATAAAGAACTGAACTTCAAGTCGAATAAAAGGAATTAAACATAGATGGAGGAAAAAGAGAAGGGTTTGAAGCGAGTAGCCCTTTCGTATAGAGAGGGTAAAGATATACCCTTGGGTTGAAATACCTTAAACCTGCGCAGGGTTGGGTAATCGTGCCCGTGGACTAGTAATCCACAACGACATAAAAAATGGTAAGACTCATCGTGGCCTTTAGACTCGGATCTATAAATGATGACACAGGGGTGCATCGCAACCCGTATATTTATACGAACTAGCGATGTTTTGGACTACCACTTTGATTGTGGGACAGTCTTACAAAGTATTCTTCCCCACCTTGGGAAAAGAAAATAATAATATAAAGAAAGATTGACAAGAAAAATAAAAGTTATGAATTAATGTTGTCTTATTCTGCTATTTGTTGATGTATTCAAGGATTTCTTACTATATTCATTGTTTCTATATGATTCCCAAAAAAAATTACAAAAAGTATATTTCTATACATCGTAAGCACAAGTGGTTTGGTACTCACGTCCCTATAGACTGTGTTGCAGGTGCAAAACGTGGTATCTAGGAGGGTTGGTACAACCATTGGAAACCACATGGTGCCGTTGGTCAGCTTTTACGACTTAGATGTGACAATTTTAAAAGTTTGTAGATATGAAATTATTGTTTTGTGTTATCTAGTTTTAATTTAAATCCGAGTGTGTGTTTTATTAATAAAATAATAATTGCAATTAACTATGTCAATTAAAGAAAGGTCAATAGTTCTGAAAAATAAATAGTGAGACTGTAATGAACTAGGCAAAATAATGCTAACAATATTGTTTTGTTTATTCAGAATAATGCTAACAATATTGTTTTATTTATTCAGAATTTTTGCTAAATTGCAATTTGCATCCTTGTTTTTTGATTAAACCCCATTTCAGTGCTAGGCATGGTAATTATAACAATTAAAAATTTAAGATTTTAATTTATTGCAATATTAAGCCTCCATTGGAAAATGTTCAATCATCTAAATACGATGCCATCTATTAAGGTGTTGGATTAATCCATTTAATGAGAAATTTTTCTTAGATGTATTTTTAGTTAGAAGTGAGTTTTATGTGCTACCTATTTATGTATAAAAGCCTAATTTTGGCTAAATTACAATTTGCATCCTTATTTTTTTATTAAACCCCACTTCAATGCTGGACGTGGTAATTGTAACAATTAAAGATGTAAGATTTTAATTTATTGCAATATTAAGTCTCCATTAGAAAATGTTCTGTCATCTAACTACAATGCCATCTGTTAAGGCGTCGGGTTGATCCATTTAATGAGAAAGTTTTTCTCAAATGTATTTTCAATTATAAGTGAGTTTTATGTTGTACTCGTTTGTGTATAAAAGCATAATTTTGGCTAAATTACAATTTGCCTCCTTGTTTTTTTATTAAACCATGCTTTAGTGTTAGACGTAGTAATTATAACAATTTAAGATTTTAATTTATTGCAATATTAAGCCTCCATGAGAAAATGTTTAGTCATCTAACAACGATACCATCTGTTAAGGTGTTGGATTGATCCATTTAATGAGAAATTTTTCTTAGATGTTTTTTAGTAAGAAGTGAGTTTTATGTGCGACCTGTTTGTGCATAAAAGCATTGGTACTAGAACATTGATTGCCTAGTAATTAGTCACCATTTTGGTTTCTTTGGATGTGATTTCTAGTTAAAATTACCCCTTTGTGTGTAAAACTATTAGAACTAAAACATTGTTATGATGGAGAGTAGATTTTTTGAATATTTTATATTGCTATGTCTCATGGCATTTCATGTCAATGCTCGAGATTTTTTTTCTTTTTTAAGATTTTGTGCTCTTTTGGTACTTAAAGTGTGTGAGATGTAGTTATTTTATGTCTATTTGTAGGTGATACCCCTTTGATGCTTTTTCTTGGGGTGGAATCGAGCCAAGCAAGCTTTAACTTACTTAAGCTTTGCTTGAACAAATAGCACCGAGTTCGAGCTCGAGTTCGAGCTCGAATTCGAGTTTTTGTATCAGCTTGAGCTTGGCTTGCTAAAGAACAATTTAGGCTTCACTTTAGCTCGTGAATAGTTCGAATGAGCAAAATGTTGTTTTAGTCTATAATATTATAATCTAAAATGAATAGATTGACTAAATCATTTTCATTAAATCAAAATAATGTCATTTTGGTGTAGACTTTCGAGCCAAGCACATAAGCTCTAGCTTGTCATAAATTTTAAACAAGCCACAGAAAAGGCTTGAATTTAGCTTATTTGAGACTACAAATCAAACTTGAGCTGAGCCAAGCTGAGCTCAAGCAACTCGTGAGCTGCTTGGTTCATGGCCACCCTAGCTTTTTCTAATAAATTTCACTTGTCAAAAGGAAAAATGGTAGTATTAGGTATATAATAAAATGATCTTTATAACATATAGGATTCTTCATGTTAGGGTCGAATACTATAAAAATTTAGAAGATACTTTAGACTGCATAGGTTGTGCTTCCATAATAATATTTTTGATATATAAACAGTGCCAAAATTTAACATCCATTATAAGTGAAAATTTATTGTATTGTTAGTGAATTTTTTAGTACCTTTTTCAAGTGATTAATGGCTGATGCGTTTTTTTTATATGCATTGAAATGTTGAAGATGTAAGTAGTTAATAAATGTCAAACACTACAAAGCATGCATATTCTATCAATCTTTGTTGTTGCTATCTTAGATATTTATCTTGACTGTTAAGCATAAGTTGTACTCTTTTGTGGTTTAAAATTTAAAGTTCAAGTTCAACAACTTATCATTATTTGTTTTCTAAAGTTGTGTTGTAGTCTCGACCAGTGCTTGGGTTTTGTGGGTGGATTCAAGCACCCCCCGATTTATCCATCAGTTACGTAGTTTATTGAAGGTTACAATAAATTGGTGCAAGTTCTAAGTTACCACGGTTACGTAGTTTATTGAAGGTTACAATAAACTGGTGCAAGTTCCAAGTTATCAAAAAAAGAAAAAAGTTGTGTTATAGCCTAAAGAGATCGAGAAAGTTTCAGCCTCAAGATAGGATCTTCTCATTGTCCTCAGTTATTTCACCAGTGGTAAGTGCTAGATTTTGGAATGTTATAAGCCATGGAGCATCTTTTTACAACACCTCTTACTCTTTTGGTTGAAGTTATTATCTAGTAAATGATACCTTTTTAGAGTATCTAGATGTTTTTTTCCTTTTCTTGTTTTAGCTTCTAGAATACATACATAACTAGAGTTAACTGGGAATTTATTGCCTAAAAGGTAGAACAAAGGGATAGGGCTTTGTTGGGTGGGTTTATGGCGAAAAAAAATATTGCTCTTGAGCTATAAACACAAATCTATAAAGAAAGGACATCGAAGATAAAGGGAAAAAGAGGAATACAAATCTAGGAATCTCGCATTAAGTTCCTTAAGAATTACTCCTTCAAGATAGTTTTTATGGTCCATTACATATGAGCTTTAGAAGTTCCACAAAAGTCCTCAAAACCTAACTCCAATAAGCCCTCGATGCAGGACTGTACGTTTCTTTTGAGAAAAGTAGTGGCTTCTAAGGAGCTAGATATAGATTTGTTTTTGAAGTTTGCGAAGGCTTTAACATGGGGAAGGGGGAAATGTGTTCACAAATTCCATCCTGAATATAGTTCTCAAGCCTTTAACCGATGTTGCTCGATTTGGTGAATGCAATAAGATCTTGAAAGCAATGATATGGAAAAAAGAAGAAACTACCTTGTTTTTGGATTGTATAGAAATCTCTGGGTGTAATTCAAATTATAAAACATCGTCATCTTTAGTTGAAGCGCGCTATACTGTTGGTAATCTGGATGAAGTCTTTGATTGTTTTTAGAGGATGGTTGAAAAAGCGGGGGTATCATGTGCTAGGTATGCTTTAGAATTGTTCACCAACATACAAAATTTAGTTTCATGTAATGGTTATTTGTTATTTGATCTCAAATCTTAAGAAAGAAACTTACCAAAAAAAAAAGAACTTAAGAAAGAAGAAGAATATGATGAATGATTTTGTATTCTATGAATTATATCAAATATAGTTGACTAGGCACAAATACATTAAAATAAATCGCTAGGATATCAACCACAATGTCTTGAAGAATAAACATATTATTTTCTTGCTGTAACATTCCAATAATGTCAAAAAATTTTATTTCCATAGTACTTCAACAAATCACTTAGAACAAGTTTGGTATGGTTAAAAAAAGAATGTATGGAATTTTTGTTATTATTTATGGTTTAAATAAGATGATCGCTAAATTTGATTTTATGAAATTTTTTTCTTAGGGTGAGTTTAGAGTGATAAAAAGTGAAATAAAATGTAGTTTGAGGAAACTTTTTGCGTTTGGTGTACACATTTAAAACCACATTTTTTGGAAATGAATAGTAAGATTCCCGTTCTGACGGATTGGATTTCCATTTGGACGGATTCAAAATTTTGGACAATCATGACTTCTTTGCAAACGGATTGTAGAAACCGTTTGGACGGAAGTTGGTCGCGCGAATTCGTCAAAATAGTTTTTACAATCCGTTGGAATGGTTTCTACGACCCCACAAAAAATAGTCAAAGTGGGTGTCATTCGGTAGCGTGAGAGTCTATGGTGAGAATGGTGAAAAAATTTTTGTTATTTGATTAACCGAATTCTGGTTATTGACTTTTTTTTTGAAAGGTATTGAACTTTTTTTGAAGGCAGGAATGTGTAAAAATGTATAAAGATTTTCAGATATTTTTAGAAATTTTCAGAGATTTTCTCCAAAATTTGGTACGCCAAACGCATCCTTATTATTACCTTCTTTACATACCCGTGACATAATGAAACCAAAGGGACAAATGAGATTGCACTAGATCTTTAATAAGAAGCAGAGTCTTGGTAGTAATTTTCTTGCAAAAAGAGTATTTTTAGTTAGGTGAGCCATTTTTATTGTAGATCCCACAACATCTAATTAAAAAAATTTAAATGTTTTAATTACAAAAAAACTAGCTTGTGCCTTGCATGGGCACCCTCCACTAGTTATGATAATAAAATTTATGCTTTTGTATCTATTATTCCTTTTTATCATCTTTTTTTTATAATAACATTTATAATTTATGTATATCTATTATTCCCTCTTATCTTCTTTTTCTGTGTAATAAAAAATTGATATCTCATGTGTATGTATATATCTATTATTTATTATTCTGAATTTTTTATCTTCTTCTTTTCTCCTTATCATGCTCTCATATGGATATTGATCTTCTCTTTAACTTTAAAATTGTTTTTAGTATATCACTTTAATTTTTAGCATGGCAAAGTAACTAAAGAAATATACTAAAAATCTTAAAAATATCTATTATTCTTAATAGGTATTCTTAATAGGTATTCTTAACAAAGAATATAGGAAGCTCTATTCTTATCTGTAAATGTATAAGGATAATAAGTCAGCATTACATTAATTAAATCGACAAATATAAGAATAATAAATCTATACAAAAAGTATCAGGACACAATGAAAAGAAAGAGGAATCTAAAAAAAAAAACCACAATAATGCAAAATAAAAAATTGCTTTTGCCTAACCAAAATACATAGAAAACGCATTATGAAAGTGTGTTTTAAGGCTTAATGAATAGATATGGATAAATGTAAAATGAAAATGCATTTTTTTGCCCAACCAAAATACATATGGAAGTGTCTAAAATATGAATAAATGTAAAATAAAAACGCATTTTTTTGCCTAACCAAAATACACATAAAATGCAATATGGAAGTGCATAAAAATATATTTTTATATTGTGTTTTCATCAATGATATTCTTACAAATATTTTTAATTGGACAGTAATCTCTATATTTTTTTTATCATAATAACATTAAGGGAAAAAAAAATTCTAACAGGCCCATATAGTTTAAATGAAACCCAAACTCAATCCAAAGGCCCAGCTCAGACCCGTACATTCTCTTCTATATCCTCATTTTCTCTCATTTTTTTTTTTTCCCTCCTCGAAACTTTATATTCTCGCTTTCTCGAACCCTCGGATTTCCGATAGAACTTCTTATCCATTGGCGGGGTACCCCAACGCAACGTGGTTACAATTTTCTCCATCCAGGGAAGTCAGTTTTCTGTCCATCGAAACATGTAGAAGCCCACACCACCATGCAAGACACACTCCATCTCTCCCCCAACACCAATGCTCTCCCCAGTCCCAACTTTCCCTCCAGCCGCCCAAATTTTCCTTCACTTTCTCGCCCCAGAAACCTCCATTTTCCCGCACTTTCTGCCACCCATACCTCCATTCATCTCCCTCCAAAGCCACCCAAAATTCCCGAAGTCCCTTCCTTGTCCACTTCAACCTCCCACTGGGAGTTCCAAGAGAAAATGCTCTACCTCGACTCCCTCGGCATCGACCTCTTCTCCGTCATCGCCGCCCACCCTCCTATTGTCTCTGCCTCCGCCGCCGACGTCAGGGCCGTGGTCGATTTCCTCCGCTCCGCCGCGGGCCTGACCTCCATCGACCTCCGCCGCGTCGTCTCCATGTGCCCCGAAGTCCTTACCTCCAAAATCTCCGCCCTAGTCCCGGTCTTCACCTTCCTCCTCCGCGAGGCTGGCGTTGACGGCTCCGACCTCCGCCGAGTCGTCCACCGCCGCCCCCGGCTGCTCGTGTGCAGCGTCGAGACCCGGCTCCGCCCCACCCTGTACTTCCTCCAGGGCATAATCGGGATAGCTGAAATCAACAGGCACACCTCACTCCTCTCCTGCTCTGTGGAGCAAAAATTTATAGCCAGAATCGAATACTTCCAAAAGATTGGGTTCTCCTACAGAGACACAATCTCAATGTTTCGTAGGTTCCCTTCTCTATTCTGCTACAGCATCGAGGACAATTTGGAGCCAAAGTTCGATTACTTCATGGTGGAGATGGGGAGGGAATTGAAGGAGCTCAAGGACTTTCCACACTACTTTTCGTTTAGTTTGGAAAATAGGATTAAGCCAAGGCACCAGCAATGCGTCGAGAGGGGTGTGTTCTTATCTCTCCCGGCGATGTTGAAGACCAGTGAGGGGCGGTTTCGAGAGAGATTGGAGGTGTGTTGTAATTCTTCAATGCCGGTGAGAACTTCTCCTTTGTGGTGTACGAATTATGATGGCAATGTATTGTAGAACTTCAATATATATGTAAAATATTATTATTTCTTTGTACATCCATTAATGTAGTGCCAGTAGTTTCGTGTTTGGCTTACTTTTGTTTTTATTTTATTTAATCCAGTCGAAGTAGCTGAAGTAATTAAGAACTTCGAATTGGAGGCAAAATATTATTGAATCATCAGAACTACTTCGATATCCTCTATCCACAGAATCTTTGTGAATTCATACGACTTTCGTACTTGGAAATATTAATGATAGATAGAAATATATCTCTGTATATCCTTTCAGTGAAAATTTTTATAAAATAATGTAATTTACGGATTAATCGAGTGTTTCTTTAATGATTAAAATGATTAAATTCTTTATCAAAATGGCCGAGGCATGATGCAATGTGGTTCTTGTGGATATACATACTGTGAGAGAAAATTAAAGCAGAATAAAAGAAAATATTACAATAACACACACAAATTTAACGTGGTTCGGCACTCTTGGCCTACATCCACGGGCAGGAAATACAATCCACTATATGATCACAATAGTAAATACAAAATAATTCTGCCTTTCCCTCTCTCTCTCTCTCTGTGGATTATCTGAACCAGAGTATCACTCTTCCCTTATCCCAGCCTGGACAGACCTTTCTCCCTCCTTTTTATCAACAGTGGTCAAAGAGAGGTGGGTAAGTAATAACTCTGTAAGCTGATAACAATGCAAGTTAATAAATGAGAGAAGACTCTTTGGGAAAAGGGATAACAATAAATGGGGTTCAATTAATCGGTGAGGACCCAACAAATCTCCCCCTCCGAACCCATGGAGAGAGAAAATATTATCTGATCAGCATCATCTGGTACCCATGCTGATCCTATCTCGGCAAAACTCGAACTTCTCTCTGGTGACAACCTTGGTCAACATATCAGCTAGATTCTGATTTGTGTGAATCTTCTCAAGCTTTAAGAACTGCTTTTCCATAACCTCACGTATCCAGTGATAACGGATGTCAATGTGCTTTGTCTGGGAATGATACATGGCATTCTTACTCAAATCCAGTGCACTCTGACTATCACAGTAAACCACATACTGATTCTGTTCTTGACCCAGTTCTTGGAGAATTCTCTTCAACCAAAGCATTTCTTTTCCTGCTTCTACCATAGCAATATACTCAGCCTCTGTAGTTGATAGAGCTATACATTTCTGCAACTTGGACTGCCATGAGACAGCTCCCCCTGCATAAGTAAACACAAAGCCTGAAGTACTCTTCCTATGATCAAGGTCTCCTGCCATATCTGCATCTGTGTAACCTTCCAAAATTGGTTCTGAACCCCCAAAGCACAAGCATAACTTTGAAGTGCCCTTAAGATACCTCAGTATCCATTTCACAGCTTCCCAATGTAGCTTTCCTGGATTTGAAAGAAACCTGCTAACAACACCAACAGCATTAGTAATGTCAGGTCGAGTGCAAACCATAGCATACATCAAACTTCCTACAGCTGAAGAATAGGGAATACGGTCCATCTCATCTCTGGTTTTCTGATCATTTGGACATGACTTTTTGCTCAATTTGAAATGGTCTGCAGGGAGTGCTTACAGGCTTAGCACCCTTCATGTTGAACCTATCAATCACCCGTTCAACATATTTTTCCTGTGACAACCAAATTTTCCTTTCTTTTCTATCACGGATACCCAGAATCTGCTGTGCAGGACCCAAATCTTTCATCTCAAAGAACTTTGACAACTCTAACTTTAACCTATTAATCATCCCTGAACTCTGGCTAACTATGAGCATATCATCAACATATAGTAGCAAAATGACAAACTTAGCATTTGAAAATCTCTGGATGTAGATACATGGATCTGAATCTGTTCTTTTGAATCCATGACTCATCATGAAAGAGTCAAATTTCTTGTACCACTGCTTAGGTGCTTGTTTTAAACCATACAGACTCTTTTTCAACTTGCAAACCAGATGTTCTTTACCTTTGACTTCAAAAGCTTCTGGGTGCACCATATAGATTTCTTCCTCCAAGTTACCATGAAGGAAGGCAGTCTTAACATCCATCTGTTCGATCTCAAGATCCATCCTAGCAGTTAAAGCAAGCACCATTCTGACTGAAGTCATCTTCACAACTGGAGAAAATATCTCATCAAAGTCTATCCCTTTCTGTTGACTGAATCCGTTGACAACTAAGCGAGCTTTATACCTTGTCAGTTTCCCAGTTGCATCTTTCTTGAGCTTGTAAATCCATTTATTCTGCAAAGCTTTTCTTCCTGGAGGGAGTTTGACCAGCTCATACGTCTTATTCTGAAGCAATGAACTCATCTCTTCTTGCATGGCTTTCATCCAGATATCTTTGTCATTGTGTGTTCTGGCTTCCTTATAGTTTTCAGGCTCCCCCTCATCGATAAGCAAAACATACTCAGATTCTGGATATCGAACATTCGGCCTGCGTTCCCTGGTTGGTCTTTCAACTCTTGTTTCTGGTGGAGTTGAAGTCTCCCCCTGATCAACATTCTCAGTATCTTGCTCATCCACAGTATCATCAGAATCTGGAAACTGAGATTCTTGAACCTCTTCTGCTGTTTCTTCCTTATTTGAACCCGAGGAAGAAGGATCTGACACTAAATTTGGAACACTAAATGACTTTCGCTGTGGAGCCTTTTCAACAATTTGATTTTCATAGAAGATCACATCCCTACTCCTAATGACTTTCTTCTTCACTGGATCCCATAGTCTGTACCCAAACTGCTCATCTCCATAACCAATGAAGACACAAGGCTGAGATTTATCATCAAGTTTGGCTCTTTGCTCCTTAGGCACATGAACAAAGGCCTTGCAACCAAATACTCGCATATGTGAGTACAACACCTTCTTTCCTGTCCATACCCTTTCTGGAATATCAAATCCAAGTGGTGTTGAAGGTGATCTGTTAATAACATAGCAAGCAGTACGAACAGATTCCCCCCAAAATGACTTAGGTAGTGTAGACATCCTAAGCATATATCTAACTCTTTCCACAATGGTTCTGTTTATTCTTTCAGCAACTCCATTGTGTTGTGGAGTTCTTGGTATTGTAGTTTCATGCCGAATTCCATGTTTGGAGCAATACTCCTCAAACTCACGAGAAGTATACTCACCACCATTATCTGTTCGGAGACATTTCAACAGTTTACCGGTCTCCCTTTCAACCATAGCATGAAACAATCGAAAATAATGAAAAACTTCATCCTTAGACTTCAGAAAATACACCCAGACTTTCCTAGACCTATCATCAATGAAGGTCAGGAAATATTTATTGCCACCAATAGACTCAACCTCAATCGGACCACAGACGTCCGAGTACACCATGTCTAACACATTAGACTTTCTTCTAAAAGAAGAACTGAATGACACCTATGTTGCTTACCAAACAAACAGTGCTCACAAGGACTCAGGCCTATAGAGCTATCAAGAGGTATAAGAGACCTCTTGGCCAACATCTGCAACCCTTTCTCACTCATGTGAGCAAGCCTTCTATGCCATAAGTTAGGGGAAGACTCCCCCTCAGCGGCATTCAAACTATCTGGGCAAACTTTTACTTGGGTCTTATACAAATTTCCTGAAATCAGCCCTCGAGCAACAACCAAAGCTCCCTTAGTCAACTTCCATTTACCATATCCAAAATGGCTAGTGAACTCCTGGCGATCCAAAGCAACTCCAGAAATTAGATTGAGGCGCAAGTTTGGAACACGTCTCACATCCTTCAGTAGTACTGAACAACCTACACTGGTGCGAACAAGAACATTCCCTACTCCAACAATCTTGGAATAGCTGGTGTTACCCATTTTTACAACACCAAAGTCTCCATCTCTGTAAGAGATTAAGAAGTTCTTGTCAGGAGTTGCATGAAATGAAGCTGCAGTGTCCACAATCCATTCAACTGTTGAATCTGTCACCTGAAAGCATTGATCTTCTTCAAGTGATAATAAGACAATATCTTCAGCTGTCACCGCAGTATTGTTGTCTTCTTTCTTCTCCATGTTGCCCCCTTGTCTTTGTTCACTCTTGAGTTTCTAACAATTTCTTTTCATGTGGCCTCTTCACCACAGTGGTAGCATCTATACCTGGGTCTGGACTGGCTGCGTTTTCTGGACTGGCCACGTCTTCTGGACTTGCTCCGGTCAAAATTATTTCTGTGGTGTCTACTTTACTCCTGCCTCGCCCTTGATTTCTGTTCTCTGTGACAAGGGCTTGAGATGACTGAGAGCCCATCTCTTTTCTTCTTGCCTCTTCATTCAATAAGGCATCCTGAACCATTTCCATGGTCATTAATCCTCCAGGAGCTGAGTTACTGAGAGATACAACTAGAGTCTCCCAGCTATCAGGCAAAGTACCTATCAAAAGAAGAGCCTGCATTTCATCATCCAACACCTTATTCACAGAAGCAAGTTGATTCACCAGATTTTGAAAATTGCTCATATGTTCTGTCATAGAGCTACCATCCCTGTACTTCTGATTAGTGAGCCTCCGCATTAACAGTGCTTTATTTCGGCCAGTTTTACGCTCATACATATTTTCAAGCTTTTTCCAAATTTCATAAGCATCGGTTTATTTAGCCACATGATGAAAAATGCTTATATTAATTTGTTGGCTTATCATCCCCACTGCTTTTCTATTTATCTTAACCTATTCTTCATCTTTTCTGTCAGTCGGTTTAACCCTTTATTTTCAATTGGGTAAGCCAAATCCTTACAATAAAGTAAGTCCTCCATCAGTGGCTTCCAAATTGGGTAATTGGATGAGTTTAATTTAGGTATGCCACTATGTGAGTCCTCCATTTCACCAATTTAGGGTTGAAATTTACTGAAATAGACTTTACAGAAGTGTTTGGGAGGGCAAAAAACTTTAGGAGGGCCTAAACGACAAATTTCAAGAAAATAGGGGCAAATTTGTAATTTTTCAGGGGTGTTTTTAAAACTTTTCAAATTTTTCTGGGGTTTTCTGTAGTTTCAAAAACTTTTCTCCAGCAGAGGGATAAAACAGCCAAACAGAACCAAATGGGGGACATGTGTCAGCCAGTGATTGGTTGACTCAGAAAAATTGTGTTGGTGTGTGTGCCATGTGTCCTTTTATTATTAGGTGATTACAACACTTTTGCCACGTGTCAGAATACAAATATCACAAATCTTACAAATACACAATCTCACGTGGCTATTTCTGATTGGGCCAAATCTTACAAATACACAATCCCACGTGGCTATTTCTGATTGGGCCAAATTGTACAAATAGACCGAGGTGGCAGTGGGCCCCAACTACTGATGTGGCAATCTGATCTGATGACGTGACTGTTGATGTGGCTGTTGTTATGAGACTGATGTGGCAGTTTAATTTGATGGTGTGGCATATGATGTGGCTTCTGATTTAGCGTTAGATCTGGTGGCTGACGTGGCCCATGGATTTCTTTTTCTCACAAAAGAATTTTGTAATGAAAAGGATTCGAACACCCAACCTCTTGGGTAGAACAAGGGGTGTAGAACCAACTGGACTGGAGACACCTTTTGATGGGCTTTCACCAAAAGAAAATAAATATAAGGTATTTATTGTATTACCTTCTTCACAACCCGCAGACTGTCTTCTCTGGCAACGGCGAAAATTTCCGGCAAACTTCGACAAATGATTGTGGGCACGTCTGGGTTCCAATTGAAACACCGTTTGAACCGTTGAATTCGTCTCGATAAACTTTACAACGAAATGACCTCCAAACTCAGATTGGAACAAATTAAATTCTTTGTTTTTTTTTGAAAACAAAAATCAAAGTATTTTACGCCAAATAACCTCGATCCGGCTCTGATACCACTTGTGAGAGAAAATTAAAGCAGAATAAAAGAAAATATTACAATAACACACAAATTTAACGTGGTTCGGCACTCTTGGCCTACATCCACGAGCAGGAAACAAAATCCACTATATGATCACAATAGTAAATACAAAATAATTCTGCCTTTCCGTCTCTCTCTCTCTCTCTCTCTCTCTCTCTGGATTATCTGAACCAGAGTATCACTCTTCCCTTATCCCAGCTTGGACAGACCTTTCTCCCTCCTTTTTATCAACAGTGGTCAAAGAGAGGTGGGTAAGTAATAACTCTGTAAGCTGATAACAATGCAAGTTAATAAATGAGAGAAGACTCTCTGGGGAAAGGGATAACAATAAATGGAGTTCAATTAATGGGTGAGGACCAAACACATACATATATATATATATATATATATATATTTTGGGGTCCGTCTATGCATTCTTTCTAGTTGGTTTTATTCAAAGAAATATTTTATCAAAATTTATACACAACACTCGATTTTTTGGTCGGTTCTATTTAGTAACTTGTCTTGGTTTTCACTTTTTGCTAGGAAAAGAAATTAAGATGTGTAACTTGTTCTGGAACCACAAAAA
This sequence comes from Vitellaria paradoxa, assembly GCA_019916065.1. Lineage (NCBI taxonomy): Eukaryota > Viridiplantae > Streptophyta > Magnoliopsida > Ericales > Sapotaceae > Vitellaria > Vitellaria paradoxa. The sequence goes on along the minus strand of CM034241.1, from coordinate 18,626,519 downwards.
ATTTTAAACAATACAATAAGTTGTTTAGCACTTGGCTTTTATTGCTATTTTGAGAGAAACGGCGTAGGTTCACTACTTTATGCTATATGTTTAATTTCCATCATGCGTAGTTTTCTTAATGGTGAATTGGAATTGAATGCCACTTTAGTTTGGTAATAGGCATTTTATTTTAGTTCAGAGCCTTAATTACTTGAACAAAATTGACAAGCCTGTAAATATGTCTGCATGCAACCCATGGCTTTAGCTCTCAAAACATTTGCTGTTATCCTGCTTTTGCAAGTGCAGTTCCTATGAGTTATAGGCCCATGTTGGTTACATTTTGGTTTGATTCTTTTGGTGTTTTGAATCAGATTTATGCATGCGCTTAGCTTTGGGCATTGATAATGGTGGAATGGGATATCTACTTGATTTCATGAGATGTGAGGCAAATGAAAATAATATATAATCTGCTGTTGGGATTTAGTCAAATTTCTTGGTGGATGTTTAGATTTTGATCATGTGATATTGCAATATATGTTCTTATTTGCCTCGGAGTTAGGCTGAGCCATTGGTAGTTTTAGCTGTCATTTACTGGGAAACTGATGGTGCTGGTGATGATTATGGTTTTCCTATCTTGATGATTATGGTTTTCCTATCTTGTTATATTGTTCGTTTGCCTTTCATAGGATTTATTCTTAGTAATCTCCACACTATTGTTGATGGCACCTTTGTCTAGTACTTGCCTAAGGTCTTCAAATTATGACTGCAAGTTTACAGGCTTGTCCTTTAGAATTAGAAGCACATGTAGAGAAACATGTTTTGGCATTTAGATGGCACGAGTAATTGAAGTATAGCTTATCTTTATCTTTCTATAGCAAATTGTCCTCTTGAAACTTCGTTCATTTTTGATACATTTGCACTCTTTTGCTGAAAAATATGCTGTTCCTTTCAGCTACCCTCTTTTCCAAAGCATGCAGGCTTCCAGAATCATGAATATTAGGATGTGTGCCACTACTTGAGTTCTTTACTGAATATATTTGTCATGAATATGAAAAAATTGCCGTTGTACTGGATACCTTTATGAAGAAATAGGCTTCAATCGAAACAATTAATACCTTTATGAAGAAATAGGCTTCAATTGAAACAATTAATAATTTTACGCTAGTTGGCTAACCTTTCTCAGACCCTGCTTTATCACAAGTGTCCTAGATGTTCAAACCGGTTGGTTTTGTGCACATTTTCTTATTTTAATTCATTTATTTGTTTTTTTCGAATATAGGTCTTATTTTGGAATTGATCAAGTTAGTTTGTTGGTTAGAATGAGGAATCCAAGTTCTTAGTTCTGTCTTCCATCTGGTCTAGTGTTGAATGGCTGAGTGGTTTTTGTGCTTTTTCTCTCAAATAACCGGGTAGTCAAATGGGTGTGCAGCAACTATCAAGAGCTGGACACTATCTAGCAGATTTACCTGTCTTTTAGACGGCTGCACCCTCTAGATTGACAACTTTTATATTTTGCATCTGCGCTTATCTTTTGGAGAGTTATATACACTTTGGATTCTCCTTTTTATTGGACTCTGATTTTTCTGTGGCAAAGTTGTTTGTTAGTAGTTGTCAATGTGGCGTTCCAAACCCTTAATTTGCAAAACAGGTGTTAAATTTGCACCGTACAACCTTGCAGGAGTAGAATGCAAAAGTTTTCCCTTTGTGATGGGATGGCTTTTTTTTTTGGTGGTCTTATATGACATTTTTCACTAAAATTCAATTTTCTTCTTGGAAATTGTAGTTTTCAGCGTGTTAATTATATTTGAAAAAAAAAAAACAAATTTGAAAAATTCATGCCCGATTGGTAAGAAGTAATGAAAAAGTTGGTATTTTTGTTTTTTTAACTTTTATCTAAATAGGCGTGAATTTTTCATTTTTTAAGAAATACTATGCCTAAAAGTTATAACTTCTGAAAAGAAAATTAAATTTTGATAAAAAAATTAAATTTTGATAAAAAACGGGTTATATAAGACGGAGAAAAAAAAGTTGAAAAAATTAAAACCAAATTTGTAGCTAAACAGAGACCAAGTGTGTGAACAATTTTCTATCATTTGATCATTTTGATATCAATTTGACCACGAGTATTACCCCTGGGGTTTACATAATTACTGGTATTTCAACCCATTGGACAATTGAAAAAACAATTACTATTATTATAGCAATCTTCCCTCCCATCCCCCCTCTCCCAAGATGGAGAATAGATGTTAAATATTCCTATCTTGGAGAGATGAGCTTTTGAGGGTGGAAGGAAACCAAGCCTTGCTAAAAATATCCGTTGCGATTGGGGAGGGGCAGGAATGCAACCTATTTGATTTATGACCCGGCCCGAGTTCGTTTTAGGCCCAAGGGGTCGGCCTATTACATGGGTATGGATTTTTTTTAACCTACCAAGTAGATGTGTGCATTGGACCTCTACCCATACTTTTACTATTTATGCTCCAACCATGATAGCGATTGATGCTTCTTTGGGGAGTAGCTTGGATAAACCACTTCTGACTTTGGCTTTTGAGGAGTATTGCATATATGAAATCTCATACCCTATTGAAAGCTTCCAAATCACGCTTACGCCTCCTCCCTACTTAGCCCTTTAAAGTATTCTAGGCCCATCTTTGAACAAGTCCTTTCTACAAAATGTTGGAATTATATGATAATCCAACTCAATGTGCTTCATGCTTTTATGAAAGATTGGATTTGCTACAAGCCTGCAATGTGAATAGTTACTTGATTGTTATGTAACAAAGTTGCTACATTGCATGGTTACTTGATTGTTACATAACAAAGTTGTAATGTGTAAGTCGGAGATTTGGAGATAACCTAGATGATAATGAAGCCAAGTTAATTCATAATCGGTCGTGGCCATGGCATTATAGTATGAACTCTTCTCATCCTTCATCTCCATCTCCTCTTTTTTTTTTTTTTTTTTTTTTTCTTTTATTTCTTTTCTAGCTTGGTTGACCCGAGTTATAGTCGAAGTAGCTTTGTTCAAATTTTTTTTTGGTTCAAAAAATATATTTTTTTAAATTTAGCTCGTTCTAAATTTTTGTAATTTAACCTATTTTACTTTTAACCTAGCTTAAAATTTTATAATTCAGCTTATTTTATTTTTAAAGTCTTTGTTCAACCCAAGCAAATCGAAAATCTTGGGTTTGTCCCTAGCTCACACACACGTAGAAACAATTTTTTTCTCTCAATAGTTCTTAACCCTCATCTCACAAATTCTTTAAATTTTCTCAACTCCAACCAAGTTCGGTGAAACCGCTCCACTCATGCATGATCATATATATATATATATATAGATGTACAGGCGAGTGGCTAACACAAAAGTCACTGTAGTTGTGTATACATGTAGATTCATGAGTGGGTTACCTGCCCATGCAAGATGTGTATATATAACTCGTCTAGTGAAAATGTGACAGGAGAACCCTACCATGCTTCGGATTTCATAACTTGAGTTATGAACTAATAAATACGTACAAATTACAATAATCAACATTAATTCCAATTAGAATCATATAACCACCTTGGATATAACCATATTGGAGTAGATATTAGAAGAAAATAATAATAAATAAATAAAGGTTTTGGTTCACAACTGAGTGAAAGAGCTCCAATCACAAATTATATTATTTTAGTTCGCCAAGCCTTTGTAATCATATCTTTTTTTTGGTAAGTTTTTTTTTTTGGTAAGTCCTTTGTAATCATATCAAATAATCAAAATAAATATTTGATATAAAATACATCTTCTTGGAGACTAAAAGAGTAATAATGTCAAAATATAGCTAAACAAATTAAAATAACATTTGAAATCTTGACCTTGGGGTCTAGTTATGAATTAAGGTCGGCATCTGCAACACAATTTGTAGAGAAGTAAGTACTAAATTCACGTGTGCCCAGTATGTATATAAACATGTATAATATGCAAGAATATACCTTAGCATGCTAATACTGTACATAACGTAACATTAAGATACAAATCATCATCATATCCACATTAATATCATAATCAATATCTCATCATTAATCCTTTATTTTATTTATTATCTCATCATACTCGTACACATATGGGGTGGGTAATCTGCAAGGCTGTCTTGTGGCCACCGAATCTATCTCCAAAACATAATTGTTGCCTTTTATTGTTGCCTTTTATAAGTCTACATCCCACGAAAATGATTAGCTGATATGTTGTTGTTTGTGAGTCTTAATTCAAGGTTCATATTAACTAAAGGGTAAATTATATTTAGACTCCTAAATATTTAGGTAATTACACATAGACCCCTTTAACGTTTAAAAATTACAGGCATTTCCTTTATTTTGAAATGTTTGTAAGATCTGACTCCCCTCTGTTAAATTTGACCCTAACTTCATTAAATTTTTTATTGTAAAGATAGATTTACCCCTAACTAAATTAATTAATCACAAAAAAATTCTCTTTTCTCCTTTCTCTCTTTACTGTAAAAAAGACACTATCTTTTAGGTTTCCCATGAAATTTCAAGGAAGTTTTTTGGCAACGTCCAATAGGGGAAGACCTCTCGGACTCATCAAATTATAAAGATGATGGAGAACACAGTGAAGACCTGTACACTGATGCAATTCAAATATCACTCTCTGTTCAAATTAGTTTTGACTTAACAAAGAATTTATAATGTAATCCACATATCACTTTCTGTTTTTCTCTTTTCCATCTTAATATAATTGCAACAATATTCATGAACTTCATAGAAATCAATTGAAAAATTGGTCATTATAAGTGCGTTAAGTGGAGTTGGATGTTGCAATTTCTAGAGATTTTAGCAACTCTAGCGACCCTTGCTTAGGCAGCTGGTCTAACTTTTGGCGTTGGCGCTGCCATGGCAACCGGCCAGTACCCTTATAGTTCCTCTGCTACCAACCCCTTTCCTTCAAACCCTAATTTTATAAGAAATGATAATTTTACCCTCGACCTAATGGTTGCAATTAACGGGTAGCAAACGTAAAAACTACATTGCTGCTTGACCAAAAGTGTAGGGATTTGACTATCACAATTGAAATTAGTGGGACCAAAGTGAGACAAAGGATAAAGTATAAGGGTGGTTTTTTACTTTATCCTTAAAGTAATCAAAATTAACCACAATTTCATATTTCTCATTATGTTTCCAGGATATTCCATGTGATTTTATTTTATCAGATACTATCCCTTTATAACATTTATCTGTTCATCAAACACTTGTCAACTCTACATGTTACCAATTCATTTAGAATTTGATTAATTAATTTACGTGACCAGAACATCAAATATACAATAACATCGGTTTTATACCAACTTTCAATTTTATCATAAGATATCAAACCAAATCATTTTCACTCATCAAAATTATGCGAATATTGTCATCACATGTGTCATATACACATAAGTTCAAGAATTTAATCCTTTAAATATGTACAATCAAATACAATCTCGTCATACGAATTAGAGCTAATGTCATTTATTTACTATTTTAATTGTATCATTCATACCTTTATATCTCTAAACTCAAGGCATGTCTTTACATCACCAAACAAAATTATATCTTTTCATATTTATCATTTTATCATCTAGTTTTAAAGCACAACAAATCATCTCAATCACATTAGATTATAGAAGATAAGCCAAATCAACCTTTATAATCATATATGTTATGCCAGGATTCCCCACATTATTATTTTTCATCTCAACACATCAAGGAATACTGTTTCACAACATTTATGTGATTCCTTACTATTCCATTCAATGATATACGCTATGCTTCGTTCATAACTTATTTCAAACCCTAGCTTTTTATTATTTAAGTCCACCTTTATAATCTTTAAAGTTATTTTATCTCAATTGAACAACTTATATCTAAAGTTTTTTTTATCTCAATTGAACATCTTATTTCACACATTATCGAAACTTGTTTCATATTACAATACTTTCACTTCATTCTATACATACACTTAATACTATTCCTAAAATCATTTTAAAGTAAAATTAGTACCAATCTTATTTTTTTAAAATAGCTTTAGTAACCTTTTTCACTTTTCAAAAATACTTTAAGAAAAACACGTAATGGTCTTATCTGTGTGGCTCGGTTGGGCCCAGGTCCAACCCGGGCGCTCAAGTAAGGCCAAAACATAGTCTATACGCACTAGAATCTTTGTCCATCCGACCAACGTATCTTCTGTACTAGATTTGAGTCACCCAATATTTTATACTTTCAGTTTTAAAACTTATTTCTTCATTTCAAAATTGTTTTTCTTTCATATATTTCTTCATTTTCAATCTCTAAAAGTAAATAACATGATCATATAATCAATTTTGCATTTAGTCAAATATTAAGCACAAGTCACATCTAACGTTCTTTTTTCTTTAGTTCTATTTGCATATAGTTATATATAGAGACATATGAAACACACATATATATGCACATGTAATACTGGTTAGTCAATTCGGCTACAAAATAGTTTAAATATCACCGTACATGGCATCTTAAATATGCTTATATCATGTAAATTTATAACAAACACATATACCTCTACCTTAGTGCTAGGGAAGAAATAAATTAGCTTCAAGAATATTCAAGATTGCCAGAAACCTTGTACGGCCAACACACTCCTTTTGTCACTGGAATAATGCTTACAACGTACTTAATACGGTTTTAATTGAATGCTAAAACGAAAACGAAGGTTCAATTTTAATTACGCTCCATTCACTTAACTCTTTTAGTTCATTTGGTTTCCTGTTCTCTCTGTTATATCATATACATACATATGCATATATATATATATATATATATAAACACGGGATGCTTCGAGATGAAGGAAGAGGTAAGTTGATGAATGATATGATTATTGCAGTAAAGTTATAGTCATGGGCTAGTAGGCGGGGCGAGGGAAATAATGAAAAAAACATTTTAGTTGAAAAATCAGAAAATACACTTGTAGGTGTCAGCTATCACCACCTGGGTGCACGAGGCCTGACTAAACTTGTTAGTGTGCATGGACCACCTCAATTCTTAAAAATTTTCTAAGTGTTAAAAATCAAAACCAAATCTGTGATAACCTGAGTTTTCATATTGAATAAATTTATAATTATGAACTTGATTATGTAAAATGAAGTATTAATATGAATCTTATGATGAATTATCAGGGATTATAGGGATGGCCATCTTGAAAAATTCGTCTAAATCTGATCCGTTATTCGAGTTGAATAGATGTGGGATTTAGATTTTTTTTAAAGATCAGATCGGATTTGGATTTTTTAAAATAAAAATTCAAATATCAGATCAGATATGAAAATAGGATCTCACTCTGATCCACCCTAAATTCGATATCCCATTTGCCCTAAAAACCATCTAAATAGACCCAAACAACCCCAAATTCCCAGAGTATGTATGAGTGTTTTTGGAGGTTCAAGAAATTGGGATTAATAATTATGTTATGAACTATCTTATTTTGTATTTGCTACTCTGAGTTAGGACAATATTAGTACTTTATTGTTATGTACCTTTATTATGTATTAGTTGGTAAAATGGTACTTTACTGAAATGTTAGTTTTAGAGATGTTTATGTATTACTTTAGTGAATTATTATTGTGATGATATTTATGTATTATTTTAGTTTTGGAGATGAATTATTTGGTAATAATATAGGTTATATATGCAATCAAGTTATGTATCAAGTACCATTTTACCAACTAAAAAAAAGAAAAGTTACGTATCAAGTTAGGAGCGAATTTGGAGGCAGATGGAAAGTTCAAATTTTTGGATATTTATGGATATATCCATTTTTTGTTTGGAGCGAGGATAGATGTCCACAAAAATATCCATTCGGAGTTCGGGGCAGATTCAGAGGTGGACAGAGGGTTTGGAGTTCGAAGTCAGATATTGCCATATCCACCTCTAATTTGTCCTGTTACCATCCCTATTCTCTTTAACTCTCTTAGCTCCTTTGGTTTCTTATTCTCCGTTATATCACACACATACATATGCATATATTCATATAAACACAGGATGCTTCGAGATGAATGAAGAAATAAGCTGATGAAGGATATGATTATGGCAGTGAAGTTATAGTTATAAGCTAGTAGGTGAGGGAAATAATGAAAAAAAATTTAGTCAGAAAACTAGAAAATACACTTGTAGGTGCCAACTATCACCACTTGAGTGCACGGGGCTCAGATAAACTTGTTATTGTGCACAGACCACCTCATTTCTTGGAAATCTAAATTAATAAGTTCTTAATTGATTTGTCGACCCTCAGTTTTGCTCCACTAAGTGCCGCACAAGGTCAGTTGGTGACCAAGCTATGCGTGTGTGTTTGTGGAAGAGGGATTTGGTTACCCTACCCTTTTCTTTGTCTCCCTTCATTCCCAAATATCATGTGTATATATGTTTTCTTGTGTGTACATGTGGCGTTGGTTTGGTTGGGATAGAATTGAAGGCTAAAGAATGAAGCTGAGTTTAGTAAGTACATCTAACCTTCATCAATTTCAAATTAGCTTTACAATTCTTCAACTAGAGATGTATTGTGCACCATGGTGTGATTGCTTGTGTGTTAGGATCGATTGTTTGAGCGTACAAAGTTTTTTTATTTTTTGAAACTTTTCTGACAGTGAATTGTTTTCATTTCTTTCTTCATAGAGAGATTATGGTAAGGGTTTAATCCATTTTATTTGTATATATGATATATAAAAGATGCTAGGATGTTGCTTAAGATTTTGAATGCATTTTATTAAAGATTATGCAAGTTATATACATGTATATATATGTATACATAGGAAAGAAGATAATGAATAGTAACGTCTGATTTACTTTATAATTTATAAAACTAAAAATTGATTGTATGGTCGAATCCTTGTTAATTTAAGGATGAAGTTTGAACACTAGAACTTGGAAGAAAATACCTTTAAACTTACAAAAAATTGATTTACAAATGTTTAAACAACAAAGAACTAAAAACAAGCAGACTGCCCAAACCCACTGCCACAGAAATCCAAGTTTTTCCTTTTTATTTTATAAAATGTGTTTTTATCCCAAAATTTGAATATCGAAGGGTTTAAAAAGGGTTTTTATAAACTAAAAGATATTAGAATGTGATTTGGTATGTAATTTGATTAAAGGAAAGATGTTATTGATTTGGTATAGTATATAATGTGAACTGATGCTGGTAGATGATTATGATAATGCAAGTCATTTGTTGATAAATGGTTAAGATGATAAGGAAATTGGAAGGAGGTAAATAAAATGTGACTAATATTGTGATTGTGAGGTTGGTGAACACTAGAAAATAGGAAGGGTACAGAGAATAATACCCTTGGGTTAAAAGTCCTTTAACCTGCATAAGATTTGGTTATTATGCTAGTATGTTAGTACTTTATAATGCGATGCCAGCATTTGGTGTATCATGACCTTTAGATAATGTTCTATAAATTACGACAATGATTTGGTGTCTCGTGACCATTGAGCCCAAGTTTATAATGATGACTCAATCCCTTGTTTCCATTGGCTATTGACCCACAAAAACGATGTTTAGTTTATGTTATGCTCGCCGATCACGGAATAGTCTTGCAGAATATCCATCCATGGGTTTATGGTATGATGATATGATATGATGAAGATATAAAAGAAAGATAATAAATGGATAATGGGTAATATTGATTATTTAGATATGGATGTTGATATATTACTATTGGATTTTAATGTTGGGATATTCTGATGACATGTGCTTATTGAAGATTGATTATATGAGATATTGATATTATGATGTTCAATTGTTGCTTTTAGTGTTGTTGTATATTAAATATGTTTTTATTATGCATTGTGGATGCAAGTGGATTAATGTTCATGTCTCTACAAATTATGTTACAAGTGGAGAGCCCGTGACTTAGTTGGGCCTATGTGTTGGATTCACGTGTTGTTTTAGTTGACTTTATTATTTAATCATTTGGAAATGTAATATTATTAATATGGACTTATTCAATACAATTGTAAGGTCATAAGATCAAAATATTATATTAGGATTGTATTGGAGCACAGGTGCCTGGCTTGGCTAAGTCTTATCTATTATTATTTTATTAGTGTTTATGGTGGATGTCTGTTCCAGGATAGTTGTATGGCTTTGATCAAGGATATGGTAGGTTATGCATGTTGCATGTTGTATATTTAACTCACCTCTTTAGTCACAAGATCTGAGGCGTGACAAAATCTAGAAACTGAACCACCGACTTAAACACACACGTTAAATTAATCACACCAAATAACATGTTAACTATATTTTAATGTATTATGAATAAAATATTATTTATGAAACGTGGGTCATCACATCAAGCACATATCTTTTAATTTTAATTTCAATAATGTTATTAGGCTTGGTTCTATCTTGGCACCAAATCAAACATAGTGGTTTGTTGGGGTGGATGGTTGAGCATATTTGGATCTTAAACTCCAAATCATTAAACTAATTGAATGGAAAATGATTTTGTATGGGATTCATGAATTCCTATTTCATAAATCTTTAATCCCAATTCCATGTCTTGTTAGGATGAGCCTACCATTTCTAATCCTAACAAAAGGCATCATTCCATCACATTAAAGTAGTTGCTAAATCTTTCGGCCGATTACTAGTAGGGATGTGTATTAGGCCGAGATAGATAGTATGCTCAACTTACCCCATCAATATACTATTATTGGAGTTGGTTTGGGGTTAAATCATTAAATACAAGTCTTTTAATTCATAACACTTTAAATTATGTTTAATACTGCAATTTCAATACCTCACTTTAAAAACCACTTTAAATCATTGTCTTTAATTTAATTGTCCTAATTAATCTAAAGCAACTTAAAGCAAATCAATCAATTGGATTTTTCTTTCTTTCTTCACTACCTAATAAGTTGAAATTAACTTAATATCAAGTATCACATAAGTCATATCATGTAAAGCTAATTAAATTCAAATCTTAAATCTAACTCCTTATGAACTCGATCTGAATTGAAATAGATTATCTCGCTATAGTAGACTCCTACACTTAGGGACACCAAGTAACACACCCAACCCAGTTGTGATAATCTTACTATGTAAATCATGGGTGAGAAAAACAGTGGGTAGCAAATTAAAACATTAGGTGGGATTAAATTTCTCTTTGGTATTCAATTTGGCACTCTCTTGGTCCCAAGATCTCGAAATTTAAATTTGGTAACAGAGTAGTAGTATATGGTGCAAGAATTTATTCTCATGCATCAGGGTAGCCAGATAAGTTTATTTTGAAATATGGGAGTTATTGTGTATCCTCTGCTTGGGAAGCTCTTAGAAATCACATTCCTAAAATCATATGGCACGATTTGCTATGGTCCCAAAATATATTCCTAAGCACATCTTTATATTATGGCTTGTTATAAAAGGCAGACTTAACACCAAGGACAAATTTCTCTTATGGGGAAAATCTATTGACCCCACTTGTGGTTTGTGCGGATTGGATGAGAAAATCTTAGAGCACATATTTTTTCTCCAATGAAATCTGGTGTTCTATATGCCATTTATGCTTCATTATTAAAGACAGTCAGACTTGAAAAGATGAGATTGAATGGGTTTTAGGCAAATTTAGTGGGGAATCGTTTCACTAGCATCATATATAAAATTTTGTAGGTTGTCGTGGTGTACTATGTGGGAGGAAAGAAATGAAAAAACTTTCAAGGGGTAATCAACCCTAGTACCTAGCATAATTAATGTCATTAAGTATGAAGTAAATGTAAAGGCTTTACGATTTCCTACTATTAAGTTAAGAGTATTACTTGAGCTAATTAATGAGGCACAAGCTGCCATTGCTCATAAATAGAAAATTAGTGATAATATTTTGTTACCTAAAGAGCTATTGTGAGGTTATCATAAGAATTCTAGTACTCCTAGGTGTGCTATGAAAGTTGGCTTGATGAAAGCAAGCTTACAACTCGGGTAGATGAGAATTTCTTTGGGACACTCTGAAACTTACTGGATTTCTTCTTATAATGACTGGATTGATTCACAGTTGTATTTCAACACCCATGTTCTCCATCAATATTAATGGGGGAAATGATGGGTTTTTTCAAAGGGAAGAAAGGCTTAAGGCAAAGGGACCCCTGTCCCCTTACTTATTTCTCATATGCATAGAGATTCTATCTAAGATAATCTCTAAGAAGGCTACTGTCTTCGTTCTTTGAATACCATTGGAGGTACAAGGCTACTAAAGCTTACTCACATGGTCTTATGCTTTTTTGCAAAGGAAAAATGCAATCTGTGCAGGTAATGATGAATACACTTCACATTTTCTCTTTCTTCTCTAATTGTAGCCTAATTGTCTAAAAGCAATGTTTTTGTCTCACTTACCAACCAAAAAAAAAAAAAAAAAAAAAATGTTTTTGTCACTAGAATTCATGCTGAGGCCAAGCAAGAGGTCCTAGGTAATGCAGGCTTTAATTTTAGGATTGTTTTTTTTGAGAAATATGAATAACATGTCAAAAAACTAAAAGAGAAGAAGAAAATCAATTTTGTATTTAAAAAAAAAAAACATACAAGACGATAACATTATTCCAACGATATCTACTTATTTATAAGTTGAGGGATGTTAAACATTATGTTTGTATAAATATTTATTTTTCTATTAAATATAAAATGTATTTTTTAAAAAATTTAATAATTTTAAAATACAAAAAGTAAAAAAATATCATTGATAGATATTTTTAACTTTAAAATATCATTAAAATCTCACAGTAATAGTTCAAGTTTCTTAATCTTGCATGGTAATTTTATTATATATTATGTAGCAGTTCAAGTTTCTTAATCTGGCGTGGTATTTTTTATTATATATTATAGAATATCTTAGGTCTTTTGACTCTTTTTAGTAGTAGAACTAAATTCAAATTTTAATCAATTTTCATAAATTCTCATTAACTTATGAAACAAGATTGATAAATAAGAAAGATTAATTTGATAAGTAGGATTTTTCTACGATTCAAATACACTAATCTAATAATTTTAAAAATATAAAGTCACAATACCGTTGGACAAATTAAAAATAATTATATATATTAAAATATTATTTAACTATTTTAATATTATAAATATAATTATCTTTTTTATATTTATTTTTGAAAATTCCATTTAAATAGACTGAATTTGTTAGTTTTAAAGTTTTTCAAATTAAAAAAATAAAATTAAAGGATATAAATGGACATTTCTTCTATTATTATTTAATTCTGAAATTTTTATTCAAAGTTACAATTTGTTCACGTGATGAACGTTTGTATTTCATTAACTCCAACCAACCCTTACATATAATTTATTTCAATAGTTTTTATTTAATTCTCAGTGGTGTTTATTTCATTAACTCCAACCAAACCTTACATATAATTTACAAAATTGTATAGTCATAGTCAATTATGACGTCTCTGTTATTGTCACATAATAATAATAATAATAATAATACCAACCAAAGCAATATGCAAGATTTGGCACAAAATGTCCACATTTACTTTCCTGAATCTGTTTTGAATCAAGAAAGGGAATATTCCACAAATGGCTGGAAAAACTTGCTACAAAGTCAAGCTAATTGGATCATAATGCATCAACAATCCATCTATCCCCAAGGCATATAAAAAGCAGGGTTTGCTCACAATTTTGATGCTCTTTCGTACAAGCAAAAAATTCTCATTACGTCCATAAAATGTTGTATGAGAGAACCCTCTCCGATGTCCTGGTTATTGCTAACTGCGTTAATTAGAAACTCAAATCCTCGGCAGTTTATGAAGTTCGTCATTTGGTAGATTCAGAGAGTTCAGCCTCTGAACATCTACCAACTGATACAAATCTCCACGCCTTTGCTTCTGAAATGGAAGGTACGTCCTGCAAATTTTGAAATTAAAACCGTTAAAAAGTACTTATTAAAAAAAAAGTTAAAAAAGTAAATAAATTCCTGCAGAATAAAACGCAAAGCCTTTGATAGCATCCGTTCTTTTTAAAAGGAAATGAAGGCGAGAAAGAATCTATTTACCTTTCAAAAAAGAGAAAGAATCTTTTAAATAAGAATACAACAACATAAGCCTTATCCCACTAAGTGGGGTCGGCTACATAGATCACACGACGCCACTGTGTTCTATCAAAAACCATATCTTGATGTAAATCATTTATAATAAGGTCTTTTCTGATAAGTTCTGTAAGTGTAAATCTTTTAAATAAGAATAAATATACAAAAAAATTAGAGGGATACCCCCAATATACAATAAAACCCAAAACAAGCACAAAAACTATCAAAAGAAAAGGAGCCATTCTACGGTCTAGCTCGAAGCAAAAGGTTAAAAAAAAAAAAAAAAATAGAGAGAGAGAATTTAGCAAAACTGCAATCTAGAAAACCATCCCGCAACCCTGCAAAAGCAAAGACCTCTAGCACCTATAACCAATCAGTGAACTTCGGGCATCCAAGAATTCTCTCTCTCATCGCATTAAGAATTTTCCCAGTAATGGTTTCCACATCAAGATAACAATTTTCAAAGGAACATACCCAAAAAAAAAAAAAAAAAACAATTTTCAAAGGAACTCTAATTCCTTTCTTGCCAGACAACATAAAACAACGCCTGCGTCTCTTTTCAAACATCAAGAAACCCCAAGATACCCTCTCCCCTACAAGAGCTGTGAGAGACTTAAATACCACACGAACCCATAAAATGATCCCAAATCCGTAAAGGAGCATTGGACGAAAGGATGGTCAAGATTCTCCAATCTCATCCTGCAAAATAAGCAACTCATATGTGTTATCCTCCCATAGTACAACTTCTTGTCTAGGGTCAGTAGCTTTGAACGGACAGCCAACCAAATAATAAATGAGTGGTGAGGAATAGATGCCTTAAACCATAAAAGGTCATCCAATCAACAGTTTGATGCTTCTAACTTATGGTGTCCCACACTCTTTTACTAGAGAAATCTGCAACCACTGTTTACTGTAGCATCTTATCAGCTCTGTCATCCAGAGGGGGAGCTAGAACCTGTCTCCCTCTTAAGATCTTGAATATCTGTGGAATTAGTGCGAGGCAGCCTAGTCCATACCTCTAATAATGGCGCTAACAGCAGCTGCTTTAGAAAGCCCAGAATTATATCTAACCCGATCACCATACCGAGAACAAATGTCCCCATCGGGCGGCCGATTGTTGAACCAAAGAGAAGTGAACCTACAGTCAGGCCAGATGGGTCCCAGAAAATCTACTTAAAGGGCACAAACTTTGGATGATTAAAATTCCTAATGATAGCACTTGGACCTGGATGAAGGTTCTTTAACTTAAATCACCAAGCCCCTCATTCAATACAGAACTAGAAAAGGTAATCTAACATCTTCATGGTATGTCTGCTAGCTTCCTTCAGGGCCGACTTGTAATGTGATCAATCATAGAGTTGTTTATGACTCAGGGACTTAGAGCAGATGCTAAAGTTGACTCCATTATTGATCAGAGAATGTGGAGATGGCCTGTGTCAAATTCAACTTAACTGCTTGAATTAAAAATTTTGATGCCTTCAATTCCTACACCTGATTCTTCTAAGGATGACCAAGTGATTGGCTTCTGGATAAGAAATTCTCCATTAGATTTGGATGGGCTTCAATCAGGAAGACAGGAAGAGTGACTGACTAGCATCATCTTATTAAATTCAAAGGTATTATTTCTAGACATGGTATTATTTTCTGGTTAGCTATTCAAAGGAAATTGCGCACTCAAGGTAAACTAGTTTGCTATGGGTTGATTGAGCATATGAGTTGTAGATTCTGTGATGAAGCCATAGAGAACCATGGGCACGTTTTTGCACAATGTCCCTTCTCTTTTAGGTATGGAAGATTGTCATGCTTTAAAGGAATGTTCCATTTGAAGCTAGGAGCAGGGGGAAAGATATTGTTAGGGCAAACTAACTTCAAATCTAACAGTCTCTCTGGTACAAAGGATTACCTTTGTTGCTGTCGTTTACTCTCTTTGGAGATTTCGGAAAAAGCAATAGGGATGCCCATCTTGGCCGTCCGAATCTGATCCGTTACCCGAGCCGAATGGACGTGAAATTCGGATTTTTTTTTGAAAGACCGGATCGGATTTGGATTTGGTTTTTAAAAAAAATTTGGATATTGGATCGGATATGGGGATGGGATTGCCTCCACCCCGATCCACCCCAAATCTGATATCCAATCCGAATCTACCCCCATTTGTCCCCAGAAATATCTGAACAACCCTGAACCATTGGGAACTATAATGACAACATCGTTACCATAACATGACAAACAATATTCACATTCATAATACTTTAGACTTATTGAACCTCACTGTAATTATCATTAAAATGAATATTGATAAATAAATTTGAAACAAAAATTGTCATCATTTTGTATTAATTAGGATGTGTTTGGGAAAGAAATTATAAATTTATTTATTTATTTTTTACTTTTGTGCAAATTGAAGTTTAAAAGTTCAATTTATTTCTTTCATACGCAAAAATAAAGAAAGCTTAAAGAGGTAAATTTAAAGTTTTATAAGGCATATCATCTGGGACTCTACAAAATTATATAAATCCCTATAAAATTTAAATTTTTTACTCACTGCACGAATTATAAAACTGTAATTTTTACAAATTTATATTAATTTATACAATTTTAAACTCCCTTATGACTTGTAAACTCAATTGTTTCCAGAAAAATATCTAGATACAAATTATAAAAATTAATTAAAATATTTTATTTGCTATTTTATTTTATTTTTCGTATTTTTAGTTCAAAATATTACTATTTCATTAAGTAACTTCTTTCTTAACTTTTGAATAGTTTATTGTTTTCCCTTTATTTCTAACATTTTCAGCTAACATATGTTTTTCAACTTTTCAATATTGATATTCAAAGAATTCTCTAGAAAATAGATTTTTTAAATAGTTTAACTAAAATGTTTCATGAAACATTCAATTTTTTTATAATGAAAATTATTTTTTCAAAAATATATAGAGAAGGTAACTTATTAATTTTTTCTTAGATAGTTTGATAAGTGCAAATAATCATATTTTAAATTTTTTGAAAAAATTTACTTATGCAGATGAGTTATCTTATTATGATAAAAATTTCTAGTTCTATGTTATTCTAAAAAATTATGTACCGATTAGAGAATTTGAAAGGTTAAAATGCTCCCGGTGCATGTTAAAGATACCTTGCTAAGGTGCACCAATTTAGAAATTTGACTGGTAAAGATCATGAGTCTAGTCGGAAAACACCATTTCGATAGAAAATTCAGACGAACTTTTCATACGGAAAAGGTCATGATAGATGTAGAAGATGATTTTAGAGGAAATGGAGTAATAAGGTTGATTGAAAGAGGAAGGGGTTATGTTAAAGTTTTAGCCCTTTATGAAGACGAGATTAAATGGCTGCAATCGATGTGCTGGAAAGAGCAAAGGAGGCCTGGTGGTATTCAACAATTGGGATGCTTTCGGGGAGGTCGTAGGACCCTGATTTGTACCAGGATCAAGGTCGATGCTGTTAGAAAAATGGAGCTTCGTCTGTTCGCTCCATATGGTAGAAGACAGATGTGTATTCCTGAGATAGCTGCTAGGCAAGGTTGGGTTTTCTTCGCAGATTTATTGTCCAATTTTGTTCAGAGAGAGAAAGCAGAAAATCCAACTTTTAAGAGGAATCTTCCTCTGAAGATGGAGGCAGTTTCAACACTGAGAGAATGGAATAGGAGGACTACAACCACTGTCCCTCAGGAAAAAACATACCTGCAAGCAGCAAGTATTCCTAAATGGGAGTTCTCTAATTTACGAAGCTCAATCTCTGATGGAAGGGAGAAATATGTGATAGCTAATTATGAGGATGCTGTGAAGAGAAGTTTTCTAATGTCCAGATGCTTAATTGGCAGCTTTGGCTGCATTGGTGGCTTAAAGCAAGGAATCGAGGACCCTGTAGATGACAAGAAATGGGTCGACAGAAGATGGAGAATTCCTGGGGGAGTTGAAATTAAAGAAATTGACTCAGAAAAATTTCTGTTAATCTTTCCATCCAAGGAGTTAGCAGAGGAGAAAATTGGTAAACATATACTCAATGGAATGCCACTATTTTTGGATAGTTAGCATAGCTGGAGCTGCTGCAACAGAAAGAAATTGACTCAGAAAAATTTCTATTAATCTTTCCATCCAGGGAGTTAGTAGAGCAGAAAATTGGTAAACATATACTCAATGGAATGCCACTATTTTTGGATAGTTGGCATAGCTGGAGCTACTGCAACAGAAGAGATTGGGATCAACACTCCACTTGGATTCGAGTAATAGGATTGCCTATTTTCCTTTGGGACAAAGGAATATTCGAAACTATAGGAGACTATTGCGGAGGTTACTTGGAAACAGCTGAAGAAACCATCTTGCAATCTCACTTGAAGTGGGTTAAACTGAGAATTAAGGGCCATGAAAGGAATATTCCAGCCTCGGTTAAGATTAGAGTTGGAAGCACTCTGTATGATTGCCCCATTTGGGTTGATTGTAGCCCTTGGGTGGATTGGATTACCAACCAAAATAATAAGTTTGGTGGTCGCCGGTCACCGGAGATGAGGAAGGGGGTGGCGCGTGGAAAGGCCACATCCTCGGTGAATGTTCATGCACTTGGAAGACAAAGAGACAGGAAATTCAATGGTCTTGGGAACTAGAAGAGAAGTAATAAATCAAATCGGAAAGATGAGAAAGTTCAATGGATTAAAGTGGGTGACAAAAAGGCAAATTATATGAAAGGTCACATCTCAACTTCTATTAATGAGGGCCAGCCTTCATTCAATAGATTTGAACCATTAAATTCATTAAAATCCTCGAATGGTTCATCGGACATGGAATTTAAAAAGGACCAGATTATTAATGCTGTAGCTGAAACAGAATCAACAGATTTAATGCAAGAATTGGTCGGGAAATTTAAGGATTATTCTGCCTACAGTAGGGGAGAATTTAAGGAGTCCTCGGCCACAACTGTACATTTCAGGGAAGACCAGATAGTGGGAGATATCTCAAGTGGTGAGAAGGAGAACATAGAGTCTGATTTTGGCTTTGACTATCAATCAGAAAGTAGTTTTGAAACTAAAAATGACTTCAGGTTTGAGAATTTTCAAGCTCTCATGAATGTTAATGACTGTGAGACAGATGAAATTATCGACTGCTTACCCTTAGCTTCATATGGACCCGAGGATTGGAACTGCACTATTGAAACTTTGCTGCTGGGGGACTGTGGATCTGATCAGGGGAAGATTTCTAAATGGGTGATTAATCGCATGAAATCATTTAAGAAGATTTTACGAATTTCAAGTGAGGGATTCGAAGATGAGATCCTGGAGCTGCTTAAATCCATTGAAGAGAAGAGAGGAATTCACACGAGTAAGGAAGGAAAGAAAACAGCTGTTTACTCTAGAAGAGGTTCTAGGGAGCTCAAGAATTTACAGTGGTCAATTTCATATGATAAAAAAGGGCAGAACCAGAAATTTGGCGGATTACAATCTGGTGAATCATTACCCATTTGTTTTAAATGAAGCCCAAAATTCTAAGTTGGAATGTGAGAGGCTGCTGCGGTATGCTGAAAAGGTTGTTAATCAAGAACTCCCTCAGAAAAATGGAGCCCAGATATTGTTTGTTTACAGGAAACCAAGCTAGGAGAGATTAATGAGAATATAATTAGATCATTATGGGGAGATGTTTGGTACAAATGGAAAGCCGTGGATGCAATAAGGGCCTCCGGTGGAATTTTGTTGATGTGGGATAGTAGGCGACTGAATCTGATAGAGTATGAAATTGGGATTTGCTCAGTCTCTTGTTTATTTAATCATGTTGGGGAGGACATCACTTGGTCCTTCACTGGAGTCTACGGTCTGGTGGATAGCAAACTAAAGTTTGATTTCCTGGAGGAAATTGGAGCTACTGCCTTTCGTTGGCTGTCTCCTTGGTGTCTAGGTGGTGATTTTAACATGGTTAAGTGCACAGAAGATAAATGGAATTGCAGCAGAAGATCCAAATAGATGCAACTATTCTCAGATTTCATTAATGAGTTAGAATGCATCGATCTGCCATTGAAAGGTTGCAAATACACTTGAAGTAACAGTCGAAGTAAGTCCAGAATTGACAAATTTTTAGTGTCTAATGGCTGGGAGGACCTATTTCCTAGGGTTTTCCAAAAATCTATGCCTCGTCTAATATCCGATCATTACCCACTATTATTGGATGGGGGAGGATTAAATAGTGGGCCCAAACCTTTTAGATTTGAGAATATATGGCTGCAGGTTGAAGGTTTCACTGATTTGATTGCTACTTGGTGGCAAGGATACAACTTTTATGGAAGTGCCAGCTATGTAATGTCTCAGAAACTCAAATGTCTGAAGAATGATTTGAAAAGATGGAATTTGGAGGTATTTGGGAGATTACAGACTCAAAAACTGCAGCTTGTGCAGGAAATTCAGCAACTAGACTCGACTGATGACTCAAGAAGACTCTCTGATCAGGAATTACTCCACAGAAAAGCCAAGATTGATGAGCTGAACAAGTTGATTACAATGGAAGAAACTAACTGGAGGCAAAAATCAAAAATCAAATAGCTGAAAGAGGGAGACGGAAACACACAATTTTTTCACAAAATAGCTTCAGCTAACAGGAGGAAAAATTGGATCGAACAACTAAGAGTTAATGGCTCTATAACAGAAGACCAGGAGCTCATAAAGAATGGTATTCTGAATTATTACAAGCAGTTATTCAAAGAGCAGACTACTTGGTGACCCAAAGTTGATGGGTTAAATTTTTCTCAGATCAGTTCCTTGGAAGCTAAGAGCCTTGAACTACCGTTCACTAAAGCTGAGATTTTTAAGGCCCTTAAAGATCTTAATGGAGATAAAGCTCCTAGTCCAGATGGCTGGACCATTGCTTTCTTTCAGAAATGCTGGAATGTTCTCAAGAAGGATATTCTGCTGATATTTGCAGAATTTCACGACAGTTGCAGATTTGTTAAAAGCTTAAATTCCACTTTTATAGCTTTAATTCCTAAGAAGCATGATGCTGTAGATGTTAAAGACTGCAGGCCAATCAGCTTAGTTGGAGCGGTTTACAAACTGATAGCTAAAGTGCTTGCTGCCAGGCTGCGAAAAATCTTAACTCTATTATCTCTGTTTCCCAAAATGCATTTATTGGTGGTAGACAAATTCTGGATGCTGTCTTAGTTGCTAATGAAGTTATTGATTCAAAGGTTAAGAAAAAGGAGGATGGAATTGTCTGCAAATTAGATATTGAGAAAACTTTCGATCATGTTAATTGGAGCTGCTTGTTTTACTTGATGAAAAGAATGGGTTTTGGACAAAAATGGTGCAGGTGGATTCACTGGTGTATTTCAACCCCTCGGTTCTCAGTTTTGATTAATGGCTCTCCGGAAGGATTCTTTGCTTTGTCAAGAGGATTAAGACAAGGTGATCCTTTCTCCCCTTTTTTATTTATAATCATCATGGAAGTTCTTAGTCGAATGTTGCAGAAAGTGGAAGATGCTGGAATGATTGAGGGCTTCTCGGTCAGAAATAGAGAAAGAGATTCAGTTAGCATTTCACATCTCCTATTCGCCGATGATTCTATAGTATTTTGTGGAGCTGAAATGTTGCAATTGGGACATCTACGCTATACTCTTCTGGGATTTGAGGCCGTCATTGGTTTGAAGATTAATTTGAGTAAGTCAGAAGTATAGGAGAGCCAGTTTTTTTCCTTTTATACTTTGGTTATTTTGTGTATAAATTAAGGATATTGTACAGAGAGTTATGATATGAGAAAAATTCTTTAGTTTTCAATTCTCCACATGGCATCAAAGCCCTAGGTTCTCTGAAAATTTTTTCTCTGCCCAATTGGCCTTCATTGCCAAGTTTTTTCTTGGTTACAGCCTTCATTGCTGTTCAGGTTTGATTGTCACGACCATCGGTTCTTTTCAAAAAAATCACTTCGCGTAGTTCAGTCGACGTATTCATCTACCTTCACAATCATTGATCATAGTTCAATCGTTGATCGTCTTCGCAATCTTGTTCCATAAAATTAAATTGTGATGTTGGATCTTTCATCATCGATCATTGCGATCCTCAGAAACCCACCAAAGCTGCAATTGGCAATCTCCAGCGAAGTCAATTTCCAATCGACGATCGTCAATCGGCATCGAAGTCAATCGGTGATCATCAATTAGCAATCACCAATGATCGTCAATCGCCACCAAAGCAGCGATCTACTTCCATCATTGATTGGCTATGTGAAGTTACGACCAGTGACCATTGCTGCAATCACTTCCTATCGTTGATTGTTTATGTGATCGCTACATGGCCGCGATTACTTTCCACCGTTCATTGATTGTGTGATTGCTGAAGCTACTAGTCACTTCAACGACATTGCTAATCCCTCATGATTTTTCATCTTCGATGACAATGCAGAACACCATGTCTGTGACAAATGAAAGTTCCTCTCGTAACACCAAAGTCCAACGTGAAGAAGTGATGGCTAATCAGCCTGCTAGGGAGTTACAACATATACAGGTTGCATACCGTCTGAATGGAAAAAATTATTTGAAATAGTCTCAACTAGTTTGTACGATTCTTAAGGGAAAAGGAAAAATCAGTCACCTTTTGGGAATAGAGCCCACAAAAGGAGATCCCAATTTTGCAAAATGGGATGAAGAGGATTCTATGATCATCGCGTGCTTGTAGAATTCAATGTTACTAGAAATCAATGATACCTGTATGTTCTTGCCCACTACAAAAGATATCTAGGAGTCAATCAAACAAACTTATTCCAAAGTTTGGGATGCTGCTAAGGTCTATGATTTGGAAATCAAGACAACCTTCAGTATGCTAATTACCTTAAAGGTCTATGGTAGAAGTTAGATCATTATCAGTGCATAGAGATGAAGTGCACTGAAGATGCAGCAACCCTGAAAAAATTTATCGAGAAAGACAGGGTGTATGAATTTTTGGCCATCCTTAATACCGAATTTGATCAAGTTAAGGTTCAGATTTTAGGCAAATAAGAGGTGCCTTCTTTGAATGAAGTTATTTCTATTATTGTGGGTAAGGAGAGTAGAAGAGGGGTAATGCTTGAACCCCAGATCACTAATAGCTCGACCATGCTGACTAATGGGGTGAATAGCCGTAGACCAAGATTGGAGCAACAACCTAACATCAAAAGTGGGAAAGTTGAACTGTCCAAAACAATGGGTGCTGATAGCTGTGACAATCCTCGAGACAAACCGTGGTGTACTTATTGTAAGAAGTCGGGTCACACCAAGAAGAAGAGCTGGAAACTACACGGACCCTCTACATCCAGCAAGGAGTGGGGATATAAAGGTGGATAGCAAAGAAATAAGGGGTAATTACATCCATCGGCCACCCAACAAGAAGAAGAAAAACTCAAGGGCAAAGAGAACTTAGCATGGGTGATATTGAAAGGTTACAGGACCTACTAAAAGTACTAAATCCACAGGTACTTGTTCATTGGCACATTCAAGTAAATTTCCACTTTCACAAAGTTTAAATGTCTCAGATAGATCATTTGCAAATTCTTAGATTATTGACTTAGGAGTAATAGATGATATGACACATTCTTTCCATAAATTTAGTACATATGTCCCTTGTCCTAATAATAGGAAAATAGCTATTGCAGATAGTTTATTAACCACTGTAGCGGGTATTGGAGATGTCAAAATCAACCCCTCATTTATTCTTAAGAATGTACTTCATGTTCCAAAGCTATCCATTAATCTTTTGTGTCTATAAATAAACTCTCTCATAACTTGGACTGCAAAGAAATCTTTTTTCCCACTCATTGTATATTTCAGGACCAGGGGGATGATGATTGGACATGCTAAGGAGAAGGGCGGATTGTACTACTTTGAAGTACCTGAAAACTTTAGTGTTAGTAAGGGTAAATCACCTCTGTCATTTCTTTCTGATCATTCTCATTCCAGTAAAGACCAAATATGGCTTCATCATTGAAGATTTGGACACCCCTCTTTTGGAGTTCTTAAAATTAGGTTTCCTTCTTTATTCAAAGGGATAGATTGTGAGAACTTTCATTATGATGTATGTGAACTCGCAAAACACAGACGTGTGAGCTTTCCAAACAATAATAAAAGAGGATCTATTCCTTTTGCATTAATACATAGTGACATATGGGGTCCATCCACCATTCCAAACATTTTAGGTGCTAGATGGTTTGTTTTTTTCATTAATGATTGTACTAGAGTAACCTGAATTTTTTTGTTGAAATCCAAATCTGATGTAAGTAGCGTCTTCTCAAATTTCCATAACATGATCAATTTGGGGTTCAAATCAAAAGGTTTAGATCTGATAATGCAAGCGATTATTTCAATCAAACTTTGTCACCATATTTCCGATGGAGGGAGATTATTCATAAATCATCTTGTGTTAATACCTCACAACAAAATGAAGTGGCAGAAAAAAAAATGGTCATTTACTTGCCACAACCTGGGCATTCTTGTTCTAAAAAAATGTGCCAAAACATTATTGGAGGGAAGCCATTCTTACTGCTACACATTTCATAATCAGATTACCATCAAGGGTTTTGAGATTCAATAGTCCTATAGATACACTCTTATTTCTATCCTGACCATTATACCACAAATCATCTTGTTCGTAGAATATTTAGTTACGTTTCATTTGTCTATCTCCACAGCCAAAATAGAGGGAAACTGGACCCCAGAGCCATAATGTGTTTTTGTGGGATATTTTTCAATAAAAAAAAGGATACAAGTGCTATCATCCTCCTACCAAAAAAACCTTTGTCTCTGCAGATGTCACTTTTGCTAAAAATGAGTCTTACTTCCCCACACCTTATCTTAAGAGGGGGGGGGGAAGAGTATTTTTTGGAAGATAAGGATATAGGACTTTTTCTTCTTGATTAGCCTCCTTGTCAAATGAACCTCAACCTCCCACATTCTCACCAATCAATGTTCCTAAACCTGTGACTAGAGGTGATGACACTGCTAATAACTGTGGTTCTCTCAGGTGTACTCAAGGAACAAGAATCTAGTTCTTGAACCAGTGCAAGTCCAAAAATCAATTCCTAACTCTGGAAATGAGGTGATTGTTTTTAATCCTTTGCTACCTGAGCCTATATCTAGTATGAATTTACCTATTGCTATCAAAAAAGGAACTAGGGAATATACTAAACATCTTTACATCCACTATCACATTTTGTGTCCTTTGAAAAATGTTTATGATCTCATAAAAACTTTCTTATGAGATTAAATACTGTGTCTATTCCACCACACTATCTGAGACTTTAGCATGTGAACGTTAGAGAAATGCCATAAATGTTGAAATGCAGGATATTAAAAAAAAAAAAAAAAAAGACCTGGGAGGTGGTGGACTTAACTGAGAGAAAAAGACCAGTAGGATGTAAGCAAGTTTTCACAGTGAAGTATAATGAAGATGGCACACTTGAGAGGTATAAAGGAAGACTAGTGGCTAAAGGATGTACTCAAACCTATGGGATAGATTATCAAGAAACTTTCGCTCCTGTTGCTAAGATGAGTACAGTCAAAATCTTCTTCTTTCTAACTGCTAACTATAATTGGCACTTATAGCAGTTTGATGTGAAGAATGGTTTTTTACATGGGGATCTAGAAGAGGAAATTTAAATGAAAATTCCACCTAGTTTTGGTAGAAATCTAGTAGGTAATAAAGTGTGCAAGCTTAAAAAGGCATTGTATGAATTAAAATAATCTCCAAGGGCTTGGTTTAGAAGATTTACCAAAGTAATGTTAGCTATGAGATATAAACAAAGCCAAGGAGATCATACACTCTTCATCAAGCACTCGAATTCAGGGGAAGTTATAGTTCTGTTGGTATATGTTGATGACATAATAGTAACAGAAAATGATGAGAACGAAAGGTCTGAAAAAAGAGTTTGAAATTAAAGACCTAGAATGATTGAAAAATTTTTTGGGAATTGAAGTGGAATACTCAAAGTAGGAAATCTTTATCTCTCAGCAAAAGTACATAACTGACCACTTGAAAGATAGTGGGAGGTTAGCATGCAAACCGACTAGTACACCACTAGATTCCAACCACAAACTTGGAGAGGCAGAAGAGGATGTTGTTGTTGACAAGGAGATGTATCAAAGATTGGTTGGAAGGCTTATTTATCTATCTCACACTAGGCCTGACATTGCCTATGCTATGAGGGTAGTAAGCCAGTTCATGCACAATCCTAAAGAAGTCCACTTGTAGGCAGTTTACAAGGTGTTGTACTATCTTAAAGGAACTTCGAGAAAAGGCATTTTGTTCAAAAGGAATGCTGGAATTATACTTGAAACTTATACAGATGCTGATTATGTTGGGTCAGTGAACAACAAGAGATCTACCACCAAGTATTGTACTTTGCTTGGTGGAAATCTAGTTTCATTGAGAAGCAAGAAACAAAATATAGCAGCAAGATCAAGTGCTGAATCAAAATTTCGAGCAATGGCACAAGGAGTTTGCGAGCTGCTATAGTTGAAGATTATCTTGGATGATTTAAAAATTAAGTGGGAGGGTTCCATGGTTGAAGATTATCTTGCACATAATCTTGTATAGCATGACCAGAACAGAACACACAGAGGTGGATAGACACTTTATCAAAGAAAAGCTTGATAGTGGATTGATTTGTACGCCTTATGTGTCCACCAACTCCCAACCTGCAGATGTGCTTACCAAAGGTTTGAGCAATCCCATGTTTTAAATAATTGTTACCAAGTTGGGAACGAATAATATCTATTCATTAGCTTGAGGGCGAGTGTTGAATAATGTATTTAGCAGTTTAGCTTTTTTAGGAAGGTAGAAAATATCAATCCCTTTGATTGAGGATCCATTATAGGAGAGCCAATTTTTCCTTTTATACTTTGGTTATTTTGTGTATAAATTAAGGATATTATACAGAGTTATGATATGAGAAAAATTCCTCAGTTTCCAATTCTCCACATTAGTATCGGCTGAAGCATGGATGACAGCTAAGGGAGTAGTAATCAGAGGTTTTTCATCCATATGCTTATTGAGTGACTTAAATTTGTCGCTTTATATCAAAGAACTAGAAGAGGGAATATGGTCTTTCATTTTCTCAGCTTTAACAGAAATAGAATTTAGCTTGGTGATAATGCCTAGCGTATCCGAAGGTGACTAAATGATCCTCATTGGAAGCTTCTTGTTTATATTCCTCAAGTGGAACTCTTGAACTTGTTTCATTCAATTGTTCTTGATTTCTAGCTAGGACTTGTTTTAGAACCTTAGCCCTCCACTCTTGTTTAGTATTTTTAGGACACTGGGAGATCTTATGCCCAAAAATCTTACACGCATCACAAGTGGAAAGAATCCTAAACTCCATGGTCCCATCTCCTTGACCTTAAGCTTCATATCTTCATCCTGAAAGTTGAATACAAATTTTCATCTTCAAGTCCAGGTAGAGCACAAATAGGATCAATTAAGACACCCCAAGAACTTAAACTTATCTTTTGTGGTGAGTATCCTCTTAAATGCCAGCTAAAGGATGAAACTGTGTCTCGGGATGTGCTTGGGGAACCATAAGAGATGGTGCCAGGGAACCTTAAGATTATGACCTCTAATGGCATCCCATGTAGCAGCAGCATTATAGCATCCATGCTTAGAGGCTTTTCACACAAACTTGTCCTCATCATCACAAGCTGGAGGGAAATCAAGCGGATTGAAAAGAGTAACATCGCTTAGCTCCCATGTAGAAGGATAAGGCCAAAACCAGTGCCTATTAGATATCACAATAGATACTTTAGCATTAATGGAAATGCTTGCTTCTTAAGCAATTCGGTCGCCAAATTTAGGTACTAAGGGATCTAGTGGGTGACAATTGGAGAACCAAAGGTAAACAAAATTGCCATTGCCAATTTTAAAAATAGATATAGAGCTAGCAAATAATTCCGTTAAGAATTTTATGCCAAGTCCAAGTGCATTCAAAAGGGATATTAAGCTCCCAAAAGCATCTACCTTTTAACAAGTGCTTATAGCACCGAGCAACCCATAAAGAAGGCTTTTTGGAACAAATGAACAATAGATGTCTCAGCATAGTAGCCTTGTTCCAATCCTCGAGTTTCTTGATGCCAAGCCCTTCTTCAATTTTCAACCTACATGTACTTTCCCAAGCAAATTTGCCCCCCGTTTTCCTTATTTTAGATCCAGTGAAAGGAATCTACAAAGAGTTTATTCAATGGTAGCATATACTCTCTTAGGTAAAATAAAGTAAAGGCTCCAGTAAATTTGAATGCTAAAAAACGTCGCTTTGATAAGTTGAAGTCGCCTTGCATAGGATAAATTGTTAGAAGCGTAGCTCTTTACTCGGGTTGTGATTTTATCAATGAGCTCCTTGCCATTCTCATACTTTAATTTAGTTTAGATGAGAGAAGCACAAAGGCATTTGACGGGGAAGTCACCCAGTTGAAATCTCATGGAGCAAAGATTCATTTTATCAAAATGTTGTATCCCCGCTATGAGAACTCTACTTTTAGCTTTATTTGATTGTAACCTTGAGTACTTATAAAATTCCATGGGAGTATTTTGAATGGTATGAAAGGAAGGCTCATGTGGGTTGCAAAGGATAAATAAGACATTTGCAAAACAAATATGGCTAATAGCAAGATCATGGCATTTAGGATGATAAGAAAGTTCCCCTTCTTGTATATGCTTGTGAAATAATCTTTCTTTTCATGACAATAGAAATAGATAAGGCGAAATGGGATCACTTTGTCTCAGGCCCTTGCCTCCTGGAAAGTATCCTTCAACAGCCCCATCAATGGAAATAAAAGTAACACATTCAATTACCAAAAAAAAAACACATTCCTAAGTCCAACCCCAAAGTGGCCAAAAGAATTTAGCCCTTCTAGAATATCATGAATACGGAGAAATATGAGGCCTATAATACTTTCTTACCAATTCCTACATAAGGAGGACCTGATCAGATATTGATTGCCCATCAAGAAATGCAACCTAAGAATGACCAACAATTCCAGGCATGATTCTCAAGTCTGCTAACAACAATTTTGGAAATGCACTCATAAATTATGGAACAACAAAAAATAGGCCTGTAGTAAGGCTCTGAGCTCAGGTTGGCCACTTTGGGAACTGAAGCTATGGTTGTGGAATTTATCTCTTCAGGAAGATGGCTTGATGAAAAGAATGACTCAATAGCCTTGATGAAATCATGACCAACAATGCTGCAAGCTTTTTGAAAAAATAAGCAGTATATCCATCAGCACCTAGGGCCATATGATCAAGTAAGGAGAATAAAGTACTTTTAATTTCATCTTCAAAAACATCAATACCTAGTAAGTTGCATTGCTTAGGAGGTAGAGAAGTGTATATTATTTCCCTTACCAAGGAGCATCAAAAGGATAACTAATGAGTCAAAAGGCTCTCCTTCCCAATATTTCCTCTTTGAACCAAGACAAGTGGGCTCCCTTCCACTTTGAAATCCTTTCACTTGCTGACTTTCTTGCTATTCAAGCCCAGATTTCCACCATGAAGATTAGGAAAATTGATCTTAGGGTTAGCCATTGATCCACAAAACCTTAGGTAGCCTAGAGAGAGAGAGACTCGAAATGATTATAAAGGAAATGAATCCAGCATTGAAATGAACACAATTTAGCCAAAAATTGCAAAGCCAGTTGTTGTCTTCTTTAGAAATGAAAATGCTACCTATCTTTCCTGATAATCTCTTCAAGAACTAATAAACGGTGTAGTGAAAAATGGCAAAAAGAAATTAAGGATGATAAATGATTAGAAAGGTTTGAATTAGGGAGACAAAAAGCATATAGAAAGCAATTTAGATTTGAATTATCCTGGGATGATGGCCTGCTCACCTTCGGAGGTCAATTAGCGAATAATCAATCTCTGCTATGACTGTTGCCTCATCATGTTCTGTTGTTGCAATGACTTCCCCAAACTGCAATGGCCATTTCCTTTTAAAATTTAGGTAATTGTTTGCATAAATGAATCATGAATTAAAAAGACTTTTATGATGGTCAAAACTTGTTTAGCTCATGGAAAGCAATAAAAAGTGGAATTTTAACCAGCATAAGACATCTAAACAAAATTAGACTTAACAGTAACACTTACCGGACCAACCAAGGTAGAGTGTCCCCAAGCCACATAACCAGCATCAGCATCTCGTGCAGGCGAACAAGTTGCCACAAACAACTGTCGGTTGCAGGCACCAAACCATGTGAGTTCAGACATAAATGCTAATAGTACAAATAATGTGAGAAACTTAATTTGAACTTAAACAAAGGCAGTTTATTAATTCATTCACAAGAAAATGTCAAATATCTTCCCGAGACATGCTTGATTCCAAATAAAGGCTATCCCACTAACTGCCTAGCTCCCCCCCCCCCCCCAAAAAAAAAAAAAGAAAAAAATGCACCTGGCAATCCGCTGCCCTGCAAGTCACACACAGAAAGCTGTTAGAAGGGTATAAAGTTTGTCCACAATAAAGTAGATCATTAGAAGATGAAGCATCAGGAGTTGCAATTGATTTGAAAACAATTGACAGAGCCTTAGTGTGACATAGTTATCCACCACGACAATTTCCTAGACTGATACAGGATCGGGACTTGCAACTGAAAATATCAACATGGGAAGGACTAGGCAGTAATGTGTTACCTTGCCCTCTGCAAAAGCTCCCAATGCAATGGACCAGTAACCATATTAAATGCCCCAGGATAGCAGAGCAAGTGAGCACCTGCTAATTGGATGAATAGTTGTGCAAGTTAGAAACACCAACAAAATATAATAATGGCTAGCAGCAACTCTAGCACAATAGTTTCAACACATTTTTGTTTGATAGCGGTTGTTAATGTACATAATAGTGTTCATGTATTTGTATTATATTCATGTATCTGTATTTAATCTAGGGAGATGTATGTAGCTTATAGGTAATCTAAACGGTTACTTTGTACATGTATAAATGTAATAACAAACAACCGGGTTGGATTTGTCAAGCCTTTAGTCAATCCTTTTCCACTTTATATGGCACCAGAGCAGCTCCTAATCTGTATCTAATAACGTCAGAAAACCAACACGATTAACAGGGCTTGTAGTTCTATAGTTAGAGACGCTAAATGCAGTAAAGTCGGAGACATGAAGAAGAGCTCGTATGATTCTGGTGATCAGTTGATCGTGGGTTGCACACCCATAGAGTTGCCTACCGCCGACGAACCTGCCATCAAAAATCCCTTGCCGGAAGTACCAGCCACGCGCACACACACGCCATCCAGTCGCTGACACGTGGCACCCCCTTGCAAAACTCTCACTGGCACGTGAGAGAGCATGAAGCTTCGATTCGACCTACTTCTTTTCCAACGACCGTCGTCCTCCTCTGGCGAGCTCTGTGATAGTGTTCATTTTGTGTTTTTGGCTTGTTGCTAAAAATCCAGTCTAGTCTTCACTCGTTGGGTCCGTTGGTTGAGTTCCTTTCTCTATCTGTCAAATTTTTTTTTACTAGACTATTTGGTTTTTCAAAGTAAGTTGAAGTATTGATGGAGTCTAAACCCCTTAGCTCTTCCATCTTTCTTCAGTTGACTACTTGAAAACTCAATGGGGCTAATTACAGCCAATGCTCTAAGGCTGTCAATATTGCTTTGACGGGTTATGGTAAATAAAAGCATCTTATTGAGTCAGCCCTTGTCTCAACTGGAACAGAGTATGATACGTAGATTCAAGAAGATGCCCATATTATTAGTCTTTTATGGAACTACATAGAACCTCAAGTTGCTGATGTGTACTCACTTAGATAAATGTAAGGAGATTTGGGAGTATGTTCGCCTGTTATTCTCCAATAACTTGACTCGCATGTACAATTTATCTTGTGAGTTCTTTCAGTTATAGTAATTTGGTAAGCCAATTACAGATTATTTTGCTTCCCTCAAATGAGTCTATGAGGAATTAAGCACCATTCAAACCTTGACAACGGACATTCGTGAAATGCAAAAGTGACATGAACAAATGCTAGTACTTCAATTCCTTACAGGCCTTGATCCTGAATTTGAGCCAATAAAGACTTAGATATTTAGTGGAGCTTCTCTTCCGTTATTTGCTCAGACCTATTCAAGGGTTATGAGAGCTGCATCTTGAGAGTCTTCTGTTCATTTAGATCCCTCTCAATCTGCACCTGTCAATCATACACTATCTTCTGTTGATAGTCCTAGTAATCGTGGTGGTTGTAATGTGGGTGGACATGGACGAGGGGGGCGTGGCAAAGGATCTCGAGCTCGCTATACAGATTATGGTATTCTTGGGCATACCCATGAGAAATGTTGGGATTTGATTGGAGACCCCCACCTATGGCAAATGTAGTTTCTAATGCTCCTGTAGCCACCTCCACTATTAATAAGCATCCATAGACTATTACTCTTTCTGAAGAAGAGTATTCAAGGCTCCATATACTATCAGACAGCTCATCAGGCCTCTATTCCTACTGCTCCCCTTGCTCACCAAGGTAATTTAATTGCTTGCCTTTCTACTCATGTAGATTCTCCCTCTTGGATTATAGATTCTGGTACTTCTAATTATATGTGTGGAAAATCTACATTTTTTTCTAGAATTCAATATTTTACTTTCCCCTCAGTAGTGACTTTAGCTAAGGGGTCAACCATCTAAGTCCATGGTGTTGGTAGAGTAACTCCTTCCTCTTCGCTTTCTCAGTATTTTATGTTCCTCCTTTTCCTTTCATTTGATGTCTATTAGTCAACTTACCAAACATCATCACTATTCCAGTAACCTTATTTCCTAATTCTATTGTCATTCAGGATATGATGACGAGGGAGACGATTGGCAGAGGGCATGAGCTGAAGGAGTCTTGATACGCCTCAAGCTTGTCCCGCAATAACCTCTCCTATAAAGGTTCATTATCATCTTAGTCATCCATCTTGGATAGACTCAAGCATATGGTTCCTAGTTACATCATTTACAATCTTAAATTGTGACGTCCTTTCAATTGGAAAAGCATCATCGTGTGGCCTTTTGCTTCCCGAGTCAATAAAGGTCATCGACTCTATTTTTGTTAGTACATTCAGATGTTTGGCGTCCTAGTCGAGTTACTTCAAAGTTAGAGTTTTGGTATTTTGTCACCTTTGTGAATGATTTTTCAAGAATTACATGGATTTATTTAATGAAAGATCATTCTGAGTTATTTTCTATTTTTCAAACTTTCTGTACTAAGACAAAAACCTAATTTGATTTATGTATGCGAATTCTTCATAGTGTCATTGCCAAAGAATATTTTCTAAACCTTTTGTTGAATTCATGACCTCTTATGGCATGCTTCATAAGTTTTTTTGTTCAAATAAACCACAACAAAATAGAGTTACTGAAAGAAAGAATTTGCATCTTATTGAAATAGCCCAATATCTTCTTTTTCAAATGAATGTTCCCAAAACCTTTTAGAGTGATGTTGTCTTAACCGCATGCCATCTACTGTCCTTGAAGGATTAACCCCTCATTCTGTGTTGTCTCCTCAGCAACTTTTATTTTCCCTTCCACCTCGAATTTGCAGGTGCACTTCATTTGTTCATCAATTGACTCCTAGGATTGATGAACTAAATGCCAAGGCTCATAAGTGCATCTTCTTAGAGTATTTCTGATTACAAAAAGGTTATCATTGTTATAATCCTACTCTGAACTGATTCTTCATTTGTGCTGATGTCACCTTCTTTAAGTCCAACCCATTCTATTCTCAACCTCAATCCCAATCCAATTTTGATGAGTCTTCCTTTTCCCATTATCCCAGATGAAGCAATCTCAACTAGTCACCATCCTCCTTTAAGTCCATTTAGTCGTTTGTCTCATCCTAATTTGTATGTATTTACTAGACGTCAAGATGTGACTACTCCGCCTCCTGCTTCTCCCACGCCGCCTGCTTCCATAAGTAACTTACATGTTCTTATTACTCTTTGGAAGGGGTATACATTCTTACACTTCTCATCTTATCTCTAGTTTTGTATCTTATGATGCTTTATCCCTTTCCAATCGTACCTTTGTTTTATCTTTATCCCCTGCTTCTATTCCTAAGACTGTTTCTGAAGCACTTTCTCACCCTGGGTGACATTCTACCATGGAAGATGAGATGTCTGCTCATCGAGCTAATGATACTTAGGATCTTGTTCCTTTTTTGCCTGATAAGTCTGTGGTAGGTTACCGTTGGATATATACTGTCAAGGTTCATCCTGATGGTCATGTGGACAAATTAAAAGCGCACTTGGTCACAAAAGGCTATACACAAGTCTATGGTTTGGACTTCTCTGAAACTTTTTCTCCTATTGTAAAGATTACCTCTGTTCGTCTTTTTATCTCTCTGGCTGCAGTCTATTATTGGTCTCTACACCAATTAGATGTGAAAAATGCCTTTTTGCATGGTGATCTTGCTGAGGAAGTATATATAGAACAACCTCCTTGGTTTGTTGCTCAAGGGTAGTCTAAATGGGTATGTGTTGAAAAAAATAGAATAAGAGAATAAGAGGAGGTTGAATTTAATTTCCACCTCCTCAGTGTTTGTATTTATAGATAAAAGTTCCTACAATCAAATATGGAAATAGAAATCATACTTAATAGCTATCATTACAAGAAAGGAAACTAGAATAAAATCAAATTCTTGTATATTCTAACACACCCCCTCAAGTTGGAGCATATAAATAAAAAATGTCCAGCTTGGAAAAAAGATTTTAAAATGAAAAACGAGGAAGCGGCTTGGTAAGAAGATTAGCCAGTTGCGAAGATGATCGAATAAACGGGGTACTCAGCTTTTTACGAAGCAATAAATCACCAATGAAGTGGCAATCAACCTCAATATGCTTCGCGCGCTCATGAAACATAGGATTATTAGTAATAAAGATGGCAGCTTGATTGTCACAATGCATATCCACAGGACCAGGAACATCAATACCAAAATCACGTAAGAGAGATCGAACCCAGAGCATCTCGGAAGCAGTATGGGCCATGGCACGATACTCAGTCTCAGCACTAGAATGAGCTACCACCTGTTGTTTCTTACTGCGCCAAGTAACCAAGTTACCACCAACAAATGTGCAATAACCCGAAGTCGAACGCCGATCGGTCCTACTTCCAGCCCAATTAGCATCACTATCACCAGTGACAGATAAGGATGAAGAAGGACGATAGAGTAGGCCACGAGCAAGAGATTGCTTTAGGTATCGTAGAATCCGACAAACAGCCTCAAAATGTGGGAGACGAGGACTATGCATGAACTGGTTGACTACTCTCACAGTATAGGTGATATTGGGACGAGTAACAATAAGATAAAAAAACTTCCCCACAAGGCGTCGATAACGACTCTCATCATAAAAGATCTCTCTTGAAGTAGCATCCAACTTAGTAGAGGGATCCATAGGAGTGTCAGCAGGACGGGCGCATAGAAGGCCAATTTCAGAGAGTAAATCTAGAACATACTTACGCTGACAAAGAAAAATACCCTGTGAGGAGCGGGCAATCTCAATGCCGAGAAAGTAGCGAAGGCGACCAAGATCCTTAGTGTGAAACTGAGAGGCAAGATACTTTTTCAATTCCACAATACCCAAAGCATCGTCACCAGAGATAATAATATCATCCACATAAACAATCAAAATAATAATACCGTAAGATGTACGACGTATAAACACAAAGTGATCCACAGCAGAGCGAGTATATCCAACATCAATAAGGATAGAGCTAAAACGGTCAAACCAAGCCCGAGTAGATTGTTTCTAACCATACAGAGCATGCCGTAAGCGGCACACTAGATACTCACTGCCAGGAATGCTATAACCAGGGGCTAATCCATATAAACTTCCTCGTGAAGCTTACCATGAAGAAAGGCATTCTTAATGTCAAGTTGATATAAAGGCCAAGAACGTCAAGTTGATATAAAGGCCAAGAACGACTAACAGCAACAGTAAGAAGTATTCGAACTGAATTCAGGCGAGCAACGGGAGAAAAGGTCTCAGAATAGTCAACTCCATATGTTTGAGTATATCATTTGGCAACTAATCGAGCTTTAAGACGCTCAACTGAACCATCCGAAAGATACTTAACAGTGTAAATCCAGCGACAACCAACAATTTGCTTTCCAGCGAGAAGAGGAGTGAGTTTTCACGTCTAATTCTGATGGAGAGCATGCTTTTCTTCATCCATCCCGTGTTTCCATCCCGGAACTAATAAGGCCTATTTATAGGAAGCAAGAATAGAAATGGACGACAAAGCACAAACAAAGGAGGGCAGAGAAGGGGAAAGGCGATTGTAAGAAACAAAATTAGCAATAGGGTGCACAGTACAAGTACGCTTACCTTTCCGCAAAGCAATAGGCAAGTCAAAATAAGAATCAGGTACCTCTGACGGAGAAGAAGAATCAGTTGGGAAAGTAAGGATCACTCTTCGATTACGATCACGTTGATAGACCTGTGGCAAAGGAGCAATGGAAGGAATAGTAGGAGCAGTGGGAGAAGTCTCCAATTGAGCATCAATGTCTATAGTGTTTAAGTCAGGAGGTGAAGGCTAAGACAAAGAGATATACACTAAGGACATGGGAGTAGGAAGAGTAAGAGAAGACACCCCCTGTCTAGAAATGAGGTTAGCTGATAGAGTATCACCATCAGAAGAATAGAAGGCAGTAGATTCAACGAATGTGACATCAGCACTTACAAAATAGCGACGAGACTCAGGATGATAGCACCAATAACCTTTGTGTCCGAGAGTATCCCAAAAACAGACACTTACGAGAGCGGGGTGATAATTTATCAAGACCTGGATCAAGGATATGAACAAAGGAAATACAACCAAAAATGCGAGGAGGAAGAGAAAATGGTGAGCGACCCGGATAAAGGATAGAGAAGGGAGATTGGTTTGATAAGACAGGTGTAGGCACTCGATTAATTAAGTAACAGGCAGTAAGAACAGCATCGACCCAAAAAGGCTTGGGAACATGCATTTGGTACATCTAAGTGCGTGCAACATTTAACACATGATGATATTTACGCTCAGCAACCCCATTTTGTTGAGAAGTTCGAGGGCAGGTTGTTTGATGGATAATTCTCTTTTCAAAACCAAAAGGTGTCCACAATAGTTTGAATATATTCCAGAGCATTATCAGATCGAAAAATTTTGATTTTCTTATCAAACTGAGTAGAAATTTCATTATAGAAATGAGAAATGATAGAAGGTAATCCAGTTCTTTGTTTCATTAAAAGAATCCAAGTCATACGAGAAAAATCATCAATAAATAGAACAAAATAAAGGAATCCATTGACACTTTTAACTCGGGAGGGTCCCCAAACATCAGTATGAATGACAGCAAAAGACTCAGGCTCACGACTATTGAGATGCCTAGAAAAAGTACTATGATGATGTTTGCCAAACTGACAAGCCTCACACTCTAAACTAGATACAGAACTCAAATTTGGCACAATAAGTTTTAACCGTTGTAAAGACGGATGACCTAAACGACAATGCCACTGAAATGGAGAGATAGTAGTGTGGAAAGCAGCAAATGGCAAGTGGTTTGGAGGGTGATCGCAATCGAGATAGTAAAGTCCATCATTCTCATGCCCCAAACCAATCGTCTTCTTCGTCTTAAGATCCTAAAAGACATAAGAGTTTGAAAAAAGGTTATGGAACAATTTAAAGCCCCAGTTAATTGACTTACAAATAGTAAATTAAAGAGAAATTGAGGCACATAAAGACTAGAATGTAAGTTTAGAGATGATAGGAGACGAAGAGTCCCTCTACCAGACACAGGATGAGAAGAGCCATCGGCTAAGACAATATTATGATCAATATGACTGAGGTTAGAGAATAGGAAGGAATTACCAAACATATATAAACTGGCTCCTGAATCAATAATCCAGGATGGAGAAGAAGGGGCCACAAGAGCTGGGTTACCTAAGTTTGCCAAAGTGGCAGTAGAAGTAGAAGGAGTAGAAACACGCAACGAATGAATAAGCTTTTGAAGTTGAGATGCGTTCATAGTGTATGTCTCTTGATAATCAGATCCTTAAATCCTCTTAGAGCAGGATTAAGTCTAGATAGAAAATTAACAATCATAAATTCTTCCCAGTATTTCTTCTGTTGTGTCAAATCGGTGCTAAAAGGCCGATACTGCAACAACTGCTCCCATAAACTCTTCAAGTGGCTATAATACTCTGATAATGATCTTTCACCTTGCTTTGCAGAAAACATTTGCTCATATAATTTATAAACTCGAGAAATATTGCTCCTTTGTGAGTAAGATTTAGCAACATAGTCCCATATCTTCTTAGAAGAATCACAAAATTCAACAGTAGTGGCAATAGTATCCTCTAGACTATGCTACAAGAGGCCCATTACAATCGCATCCTCACTCATCCAAATAGAATATTTAGAATCATTGGAGGGTGGCGGTTCATTAGTAAT
The DNA here is from genome assembly GCA_019916065.1 of Vitellaria paradoxa. Lineage (NCBI taxonomy): Eukaryota > Viridiplantae > Streptophyta > Magnoliopsida > Ericales > Sapotaceae > Vitellaria > Vitellaria paradoxa. The sequence goes on along the minus strand of CM034241.1, from coordinate 18,588,035 downwards.
TGTAGGAAAATATTGTAATGGTTATTCTCTCATAATTAAGGGACTTCATATTCCATAATGGAGGAATTTGAATTCCCATAATTAAGAGATTTAATTATTATTTGACTAGAGTAATTTAGGTAGTTTTCCTATTCTATAGCTAATGTTGAGTGTATATATATAGCCTTATACAGATCAATGAAATATACAGAAATTTTTCTTTCAATTTTCTTTCTTTCCACATGGTATCAGAGCATTAAGTTCTCTGGGCAAAATTTCTTTTTCTTTTTCTTTAACCTGTTTGGCCTTTATTGCCAGACATTTTTTTCTTTTACAGCCTTAATTGCTGTTTGGGCTTGATCGCCAACAGTTCAGTTCCGAACATCGACTAATTCTCAGTCACGGTTAATTCCATTGGCGCCGATCCCTTTCATTGGCGTCAATTTCTCGACCGATCTACAGTTCTGATTACCTGTCAGTTGACGAAGGTAGCCAAGTTCCAACCATCGATCGAATCATCAGAACCAAAGTCGATCGACGTTGATTGCTCGTTCACTGACTAGGTTCTGTTAACTGTTAAAGCGAAACCTGGCCGACTGCTGTTTGCCTTGTTCGTTGACTGGTCCCATCGCTAATCCATCGGTGAAGAGAAACCTCGCCAATTAATCGAAGCACTCCGTGCGCTCTCTCTTCGCGATCGGCCTTTGCGATCGATCTCTCTCTTCGCGATCGTAGCTCTTCACGATCGGTCTCGGTGATCGATCTCTCTCTTTGTGATCGATCTTGCTACTTTGCGATTCTTGCAATTGGTCTTCTGTCCTGGTCGGTCGGAACCCTAGTCGACAGGAAGTAGGTTGCTTTCTCATCGTCAGCCACTGTTGGTGTAATTGTTGCCGATCTCCAGATTGGTGTTAAGGGTGTTCCGCCTCTAACCGTGGGTCAGATTGGTAAGGTTGATATCAGATCAATCAATTTGGTTCTTTATTAATATGTCGGAAATAAAAGATACTGCTATGGCCACCCAACCTCTGGCTCAGATTGGAGAGTTGCAACAGATCCAAGCTGCATATCGATTAAATGGAAGGAACTAGTTGAAATGGTCCCAACTTATTCGAACCCTTTTGAAAGGTAAAGGTAAGATAAGTCATCTCACGGGATCAGGGCCAAACCCAGGCGATCCTAAATTTGAGGCCTGGGACAAGGAAGATTCGATGATTATGGCATGGTTATGGAATTCTATGACTCCTGAGATAAGTGATACCTGTATGTTTTTGGCCACCGCAAAGGATATCTGGAAAGCTCTTCAACAAACGTATTCAAAAGCTTGAGATGCAGCTCAGGTGTAGGAGATCAAAGTTAAGACTGCAACAACAAAACAGGGAAGCAAATCTGTCACGGAGTATGCTAATATATTGAAAAATCTGTGGCAAGAACTTGATCATTACCGATGTATTGAGATGAAGTGCCCTGAAGATGCAGTAGTTCTCAAGAACCACATTGAGAAAGATCGAGTATATGACTTCCTTGCCGGGCTTAATATTGAATTTGATCAAGTTCGAATTCAAATCCTTGGTAAGGATGAAGTTCCTTCTCTGAACGAAGTGATTTCTATTGTTCGAGCAGAAGAGAGCAGGAGAGGAGTCATGCTTCAACCTCAGACCCTGGAAGGCTCGGCTATGGTTGCTAGCAGAGGAAATCCCAAAGCCAGCTTGGAGCAATTAGTAGCATCTGAGAATGGAAGAGCAGATCTATCAATGAAACAAAACCGGGACAACAAGGATAGTTTATGGTGTACCCACTACAAGAAACCAAGACACACTCGGGAGACGTGTTGGAAGTTTCATGCAAAACCCCCTAGTAAAGAGTGGGGAAATAGAGGGGGACAGAAGAAAAAAAGTGGGCATGCAAACATGACCATGGTGCAGCAAAGTGAGACAAAAACTCAGGAGCAAGCTGATTTTAATCGGGAGGAGATCGAGAAGTTGAAAGCTTTACTTGGAACACTTGAAAAACCCTCAGGTACCTGCTCTCTGGCACATTTAGGTAAGCTTCCTGTTTCCGTTGGATTGCATGTCTCGGATGAAGCCTTTGCTAGTTCTTGGGTCCTAGACTCGGGGGCCACTGATCACATGACACACTCCCCACAAAAATTTCAAACATATAACCCTTGTCCAAGCACTCGGAAAATTGCTACAGCAGATGGTTCATTAACCACAGTAGCTGGTCTAGGCGATATTCGAGTCAATGACTCAATTGTCCTACAAAATGTTCTTCATGTTCCCAAGCTGTCTACTAATCTTATTTCTATACAAAAACTTGCTCAAGATTTGTGTTGCAATGTCATTTTTAACTCCACTAATTGTATATTTCAGGACCGGGATTCGGGGAAGACGGTTGGACGTGCTAAGGAACGAGACGGACTTTATTATCTCGAGACACAAAGCATTCCGAAGGACAACAAAAGTAAACCTTCCCTATCATTTCTTTCTGAGCATTGTTTATCCAATAAAGAAAAGGTCTAGTTGTGTCATCGTAGACTAGGGCACCCATCATTTATAACTCTTAAAATCTTATTTCCTTCTTTGTGTAAGGGGTTAGAGATTGAGAATTTTCAATGTGATGTGTGCGAGTTTGCGAAACATAAACGTGTACCTTTTCCTATCAGTAATAAAAGAAGTTCAATTCCTTTTTATCTTATTCATAGTGATATTTGGGGACCTTCTCCTATGCCTAATATTTCTGGTGCTTGATGGTTTGTGTCATTCATTGATGATTGCACTAGAGTCTCTTGGATTTTCTTACTCAAAAACAAGTCTGATGTGAGTTTTGTTCTCCCAAATTTCCATGTCATGATACAAAATCAATTTGGTGTCAAAATCAAACGTTTTCGTTCTAACAATGCAAGGGATTACTTTAATCAAACCTTGACTCCATTTTTCCAAAGGGAAGGGATAATTCATGAATCCTCATGTGTCAACACTCCACAACAAAATGGAGTCACTGAAAGAAAGAATGGTCATCTGCTTGACACGACTCGAGCTTTCTTATTTCAGAACAATGTGCCTAAGTCTTATTGGGGGGAAGCAGTTCTTACATCTGCTTATCTCATAAACAAGTTACCTCCTAGAGTCTTGAATTTTCAAAGTCCTATGGAAATACTTTCACAATTCTATCCTGACTTGCGTACTTCCAACCATCTCATCCCTAAAATATTTGGGTGTGTGTCATTTGTCCATGTTCACAGTTTAAACAGGGGTAAACTAGATCCTTGGGCAATCAAATGTGTTTTTGTAGGATATTCTCCAACTCAAAAGGGTTATAAGTGCTACCATCCACCTTCCAAGAAATTCTATACCTCTGCAGATGTCACTTTTCATGAACATGAATCTTATTTTTCCACTCCTTATCTTCAGGGGGAGAATCTAAACATAGAAGATAAGGATTTCTTTCTTCTTGAGCTTTCTTCATTGCCCAACATTATGCCATCTAATGAACCTGCCTTTGAACCTGAACATGCTCCTGTTTCTATTCCTACTGAACATGCCACTGAACCAGTTCCTGCTGAACATGCCCCTGAAACTGTTTCTGCTCAGTTGCCTCGGTTTGCTAATGTGTACTTGAGGAAGAAGTATTCAGTCCCGGAACTTGCGCCAATCCAAGAATCTGACCCGACTTTTGGAAATGAGGTAACAATTTCTGATTTACCTTTGCAAACCGAGTCAGAAAAAAACTCTTGTAACAACTCAGATCAGGATCTTCCTATTGCAATTAGGAAAGGAACTAGGAAATGTACCAAAACCCCATTATATCCGCTCTCTAATGTCGTATCACTTGAGAAATTTTTACCTTCACATAAAAGTTTCCTTGTGAGTCTCAACAACATTTCCATTCCTACCACATTATCCGAGGCATTATCTAATGAAAATTGGAAGCAAGTTATGAATGCAGAGATGGAGGCCTTAGAAAAAAACAAAACATGGGAGCTGGTGAATCTACCTATAGGAAAAAAAACCTGTGGGCTGTAAATGGGTGTATACAGTGAAATATCGAGCAGATAGGTCACTAGAAAGGTACAAGGCAAGATTAGTAGCCAAGGGATATACACAGACATATGGCGTGGACTATCAAGAAACTTTTGCTCCTGTAGCCAAAATGAATACTGTCAGAGTTTTATTGGCACTGGCGGTGAATTATGATTGGGGGCTGCAACAATTTGATGTGAAAAATGCATTCTTGCATGGAGATCTTGAAGAGGAGATTTATATGAAAATCCCACCTGGATTTGGAAATAATGTGGCTAATAATCAAGTGTGTAGATTGAAGAAAGCTTTGTATGGGCTCAAACAATCTCCAAGGGCATGGTTTGGAAGATTTGCAAAAGTTATGACAAGCATAGGATACAAACAAAGTCAAGGGGATCATACATTGTTTGTCAAGCACTCAAGCTCAGGGGGAGTCACAGCTCTTCTAGTATATGTGGACGATATAATTGTAACTAGAAATGATGAGGGGGAGAGTGCATCTTTAAGACAATGTTTGGCCAAAGAATTCGAGATCAAAGAATTAGGGAGGCTAAAATACTTCCTAGGGATTGAAGTTGCGCACTCAAGGCAGGGAATCTTTATCTCCCAACAAAAATATGTCACGGATCTACTGAAAGAAACTGGAAAATTGGCATGCAAACCAGCAAGCACACCAATAGACCCCAATTACAAGCTTGGAGAACCCAAGGAAGATGATTCAGTTAACAAGAAGATGTATCAACGTCCGGTAGGAAGACTTATTTATCTTTCCCACACAAGACCAGATATAGCTTATGCAGTCAGTGTGATTAGTCAGTTTATGCACAACCCTAAGGAAGTCCACATGCAAGCTGTAAATCGAGTTCTACAGTATCTTAAAGGAACTCCAGGTAAAGGGATTTTGTTCAAAAAGAGCACAAGGCTCATACTTAAAGCATATACAGATGTAGACTATGCTGCACATTTGTTGGCGGAAACCTTGTGACATGGAAAAGTAAGAAACAAAATGTGGTGGCAAGATCAAGTGCTGAAGCAGAATTTAGAGCAATGGCTCAGGGCGTTTGTGAATTGTTGTGGCTGAAAATCATCCTAGGAGACTTGAAAGTTCAATGGGATGGCCCTATGAGACTTTATTGCGACAACAAATCTGCAATTAGCATAGCACATAATCCCGTGCAATATGATCGAACGAAACATATTGAAGTTCACCGACACTTTATCAAAGAGAAGTTAGACAGTGGTTTGATTTGTACACCTTACGTGTCTTTTGATCAGCAACTTGCAGATGTGCTTACCAAAGGCTTGAGCAGAACAAAGTTTGAAACAAATAAATTCAAGCTGGGAATGGAAAATATCTATTCACCAGCTTGAGGGGGAGTGTAGGAAATTATTGTAACGGTTACTCTCATAATTAAGGGACTTCATATTCCATAATGGAGGAATTTGAATTCCCATAATTAAGAGATTTAATTATTATTTGACGAGAGTAATTTAAGTAGTTTTCCTATTCTACAGCTAATGTTGAGTGTATATATACAGCCTTATACAGATCAATGAAATATACAGAAATTTTTCTTTCAATTTTCTTTCTTTCCACAGTAATATATTGCAGTTTACCTTTACCTCAAAGAAAGGTTTTAACTGCATGTTCCCAACTCAGATAATTATCACCATTCAGTTTCATTGATGTAATGGAACGAGGAACATCATCTGCTTTAAGAAAGATTGATTGGGGCAAAAATTGTTCAGATGAAGATTTTGAATCTGACATCCTCAATGACAAGAATAATCCAAGCTAGTATAAGAGCCTTCGAAAAAAAGAGAGAAACACAATAGTCGATTAATCAACGACGGCAAGCAGAAAACGAGATCAACCAACAATATCAATTAACTATCAAAAATAAAGGCTGAACATTAGCAGAAACTGCAAAAACAGAGAGAACCACAGATCGTTCCAGTGTCAGACGACTGCGAAGGCTCCATCAGATGTCGATCTCAGCGAATCATCAGAGGACAAACAAGAAGGGCAGTCGCTTACATCAGGCAACTGTCATCAAAGAAGGCCGGTGAGGCTCCAGGAAGCCACGCGCCGAAGGAAGGGAGGCGCGTGAGGACTTGAGTAGTAGCGACGAGTGGCGCGTGAGGGTGCGTCTAGACCCGTCCGGCGACGATGTCAGGCGGGTGATGCTCGCCGACGGCAGGCAACTCTCCCGGTGTGGTTGAAGTCCAACTCCGATGGACAGAAGTTGACCGGCAGCGAGGAATAGTGTCGGGTGAAGAACAAATGACCAGCTAGGGTTTTTTTTTTTTTTTTTTATTTGGGATCAGAATTGCTCTAATACAATGTTGAAAAAAATAGAATAAGAGAATAAGAGGAGGTTGAATTTAATTTCCACCTCCTCAGTGTTTGTATTTATAGATAAAAGGTCCTACAATCAAATATGGAATTACAAAGAAATATGGAAATAGAAATCATACTTAATAGGTATCATTATAAGAAGGGAAACTAGAATAAAATCAACTTCTCGTATATTCTAATAGTATGCAAAATGAAGAAAATCATTATATGGCTTGAAACAGTCTCCTCGTACATGGTTCAGCTGATTTAGTACTATTGTCACTGAATTTAGCCTAGTTCATTGTGGAGTAAATCATTCAATGTTTTATTGTCATTCTTCTAAAGGATTTGGCTCCTTGTGTATCTAGATATTATTACCATAGGTGATCATACACAAGGTATTATTGATTTAAAGCTGTTCCCCCAAAGTAAGTTTAGCACCAAGGATTTGGGACCGTTAAAATACTTCTTAGGAATTGAGGTTGCCCCGATCACATAGAGGTATCTCTCTCTCAAAGAAAGTATGCCCTTGATTTGTTAATAGAAACAGGTATGTTAGGTTCTAAACCTGTGGACACTCCAATGAATCCAAATACCAAGTTCATTGCTGATTAAGAAGAGTTGTTGCATGATCCTAGCCAGTATCGAAGGTTAGTTGGAAAGCTAAACTACTTGATAGTTACTAGACCCGATAGATCTTTTGCCACAAGTGTGGTTAGTCAGTCCTTAGTATCACCTCGTAGTGGTTATTGAGATGCAATTGTCCAGATTCTGAGATACCTACACAATGGACTTGGTAAAGGTCTATTGTACAAGAATAATAGACACACTTTAATTTGGGGGTAGACCGACGTAGATTGGACTGGGTCACCATCAGATAGATGGCCTACTACTGGGTATTGTATTTTTATTGGAGGTAGTTTGATATCCTGGAAGAGTAAAAAGCAGACAGTTGTATCACGGTCAAGTGCTAAGTCAGACTATAGAGTCATGGCACACACATCTTGTGAATTGATCCGGATCCAATACATGTTAAAGGAATTGGAAGTTCATCATTCACAGCCTATGGAGTTACTATGTGATAATCAAGCTGCAATTCATATTACCTCTAATCTAGTATTTCATGAGAGGACCAAACATATTGAGATTGACTACCATTTTGTTAGAGAAAAGATTCTACAGAATGTGGTCAAAACTAGCCATATGAAGTCTGGAGACCAACTTGCAGATTTGTTTACCAAAGCTCTTGGAGGACCTAGAGCAAGGTTTATCTGTAACAAGTTTGAAACATATGATATATATGCTCTAACTTGAAGGAGAGTGTTAATATACATAATAGTGTTCATGTATCTGTATTTAATCTAGGGAAATGTATATAGCTTATAGGTAATCTAAACAGTCACTTTTCACATGTATAAAAGTAATCACAGACAACCCAATTGGGTATGTCAAGTCTTTAGTCAATCCTTTTCCAATTTACAATGGTGATATGCTTTGATTGCCTTGACAGAACCTAAAACTATAGTTCGATTATTCCACGTATCAAAACCTGGTATCATAATTTATATTATAATTATCTATTAACATAATCTATATTTCAAAAAACATCAATTTTTTGTTACAGTATACTTCAAGTTGAGAATTTCTACAATTGATGAATGCTTGATAAAGTTCAGGTACACCATAATGCAGTCATGGAAGCTCAGGACTCGGGAGGAGGCGAAATAGAAGTCGTTGGAGTTAAATTTAAAGACCTAGTTTTTAGAAAGAGATTAATAAAATTCCACGGCAATAATTGCCAATGGTTTGACCCGTGAAATATATTGTTGGAAAAAAAGATTTTATTTGAACTTAACCAAAAAAAAAGAATAAAAAAGATGTTACCTGAAAATACAAAGGGAATCTTTCCTAGAACAATAGCAATTACTTTAAAGCATCTTTGCATCAAAAAACAAGGGAGAAATGGAGGATATGGATCCAAAGTCCCATTGTCCTTAAGCTTCAGGGACACTTAAGTGTTTGTTTGGTTTTGAGGGAAAATTGGGTGGAAGGAAAAGACCAGATGGAAAACTAAAACGAAGGATCGAGAATTTTTAGTGGGTAGTCTAGGTGTGTTCTTGTTCCCTAACTTATGAAAGTCTTTCTCTCTCTAGGTCTCCTAGGGTTTTGGGACTATTATGGCTGATTCTAGGGTTTCTTGTGACTCTAATACCAGGGAACTAGCTAAGGTAAAATTGTGAATGGAGACAAGGATGGCTCGGATCTTGAGACTCCTTTAGGCATCCACTCGCAAAGTATCATTGAAGGTAATCATGGTCATCTTTGCATCGTCTGCGAAATGTTTCAACTAAGTTTGATATCAAAAGTTATTTGCCAAAGAGAGGCACTTGGGTCAACGATGATTTAGACTCTAACAAGCATCTTCGTCTCCCTAAGTTATTTGGGATTGTTGTCCTAAATGAAAGTGAGGTAGGAACATCGATTGCTAGAGTGAAAGCCCTTCTAAAGCTTGTAGAACCTCTTGAGGACATCTAGAGGAAGGTTTTGCTAGAGGTTCCCTTATACCTTTGTGACTGCTTACAAATTATGTAGTGGCTTCTACTCTCAAGTGCAAGAGTGTGCAGTGTAGTTTTAAACCGGTAAGTACAGAGTCATCTCCACGAGGAGCTTAAGGCTCGGATGATAGGGTTATGTCACTTTGAAAGAAAATGCACTCCACAAAGAATGGAGGTTTGTGGTGGTTTAAATGGATGGTGAGATGGAAACTAAACTAAAATTAGAAATTACAATACAATACGTAAAATGGAGACAATGAAAATAAAACTTGGTCCCAAATGAATTCCCATAATGGCATATTGATAAAATTCTTGTGGCATTACCATGTCACTCAACCCAAAGGCAACAAAAGCACCATTGGATTGCAAGATTTAGCTTTGACATATAAAATAGTGAAATTCAATTCTGGTTAGACATTTAAAAGAGTTTTTTTTCTACTAAAAGATGCCCCTGGACCTAGCAACCCATATACAGGGCATATAGACTCAAGATCTTACCAACCTAAGTACGATTTCAAAAGCTGTCCAACTAGAATTAAACAACCACATTGAAGGAAAGTTGAATTAGCTTCAAGAGTTATTGAAAAATCATTTCTACTTGGTTGAGACAATGAATCAAATACCTAGTGGGCATAGCTCAAGCTTGTCCATAAATATTCTAACCCAAACAATATTGATGCAAAAACTTGAGTCTGGCACTCTAAATGAATAATTATAACATCACTAAGTGAGTTCTTAAGCATTCCTCAAACAAATCCGACAACCCAACCATAGAAATTAAAATTTGACAATAAAAATGAAGAACACCATGAAAACTTATCTCATCCACCATGTTCATCCATTTAGAACCAAGAAGAAACCAAGCTACATACATGGGAATAAAAACAATACTATATATTGATGGTAGTAATTTACAAGAAGAAAATGCAAGAACTTAAATGAAACATAAGAAAACTTGCACGGAAAATGAAAACTAAGCTAAAAATGAAGAAAATAGAAAAGATGAGATGGAAGTACCCCCAGGAGAGGGTATGCTGGTGGTAAGTCCTCCCCAAAAAGGATCTAAGTCCTTCCTTTTATGGTTAGGTTACGTAATTGGGTAAAAAGACCAAAAAATTCAGGCTAGAATTGCAGCAAAAATGCACCCAAGCAGGGTGTCCTACACCCAAATGCATCAACTGTGCGCACCATAGCATAAAAAAAAAAATTAGAATTTTGCTTTTGGCATTTGAACGAGAGCCTGGTTCCATGTGCGGGTGAGGCTGTGTCTAGCAATGTCTCAGTGGGCAAGCATGTCCAGCTGTGGATGGCCATGTCCCACATGGTTTAGGCAAGTGTCCTGCGCACCTATGCTGTCAACCTTGCCTGTCCCGCATGCATCCTTGCAACCATGGCCTTGGATTTGGCTTGGCATGGCTGCAAAATAGATTTTCAATATGTGCGCAATTTGTTTGCAAAAGTTCCCCAACGAGTTTTTGGACTTGATACGAACTTGGGGTTACCTAAGGACTATTTATGCATGTCGTATGTGCATTTTTGGAGTGCCTAGGGGTTTCATTAAGGTTATGACCTAACTTGGTTCTCTCTTTCCTTTGACCTTGACTTGCCTTCACTTGGATAGCTATAGCACTTGCTTAACATTCACTTTGGCTACCTTGGGCTGTTGTGATGCTCCTATGATCTTGTAGGGCAGCCATTGTGCCATAGGTTGCAAGGAGAAAGAGAGTGAGGGCTCAGTATCATGCTAAGATAGAGGAGTCCCCCAACCAATTAAAGGGGACCGAGCCCCCCACTCATCTCACTGAGCCACTCACTTAGCCATAGTTAGAGGAGAGACAGACTAGAAAAATTCCTAGTTGTAGCACCCATTATTTTTTTTTTTAATGTAAACAAACAATTTTTACATTTAATGTAAAATGAAAACTAATATTTATTTTCATGTTTTGTTACATTTGCTTATTTATTTTCTTGTCGTGACATGTGATGTTTTGTGGGATTTTCGAGAATATATGCACATGTTGTATTGATGTTTGGGTTGATAGTTGACAAGTTTGTGTTGAAAGGTTGAGGGTGGAAAGGTTAGGGGATAACATAACACAACAGGGCAGGAGAAGTGGTTGAAACCACGTTATGATATCACAGCTTTGGGTGGCTTGAAACCACGGGACATGATGTCGCGTTTTTACTTGGGCAGCCAGAGCACACATTATGGTGTCGTGTTTTCAACATGGCATGAAACCGCAACATCATATCGCAGTTTTATTAACAACACTTCGCCAATTTTTTTCCCGCAGAGAGCATTTGGGCAATTAATTTAATAATTCTTAGCACAACCAAAAAAAAAAAAATGAAAATTTGGCATAGAAGCTACTAACTAATTCTGCATACAAATATTCGTAACTCAAATATATTTGAATGGGAGAGCTTCTCTCTCTTCTCTCTCTCTCTCTCTCTCTCTCTAACCCTTCATGAAAAATCATCATCAACTTTCCCTTCTTGCTCTCTCAAATCTTACCCAATTTAATCTTTCTAACACCAACCAATTAACTTGTTTAAAGGTTAATAGCATAGCTTTAGATGCATATTGTCCCAAAGTTTCATCCTCGGCTATACCATATTACCGTCTTCCTCTCTCTCTTGTCCCTCCTCTCTCTCCAAGAATCCCCATGTTCCTCATCACAGCCTTGAGAACTGAGATAAAAAATCTTAACTTTAAAATCCAAAGACGATAGCACAAAGGATGAAGAAGTTATAATGCAAGCTGAGATACAACCTCAGCAGTCCAGCAATTTGATTTCAAATGTCTGCAGGAGAAAATCAGGCTAATATTTCACAAGATGAAACTAAGTTCTCTAAAGCACAGCAACTGAACAACCCACTTATTAATGCTGCACCAGGGGAGGCATGAAAGAAATTGCAAGCACATGCATTGGCTAATTCAAGAAGTGGTCATCATGAAGATAATCATGAACTCCATCAGCGAGGAAGCAATAGAAGTCCAGATGATAATTCAAGAATGCAAGAAACATTACATGATCAGGGTAGTGACCTGTCAAGAGACAACTGCTGCAATATAGAGAGAATGGAAGTTATGAGGAGGCTCCCTCTAGCCAAAGAGCATTGAAGAACTACAGTAAGTCCTCTGGCACCCATGAGAGTCCTGATGTAGGACGACAGAGAATAAAGCCAACAAAGAGAAATAGAGAGAGAGAGAAGTTTAGGAGAGAGGGAAGAAAGAAGAAGAGGGGAGGAAAAACAAGCCACGATACTTCAATAACTCAAATTTTCATATTCATCAATGTATCAAACCCTAATCATCATAAGCCTTTAAATAGGCTAATACATTCTCAAGATTACTAAAAATAAAACAAAATCAAATATTCTAATAAATCATTTTTAAAATAAATCTAAATAAAATTTTGCTTATGATAAAATAAATCTTTAATAGAATAAGGTAAAATCCTTATATAAAATGTAATCCTAATAAAATAAAATTCTAATAATAATTATTTCATATTTTTTTTTGGCTTCCGCATCATTCTCCACCCCTTAGAAAAACCCCACTCTGTCGAGTTAAAAATTTGCATACTCCTTCAATTGCCAAGCCACGAACAAAACAGATGTTCAAGCTGCTCCCAAAGTTCATGAACACGCATCAAGAGTGGTAGAAATCTAGTATATCTACCAAGTCTTTCGAAATAGAAGTCCCGCGATTCAGAAAATAGAACTTGTAGATGTTGGAAGAAGACAAAAAATAGACCAACTTGTGGGAGAAGTTTAGGTGTAGGAAAGACAAAATCCACAGAAATACCATAAATTTTAGGCATACTCTTCAACCCGATAATACCTACAGGGACATTAGTAATATCGCTAGAAATCTATGCCTCACAAAAGAAATGACTTCGTTAGTAGCAATAATGTCGATAGTCGCAATAATTTCATCAAGTGGCTTGCTTACGATTTGGTCATCATCTTCATCATCTGAAAAATAAAAGTCATCAGGATCAGGCTCATAAATCAACTCTTCAATTTGATCATCATTAGGCTCTCTCTTCACTTCAAAGTGATTGTCATCAGATTTTTTGTTTGGTTCATCAATTACTTTTGGAATTTCGGTAAGGGCACCAAATAGAGGAGCTGAAATTGTGTTCGACTTTGAATTTGATATTTGGTTAGAACAGAGGTGAATAAGGTTACTCGGTCAATAGTATTCCTCCCATGTGTCTAACCTCATGTTTAGTCTTTGAATGGCTTCAGTGAGAGCTGCTATTTGGGTTTGCATCTACTTATTATTTGACTGTATCCGATAGTGTACTGACAATTTCGAATTTGCAAAAATGATGCGGAAGCCAAAAAAAATATGAAATAATTATTATTAGAATTTTATTTTATTAGGATTACATTTTATATAAGGATTTTACCTTACTTTATTGAAGATCTATTTTATTTTAGGCAAAATTTTATTTAAATTTATTTTAATAAGGATTTATTAGAATATTTGATTTTGCTTTATTTTTAGTAATCTTGAGAATGTATTAGCCTATTTAAAGACTTATGATGATTAGGGTTTGATACATTGATGAATATGAAAATTTGAGTTGTTGAAGCCTCGTGGCTTATTTTCCCTCCCCTCTTCTTCTTTCTTCCCTCTCTCCTAAACTTCTCTCTCTCTATTTCTCTTTCTTGGCTTTCTTTTTCTCTGCGATTCTACATCAACTTTGGTATCAAAGCAAATCGATCTATAATCAACGAAAACTCGCTGTTCATGTCCAACCCTAGCCACAACTGCAGTCATAACCGCCGCACGCGCCCTACACGCTCTCAAACCCTTCAAGTACATTTTCGTACATTCCCAGCGGTACCCAACTCCGGCGAACCCCACCATTGGCACCGCCAACCTTCGGCGAACTCGTCGGTGACTCCGACAACCTCCGGTGACTTTTTCAGCAATCTTCAGGGAAATCCAGAATAACCACTACACTCCAACGATCTGACCTGTGCTCCACGCAAAGCTCCGGCGACCTCCGACAACTTCCGGCGAAGCTCCAGCGACTTCTAGGAGGCTTCAGAACACCTTACAGTTCAGATCGCTAGAGTGTAGTGGTTATTCTGGACTTCGCTGGAGGTCGTAAGAGAAGTCGTCGGAGGTTGCCGACCGGTCGCCGAAAAAGTCATTAGAGGTTGCCAGAGTCACCGACGAGTTCGCCGAAGGTTGGTGGTTCCAATGGTGGGGTTCGCCGAAGTTGGGTACCGCTGGGAATGTACGAAAGTGTACTCGAAGGATTTGAGAGCGTGTAGGGCGCGTGCAGCGGCTATAACTGCAGTTGCGGCTAGGGTTTGAAATGAACAGTGAGTTTTCGTTGATTATAGATCGATTTGCTCTGATACCAAAGTTGATGTAGGACGATAGAGAATAAAACCAAGAAAGAGAAATAAAGAGAGAGAGAAGAAGTTTAGGAGAGAGGGAAGAAAGAAGAAGAGGGGAGGCAAGAAAGAAGAAGAGTGGAGGGAAAGCAAGCTACGAGACTTCAACAACTCAAATTTTCATATTCATCAATGTGTCAAACCCTAATCATCATAAACCTTTAAATAGGCTAATACATTCTCAAGATTACTAAAAATAAAGCAAAATTAAGTATTCTAATCTATGAAGCACGGATACTTCAAATTGGGCGTCGCACTTGCATCGGATACTTCGGGGATACGGATACGGCTAGGATACGGTCGAATATGTATCGGATACGTCACGTGGCGTATCCTAATTTTTTATTTTAAATTTTGCATAGGATACGGCTGGGATACTTCCAGGATACGGGAACGATATTTCCAGGATACGACGGGGGTCCAAATGTAATATTTTAAACCTTTTTGGGGGTACAATTGATATGATAAAATTTTACTAGGGGCCAAACTATAATTAAATAAAATAGATTGATATGATTGAAGTTTGATCTAACTAAAATTTAGAAAATGAAAAAACTATTTTTATTTTGGGATGTATGAAATTGTATTTGATACTTTTTGTTATATTTGTGTTTTGTGTATAGTTTTGAGTATGAATGATGTTAATTTATAGATTGAATAGTATTTTTCAAGCTATATAATTGTTATTTATAAAATGTTTACTAGTATATACATGCTATTTTCAAAATTATTTTAAATAAAATATATATTTTATTTTATTTTTTTACCATATCTTTGCCGTACTCGTATCCTCATTTTTTAAAAATTGCTGTATCCCGTATCCGTACCCGTACCCGTACCAGCTCCCGTATCCGCATCCGTGCTTCATAGATTCTAATAAATCCTTCTTAAAATAAATCTAAATAAAATTTTGCCAAAAATAAAATATATCTTTAATAGAATATGGTAAAATCCTTATATAAAATGTAATCCTAATAAAATAAAATTCTAATAATAATTATTTCATTTTTTTTTTTGGCTTCCGCATCAAGTCCTCAAGGTAAGTCTCTAAACTCTCATGTACACAATCTCTCTTTCCCCTTGAGTGGCGGCCATTTATCACCAGTTGCCAAATACCAGCTAATTCCCCCCCCCCCAAGTCAAAATGGAATACCTCTCCATTCAAACAGGCTGAAAAGTATTTAGGCTGGACTATTCTCAACTAACAAGAGAATCGGCTTTCCCTTGAATATATTCCTCCCTCTTACAATGATATGGGCCCAATTGTTTCATTTTCCCATGATGAAACATCAGATGACATTGCTAAATGGTACAATACACTCGTTGACTACATCTTAGGAATAATCCCAATAAACCTTCATTCAAAGCTGAGAGTAATTTTGTTAACAGTAAATGGAAAATGCTGGGAGGTGTTGACTCGTTTATTCTAAATCCATGATTGTTCATATCCAATTTTCATTGGACTTTAGGACCATGATCTTTAATAGTATTCCATGTAGAGCTAGCGCTATAGAGACCATTTTTAGAAGCTAACCATACAAACATGTCCACATTTGCATCATTAAGGAGAAAGTAAGATAATAATCATGTCCATGAGCTCCTAAGTGGATGGGTAAGGCCAAGACCAAGTGGGTCGTGGGAATCCCAGAGAGACCACACAAGTGCGATTCTTGGTTAAGCAAGATGTCCGTGAGAGGCAGTGTACATCTCCCTGGTTTACCCGCTCCAATAACCTGAAGGGCTACGAATAATGGTTCCATGTTACACAAAAGAGAGGATAAAAAAAAAAAAAAGAAGAGGCCAAGACAATTTTCATTAGATATAATAGATGAGACCTTAACACCAATAGAAATACCTACATCATAGGCCAATCGACTACTGAATTCGGGAATCAACCAGCCTAACGACTGCTAGTTGGAGAACCTAGGGAGATTGAGTTTCCTTTGCCAATTTTATAACAGGAAATAGATATGGCAATATCCCTCAGCTTAAGGATCTTACGCTAAGACCAAGACGAATTTTAATATTCCAGAAGCATCTTCCTTTAAGCTAGTGTTTAGAACACAACCCCACCCATAAAGAAGGCTTTTTTGAATAGATAGACCAAAAATGTCTCGTCATTGTCTTACTCCAATCCTTAAATCTCCTTATTCCACGGCCCCCTTCATTTGAAGTTGACAAATTTCATCCCAAGCGACTTTACTACCTGCTTTCCGTAGCTCGGAGCTTATCCAAAAAAATCTTCTGAAAATTTGCTTAATCTTAGTGTAGACCTTTTTGAGAAAAATAATGCGAAGGCTCCAATAGATTTGTATGCTAAAGAGGGTAGCCTTGATAAGCTGGATATGTGCTACATAATATAGAAATTTTGAAGCATGACTTTTAACTAATTTAGTATCTTATCAATGAGCTCCTTACGATTATCATATTTTAATTTAGAGGAGATGAGAGGCACACAAAGATATTTCATAAGAAGCTCACCATGCTGAAAACCCAAAAGGGAGCACATGTGGTCAGAATGTTGTATTGCTGAGATGTATATCTTGCTCTTTGAATTGTTAGGAAGCAACCCAGAATATTTTTGAAATTCCATAAGAGCCCTTTGAATAGTAAGAAAGGAAAGCTCATTTTGATAGCGTAGGAAAAACAAACCATCAACAAAACAAATATGACTAATGAGAGGGTCATTGCACCTGGGTGAAAAGTATATCCCCTTTATTGGATCTACTTATGAAAGAGCCTAGAGAAAAATTCCATAACAAGAAGGAAAAGATGAGGAGATACGGGATCACCTTGTCTTAATCCTTTATCACTAGGAAAGAATCCTTCAAGAGCACCATTAATAGAAATGGAAAAATGAGGAATAGTGATACAAGCCTACATCCACCCACTGAAGTTACCTGGGAAATCAAAGAGTTTTTTAAAATATCAAAAAGAAGATCCCAAGACACAAAATCAAAAGCCTTTGTCACATCTATTTTAAGAGCGCATACTGGAGACATGCTTGGCCTATAATAATTTTTTACGAACTCTTACATTAGAAGGATATAATCTAAACTCGATCTACCATTTATAAAAGTAGCTCGAGAGTGGCTAATAATGAGATGCATGATGCTCTTAAGTCTGTTTGCTATGATTTTAGATATGCACTTGTAGATGGAGCTGCAAGACCTGAAATCAACCACTGTGCAAGGAATAAAACTTTAGGCACCAAAGCAATAGTGTGGCATTTATTTATTAGGGTAATTGGCCTGAAGAAAACAAGGATTTTATAGCTCAAATGAAATCACGGCCAAAAATATTCCATACCATCATAAAAAAGTAAGCAATGTAACCATCTATGCCGGGAGCTTTATGGTTTGGCAGAGAGGAGAGTATTCTTTATTTCAATGTTAGTGACGTTAGAACTTAAAATATTGATTTGCTTAGTAGGGATGGGTTGTATTCATGATCTCCTCAACTAGCCGATAAGCCTCAGAAGGGTAGTTGATAGGGGATCCAAGAATTTGTTTGAAATGACTAAAGATAGTGCTTTTAACTATCTCATAATTATCCTGCTTTAAGTCTTGGCTATCAACAATAAAGAGAATCTGGTTCTTTAACATATATACCTCAACTTTCCTGTGAAAGTAGGAAGTGTTTTGATCACCAAGTTTAATCTTCTTGTCCTTGGCCTTTTGCTTAAAGAATGCTTCTTCAACTAAAGCAAGATGTATATAATTGGCTAAGGCTTTCCTTTCTTCTGCTAGAGGGTAATAATCACCTGGATGGAAACATAATTGAACTTGGATGGATTCTAGTTTGGTTTTAGCTTTCAAAACTCAAGTAGAAATATTACCATGGTTCCTGGCGTTGAAGGATTTGAACTTCACCTTGAGGGCCTTGAGTTTAAAGCATAAGATGAACATTGTTGTGCCTCTGAATGGCTCTATCCATGCTAATGAAGTCTTTATGTTTTGCCCAAAAATTGAAGAATTTAAAAGGTTTTACACTTGCCTTAACATTAGATGTAATGCTGACAATGGTAGGGCAATGATCAGGGATGCACGGGGGAGGGAAGAAAGCTTTTGAGTCTGGGAATTTACCAAACCATTCATCACTAAGGATTCTATCAAGCTAGCTGGAAATAGAATGATTATTCCCTCGTTCATTACTCCAAGTGAAAAAGCATCCAGAAAACCGAAGATCAAT
This sequence comes from Vitellaria paradoxa, assembly GCA_019916065.1. Classification (NCBI taxonomy): domain Eukaryota; kingdom Viridiplantae; phylum Streptophyta; class Magnoliopsida; order Ericales; family Sapotaceae; genus Vitellaria; species Vitellaria paradoxa. The sequence goes on along the minus strand of CM034241.1, from coordinate 18,569,526 downwards.
GACCCAAATATGATCTAGGAAATTATTAAACTCTTAGGAGGCATGCTTGTTAATTCCAATCCCACCTTGTGACGTAGCACAGCGGAACAAAGAACACAAGAACTTTGAAGAAATAATAACTAACAAAATAAAACTAATTTATTTCAATATCAATGTCAAAACTGAGTCTTCCTTACAATCTACAACCCTATATATAAACTAGGATTAGAGACCAAATCAAGTAATTTTTTAAAAATAAAATAATCAAATCACGATCAAACCTCAACCAAACCTCAATCAAATTTTCAAATTTTAAGAAAAATAAACTAAACCAAACCAAACCAAGCCTTTTCCCACTAGGTGGGGTCGGCTATATGGATTTGTCGACGCCAATTAGATCTGTTTAGGGGCATGTCCTCCAATAAATCTAGGTAGGTCAAGTCATGTTTAATGGTTTCTTTCCAGCTTCTCTTGGGTCTTCCTCTACCTCTCCTACTTCTGGCAATATACATACTTTCACACCTTCTAACAGGTGCCTCTGCTGGACGCCTTCTAACATGGCCAAACCATCTTAATCGGTTTTCTCTCATTTTATCTTCAATCGGTGCTATTCCTACTTTGCCCCTAATCTCCTCGTTCCTAATCCTATCTTTCCTTGTAATCCCGCACATCCACCTTAACATCCTCATCTCCGCAACTGCCATCTTCTGACCATGATTATGCTTTATTGCCCAATACTTTGATCTATATAGCAGCGCTGGTCTAACCGCTACCTTATAATACTTTCCTTTCACCTTGAGGGAGATTTTTCGGTCACACAAAACCCCCGAAGCACTCCTCCATTTGGTCCACCCAGCTTGAATCCTGTGACTTACATCAGTATCAATCCCTCCATCTTTTTGCACCATAAATCCAAGGTACCTAAATTTATCTTTCTCTACAATCTTTTGTGTGCCTAAACTTACTTCTATACTACTCGGTATCCTACTTTGACTAAACTTACATTCCATATATTCCGTCTTGCATCGGCTTAGCCTAAACCCTTTTGTCTGTAACGTATCCCGCCATAATTCTAGTTTAGCATTCACTCCTTCTCTGGTCTCATCTACTAAAACAATATCATCTGCAAATAGCATACACCACGGCACCTCATCCTGAATATGTCTTGTAATCTCATCCATAACTAAAGCAAACAAGTACGGGCTTAACGCTAAGCCTTGATGTAAACCAATCATGATAGGGAACTCATTAGTCTCTCCACCAGTCGTCCGTATAGATGTCATGGCTCTATCATACATGTCCTTTATCGCCTCAATATATGTGACACACGCTCCTTTCTTTTCCAATACTCTCCATAGAATCTCCCTAGGAACCCGATCATATGCCTTCTCTAAATCAATGACCACCATATGTAAATCTTTTTTACATTCTCTATACTATTCCATTAACCGCCTCAAGAGAAAGATAGCCTCCATGGCTAAGAAAAATAAACAAATTAAATTCCTAAAATTCCTCCCTCATAAAATTAACCTATTCAATTCAAATTGTGTCCCCGCGTAAAATATTTGAACTGGAAACGGTTATCACGATCCCCATCATTTCCTCCCAACTGAAAAGAACTCTGCTCCATAGAGTGCTATTGAAAATAATGCACCAGGAGCCGAGGATTAATGCGGTGGAACTCCTCTTCAGTAATCCAAGTAACATTGAAGTCTAGTCAGGGCTTCCACCAGATAAGAAAACGCTCACAGCATCCCTGAGGAGAAATGATGGTCTCAAAATCAAGCACATCTTGATCTACTCTACATCCAGCTGCTGAAGAGGTAGAATGGCTGGCATTGGTGAAGAAACAAAAGAGCCAATGGAGTAACTTGTAGAAGTACCAATAGGAAAAACTGAAGGCTCGAATGTGCCTCGGTAAGGTAACAACTCCTCTACATTGAAAACTGGACTAATATTCATATCAGTAGGTAAGTCAATTAAATAAGCATTAGGGACCAATTTGCTACGAATGCAAAAAGGTCAAATGGCACGTGCATGCAACTTCTTGAAAGAATGTTTAGGATAACGCTCCAGGCAAACACAAACCATAACATAATCCCCTTCATTAAATGCAACATTGCGACGATGTACATCAGCAACTGGTTTATAATCTAAATTACTAGTTGCAATTTTACATCGAACATCAGCATAGATATCATGAAAGTATTAGGCAAAAGATTCAACTGATTAAGATAGTCGGCTATTAGAGGGTAAGGGAATAAGGTCAATAGGTTGGTGATGGGTAACACCATGAACACACTCAAAATGACTCTTACCAATGGAACGGTTGACAGAGCTATTATAGGCAAATTCAGTAGTAGGGAGTAACAAATCCCAAGTACCCTGACGTTCCCTAACTAAACACCTAAGCATGTCTCCTAAACTCCGATTAACTACCTCAATCTGGCCATTAGTTTGGGGATGAAAAGCAGACGAAAATTTCAAGTGGATACCAAACAGTTTCCATAGAGTCTTCTAAAAGTAGCTCAGAAACCTCACATCCCTATCTAACACCATAGAAGTAGGTAGTCCATGTAGTTTGCCGACCTCCCTACAGAACAACTTAGCCACGTGTGAAGCATCAGCTGTTTTGTTGCACGATATGAAGTGAGCCATCTTAGAAAACCGATTAACTACTACTAGAATGGAACCGTGACCTCTAGCAATCCTACGTAAGCTAAGAACAAAGTCCACATTGACGTCCTACCATGGTGCGTGTGGGATAGGCAACGGTGTGTACAATCGAGAGTTTTGCTTTTTAGCTTTTGCTACTTGACATGTGCAACACTGAGAAACAATTCTAGCCACATCTTTCTTTAATGATGGCCAGTAAAATCTATCTTCAACTAAGGCAATGGTCTTATCCCTGTCAAAATAACTAGCTAATCCCCTTACATGTGACTCCCAAACCAAAAATTCTCCAACAGAAGTACGAGAAATGCATAACTTGACCCACGAAACAAGTAACCATCTCGAATAATAAAATCAACAAGTTCATGACGGTTACCATCCTAAATGTCTTGAAAGATTAGGTCAAAGTTGGACAAGTCAAGTATTCATCTTTAAGCCTATCAAAACCTACGACACTAACACTCATAGACTGTAAAGTGAAGGCAACTCCACTCAAAGCATTGGCAACCCTATTCTCTACACCGGCGTGGTGATTGAGAACGAAGGTATATTCTTGAAGAAACTTTACCCATAACGCATGCTTTTTGCTTAATTTCTTTGGGAATAAAGATATTTTAAAGACTGATGATCAGGGTATAAAACAAACTCTTATAGTAAGAGGTAATACCGCCAATGCCACAAAGCACGTACAATAGCAAACAACTCTTTATCATATGTAGAGTATTGCTTCCTAGATTCATTAAGCTTTTTGCTGAAGTATGCTATCGACCTACCTTCTTAACTTAAAACACCTCCTACACCTACCCCAAAGGCATCACAAGTAACCTCAAAGATTTTAGAAAAGTCAGGGTGTCTCAAAACGAAGGCTTCTACCATTCTTTTCTTGATTTCCTCAAATGCCCTAGTGTTAGCTGCGATCCACTAAAAACTTCATTTTTTTCATCCAATCTGTGATAGGAGCTACAATAGAGTCAAACCTCAACGAATCTCCTATAGAAGTGGCTAACCCATGGAAACTACGAACCTCTGAAATAGTCTTAGGTTCAAGCCACTCACGAATAGCCCGCACTTTTTCAGGGTCCGCTGCCATTCCTTGGTCAGAGACAATGAAGAAAAGATACCTGCGACTGCATGAACGAATACTTGTTGATGTTCGCATAAAGCTGCTCAATTCGCAAAACCTCTAAAACCTGCCTAAGATGACTTAGGTGTTCTTTCTTGGTCTTACTGTAGATAAATATATTATCAAAGTATACGACCAAAAATTTTCCTAAGAAAGGGCGTAGGACCTGAGTCATAACCCTCGTGAAGGTACTAGGAGCACTGGATAACCCAAATGGCATTACTAGCCATTCATACAAGCCATCAGGAGTCTTAAAGGCAGTTTTCCACTCATTGCCAGCCCAATGCGAATCTGATGGTAGCTGCTACAAAGATCAATCGTGGAGAATCAAATGGAGCCGGCTAAAAAGTCTAGCATATCCTCGAGACAAAGAATGGAAAACCTATACTTGACAATGATCTTATTTATGGCTCTACTATCAATATACATTCTCCATGACTCGTCATTCTTAGGAGTTAAGCAAGTACAACACAAGGACTAAGACTCTCTCGAATAGCATCCCTCTACAAAAGTTCTCCTATTTGTTTTTGCAACTCAGCATGCTCACTAGGATTCATCCTGTAATGAGATAAATTAGACAATTGGAATCCGGGTATGAAGTCTATGGCATGCTAAATGTCTCACATAGGAGGAAGTCCCTTAGAGACATCGGTAGGTGTCACATCCTTAAACTACTCAAGTAACTGAGTAAGTTCAGTGTCAAGGGTTACGGGATTTGTAGGTTGGATATGGAAAACATTCTCGACCACCAGAGCTAAAACAAATCCACACTTTGTCCCAACTTTCTCAAATTCTTTCCTATTCATCAACTATACGGTGTGTGTCTTTGGAGTAGGGAAAAGTGAGATAGGCTTAGCTTGGGAATCCAACTTAGGTGGAGACTCAAATTTTTATTCCCTTGGCTTAACAGAGTTCAACTGGATGGTCTTACCTTGGTGTTAAAAACTGTTAAGTGTTGGAGCGCCCATGATGTATCACATCCATATTATAAATCCACAAACGACAAAGTAACACATGCGTGACGTCCATAGGAAGAACATCACACCACACTTTATTAGAGTAACTTCTCATTTGGAGAGAGATTAAACACCTGTGGGATGTGGCTCTAGCTTAAACCCAATCCTATTAAGTGCTCGAGTGGATACTACATTTATGGTACTTCCCCCATCTGTGACTATCTTGCAAACCTTAGACCCACATTTAAGAAAGGTCTGGAATATGCTAGTGCGCTTCCAATCTTCCTCCTTCTCAGATGACGGTTTTAGACCCTGATTGGGCACAAGTGTTCATTGTGGACACTGTGCAGCAATGTGTCCCCTCTTTTGACAGTTATAACATTGAATACTCGAAGTACCAAGGTGAAACCTAGAAAAAGTAGATTCAATACCTTGTTTACCCTGATTTCCCAAATTAGGACTGTTACTTTTCCGTGAAACAACAGTTCCAATTTGTAAACTCTCATTTGGTTTCTGAGAAGAGAATGACTTAGACTGTTAGAATTGAGAAGTCATCCATCTGGGGTGGAGAATTTATACAGTTGTTCAATGGATAGCGCCTTATGAAAGGCATCCTCTAAAGACTCAGGAGAAAACAAACTAACCTCTCTCTTGAGTTCGGGTCGCAACCCATTAAAGAATCTACCTATTGTTCGCCGAGACTCCTCCCTGATGTCACATCTCATAAAAAGAGCTTCAAAACTACACATGTACTCAATGACACTAAGAGACACTTGTCTTAAGTTCATTAACTGATCATTTAGTTGTTCCCTATACTAAGCAAAAAAGTATTTCTCTTGCAATTTAACTTTCATATCAATCCAACTATTAATAGGTGGGCCCCCAAATCTCTCTCTCTCAATCTGGACACGCTACCAATACCGCTTCGCAAAACCGATTAACTTCATTTGAGCAAACATGACTTGATGTAAGTCTGACATACGACACCACCTAAAACAATCCTCAATTTCAAGAAGCCAATCAGAAAAGATACCGGCGTCTACCTATCCATCAAAGGATGAAGTTTCAACCTTAGCAGCCTTGACCAATGTTGTTAAAATCGCGATTTAAATCGTAAAATCATACGATTTTACGATGTTACAGAGCAAGACCTTATTAAATCGCATCAAAATCGATTTTTGGGGTAAAATCGGTGAAAAAGCGATTTTATGAGGTAAAATCGGTAAAATCCCAATTTTACTTACGATTTTACGATTTTAACGATTTTAAAAAGTTAAGGTTTTTTTTGTAGTTACAACTAATTAAGAGGAGTAGAATCGTAAAAAGCCAAATTGGGTTAAAACCCTCACACGGCCAGAAGAAGACTCAACTGTAAAAAGCAATTAATCTGTGGAATTATGTGCAAGCCTGGGCAGCCGCGCGAAGGAAAAACGAAGGACGAGCAAAGAGAGACCTAGCAAAAATTCTGTTGGTTGTGTAACTTGTGTGTTTTGAAGACTTTTGTTATTTTCTTTGAGGTTTAGACTTTCAAGTTTGTGTTGTAAAATATATTTTCATCTTAATCTTGAATTTTTTTCTTTTGTATTAGTTTTTTTTAAATTTTATTTTTTTAGTGAATTAATAGAAGGATCATGGTGGGATTCGAACCCACATTACTAGTCATAAAGTGAGTGTTTTTCCACTCAAACGACATGATCGTATCAAATTGAAAATTCTAAATGTTAAAATATTATGTTATACAGACTATGATTTCAAAAATTAAGTTGTAAGTAAAATCTTACGATTTAACAATTCGATTTTACGATTCGATTTTACAACCCCTCAACCGATTTTAGGTAAAATCCCGATTTTAACAACATTGGCCTTGACTATATTGTTAAACTCATCATGGTGGTTTCTAGGATATTGCACAGGTGGTCTAACCTATATTGACACTCTTGCAGCCTATGATCCGCGACACGATCGGCTGAGGGAATCTATTACCATAACCTAGAATGAAGTTTGCATCATCCTCAATGTCTCTCCCTTGGGGACCGCGAGGAAACTGTGGTTGGTCGTGGCAACCGAGATAAAATCCAATAGAACCAGTGGAACTACGGGAAGGATCTAGCATTTGTCCGAGAGAAATTGGGATTTCACCCCTCTAATCATCCATCTGACGTTTGCCTAGAGTTCTAGCTAGTCTATCAACATCCTCATGTAGTTGATTTATTGAATCCTGGAGTGTGTTCACTTTTTGTTCTAGGTAAAGGAGATGGGGTTAAGAAATAAATTGCAAAGTTTTTTTTGTTTTTTTTTTAACAAGGGTGATTAGATGGAGATTCTATGCTGAAATTAACTCAAATTGAAATAAGTAATGAAAAATATGCTAGGCCAATGTAAATGTCACAATTATGCAATTAATAAAAACAACCCTGTATGATTGCGTGGAAATATATGGTAATAGGCATATGGGGAATGAGAAATGGTGGCTCTCTAATAAATGTAATCTCACAAAAGGATGCTAACAATTGTGGGTTAAAGAGAGCCCGACATGCAAATTAAATATCTTTCCTAACAAATAAAATTATTAAACATAGTTCTCAAGCAAGAATTTTATACCTCAAAACGAAGGCAGCGAAGAACACTATTGTTGACGTCCACGCCAAAAAATTCGCCGGAAGATCGCCAACCGGTGACCAAAGCATTGTCTAAGACTAGAGCTCGCCAAAAAAGGTACCACCAAGATCGCCAAACGATGGCGAGAGTAGTGGAAGTCGCCGATGGATGAGAAACTCAAGTACACAATCACACGCGCCGAAGAAGAGCGTTGAGAGTGGATTTCACTCGCCATCAACAGTTCGACACGTGGGCGCGAGTGGATCGGAGTCGAAACCCAAGGCTTGGTTGATGGACCTCATCAGTAGGAGGCAAGTCTACCTTCGCTAATAGATTGGGCAATTGACGACACGGTCGTAGTTGTACTGGTGATGCAGTGATGAACCAGCATTGGTTGGCACTGCCATTTAAGGTCTGGCATTTTTTTTTTTTTTGGTAAGTATCAGAAGGTGTCCTAAGATTTTCTCATTTCATCATCTTTGGTCTGGCATTGATTCTATTGAAGCAGCATTGTACGACAACTTAGCTTATTTGGGTGAGCACATTGATGAAGACTTTGGTTGTTTGGAAGAGTAGGTTTCTGAAGAATAGCGATGGCTGTAAGATTCTTTAGTAGGTTTCTGAGGAATATTGATGGCTTGACGTAGTATAGCGGAAAAAAGAACATAAGAACTTTGAATAAATAATTACTAAGAAAGTAAAACTAACTTATTTCAATATCAATCTCAAAACTAAGTCTTCCTAACAATCTCCAACCCTTTATATAGACTAGGGTTAGAGACCAAATCAAGTAATTTCCTAAAAATAAAATAATCAAATCACAATCTAGTCTCAATCAAATCTCAAAATTTAAAGAAAACAAACAAATTAAATTCTTAAAATTCCTCCCTCCCAAAGTTAACCTATTCAATTCAAATTGCATTCCTGCCTAGGATATTTGAACTAGAAACGGCTATAACGATCCCCATCACCTTGTCTTTCAATTTCATCCAAAATTACATTAAAGTTGCCAAGAATAATCCAAGGGGCTTATCTCCTCAGCCGATAAGTGCCTTATCTCTCATTGGAAGATCCCTGATAATATTCTTTCCTAAGTTGTGCTTGCTGCAAGTCAGTTGCAAGCTGTCGTTACTTTGCAGGAGAACTGCTGCAAGCTGCTACTCTTTGTTGTAGTTACTCGTTGGTTTGCTGCTCTTCTTGTTATTTCTTGTTGGTATTTTTCCCTGGATGGTTAGGGGGCTCATTGCTGCAACATCTGTGAAAGGATGCTGAAGAAGCTGCTTGACGGAGGTGGCCGCTTCCGGTTGTGTCGGTATTTGAAACAATTTTGTCTTCTCCATATTACATCTCTAGAGTCAATAATTTTATAGGAGGAACTACTGAACTTAATCACTTGTTACTGTTACCCTTCAGTTTTCTGTATTTGGATTTTTTTTTATATTAATTATTTCTTGTTCTAACTTGCTGGAGGTTGTCTTGGATCTGTGGCTACTGGAGCTGTCTTGCTTCTGTTGGCCCAGCTGTTCTGCAGGTTCTAGCCATAGCTGCTATCAAGTAGCCTTGTGAATGCAGCTGCTATGCATTGAAGCTTCCTTCTTCCTTCTTCCTTCACTGCTTGAGAGGGAGGCAGTGAAGCTTGTAATTGATTGGGGTGTCTTTAGAGTGTCAGCATTTTTGAAGGCTGAGATTGTTTGCCCTTAGCTTTATTTTTTAAAATTTGTTTTGAGCCTCTGAGGCCTTAGTTTTCTCTCTTGTTTAGTGTTGAGCTAGAAGCCTTGAGCCCTCATTGTATACACAGGGAAATGCCCTAAATATTTTGTATTTCTTTCTTTTTGATTTATTTTTTCTTACCATTCAAAAAAAGAAAGAATCAACTTTCTTTTGTTTGGCTAGAAAGGAAAATTGAGAGAAAAGAAAATAAGATGGAAAAATATAGGTTCCCGCCCACCATACTTTTTTCCATCAACAAATGGGTGGAAAACAGGGGGAAAGAAGGGTAATTTTCGCTAAAATTACGGTTATACTCTTTTACTATCATTTTAACCAATAAAGGAATATTTAGATGTATGGCTATAATGGTAATATTATTATACATATATTTTCCATCCATCCTATTTTTCCATCCAAACCAAATGAGTGAATAAATCCGTACCTCAAACCAAGCAAAATGGAGGAAAGAAAATTTTCTTTCTGCAAGAGATGGAAAGCTCATCCTTAACCCATTTTTTTTGCATCTGCTTTCCATCCCTCCTACCAAACATAGCATAAATACCTAAAACCCAGGACAAATTTATTTCATATTTCATAACAATATAAACATCAACTTTAAGGAAGAAAAACCTTTTGATCCACATGCCAATTCAACAGGAAAGAACCTGTATGGTTCAACAATAACGGATTTAATGGACAATATGAAAAATCCTCAGCTTCTAAGCAGAATCTTTGTTTTGTTCCCCTTTGGAAAAATGGGAAAGGGAGCAAAACTACATCAAGGAATAAAAGCAATTAAAAAAAAATGCCTAACATATGTTTTACTCCAATAGTGAGATACAAAGGGAAACCAGTTATGATTGAATAGTTCCTAGTTGTTTGGTAGAATAAATTAAAAATCCAACTTCGGATGCTAATCCCCTAGGGAAAATTTGACTGAACAGCATTATATTTAAAAGGCTTTTGTATATCTCACCACAATTTAGGTATCAAAAGAATAATCAATATGCAAACATGATGACTGAAAAATTGTCATATTAGATGCTATGAACTAGTGGAACAAATACCCAAAAAAATCAGTAATAGTTCTTTTTATTTTGTTTCAATTTGCTAGCTAATTACCACAGAACAACTTATTTGCAAAGGCAAGAAGAAGATTTCTCCAGCAAAAAGATGCAAGGAGAACATACCTCTATCAGCATATAACATTGCTAATTCCTGGAATCGAACATCATAACATATGCCTATACCAATACGACCTACATCTGCAAGTAAAACTTTCTTTGTAAATTTTTTATGCATTAAATGACAGATTAAAGGATGACGAAGAATGGGAATAAAAAACACATTAATTTTAAACCCAAAAAAAAAAAAAAATCTGAATGAGGAAAATCAAATTAATGTTTTTCTTTTCACAAAAACGAAACAAGCACGGTGGAAGAAATTAAGTTACCGCTGAAAAGAAAGACAAGTTGCAACTCCCCATTTGCATTCTAATTTGTGCCAGTATACTGAGGATTTTACCATATCACAACTAGTAAATTCGTGCACTACATTAAGATTTGTTCTCCATTAAACCATCAACATTTTCAAACATAGTAATGGTCTACCATGTAAAAAAGTAGCATGTGATTTTCTTCTCTATTTTTTGCCTAATCTTTTGTACCGGCTGAAATAGAGGAATCAAGTGTTTCCCTGAACTACTGTCAGGGTCTTCTAAAGCATCCCTTTACAAATGCCAGATAAGGCCCTTAAGTCTAAAGGCAATCAATGAAATAACAAGAATACTCAATGTCAAACATAGAATAAAAGATTTCAGTTTTTTTTCCTACCGATATTTGTAAAAGCAAAACATACTGAACCTGTGTCAACAATAGTTGGACTCTCCCCAGCTGTAAGAGTTTGTGATTCCTTAAAAGTCATCTGACCTGGAATATCAATGTCAAAAAGGTGGATCTGCAATGCAATGTGATCAGAAAATTTGTTAAACCACACTAATAGTGGAGATAACTTCCGTGACGTGTCAAACAGAAATCTAATAGCTTTCTTTGTGATCATGTCGCATTTTTCTTTTAACCTCAAATCCTGATCTAAGCATGATAAAGGCGCATACCTTCCTGTGCTTTGCCATAAGCTTTCCATCAGTACCAAAGACACAGCATGTATTATACAACCTATCACCAGAACGCTCTGGTATAGAGCCACCAACAATTGTGATCTGCAGGCTCCGAGAAAGTTCAGACAGCATTGCACTAGAAGGAGATGCATCACCACCAGCATCAATATCCTCTGCGTATACTGGAAAACTATCATTTGAATATGGACTATTCCATATTTCCTGACATGGGGTGGGAGAAGATCAATCCAGTATCTTTTTCAGACTTGAAATCAGAAATATTACACATGAAAGAGAAAATAGAAAAACATATCTGGACTTCTCAACTACCAAAAATTAAACTATTCAATCAAAAAAACAAGAAAATATATTTGAAGTGTATGTTAGGATCCCATAGGCATATCTAATATGGGTAATGTGTGTGTCCCACATCGGTAGTGTGGGATACTTTTGTGGTGCGCATATATCTTGGGCTCCCTCCCCTAATCAGCTAGTTTCTAGAGATGAATACACTTAAGGTATATAACAAATTGTATCAAAGTATACATCATGTTACTCATCCACTGTGACGTGTATTGCAATATTCGCCCAAAATTAAAATATAAAGCCCAGGCAGTGACGCTGTCATTGTGCCTGGGACTAGAGTGCAAAGCCGGTGTATGAGAATGCAGGGCTATAGAGCATAGTGGAATGTTAGGATGACATAGACAGTATGGGATGCAAGTGTCCCATATCAGTAATAAGGGATATAGGTGAGCTTGGACTCTTTTCCTTGAGTTCTCCTAAGACATATCGCAATTTACATGCTAGAGGTGGCATGTGAGTGCACTTAAGGCATATCCAATGGCAACAGTCAGAGAACAAAATCACTGATGAAACCACCTCTTCTAAAAAGGTCATTGAGTCCAAAGAATACCATAAATTAAACATATTTCAACACACAAAATAATAAACGATGATATATAAGATTTGATGGTTTTAGTGGTTTAGTTGCTTAATGCAAATATTAACTTAACCATATTTGACGAAGGAAACATGATAATATGGCATATCTGCCATGAATTGTGTCAGACGTGATATGTTTTTTAAGCGTATTTTGACTATTCAACGAATAGTGCATCCGACAGGTATATGATGCCTGTTTTGAACTATATCCATGTTTCACAGATTCATTCTAATGTCAGATTAAGAGTCCTTTACAAAATGTTGCTCAATAAAATTTTATTTTCTAAGCATCAAGGAATAGAATTTGAAAAACACAAAGTTGTAATAAGCAGGAAAATCACCAAAATGCTTTTATTATTTTTAGGTTGTGACTGGATGTAAAAAATTCATGGGTTTGGAGATTTAAAAATGAACTCCCAAAAATGGGATCATTATTTTAAATGTTAATGGACACCTCATAACCCATACTAACCCATAACATCTAAACACCTCATAATGCATACTTTAAAACTCCCAAGCACACCCTTAAGCTATAAAGACAGAGTAAATGAGCCTTAGAACAACTTTTGTCAATGCAAGAGAAAAGATCAAGCCAAAGGGCGAAAAAGTTCAAAAGTGCCAAATATCTCTCAAGTCCATACTAAAGAACTCATGACCAGGGACACTGATGTCCAGACAACAAGCACATTTACACTCAGCGTCTGAAAGGCTCTCAAGACCATCCAGAACTGACTAAGAAAGCCAAATTCCAACTCTTTGCATCTTGCTTTATCTAGACATCACACAAGACTGTTCGGACCTAATTTTTCAAACTCTATATAATTTCGACTATCATACAAACGTCAAGGACGACCATCCAAACGCATGCATATAACCACCTTCTGTAAATGGTTGGATCTTGTCTCTGACCGGATGGTGAGCCTGACCGTCCAAATGTCACTGTGTAATTTTGGCATTTTTGGGTCTTTTTAGTTAGGGGACTATAAAATGAAGTGTTAAAGAGTTCTAATTTGATTCAGATTTCATTTTAGGCGAGCATTAAAGAGAGAATTTAGCATCCTAGCAGTTTAGCATCCATAGCTAATTCACTATTTTCTGGTGTGACGGAAAGCTAAACCTCTTGCTTTAGTTGTTTATCAACCTTATTTGGCCTCTATGAACCAATAAATTGGTAATTTCTAGTTTTTTAATGATTTATTATCTTCATTGAATGCTTAGGTAACTTACATTGTTGATTACCATAATATATGCTTTGACTAATTGTTAACAAATCTAATTTTGGTACAATTAATGTTTGGTTAATCATCTAGTTAATCAATTTGATCCAAATGTCTTCCAAAACCTAATGCATTCTATTGACTTCATGCTTGAAAGTCAAATCCTCCATCTCCAATAATTGAAAAATTGGAGGCGAGTTTTCTAAATTACCATATTTTATGCAATAGATGTTTGGTAGATGTTCAATACAATGCCTATACCATCCTCCGCCTTATTGAATGAAATCCCTTAGTTTTCAAAGCTTTGACTCCAAATTCATTCCAAAACATTTCAATCAATCCAATTTAGTTTCAATTTCCATTAGAATAGCTTAGGCTTTCTAGAAGCAGAAAGAATCCTGGTTTGCATATTCTGAGGCCTGCCCAAAGGACAACACATGGCCCACTTGGTAATTATTTACCACGTGAACTTCTACACTTGGGAGAGCTTGTCAATCATAGTAGACAAAATGAATACATGTAGATCATAAGGCAATATGGACAGCAAGAGGGAATGATCTAGTGTCAAAAAGGTCTTGAAAAAGCCATGCTTCAACAGAGACTCTGTTCTTGTGCCAAAACTATTCAAAGCCAAGTGCCATTTAAAGTCAATGCCTAAACCATGCTGAATATTCAGATCAAAGTGCAGGCTATAAAAGTAAGGTATAATTATGGCAAATTAAAATAAAGAACAAGAAAATTTGTTTGGACTATTTCAAGCATCAATCAATATTCAACTGCTTCCACTTGGGATGCTGAGGATTTACAAACCAAAGGCCCAATGGCATAAGTTTCTATGGTTTCCTAAGCATATCCCCAAACATAATTTTATCCTTCAGCCTACTATTCGGGGAAAACTCAACACTAACACGATAAGCTAATAGCTTGGGGAATTACAAATACTACTGTTTGTGTTCTACGTTACCAAGATAATGAGAATCATGCTAAGGAGAAACAAGTTAGGGGGAGAGTAGGGAGCTCTATTTCTCTCTCTAGAATCTAGAGAGGGAAAGCACTCCCACAGATTTTCATGGCATTATTCTTCTTCCCCTCCCCCTCTAAACCCTTATGCTTCATCTTCCTATCATTCAAAGGGTGGATGTCACTCTTGAACTGATTGTCAATTCTTTAAAAAGTTTAAGTTATCTAGTTCATCTCCTAGTTGTGTCTTTCCTGAATTTCTCTCTCCTTGGAAGCCATTTGACTTGAAGATGCTTGGGGGTTGGAGCTCTCTTTTGCAAGTCTTCATCATGCTGAGCAAAAACTTCTAAGTGAGGTTGCTTAGATATGCTTAACCTTATGGGTCCTGGATCCCACCTTTCCCTTCCAGACTCATTTGGGATAATGAAATCTTGTGGTGATTATCTTTGGTTGGTGGTTACTTGATGTGCATGACGATCATCCCCCTTGGTCTTTGTTCATAATAGAAGCTCCAAGATTGATTGAGTCAATCATCTCCCCGAGAATATTGGGATGCTTGTGTCAAGCCTACTGTCCTTCCTAGTCTGGTTCATGCTCTCCACTCAGTGTTTTTTTTAGGTCGAGAGCACTTCCAGATTTGGTTGCAAGCTAGTCGATATCCTGTCTCTCCGGAAAAGGGTTGTTGGGCTGCTACGGTCGAAATCTACTGTGGCCAAATTGTATTTGGAGGCACTTTGTGCATATTTGGATGCATCCAATTCAAACTGTGAAAAATTTTTTGACTCTCCAGCATGTTGCATCTTTCTAGTATGGCTAAAAGACATAAGTTCTAGTGAGATAATCCCAAGACATTTCTACACCCATTCTAAGCTTCTTCGACATCCTAACCAATCACGAATGGGAACTTACATGGAGGACAAAGGAGGCAGGTGGTTTGGGTTCGTGGATTTGGTATTTGTCCTGGGGACTTCTTCTCTACTAGGAGTAAATTTTGAAGCCTTCTGAGGTGTATTTGAGGTCACCATGCCGCCATGGTTGTTCTATTCAGTGTGGCCTAGTTCTTATCAGATTTCA
This sequence comes from Vitellaria paradoxa, assembly GCA_019916065.1. Classification (NCBI taxonomy): domain Eukaryota; kingdom Viridiplantae; phylum Streptophyta; class Magnoliopsida; order Ericales; family Sapotaceae; genus Vitellaria; species Vitellaria paradoxa. The sequence goes on along the minus strand of CM034241.1, from coordinate 18,554,175 downwards.
AGGCATTTTTTCACCCTTTTTTCGGGCTTCATGGTTGGGAAACAACCATTTTAGGCAAGCCATGTACCTTGTGTTTCTTAACTCATGGGATGAAGAGATCTTAAGGCTATTATTTGGTTTTATGTCGCCAGATAACTTCAGCAATGGTGGCCCCAGCTGCGACCTAGTTTACAGGGTTCCAGCATTTGCTGGCATGTCTGGGTTTCCTGCTACATTCGCTCATCAACAAGAAGGAGATACGTGTAACATCCAGCTTATGCTGTTGATGACATCATGGATGAGGTCATAGGTGACATCATGGATGAGGTCATAGGTGACATCATATGTTCTATGGGAGGGAAATTTCTAGCTTGAGCTTTTAATATGCCTGCTTAATTTAGATTCCAATTTGTATTGGTCGGCTGCTTTGTTTTGGGTCTGAGGTGTTTTGGCCAATTGGAGTATTTCTTGAAGCCATTTAGGCATATTAGAGCGGTTGAGTGGGCCTTTTTGGGTATGGTTGAGGAGGCCTTTTGGGCTTAAGAGTTGCCAAATATATTTAAGCATTAAAGAACTATTGTATACTTATTTGGGTTCCCGTTTGCATTATTATTATAATTGTACTAAGCTAGGGATGGGCTTATGTATGCTCTTGTGTTTACTAACTTAACCACTTGGGTTGAGTGAGGCACTTAGCTCGGTGGTTGACCTCCATTCTTTGCCCACTCACAACCCGGGTTCGAACCCGGGGCCCTTCCCCCTCTACTTACCTATAAACCAAACCAAACCAAACCAAACCAAATTTTTTCCCACTAGGTGGGGTCGGCTACATAGATTTGTTGACGCCAATTAAATCTTCCCCCCTACTTACCTATCAAAAAAAAAAAAAAAAAACTAACCTAATCATTTGGGTTATAAATGAAGATTATTAGTGGACTAGGATAGAGTTTACCAGCCTTTAGGGGTGTCTCCTCCCTATTTGGGAGTTGTGATGAGCACATTACACATCTATATTATTTGGTAACAAAATTAATCTTACCTACCCAAAAAAAAAAAATGATAATGAGAATCTTAATCACCTATTCTTCAATTGCAACTATTCTCAAGAGATATGGGATTCTAACTGTAGGCTTTGCCTTGTCTCAAATCCTAAACAAAATAGAAATAAGAAATTGATTGGGTTATTTGTAATTTTAGTACGAAAAGCTTTGCCAACATTATGCGAAAACTTGCCAAAGCCGCTATGGTATATCACATATGGTTGGAAAGGAATACCAAAATCTTCACGGGTTTGTCTACCGGTACTCCTAGCCTTATAAATATTATTAAGAAGGAAGTTAGACTAAAAGCATCTTGGGACCTATTTGATAAATGTGCCAATTTTCAGTTTTTTTTATTCAGTTTTTGTGTTCAGTTTTTTTATTTTCAATTTTCACTTTTATAGTAGGAAAAAAAAGACTTAAAAACACGTTTGGTAACAATAGTTTTTTGATTGGTAGTTAAATTATTGCTAGGGTGGGTGGTGACCGGCGGCAGAGATGTGGTGAGAGGTGGGTGGTGAGCAATTGACAGTGATTGGAGGTGGGTGGTGAGCAATTGACAGTGGTTGGAGGTGGGTGTCAGCCAGCAACGGAGGTAATAGCTGGTCAAAGGTAAATGGTGTCGTTCGACAGTGGCGGCCAACGACGGTGATTAAAAGTAGGTGGTGGTTAGTCAATGATAGTTGGAGGTAGGTGACAGTGGCAGTGATCGGAGGTTGGTGGCAATCGGCAATGGCAACAATCAAAGGTGGCGACAGCTAGGGGTGGGTGATAGTTGGTGATGGGTGGGGGGTGATGATTGTGATTAGTGGTGGTAGTTGTGGAAGAAAATAAAACTTGAGAAAACACTTTTTTATGTTTTTGTAATTTTAAAAATTTTGAAAATAGTTTTCATTTTCTTTTTAGAAACTAAAAACTAAAAATAAATTTACCAAATAAATTTTCATGCTCAGTTTAAAAAAAAAATGAAAATGAAAACTAAAAACTAGAAGTTTTGTCAAACGAGACTGTAGTTTCCCACTCAAGTGAATTTTAATTTTTGTAACAATTGGCGGATCTTGAGCTTTTGTTTAGATACTAACCATACTGTATAGGGTCCTTTGTAGTACGAGGGCATGGCTTATTGACTTTGTGTTTTTTCCCCTTCCTTAATCCAAATTTATATATTACTTACCAAAAGAACAAACATAAAAGAAAAAAAGAACAAGAAAATAGTGAAAATGCCATTGCATCTTCAGATCTACCTAAACTTTTCTTACTGGTAGAAGAACTAGCTGAGCACCCTCCTTTGCAGCCTCCTCAATTGCTTTTCGAGCATGAGCAATGTTTCTCTCCTTGTCGGTGGTCACCAATAACTGGCAAAGTCCAACCTTGAACTGAAATAGAGGATACAGAGTGTTAATATCCTCATGCTGCATTAAGAAAAACATTATAAATAAATGCAAAAGTGGTTCCGACACCACGCTATGTATCATGAACAATTTAATGAGACAAAAAGTTTTTCACATTCATTTCCAATTGGAACTGTGTGAAAAAATTAGTTGCATTCACAATCTGAGTTCTTCATCATGCCATGTACCTCTAAAAAAATACGAGTAGCAACTTAGAAACTCCCAATAACTAATACTCTACAATAAAAATGCTCCGCAACTGCACCCAAGATCTTTAAATTAATCATTGATGTAACAAGTGAGAGAGAAAATAATAAATAGAAATCAAACAAGAACACAGAAAACACAAATTTACGTGGTTCTAAAATTGACCTACATCCCACATGCACAATTTTCTATATTTCAAGGGTTCCAATAGATACATATACAACTAAAATCCTAAACTTACCAAACTGAAATATTTATTTACCAAAAAGCTCCTACTGTATGACCCACCCCCCGCGGCCGCCGGGGGGGGGGGGGGGGGGGCGGGGGGGGGTGTCGAACCTATTACTTGCAGTGGCTCATCCAAAGGAGGCCTTGCAGGCTGTGCGACACTCCACTCCGCATTGTGCAGTCCACGGACCAGGTGATAAATATGAGCCACCAATAAAACGCAACAAGAGATCACATTCTCCAAGCAAGTGGAAACTTCACAATTCTCAAGCAATTGCGTTCAAAAGAAAAACACTGCAATACTGCATTATCTACATACTTCCATAGACCTTATCTGCTGTGAAAGGATATATCATATTCCTCAATCTAGATGGCAAACCTGAACAATTCTCCAGAAAAATTGCATTCCCTCAGTTCTCCCCAGAAATTGAGTAGAGATTCAAAAACCCAAAAACAAACTCACATAATGTTGAGTTACAAAGGAATACAACATGCATTATATTACATATAACAACATGCATATATGCATATGTAATAAACAGAGAATAAGAGAGCTAAACACATTATCTATCTAATCAATCAAAACGAACAATAAAACAGAAAAATAATAGTTAGAGAGGGGGTGGGAGTTTGCGACTGGCCTTGGTGAGGGGTGGGGAAGGCAAGGGAACAATGGGTGGAACCCTAGCTTCATCGGCATTGAAGGAGGCGGCCGTCATCGTTATTGTTGCAGAAGCGACGGAGTGTTTGAGCTTCCGAATGCTGGGGCTGCAGTTAATACTGAAACTGTTGTTGGGGTTTGGGAGGGTCAACGACGTAGGAGGAGAGTGAAGGAACCAAGAAGATTTGTACCAGAGCTGAGAATTAGGATTAAGGAACGGCTTATACAGACTCGGGTTTGGCGAATTGAGACCTGAAGATGAAACGAAGGCACATGCAGACTTCATTTTCATTAAGCACAGATTCACAATGGGCTTGCATCATTGGTTTTCTTGCCGATCAACAAAACATTTATATTAAGTAATTAACCATTGTTGAACATTTTTTTTTTTTTGGGTAAATTACACCTAGCTCAGAATATTAATTATAGGAACCTATCTCAACTATTTTAATTTTACGCTTAGACCATTTATTCTCAAGTATTCGTAATGCTTAAATCCATTCGTTAATTTACTCCATTAACTTGTTAAATTTCTATGATAAAAAGATAAAAATGCCCCGATGCTATTAGTAGCCATTGTTGACTTGCGAAAATGCCCTCATCATTGAATAACTAAGGGTTCATTTGGTTTGTTTTTTATTTTTTGTTTTCTATTTTCTGTTTTGAACTCATTTTCTATTTTACACTTTTGAAAACAAGAAAAAAACTTAAAACGCATTTAGTCACTTGTGTATTCAAAGTTTGTTTTAGAAAACAGAAAATGAGCTTGCACATAAAATAAAAAATGACAAAAAATTATTTTGAGCGTTTTTAATCCAAAATAAAGAAAATTTGAAAATAATGAAAACATAACATTTTTTGTTTCTTTATTTTGAGATTTTTAAAACATAAAATGAAAACAGAAAAATAAACCAAATGCCACCAAAGTAAATGGAACCAACTACCACATACATTGCATGCACCCACTAAGGATCGTGAATGAACCAAAGGGCTGGAGCACCACTATTAGAGCCATTTACTCTTGAATACTCACTCAATCAAGTTCAGATCCAGAAGTTGACTACGATAAAAAGAAGAAATCAACCCTCTCAGACCCAGAAAAGACAATGACGACAACAATCAGAAGAAGAAATCAGCCAACTCTATATTTTTCGTCCTTTTTGTTTTGATTAAAGTATTGTTAAGGTTTTTTTTTTTTTTTTTTTTGGAGTTTTCGTTTCAAGTTTTTTATATTAGGGTTTTCAATTTTAAACCTTTGTTTTTCTCAATATGTTAGGGTTTTTTTTACCACAGAGCTTGTGCAATTGTTGGGTTAAGGTTATTTGAGTAAGGGTTTTTGTTTGTTTGGTTTTACGTATTAGGGTTTTGGTATGAAGGTTTTTTCAGTTTTTTTTTTCTTATAGCTTATTTGAGTTAGGGTTTTTATTTGGTTTGATTTATCTAAGTTAGGGTTTTATTTGTGTTTTTTTTTTTTTTGACATTTGTTCTATGCGTTTGAAATTGTTCTAAAAACTATACTCTCTTCCACTTTATTTGCTGGCTTTCTCGTCTTTGGAACTTTCAATAAATGTCGAATTAGTTCCTGATTTCTCTTGAGAGTTTTAGATTCAGTCCTCACATTATAAATCTGTGTTAGTATCAACTACATTATGTAAATTTATGTTTTGGTAAAATTGCAATTGTTTGTTGCTAAATTGAACTTGTTTTGTGGAAAAACATTATGTTAAATTGAACTCGTTGCCAATTTCTATTGCCAATTTGAGTTGCTGTTCATTAGTTTGTGATTGTACCAGTTGCTGGATTTCTAATCTTTGCAATTTCTAAGAAATGTGGAATTACTTGCTAATTTCTATTGACAGTTTGAGATAGAAGCCTTACTTTATAAACCTGTGGTATACTTGCTTTCTGTTGCTAAAGTACTTGCTAGTAAATGTGGTAGACTTGCAAATTTGTGTTGCTAAATTGAACTTGCTTTATGGAAAACCATTTCCAAAGAAAACCAAACTCATGCCCTTTCATGGTCTATTTGGTGTAACAAATTTGGATTCCTTCAATGACACATGTTTTCCATAATCAAGTTGATGTAGCTACTGATTTTTGTTGCCAACTCAAGTTATTGCTCATCCGTTTTGCATTCTAACTATTAGATGGACTTCTATTGTATGTAATTTGTAATAAACGTACAATTACTTAGTTTAAGATTGAATCCTCACTTTATAAACTTGTGTTGGTTTTAGTAATAGTAAGTGAACCTGTATTTTAATAGACCTGCAAATTGGTGTTGCTAAATTTAACTTGCTTTATCGAAAACCATTTTCAAAAGAAACCAGACTCATGCCCTTTCATGGTTTGTTTGGTGTAACAAATTTGGATGCTTTCACCGGTAGGTGTTCTCTATAACCAAGTTTGATTTATTTGCTAATTTTTGTTCCGAATTCGAGTTACTATTCATCGTGGATTATAACTATTGGATGGACTTCTATTCTCTATAATTGGTAATAAGTGTGAATTGCACCATCTTATTTTCTAGTTGAATAAAATTGTAAATTTTTGTTGCTAGCTTTATATTCACTATAATTTATAATTATTTTTTTTCCATGTGGATTTATATATTTCCATAGGTGTAAAGGGTAAAAAGCCAACATTTCGATTATATGATTTGACTATTTATTATAAGGATAAATAGTTTACAATTAGGGATGTCGATCTGAATAGGTATTGGTGGTTTGATTTAATTACAAATCTACACGAGGCTGAAGTGGTTAATGCTCCATCCAATATTGGAGTCGATCTTAAGGTTTCCTATCAGTCAGGAAATGAAAGATTTGATGTTCAAATAGATGATGACCTGATGCTAATGTTTCAAATTGTCAGTAGTCCTTTGGTAAACATGTTTGTTGAGGTGGGAAGAGAGGTAGAAATCAGTCCTTCACAAGTAAGCCAAGTGCTTGACCATGAACCAGACAACGTACAAATTGGAAAACCTATTATTATAGGCAGTCAAGGGGAGTATGATGATTTAGGGGTCAATGGGGGAGATGAAGAATTTTTTGCAATTAGTGATAAAGAAGGATTCAATGTTCAATGGAGTAGTAGTGATGATAAAGACCCAGTTTACAAAGAAAATGAAGAAAGGATTGATTGGGAGAGCGAAAGCTCTTCTGATTTTGATGATTTAAGTAGAGAAGAGACAGGCAGTAGGAGTGAGGACCCCCATATGGACAAATGTTAGTCAAATGATAGTGCAAGTCTTGATAACTCTGATGAAGAGGCAAAGAGAAATGAAGCAAAACAAATAGCGATCTTTCAGGAAAATAAGGAAAAGAAAATCGTATCTGAGAAAAGCACGTGGTTTAGAAATGTCAATTATTTCAGGAATGTGCTAAAGGACTTTGTAATAGAGGAGGGTTTTGTTCTTATGCGAGATAAGAATAAGAAAAAGAGGGTGATAACTCACTGTGCTGGTGTGAAATGCCATTGATGTATTCATGCCTCACCTATGTCAGATGGTATAACCTACCAAGTGAAAACATGACTGTGCCTTAGTTTCTAGAAATATAAAGGCCAACTCAACTTAAATCGTAGAGAAACTAGGAAAAAGGTTGAGGAAAAACCTTGAATTGAAAGTTGAGGCCATCAAATTTGAGTTGTCGAGGAAGTATGGTCTTGATGCTTGCTGGATGCAAATATACACGACAAAAAGGAAAGAACTAGAAGAGATTAAGGGGTCACATGAGAATGGTTATGTCAAACTCCTTGGATATGCAGCTGAAATAAAGAGTAATCCTGGAATTGTGGTGAAAATACAGTTTGATAGGTTGCTTAGTTAGGTAAACCCTTCTTTCAAAAGATTTCTTCATGTGTTTTAGAGGCACAAAAATTAGGCTTTCTCAAAGGGTGTCGACTATTCGTTGGCCCTGATGGTTGCCACCTAAATGGACCATTTAAAGGTGTTCTTTTGGCTATAGTTGGGTTGGATGACAACGAATGACTGTTTTCATTTTCCTATGCAATAGTTAAGTTTGAAACTAAAGACAGCTGGATGTTCTTCTTAGACCATCTGCGGGCCTCACTTGATGCTGCTGCTGAAACAAGGAAGTGGACCTTTATGTCCGATGGCCAAAAAGTAGTTGTGGATTTTCTGTTATATGGTTTTCACAATTGCTAGCTTTTTTACATCAAATTATATGTTTTTTATTATGCTATTGTTATATTATATAGGGAATTGAACCTGCCATTAGACTTAATTTTCTAGTAGCGATGCAATGAAGGTGTGGAAGACATATGTACATGGGAGACATCTGTACAAGAACTTCAGCAAAAGTCATCCAGGTATATTGGTTTCCTATTTTTCAATATCTATCTCTTTTAATTTGAGGTTAGACTACCTTTATAATCCTCTATTTTAAAATGTAAACTCCCTAGATGTTCCTCATAATCCTCTGTCACCCGCATCTCATTTTTATATTCCTTGTATTATCATTTTATATTACCTGCATCCTAATTTGAATTCATTTATAAAGGCATACAGTTAAGAGTCTTGTTTTAGGCTACTATCAGAGCATACAATTATGGTGAGTTCAATAGAGTTATGGACAAGATGAAAATTGTGTCCAAGCCTACCCGTAAGTGGTACATGGATATCCTATTGCATCTTTGGGCTCAACACAAGTTTAGCCCCGAATCCAAGAGTGATCATGTGACTAATAATCTGACTGGGTCATTTAATTAGTGGACTGGAGAGTTGAGGGCTAAACCGATATTGACATTGGTGGATGGTTTAAGGAGCAAGTTACTGCCAGGATTCATAAGCAATTTGACAGGGTTGCTGGATGGAATAGGCCATTGACCAAAGAAGCCAGGAAGAGATTGGACAAAATAATTGAAGGAAGAAGGTGATACTATGTTTTGTATGCTAATGGTGATGAATATAAGGTGATAGATGGTCAAACTAGACATGTTGTGTATCTACCAAGGAAGACATGCTCATAGGGTGCATGGGGTTGAGTGGTATGCCTTTATACATACGATAATAGCTATCCTGTACAAAAGAATTTGACATTGAGCAGTGTTGTGACAATGTATTCAATAAGCAAGCTTACTTAGAATCGTACTCTGGTATAATCCACCCGATCTTGGTTGAATCAATGTGGACCTTTGTGGTGCTAGGAGATCTAATCCAACCTCTTAAGCTTAGAAGGCTAACTAGAAGACCCAAGAAAAATAGGAGGAGAGAGGAGGATGAATCAAAACATAGTATAACTTCACAAAAGAAGTGGCATAGCATAGCTTGCAAACACATGGGGATAACTTGGACACAATAAAAGGACTTGTCAAAGGGGTCTTGTTAAAGTAAATTTGTAGAATACATTTATGGTAATACGTTATATGCATTTTTTGTTGGTATTTAACATACATTGTGCACTAAATTTCTATTCTTTGTAGAAGAGAAAAACTAGAGTTGGAAGATGTGAAAATGTTGTTGCCGCTGCTACTAAATCTGCTGTCACTAGAACTATATATGTAACCACAGAAGGAAATGTTGCTGCTATTAGTACTGGACCTGGAGATGCTATTGCTACACAAGGAGATGCTGGAGCTCTAGCTGATGCTGGTGGAACGTTAAAGCTTGCTACCTAAGAGGAAGTTGATGCTATTTTGAACTTTTTTTTGGGGGGGGGGGCTAATTTTATATGTAACAAAATGATGGGAAAAATGAATTATTTTTTGTGGATAATTCAGTTGCTATAGATGGTATGTGGCTAAGCCAACTTAGGGTTTTTGGTAAGTTGGCTATTGTAATAGAATTGACATTTTGGCCACTTCAGGTTTTTGGTAAGTTGGTTGATGCTGATTATAAGGACACAAGTGGTTGTTACTGGTATACTTTTGAGTATAACTTTTGGTATATTTTTAGTATAGTTTAAAGGGATGATCGGGATAGTTGAATTACTTTATAACTGCATGTAGAACAGTTTGGGAATGACAGTGATTATGTGGTTAATAAATGAATGCCATTTTTTGGATTAACTTCTTGTACTATGACTGAGTTTTATTTCCAATGGTTACTGAGTTTTGTTGCCAATAAAAATAGTTTTTTGCAATGCGGTTTTTTAGAATGTTGGAAACTTTGTGCAATTGGGTGCAGCATGATAGTTATGTGCAGTACTGTAATTTTTTGTAATGCAGTCTTTTCAAATTAGTGTAATTAAGCAATGCAATTTGTAATGAAATGCAATTTTTTTCAATGCAATATTTTTCAAATCCTTCCACTAGTTTGTAATGCAGTTTTTTTTTTTTTTTTTTTTCAAATCCTTGTGAGATTCTATAAGTAGTAAAGATTTGGATAAATCCTTATATGCAGTACATGCTTCTCTGTTGTGCATGTTGTGTGCATCAGATTTAGGCAATTAGCAGTGCAATGTGTTAAATGCATTGCTACAGTTTTAGAGGCAAACACAATTTGGGTGAAATGAAATGTAACTGTAAACAAAATTGAGTAAACTTGGGTCCATGTTCTAAACTTACAGGAAGTTCATAAACTAGAGAAGGAATTTCGATGTAATAGCAAAAATTTTTCAAACATTAACTACCAAAGGTTGATCATATATGAGTTAGCAAAAATTATTTGTCCATTGATTTGTCACCCACATACTATATTACAAAATTATTTCAGTAATATCAAAAGCATAAGTAATACAATTATCCAAATTCCTAACACAATTGTAACTAGAATGAATTTGAGACATAGGTGGTTTGCCTCTTACTCTTTCATCCCATTCATAATTGCTCTAACGTCATCCTTGACTTCAATATACTCAAAATTACTAGATTCGAATTCTTCATCAACTTTTCTCACTTCATTCGTGGATGGGCCAGACCACCAAACAAAGAAGTTGCATTATTTGTTTGAACATGTATAATAAAGCAACCCAGGATTATCATAAGACTCTTAGATGCTCACAACTACTTTCCTTCTACATTTACATTGCCGATTTTAGAACATTCCTTCATCAACTTTCCCTCCACCTATACTTCTAGATGACATTCCTTCCCTACACGTCACAGTTGTTCATCGCACACTAGCTGTCACAACAATTATACACTAGGCCGACAACCATGCTTGATAAAATGCATTCAAATGGGTAGAGGCGGTGGTAAGCTAAATAAGAAATACACTCCCAATTACAATGATTAAAAGTCATAACAAAGAGCTAGAGGTTAATTTCTCTCTCAACTTTACCCCCTCGCCAACAAAAAAATAAAAAATAAAAATCTAAAGAAGCATAAAATTTCCTAATGTTCTTTTTTTGGATAACTTATTGTTGTCTATGGGGGGAAGGGAGATTACAATAACTTGAACACATAACCTTTTATTTGGATGAGGGCGCCTTATCCAGTTGAGCTAGGCCCTCTCATTAAGTGTAATACCCTGAACTTTGTATTAACATAAGTATAAGGTTTTTGATGTATTTAGAAGCAATGTATGTTAATTTAGTGGAATGGGTCATTAATGGTGTTTTAGAGTTGAGAACTTTGAAAGAGATGGGTTAGGCAATCAAAGATGGCATTTTAGCCAGGTGTAGGAAAAAGGGGCACCTTGGGCGCAAAAGACATGGGTGCCCACGGTCTTGGGCGCACAAGTCATGGGTGTCCAAGGTCTTGGGTGCCCACCTGAGAAGGCATGGGCACCCAAGGTATAGTAGACTTGACAGGCATGAGTTGCTTTGCATTTTTCAGCCGACCCCTCTCCCCTTTGAACCTATATCTAGCTAGGGGTGATAAGAGGGTTTGAAATTTACTGTTTGGGGATTAAATTATTGGTTTAAATATATATTTTGATGATATAAGATGATATAAGGCAAAAGAGAGAGAGAGAGAGATATTGTTAGGAGAGGAAGAAACTGGGAGAGAAGCAAAGGAAGAACAAGGAAGAAAGAGAAAAGGGAACCGGGTGAAATCCTTGAAAGTAAGTTCATCTAGCCTTCATGGAAATCAAATTAATCTTGCAAGGGTGTAATTAGAACCTCAAGGAACTCTTTTTTATGATTTATTTGTAGTTTGGATGAAGGAGAGAGGAGATTGAGTCCATTAAAGCTTGAGAGCTTGGAACCATAAAACACCTTCTAGTTGATCCATCTTCTTACAACTTGAGGTAGGGATTTAATGCCTCATTCTTACATATGTGATGTGTAACAAGGAGTAGATTACCACTGGAAAACCCTCTTCAAGTGTTGTATGGTAGATATTGGTAGTTATATACACATATATGTATATATAGGTTGAGAGAGTGAAAATGGTATTTTGATCCATAACTTGACTTTTGGTTGATGAAAACTCAAATTTATAATTTTGTTTGGTGCCTAAGAACCTTGAGTTGATGTTAGAAACATGAACTTTAGGTATTTTTATTTTAACTTGGTCAATTTGAGGTCCTAAGGGTGAGAAACTAAGAAACCAGAAAATAGGGTATGAAACCCAAAACTTGGACCAAGCTGTGGGCGCACGAGGGAGACACAGTCGGGCACCCAACCCCCTGGGGCGCACGGCTGAGTGTCAGCTTGGGCGCCCACCGAGCCTAGGTCATTTTCTTGACTTTGCTTAGTTTGGCCTCCTACCTTGGACTTATGAAATAGTTGGTAACATGTTTTTACATGAAACTTTTATTTGATTAATTGCATGGATTTAAAAAGGGAAATGTGTTCTAAAAAGTGATTAAGGATTTGTTATCTTAAGCTAATGGGATTTAACTTGTAATGGTGAATGAATGTTACCTTGAATGTAATGAATTGGAAAATTACTTTGAGATAAGAGTCTTAATCAAGTAGAATTGTGATTATGTCTTGATGTAAACTAAATGTTGCGATATATGAACATGTGATTGATTAAGTAAATTGTGAATTGATAAAGGGACTCAAATTCATGATGTTGATAAATGTTCAATGTTTAATAAGATTTGATCAATGTTGATATGTGATGAATCTTAGGATGAACCAAAAAGTGAATATATGATTGAAAGAAATTGAAATGTGAACCTTGTTAGTAAGTAATGGAAATTAAATGAGGCTTCGGTTAAATGAAATGAGTTGTGTTCCATGATGAAATGGAATGTGGTTATGTGTGTTGGAAAGTTTATGGTGATGAGTGTGAATTGTGATTAAAGAGTATTGAATGTGATGAATGATTGGTTGTGTGCCAGGGGCCGTGGTGGGGTGCGAAAATAGGAAGGGTCGTGAGATTACCTTCGAGTTGAAAGACTCGGAACCTGCGCAGGGTTTGGTGTCAATGCCAGTGGGTTAGTAGCCCACAACATTATGTGTGTATGGGTTACCCATGACCATGGACTGTGATCCTAAACGATGGTGTTCGGTTTACCATGTCCGTTGGGTCTGGACCCATAAAAGACGATGTTGTGTATGCACCCAAACCCCCAAGGATTTGTGTGGTTATGGCCATGTGATTGAATAATGAAATAGTGATACCGTGGATGTGATTACCTGATTGAATGATGAATAAATGGTAATGTGGATGTGGATATGTGATTAAATGTTGAATATGTGATAAGGTGGTATGGAATGTGATTTGATTTAATGTTGGGAAATTCAATAATAAGGAGTAATTGGAATTGAATACAATACCTCGATGATATTGAATGATGATAAATATTTACCTAAGTTGAAAATTTATTGATATTAATAAATTGTTATGGCATATAGAAAGATGTAGATGTATCTATGCATATATGTACATTGGCATGCATGAGTTGATTACATACCATATATGTTTGTTTGAGCCATCGTGGGCACAAGTGGATTCGTGCTCACATCTCTACAGATTTTGATGTAGGAACAAGTCATATCGATCAGGTGGGTTGATGGGGTTGAATTAGGAGTGCCTTTTGCACAAGCCCTTCTAAACTTAGCAAAACTATTGGTTACTTAGTTTTATATTATATGAAATTGCAATATTGTACATTGAGGACTTATTCAATTTGGTTGTAATGGCCTCAAGGCCTAAGTTATATATTAATGGAAATGGAGTATAGAGTATGTGGCTTGGTAACAGTTACGGTTTAACTTATGTTATATTATCTTATGTCTTCGGCTCACTAGTTGATGTTGTGTTGCTCTGATCATAGGTAGTTATGTTAGTGCATGTTATGTGTGTTTATCACTCACTCCTCGGGTCACGAAATCCGGGGCGTGACAGGTTGGTATCAGAACCTAGGTTAGAATACCTAAGGGACAGTAGGAGTCTGGCATTGCGTGTTACATGTTGATGTGTTTTAATTGACATTTAGTCATTTTTATTGGATGGACTTATTAACATTTTGTGGTAAGGATCATGGTAGAGATGGTCAAAACTAAATGTTACTAGAATCTTGATCGTATTGTTTGGAGGTATGAGAATTTGGTAAACATCACTGGCTGATGACAAGTAAGGTTGATATGTGAGTAAATGGTGTAATTATTGGAGGTTTGTGAACCTAGAAGTAATGTAGAGCATATAGATATAATCTATTGGCTTGGAATAGTCACATAACTTTTTTTTTTTTTTTTTGTACTTGGGAGGCATCCCTTTGATGCCAAATTCAATAAAAGTTTTACTTATAAAAATAAATAAATAAATTGATGCTCTTGAAGATCAAGAAATATATATTTAATAGAATTTTAAGTTTCTCTTCGAATTACATAAATGGAAAAAAGCATGCCCACAAGTGCTTGATTTTCAGCACAAAATTAAGGTTTACACACATATCATTGACATAAGTTTTCTCTTAAATAAAAAGAAAAAGAAAAGAAATGAATAGTATTCCAATCGAAGTTGTAAGAAAGCTTCTAATGAAGTATTAGAATCTAGGCTTGTTGCTAGTTTTATATTTAGGAGAGGGTAAATTTTACTAAGGTAATTTTCACCCTCCATTGCATTAGTTTAAAAAATGGGTAATAATTACATAGGAGTAAATTGTTATTGGAAGGGGCAAGGATGGGTAATAGAGAGTAATAGAAAAATTATATCTTTTTTCATTACTCCATAAACATTTCTTTACACTCTTGTAAAACCCTATGCAACATTCTACTATAAATAATTATAATAAATATTATAAAATAATAATTTATTCAACCAAAATAAAATTAATTAATTATTAAATTACTTTATTAAAATAATATTTAATAAATAATAATTTATTATTAAAATTATTTGTTTTATTTTATTAAATTAATATTATTGTTATATTAATTTATGACTAAAACTATTTATTTCCTCAAATTAAAATTATATTTAATAAATAATATTTACTTATTAAAATGATTTATTTTATTAAAATGTTTTATAAAATAAAAATCATTTCTCTAAATAATAATTTACTAGATTATGTATTGCATTAATATAATTTAGTATAATTAATAATTTATTTAACTAAACTAAAATTAGTTATTTTATTAAATTATTTTATCAAAATAAAAATAATTTTTATCAAGTAAAAATTCATTATTAAAATTAATTACAACTAAAATCTAAAATAAAATTATTTTTGATAATTGACTTTTTATTTAAAATTATATATTTTAACAATATATTTATTAAAATTAGTTATTATTAAAATAACAATCATTATGGTGATTTATTTTATTATAATATTTTACCAATATTAAATATTAACTTTTACTCTTGGTCAATTTATCGTTATTCCAAACACAATTAGCTTTTATCTCTTCAAAACTTTTAGCAATCCAAACATAATATAATTATTACAATGTAATATTTTCTCTCTCAATCCAAATGCAAGTATCATGAACTTGTTATCCTAGTAACCATTACTGGGATAACAGTTATCCCGTAATCTTTGACTCCTAAAATTTTCACTTTGTACCAAATGTTTTCTTAATATATAGATAAACATACATGAGTAATTGAAAAATATAAATCATTTTTTTAAATGATATGGAAGAACTAACCCAAGGCCGAGCCCTTTGGACTCACTCGTAGAGTGTAAACTCCCCCAGAGGTTGGCAAATACCCCAATCTACTGGCCTTGGGTAAATCGTAGGCTTGCTTAGGACCACTATGGCGATCGAGTTTGTGATAATCCAGAAATTTCTATTTTTATAATTAAGTAATTTAGGAAATAGATATGGTGGAGTGGAAGATAAATAAAAATATTTGTGGTGAGTTTAATTTTTTTTCTTTTGAGCTTATTGTGCTAAAAAACATGTTGGGCCAGAAGGAAGGAGATCTTGGGAGCACAAGAGAAAGTTTTCGTCGGCGCACATGATGTGGGCGTACAATGCAGGTGCACGAGAGGAGTACTCCATGGGTGCATGCCCAAGAAGGGTCAGGCGCCCAAAGCTCTACTGAGATGAGCTTCTGTATTGTCAGTTTGATTTACTTCAGTCATTTCCGAGCTCAACCTTTCCAGGCTATAGGGAGAGGCATGGCAGTAGAAGAGGTGTAGACCACTGTTGCTAGCTTGTTCTCCAAGCACATAGGTGTACATGTATGTGTAATGGGGAAGAGAGAGTTTTGGTTAGAGAGAAGAAGAAAGAACCAGGAGGAGAATCGAAGGAGACTAAGGTTTGGTAAGTTATTCAATCCTTAACCAAACTCAAATTAATTTTGTAGGAATGAAATTAAACCTATATTGAACAGGTGTATGCAATCGGTTTGTCAGTAGGATTAACAGTTTGGATATACGACCTACTCAAATTTTTCTGAGCTTGTCGACGAAGTTATAGACTTTGCTCAACTCACTGTTTCCTCCGTTTCTTCACTTGAGATAGGGATTCTATATCTCTTACTCACACATGTGATTTGGAAAAAAGATTAGGATAATATTAGCATGATTATTTTAAGTTTTGGATGAAATCTATGGGAGATAATGGGAAGTTATATATGTATATATATATATGACCATATATGCCTATAATGAAGAAAATAAAATTTAATCCATATATGGATTCAAGATTGATAAAAACCTAAATTGTTTAATCCATTTAATTCTTATAAGTTTTGTGATGAGGTCTAAAATAGCAGATTGCAAGAATTGTGTTCCAGATTAAGCAAATTTGAGGTCCCAAGTGGATAACCATGAGAAAATAGAAAACAAAGCATCAAAAATGAATTCTGTCCAGATCTTGGGTGCATGCGACATTATTTTGTTGGGTGCCTACGTCTTGGGCTCACATGATAGTACTCTATTGGGCCCCTACGTCTTAGGCACACGAGATATTTTCCTATTAGGTGCCTGCCATCTTGGGCTCCAATGAGAAAGCACAGTTGGGCACCCACTGACCCTTGTTTAAATTTCTAACTTAGTTTTATTTGGTCTTTCCACCATGAATATATAAAGGTTTTAATACTTATACTTTTGCATGATATTTAATTTATCTAGTATGTTTAATTTTGTGATCTTGAGAAAGTGTTTAATGATTTAAAATGAAATTAATTGTTATTCAATTTGTAATTTGAGGATGCATAAATAATATAATAAATTTGTAATATTATACCTCTTTTAGATAAGTGATTGTAAATGAAAAAAACTTTGAATAACAGAACTAGAAAGAGAAGAAAATGATATATTTTAAAGTATTGTTGTTGATTGGAATGTAGTTACGTGTTGTTCGAAAGTTTGAGATGGTAAAATATGATAATGGTTATGAGAACTATAAATGAGATAAAATAACCTTAAGAGTGATATTGTGATACGGGGATGGAGGGCACGGAAAAATAAGAAGGGTACAGAGATTAGCCTAGGGTTGAAAGACCCGAAACCTACACAGGGATTGGTATTTGTGCCAGTAGGTTAGTAGCCTACAACATAACGTACATTATGGCAATTCATAGCCCTTACCAATGATGTACGTTGTGGCTAATCGTGGCCTCTAACAATGATGTATATTGTGGCTAATCATGGCCCTGAACGACAACATTAATTGTATCCACCCCGTGGATTTAAAATGAAAATGAAATTATGATTAAAAAACAACGACGTTGATGTTAAGAATGATAATAATTGGATTAAATGTTAAGGTTTGTAATGATTAATGGTATTCGAACTTAAATATTGTGCTATAATGATGTTGTAAGAAGTTATTCACCTATTTGATTCTGTTGGTCTTTGTCATTGATGACTCATTGTGATTAAGTTGAAGATATTGATTTATTTGTGATAATTAATTTGCATGTTTTTGCTTTACATATCATATCTATTGGTATTATGTATCATAGGTACAAGTGTTGGTGTTCACGTCCTTACAGACTTTGCTATAGGTCCAAGACCTAAAGACCTAGGTGGGCATTGAATTGAGATAAGAATTGCAAACATTTGTTTTTAATTACGTAAGTTTGATATTATTTGCAGGACTATAATATTATTTTAATCAGGCTGATTATTCGATTAGGTTGTAAAGGCCATAAGGCCTATGTTGCTTATTTTTGTGGGATGTGTTGGAGCCTAATAGCCTGGCTGAGCTGAGACTTGGTTTATTTTGTTATTATTGTTGGTTATTATACATGTTGCTCTAGCATAGTTATAATGCTCTGATCAGAGAAATGATAATATGTGCATGGTTTGTATGTTTATTTACTCACCCTTTGGGTCATAAGAGCCGAGGCGTGATAGTGTTTTGCTAAAGACAGAAGCACAAATACAAACCGATTTCATTACCAAGTCCCAAACTTATGACTCGCCTATGGTTTCAACTCCTACAACCCGTGTGTTCTCCATCTAAGCTAGCCCGTGGGGTCAAAGAATTATAAATCTTTTAGCGTAGTAATTAATATTGTGTATATATATGTATCTTGGTGAAGTTATCGATTAAACAATCATTAATGAATATGGAGCATGAATCTAAAAAATTATTTAGGGTGTAAAGGAATGGGTCCAATGTCCATTAATCAAATTTAGGTATTTTTCACCTAACATATTAGGCACTTAGAAGCACCTAAGATTGCAAAAATCAAAACCAAAATATTCATAAACGAAATAAAAAATTTAAAACACCACCATCACCTAGTCTTAAAATTCAACTAACCTTTTTTAGTGCCATCAGAAACAATTTCGGCCAAATTGGTGGTTACATCCTTCATCTAACAAAACCCAACAGCAAATCAAACCAGCTATACTCCTAGAATCTTACTAATTACCAAAAAAAAAGCTACACTCCTAGAAAGTAAAGGTGTATATGTATATAGAGGGAGACAGGGGGAGAGAGAGAGTGTGTGGGGCAAAATGACTCATCCAAAAAAACTCAATTCACACACAAGGAAGAATAGTGCAAACCATTATTTTTGAGGCTGCTGAGAAAACATTAATAATTTCAAGATCCTACTGAAGAAGATGATGAAATATGGCTAATTTTATATTGCCTCCTCCATTTTGATTCCGGGATTTGTGTAAACCATTCATAAAAAGAGTAGAAGATAATATGAATAAAACTGCAGTGTTATCCAATAGGCCATAGCATAGTTAATACAATAATGTGATCACACGTCCTGTACAAACTAGTGGTAGATTAGGTGGGTTTCATGGTCCTTAAGGCCCATATCTAATCACAAGGCACTTACAAATTAGCGGCAGATTTGATGGGTTTCATGGGCCTTTAAGGCCCACATCTAATTATTTGATTTATTTTTTTCAGGGGCTTAAAACTCATTTTTTAAACCATTCTTTTTAACCGGAAAAAAACACTGGATCACAAAAAGTTATAAATATTATTTGGATTAAGACTCAAGATGGACCTAATGAGTTAGACTATTCCTTTCAAATATATTTTATGTTTTTAAAATACATAAAATGAAATATCTAACATAATTTATAATTTATTGTGAAAATAACATAGAGTTTAGTTTACACTAAATCTTATCTCTGGTGGTCAACTTTGTGATCTTGGTCTCACTGTTATTTTATCTTCTACTAGCTGCTTTGTACAGGATCCACAGATGGGGGAGACTATTGGGATAGGGCATAAACAAGGATAGTCATTTGAGCTCAATCACCTTCAGATGCCATCTTCACCCTTACCTTCTCCAGTTTAGCCTGTAGCCTCTACTAGTGCCTTCTCTTTACTATATCTTTGGTGTTCTTCTCTGGGTCACGCCTCTTTAGGTCACTTACGCTTATTAATTTCTAGTGGTCACTTAAGTAAAAAAAAAAAATTGATTGCTTGTCTTGTCAATTTAGAAAATAAACCACTTTACCTTTTAATAATAGTAATTCTATTTCTTTAGCACCCTTGATCTTATTCACTCTGATGTAAGGGGACCTTTCCCCAATGTTACCATGGGTGATTCTAAATATTTTTTAATTTTTGTGGATGATTTTTCTCATTATAGTTTGATATATTTGTTACATAATCGTTCACAATTGCCTCAAATATATCTAACTTTGTAAAAATAATTCAATCCCAATTCTATCAACCAATTAAAAGTCTTTTGATCTGACAATGCCATGGAATATAAAGAGTCCACATTCCTTCTATTCCTAAACATATTCCTAAACATATAAGGTATAATTTCTCACTACTCTTGTCCTGGCACCTCTTAGTAAAATGGTCGAGCTAAACGTAAGCATTGTCACATTCTTGACACTGTTCATACCCGCTTATATCTTCATCTTGTCCTGAACGGTTCTAGGATGAAGCCGCTTTTACTGCTGTCTACATTGTCAATCGTGTCCCTTCTCATCTCTTAGGTAATATCTCTCCCCATGAAAAGCTTCATGGTCATTGCCCCAACCTATACTGATCTTTGAGTCTTTGGGTGTGCCTGCTTTATGTTGTTACAGCCTCACGGACACTCCAAACTTGAACTTATGCATGTTTATCTTACTTCTTGGGCTATGGCATTGAGCACAAGGGTTATCAATGTTGGGATCCTCTGTCGAAGTGCCTCTATAGTTCTCGTCATGTTATTTTCTGGCAACATAAAATGTTATTATCCATGACCTCCTTTCACCTTCCTTCTCATTCTTCTACCAATTGCTTCACTAACCTCTGTGGCTTTATTCCTTGATGATGGTGATGATATCTCATATAAGCTCCCTACTCCTGACCATCCTGAGCTTTCTAGTCCACCTGCTGATCTTACACCTAACACTGGTTCTCCTAAATCTTGATCTACCATCTCTTTGTCACTCATCTCGGGCAACAAAGATTCTTATTCGTCTTCATGATTACCATTATTTTTCTGTTATACTTTTTCATCATCGGCGTTGCTCTTTTCAAAAGGTTAGTATTAACCCTCTCTAGTAGTAAGTAATGACAAAAAAAACTATAGGCACCAGAAAAGCCCCATATTCGGGATTTGGTTGATCTCCTTCCTAAAAAGACTACTATTGGCTATAAGTGGGTCCATAAAATCAAGACTCACTCTAGTCGTATTGTCGAGTGTCCTTGTAAAGAACTAAAATTTTAGATTTTTTATTTTCAATTATTACAATAAAAATAACTTAGAGTTTATTTTATTTGGAGATGTAATATTTTAAGTAATTATTCTTTAAAACTTTCCAAATTAAATATTATTTTAAAAGGCATATGCATTTAATTAGATTTTTTTTTTACATTATTAATGCTAGCTAGTATTAATGATTATATATTATGAGTTGTGTATATGTTTATATATTGTGCTGTTTGTTTCCTATTGGTTGTGAGGGTTGGCAAAGGAGTTAAGGCTGAGGGAAGGTCAAAGGACAATAGATTTGAATTTGGTTTGGGAAGTTAGGAATGTATTAATGGGTAGTGTAGTGAAGATTCATGCACCGAGTAAATCAATGGAAGGAGGGGGATCTTTTGAGTTGTATTACACTCCTTCCCAAAACCCTATTCAAATTTTTTATCATCCCTTTAGAGTATTTCCACCAAGAGAGAGAATGAGAGAGTTAAATTTTTTTTTTCTTCTTTGGTGTGTGTTTGTTCTTACGCTTTTGGGTGGAAAGAAGAGGTGCTTGATCCTCGCTTTGGGAAGAGAATTGCTAATGGTATTCGAAGCTGTGACATGATAGGAAGCTTTTTGCCAGATTGAGAAGAGATTAAGGAGCTAACTTGAGCTGTTAAGAGTCCATTTGGTATGGCTGTTTTGGGCCTATTTTCCATTTTGTGTTTTTTAAAATAAGGAAAACAACCCAAATTTTATTTGGTTAATTGTGTTTTCAAAATTTACATGTAAAATAGAAAATGACTTTTGATCATTTTGGGCGTTTTCATCCAAAACGCAAAAACTCCCAAAACACAGGATTCAACTCGAGGTTAACATCTTAAACGTTGTTGGAAGTAGCAGCCCACGGGATTCTATTCACCTTTCAATCTTTAATTAGTGATCAAGCTCATATGGCGTGAAACTCAATCTAACCTTTGATCGGCTAACTATAGTAAGCTCTTTATTATCCTTTGACCAACATTTCTTCTATTAGTTAATTCATGATTCTGTAAATATTTACGCCTCTTTTGGTTAACAATTTTTTGCCAATTTTTGATAATTTTTATCCAAAATATAATTAGAGAATAGTCCTCATACTATCATTTTACATTTTTCAAAATGTCTTTAATATGTTACATATATATATTTTTTAAACCTAAAAAAAATTACAAGATCAAGTAAATTGAAAATATTTGCTTTTAAATGAGCATAAAATATATGTTAATTGGTAGTATTTCAACATAAAATAGTTGTGATTAACTTGTACAATCAAATTCATTCAGAAAATATTATCTTAAAATTCCAAGCCAAGTGCGTTTTTCATTTTTCATTTTGAGAAATAGTTTTTCAAAATGTCAAACCAAATGCCTTTCTAATATTCTGAAAATTGAATCTCAAAATAGAAAATAGAAAATAGAAAAACAAGAATAAAAAAATAGAAAACAGAAATACAATCAAATGCCACCTAAATTTCTAGGTTTATACACTTTTTCGACTTGTGTATTGAGATAGGTGGGAGAATTGTGTTTATTAATATAGTTTTACTTCTCGATAAGACTTTTGTTTTGGTATGTATGTGAGAATCCATAAATGAGGTTAAGATCATGAATTTTTGTTATGAAGCATGCTATTGATATGTTAAATATAAAAAATCAGATAAAGGTTCGTGTTTAGGTATAAACCCTATTTTAAGACTTGAAAACCTCTTATCTAAAATTTGTCACAAAAAGGATTGGTTTCAATATCAAAAACTTTGATTTGATTTACAATAAGAAATAAATTTACGTTAGGAGTTCTTATAAAAATTATAAAGTTCGAATCATAAGCATATTAGTGATGCGATTTTGTATATAGGTTTTCTTTATTTTGTTTTCAAACTATATGTATGTATATTAGAAGATGGTATGTATTTAAGATAGTCAAATTGGATTGTTTGATTGAGATTTCTACACTAGAACCAGTCTACTATTTTTATATAAAACTCATAATTTGAAGTTAAATTAATTTCCATGTTTTCACCTAAATTGACTAATTTTAGTGTTAATGAAATGTTATGACTCTAGAAATGGCTAACCTTACCTAAACAGCATTGCATGATTAGATTGCATACCATATATGTTTGCTTGAGACATCGTGGGCACAAGTGGACACGTGCTCACGTCCCTACAGATTTTGATGCAGGAACTGGCCATAACAATCAGGTGGGCTAATGGGATTGGACTGGAAGAGTGTGCATGAGCCCTACTAAACTTAGCAAAGCTTTTGGCCATTTGCTAGAAATTTTTCATTTGGAATTTGTAATGTTGTACATTGCTAGACTTAATCGATTTGGTTGTAATAGCCTTAAGGCCTAAGTTATGTATTAATGGTGTATGGAGTATGTGACTTGGCAATAGTCAAGGTTAAACTTATGTTATCCTATCTTTTGTCTCGGGCTCATTAGTTTACGCTGCGTTGCTCTAATCATGGGTTGGCTATATTAGTGCATGTTATGTGTGTTTATCACTCAACCCTCGGGTCCTGAGATTCGGGGCGTGACAGTGGGCGGTAGCCACAGCCTGCTGGTTTTTCGGGTATAATGAAATGTTTGAAGAGTTTTTTTTTTTCCTTTTTTTGTTTTTAATTTTAAAATTTAAGTAAATACTAACACCTTTGTAACTATGCATTTGAAGTGTTAAATTTGAATTAAAATTTTCAATTTTCTCTAATCTTTTGAATTTTTTTACATAAAAAATTTAACTTTCTTTAACTTTTTACACTTTTTGAGAAATACACCAAACATTCAACGATCTAAAATTTCTTTATTTTTATTTTTTGCCAAAATTTGGCACTCCAAATAGACACTAAGTGTGCCTTTGGAGTGCTAAATTTGACAAAAAAATCTTGAGCTTTCTCTAGTCTTTTGCAACTTTCTTGACATTAAAGTCTTCAACTTTCGCTAATATTTACTCGCTTTCTTTAATTCTTCCCCATTTTTTACACTTTTCAAGAGTTCTATATTTTGGCCAACAAAATGAAAAAGTAAGTAAATTTTAGATTAGGGGTATTTGACGTATTTCTCAAAAAGTGTAAAAAAGTTAGAAACTTTTTCTAATTTTTTTCCTACTAAAAAAAAAAAGCTTTTTTACACACCAAAAATCTCTAACTTTTTTTTTAACTTTTTCTAACATTTTTACATTTTTCGAGAAATACATCAAGTGCCCCTAATCTAAAATTTACCTACTTTTTCATTTGGCTGGCCAAAATATAGAACTCTTGAAAAGTGTAAAAAAATGGGAAAAATTAAAGAAAGCTAGTAAATATTAGCGAAAGTTGGAGAGTTTTAATGTCAAGAAAGTTGAAAAAAACTAGAGAAAGCTCAAGATTTTTTTGCAAAATTTAGCACTCCAAAGGCACACTTAGTGTCTGTTTGGAGTGCCAAATTTTGGCAAAAAATAAAAATAAAGAAATTTTAGATTGTTAAGTGTTTGGTGTATTTCTCAAAAAGTATAAAAAATTGGAGAAAGTTAAATTTTTTTATGTAAAAAAATTAAAAAAAATTAGAGAATATTGAAAATTTTAATTCAAATTTAACACTTCAAATGCATACTTAAAAAAGTGTTAGTATTTACTTAAATTTTAAAATAAAAAATAGAAAAAAAGAAAAAAAAAAACTCTTCAAACATTTTTTTATACTCGAAAAATCAGCAGGATGTGGCCGTCGCCCACACAGCACATGTTCACATTTTATAGTAACCAAAAAGTCCACCTCCTTCGACGTTAGTTCCCATATACCCTGCATAATATTATTATTAATTTATTTTACTTTTTTTGCATCCCAATGAAAATTAATGCACCCTGAAATGGTAAAAACCAATCATTCCATAATATAGAGGCGCATAAGTATATATATACATCTCTGATCTGCTTTGCTCAAAGTTTGTTGCGGTTCATGGGTCTCCAAAAATTGCCATCTCAGATGGCATTTCTTCTGTGAACTGCCCTTCACTCATTTTAGTTAGAGATTGATTGTTTGAGTAGGATAACCACCATATGGTATGGCGTTTTTAAGCCAAACATCCACCACGGTTTGAGACTGTGATTTCATTAACAACATTCTTCTAAATAGTCTTTACCTAACAATTTTTGCACAAATTGTGCTTAAATGCTTTGTTAAAAAAAAAAAAAAAAAAAAAAAAACTCTGCTGGCGTGAGGTTAACGATGATGTCTGGGGCAAACAATCAATTTGAATAATTCAAAAAAGGACTTGGTGTAAACATTCAAGTGGAAGTCTCAGTTGAGGGTTGGAAGAATTCTATGTTCAAAGAAAATTCTATAATAGAGAGTTAGTTGCCATTGTCAAACTCAAAATTCAATTTCAAACAATTATTGGAAATTGAAAACCTATCCATATGGCTTACATGAGAATCTAAATGTCATCATTTGCACTTTTGTTCTTGACTCATGTCTCATGTGTCCATGCTTTTTTTTAATATGTTGTAGAAATCAGCTGTTTACTCCCTTAAACTAATATGGTCACGAGGTTATTTAGTGTGGAGCCTAATAATACTAGACACTTCCCCTATGTGTCACAAGGTGTGTTACCGTGATTTTTTAAATATTTTCTGAGGGGTATTTTAGTGATTCAACATTGTAACTTGTAGCCCTAATTTCTAGTATATAAAGAAAAATTGGCAGCCAAATATGCAACTTTTGAGACTATATTTAGACTGTATTTTGCCTTTGAGGAAAAAACCACACGGACTCCATGGATGTGGCCCTTGTTATTGGGTGAACCTTGTGAAAATCTTTTGTGTTCTTTTGCATGTGATTGTTTCTTTCCTTCAGTTTCTTACTGATTTAGATTAGGGCTTATTTCCTAACACATTGGATTGTTTGCAATCCTTGATTTTAAACATGAGTTTTTTGGATATCACAGAAGTGGAAAAAAAAAAGAAAATGAGAAGTCTAAAAATGTCTCTTTTCTTTTTGCATAGCTAAGAATCAATACTTTAACTTTCATGCTCTGAAGAATTTCATTTTTTTCTGTTGAAGCTGAAGCAACGAAACTTACCTCCTTGTACTTTGAAGTGGGTAAGCTTTTTGGACGTTTCTTTGCCAAAATTTGCTGGATCACATTTTGGTCTTATAGGGAAGGTGTGGAGATTTGCTGTGTCAATATTAAAGGATCCAGCTAAGTGTCTATTTGAAGAATTTGTTTTTCACATTATTTTGTTTAATTTTCTATTAGTCTCCTGTCAAATGGGCAAGTTCGTGGCATTCTTTTCTGTTTGACATGCCATTTGCTCTTGATGTCGATAGTATATGGATTTTGTGAGAGAATTATCCATATTGAGTTCACATTATATGATGGAAATGAAGACTCCAGCATATTTCATTACATGTGAGCCTATTTAACTTGGTTTGGAGCCAGTTATTATAAATATATTTCTAATTATAAGTTTAGGAGACATCAGCGGACCTGCCACCCCCTCTCATAAAATAAATAAAAATAGATAAAGTAAATAAAATGAAATTTCTCCATCCACCCTTAATTTTTTAAATATTTATATTAGTTCATTGTGTATTATTGCTCTCTTAAATTATGAAAAATGGCACTTGCCTTCTCAAAATATGAAAAGTTTTACCTTGGCCCTCTCTTACTCAAATTCTAGGTCTTACATGGTCTTTTCTAAAGTATGTACCAATTTCGAATATTTTGATACTTGGGTAGGATGCTTGCGTAAGAGTGTAGTATATGTGTCCACATGTATAACTACAAATTTATATAAACATATAAGGCATTTCAATACTAACAGAAAATTGTGTGTAAGACCTATATTTGCGTGACACATCCTAAAATCCATGTTATCCTACAAAAATAAAATAACTATAACAAATATATGTGAATAGTATTCTGTGTTTCTGTATCTTTGAGTAAGATAATAGATGGATTTGACTTTTAGACACGTACCCATGCTTGAGCTCATATAACGTAGCATTTAAGAGCATAGAGGCAGTCATTATCTTTAATGCACTTAGAGCTACTTTTATATCGAAGGTGCCTGTTAGTTAAGGTGGCAAAAAGTGAGTAAAATCTCTTGATAGTAATGAACGAGGAGAGAACTACCTTCTATTATGTATCACTTTTGGACCCAAAAATAAATTCAAAATAAAATAAACTTCTATATCAGACTAATACTGAGTAATTTAAGGGTAATCGATCTACAAAATATTCTGTCTCACTTGTGTCAACATGAAGAAGATAACATAGAATGAAGAGATTTGTGTTATGGCTCTAATTTTTGCAAAATGCAGAGAGGAAAAAGTTAATTAGAAGATAAGAAAAAAAAAATGTGGAATTGCTTTTGAGGAAGTAAGGCACTAGCAATTGGAGTTTAGTTTGAACTGCATGTGTTATTGATATAAGAATAAGCATGTGTTTTGTTATACGGACGGAAAATTGGCGGGGTGGGCTTAGACCAGACCAAGAACATTTTTTTACCCATTAGGTCTGGGTTTAATTCCTAAGTCCATCCAAATAAACACATTTATTTTTTACAAAATATTTAAACTATATTTTTAGACAAAATAAAATATTTTTAAAATTGTCTGATATAAAAACTTAATCTTTTAATAAAATACAAATAAAGTAAAATTATAGATACATAGAAATTATTAAAATTTACTTTTTTAATATTTTGGGCCGAATTAGCTTGGGCTTGGACCTACAAAATCAATCCTAAGCCTGAAAAAATTAGGTAACCTTAGATGAGCCTAGTTGACTAGGCCTAAATGTCCACCCCTAAATGCTATTGATTGTTTTCTTAGTTCGACATTCAAAATTCATCAACAAGAAAATACCATGCAAGTATTGTAAAGATATGGTTATCTTGGCTAAATTTTTCCTTGAAATGCCAACCAAAATTTAGTTGTTTGATTAGTTGAAATTTGAATAGAAAAACTCAAAGAGCTTTATTAACCTTCCTCTCTATCATTATATTTATAATATTAGATCAATCAAAAAAGGAAATTGCAATCATAATAAAATCAACCCATGATCATGCTCAATCAAGTATAATATCTTTTGGAAAATTCTGAAATTCTGACATGATTATTTCATGTTGATTAAATTACAAAGATAGGAGAAAGCCTAGGTATTCACACTTGAGACAACAAAAAAAAAAAAAAAAAAAAAAAACAAATGGTACATATTTAATCTGTTATCAAGTTTAGAAGATAGAATTTCGAGAGTCTACATCTTGTTTCCTTTGAGACAAAAAAGAAGGCAGTAAAAAGAAGGTTGTGTGTGGGTACTCTGACTCTAGTCTCCTTGTGTTTAGGTAATTTGACTAGCAATCCATCATTGTTGACTTTATGATCTCCCACAGCTAGCATAATAGAATGCAAATATCAATCCTTTGTTAATTTCATCTAATATCCCAAAATCTAATAAATGGGCATTAGCTTCCTTGTTGGGAGTAACAAGAGAGTCTAGAGATAATCACGAGACTTCTTACTTTGAATGGACTAAAACCAACTTCACCCTGTGTGAACTTTTGTCCACTTCCTATAAGGGATTGTTTTACTTAAAATGGTATTCTGCATATAAACTTCAAATTGTCACGGGAAGTTAGGTATAATAAAAAAAAATTGGATAATTTGTGCATTTGGATGATTTAGCTGTGTCTAAGAATTTTGAGTTCAATATTATTTAATTGTGATCCATTAGAACACGTAAATACACATGAATGTCTTCTTGTCCTTGTGATCATGATATTAGACAAAAAATTTTGAGTTCTCAAGTGACAACAAGAATCTATGAACTTAAAACCGGTTGCACCAAATCACAAAATTAATTCATATCCATTATAAGAACTTTCTCCTTTGCTTTTCAATGGGATTTTTTTTGGTCTCCAAACCTAAGGTGTTTGGACATTTTTTGGTTTCTGTTTGCAATTATACAAGTCTTGGTT
This sequence comes from Vitellaria paradoxa, assembly GCA_019916065.1. Lineage (NCBI taxonomy): Eukaryota > Viridiplantae > Streptophyta > Magnoliopsida > Ericales > Sapotaceae > Vitellaria > Vitellaria paradoxa. The sequence continues at coordinate 18,525,298 of CM034241.1, read as the reverse complement.
ATCTTTCCAAGGAGGTTCAAGAAGGCACACAAGGAGAATGAGCAGCTGGCAGAAGCTGAAAGGAAGAAATTAGAAAAGGAAGCCAAGAAAGAGCAGGTAACAACTCATTCTACAAAAGAAGACTGTTGATTTTGAGTAGTCAAAACCTAATTATTGAACACAGAAACATGCATTTTGATCAATTTGCATTACTAAGTGGCATGAAGCCTCCGTATGATGGATGATTTAGGAGGGGGAATTGATAATTTTATCTCAATACCTACACGGGCACACTGGTTTGTTGCTATAGGTTCATATACAAATCACAAATCCTGCAAAGTCAAAAGGATGATCTGCTTGGTGGGCACGTCTTCACTGGTGCTGTAATATCCTTTACAAAATTAAGATATACCCCAAATTGTATATACATTCGTTGACATTTTCAGGGCTATTTAGCAGCTTCAAATATGCCTCCCCACCTCCATTATTTATTTATTTGTTTTTGTTAGCACGAAATAAATAGAGGACACTCAAAATGAGGTGTGTCCAAATTAGAAAGAAATTGCAGTTGCATTTCCAACCCTATGTGTTTTTTTTTGCTAATGTAGGAGTATGTTATTTTATGACTCCGTTTGGAGCTCTGAAAATTACTGAAAAATACTAAAAATCTTTAAAAGTTATTCAATTTTTATCTCATTGCATAAATTACGAACCCACAATGTGATCACCATCTTGCTCTAATGCTTCATTTCTCTTGGCTTTCTCTCTCTCTCAAGCAAGTAAATCCTCTCTGCTTCGAGCATGGCCGACATGATTGCATGCAACTTGAAATTCAATTCTTCGACCTTTTCCATGAGCCCGTCGTTTGTGAAAATGCCAAGAATCACACATTGGATTGTCTTCTAGCTTTCTTTTAGTGGCAGAAACAATGATTACAGCTGATCCAAGTGCCTCACGCTATAGCTACGACTGCCCACGCTGTGAAGTATTCTTTGTTAAATTTCCCTGCATTAATAAATAATGTTATTCACTGCATAATACAGCTATCAACTTGAGCTGTGCAATCTCAACTGTCCATGTGGATCTCACCAGATGAACTTATGAAAATGCTACTATTGTGATCTAAGAAGCACGAATACTAATTTAAGACACTAGCAATTTTCAAAAAATGCAAAATATAACACGACAATGACTTGACAATAATGTATAATTTTATGTTTTAGATATTATTATTTTATTCAAATACAAAAGAATTAATTAAAAAAACTCAACAAAGTCTAGCTGTGTCTGAACAGAAAAAAAAAATTACAACAAAAGGCGACTCCAATACGTATCCAAGTCCAAACATTTGTGAGTTCAACTCAAAAATGACACTCGTGATGGTGTGTTTCCAAAATCACGATTGCACATGACATTCCTCTATATTTATTTCTATATGAATATTTCATCAACCATGTCAAATTTTTGTAAGATTTCGAAAATGGATCTAGTTGACAATCCCTCCCCCAACCCCTTCGTGGTACGGTGATACTTATCCCACATTGCACAACAAACTCAGTAGAGATTAAGCTGAAGTTTTATAAAATTTGAGGTCTAAAATTGTTAATTTTAGTAATGAAATTCTCATTTAACTTTAGGTCTCTAAAGTTAAATCTTGTCTATTGAAAAAAGAAAAAGGTGTGAGTCTCGAGAAGTCTTTCGTGGCCCCATCACTCTTTGTTCACCTCATTTATTATAATATTCCTTTTTCATTTTTTTCCTTCATCAAAATATTTAATTTATGTACTTTTTCATTGTAATATTTAATTTATGTATTTTTAAATTAATAAATTTTACATAAATTTTAATTAATTATAAGAGATACTAATTTATATTAATATACGTGAAAGGTTTTTAAGTTCATTATTTAAAATTTCATAAATACAAATGTAACCTAAATATATTTGAAAATTATATTTTATAATAAAAATTTTATATTTAAATTATTATACCTTCAATTTAATAAATTTAAAAATTTATGACAATCTTATATTAAATTATTATTACCTCCTCTACTTGAAGTGAAAATTATTTATATCTCCTTAGCTTAAAAAATTTATCTTTACACCTCTTATAATTTAAATTAAAGTGAAACTGTTAAAAAATTCGTTAAAGATAACAGTTTTTTATTCTTAGTAATTTTAAAAAATGCACTTATATTTAATTGTTTATATGTTACTAAAAATACTATTTGGAATAGTATAATCAAGCGAGCTCGTATTTTTCTCATATATTTTTAGTTATTTCTATCGACCTAAATATGCTGTTCCAAATAGCATATTCAAGCTGAATATATTTTTTTGAATGACTTTAAGAGGTGATTTATTTAGTTAAAAAAAAAATTAACTGACTTAGTTATGAAAATAACATTTTTAACTAATAGCTTTGGAAAATCCCTTAGCCACTTACCATTCACTAAAATGTCTTCATGGCTTGTACAGCTGTACTAAACAACAGACTCATCATGGTGATTAATAGTTTGTTTCAAACCTTTTTTTAAATTTAAACTGAAGTCTATATCTCTCCCTCCTCATTTCTTGAATGGTTGAAATATACAAAAGGGATATGGCCTTGGTTAGGATGTCTGCAATATGTTGAGCAGTTGGAATATACAAAAGGGATATTATGTCAATCTCTATCTTCTTTTTGACAACAATGTCTATCAATCTCCACATACTTTGTTTTATCATGATGAATTGGATTCTTGCCTATGCTAATGGTAGACTTATTACCACAGAATATTTTCATAGGTTCAATAACTAGCACTCTTAGTTCATTGAGTACCGTTTTTAACCATATTCCCCCATAAATGCCATAGGCAAGGGCTCTAAATTCTGCTTCTACGCTGCTTCTAGACACCACAGATTGCTTTTTGTTGCACCAAGCAACCAAATTTCCCCAGATGTAAATACAATATCCTAAAGTTGATCTTATGTTAGTTATAGACCCAGCCCAATCTGCATCAGTGAAAATTTTGATTTTTCTGCTTTTTGTCTTTTTGAAGAATAATCCTAGGCCAATGCCATTTTTAAATAGCTTGAAATTCTGTATATAGCCCCTATATGTTCCTCTGCAGGATTATTCATAAATTGACTTACTATACTCACAGCAAAACTAACAGCAAGTCTAGTATAAGTAAGGTAAATCAATTTTCCAACCAATTTTTGATACATTTCTTTGTCAATTGGTGCACTGTCGTTCTTATTTCCCTGTTTTATTACAGAATCCATAAGAGTGTCAACTGGTTTGCATCCAAGCATTCCGGTGTCCTTCAAAAGATCTATCACATACTTCTGCTGAAAGACTGAAATACCTTTTCTTGATCGAGCTACTTCCATGCCAAGAAAATACTTAGGTTTGTCCAATTCTTTTTTCTTGAATTCTTTGGCTAGGAAACCCTTTAGTTTGACTATCTCTTTTTCATGATCTCCTATTAGAATTATGTCATCAACATACACCACAAGTATTACTTTTTTCTTTAGGATGAATGCTTGACAAACATGGTGTGTTCAGTCTAATATTGATCATACCCGAACCTTTTTATAGCCTTAGTGAATCTGTTAAACCATGCTCTTGGTGATTGTTTGAGCCTATACAAATATTTCTTGAGTTTGCAAACTTTATTAGTGGTGGCCGGTGTACCAAAACCAAGAGGTATCTCTATATAAACTTCTTCTTCTAGGTCCCCATTGAGGAAAGCATTTTTACATTTAGTTGGTAAAGAGACCAATCTAGATTAGAAGCTAGTGAGAGCAACACTTGAACCGTATTGAGCTTGTTTACAGGAGCAAACATCTCCTGGTAATCAATCTTATAAGACTTAGTGAAACCCTTAGCAACAAGGCAGGCTTTGAATATATTGACACTCCCATATGCATTATGTTTAATAGTGAAGATCCATTTACAACCCACTAGATGCTTCCCTGGTGGAAGTTCTAATATAACCCAAGTTCCATTCCTTTCAAGGGCACGAATTTCTTCCCAAATAGCCGCCTTCCATTCAGGTATGCTAAGAGCCTTATGAATTGAACTTGGAACCTGTATCTTGTCAAGGTTGCTAATAAAAGCATGATGACTAGGTGACAATCCTCTATAGGAAACAAAATTATAAATGGGATGATTAGTACGGGACCTTATGCCTTTTCTCAAGGCAATAGGTCTATCATCAAATTCATTACTCGGATGATCACTGGGAGAAGAGTAAGGATTGGTGTTACTTGGTGAATTTTAGGATCCTAAATTCTAGTTGGATGCATGGCCTTGATTAGGTAGCTAAGTTTCTCTCTCTCCTTGAGTTTTGTTTCTCTTAGTATAGACACGTAACCCACTGGTTGCTGCAAGTTATGTGGGAATGGATTGTTAAGGCGTTTTGGGATCTGATTGAGGGTCAAGTTCAGAATGAGGATAAGAGGTTGAGGTAGGATTCTGATTAGGTTAGATCAGATCTGTTTAAGGAGGCTAAGGCTGTAAAGTTCAATAAGAGGAGAAGTAGGAGAATTCTAGTCACAAGAGGGGTCTAGGGCACCAATATCCCAAACCTGGTATTCTTGAGTGACGATCTCCCCCCTGAATATCAAGTTTGGGGTAATAAGGTTATTGCTGGAAGAATGTGACATCCATAGAGTTGTGGAACCTTTGGGGTGATAGGAGAGTAACATTTATACCATTTTTGGTTAGAAGAGTATCCAACAAAAATACATTTGAGGGCTTTGGGATCAAGTTACTCTGATGTCGAGCATGGATGTGGACAAACATAGAACACCCAAAGACTTTCATAGGAAAGGTGGACGGGACATGAGTGTTAGGAAATGAGTGACTAAGAACTTGGTAAGGTGTTGGAAGATTTAAGACTCTAGAGGGCATCCTGTTGATTAGGTAAGTGGTTGTTAAAGCTACCTCACCCCCAAAAAATTAAGAACATAGGTGGTGAACATGAAAGACTAGGCAATTTCAAGTAGATGTTTATTTTTTCTTTCTGCAATCCCATTTTGTTGAGGTGTATTGACACATGGACTCTGATAAAAAAATGCCCTAATTTATAAGATAATCACTTAGAAAGGTCTCTAAATATTCCTTGGCATTATCAATTTTCAATACGTATATTTTTGTTTAGAATTGGGTTTGAACCATAGTATTGAATTTCTGGAAAATATGACCAACTTCAGATTTTTCTTTTATGAGAAACACCTATGTGATCCTAGTGTGATCATCTACAAATGAAACAAACCACCTAGATCCAGTAACATTATTTATTCCAAATGGTCCCCATACATCACTATGAATCTTTGAAAAATGATGAGATGCTTTGTAAGACTGGATGTGATAAGAATTTCAAACATGTTTTGAAATTTGACACACTTCACATTGAAACATTTTTGGATTTGAATTCATAAATAACGAGGGAAACAACTTTTGGAGATACATAAAATTTGGATGACCTAAATGGTAGTGCCATAACATGATTACACTAACCTTAGTAAAATACTTAAAAGGAATAGGGACTTCATTAGGGTTAACACACACTACATTGTGAGTTTGTCTACTAGGAGATTCACTAACTTTAAGAAGATAGAGTCCTGAGCACACCTTAGCACCGCCAATCATCCTTCTCGAATTCAAATCCTGAAATTCACACAAATCTAAATAGAATTAAGTAACACAATTGTGTTCCTGAGAGAGTTTACTCACTGACAAAAGATTAGAGTTCAAATTGAGAACATAAAGTATAGAATTCAGTGTTAGATCCTTTAAAATGATAATAAAACCTATTCCAGCTACTTTAGACATTGTACCATCAACAATATTTACTATAAGATTGTCTTGGCATGTGCTATAATTATGAAAAAGGGTTGCATCACCTGTCTTGTGATTGAATGCACCTAAATCTACAATCCACGGACTACTCAAAACCTTCCATGCCCCACGCTGGATTTATACGTTATACTTTTCCTATTAGTCCATAAGGATCAGACACCTATATTACAGGACCATATAAGCCTGTTTTCAAATCTCATTTACCCCATAGAGAGATTGAGCAAAGTGAAGTACTTTTTTTCCCACTGTAATTTTGAAAATGAACATTTAAATGTCCCCTTTGGCGCAGCTGGGCCATCCTGGACTTGAACCAGAGACCTCGCCCGTGAAGTAAATCATTGCACCTACAATTTAACCAATTGAAAGAGAATTAATAGATTCATTTTCAAGAGCGATTCATCCTTAAAGAAGCACTTCATGAAGCTTTCCAGAATTTGATTGATTTATTTGTTCCATTTTTTCATAGAGAAGAAGAAAACTTACATTTAGATGACAATCAACACAAGGTTACTTTACCTCTTTTTACGTCTTAAGGAATTACCTTTGTGTGCTAAGGCACTTGTTCCGACAGTGCTGTGAGCAGGATTCTGTTGAAAGAACATCTTTTGTGAGATTACAAGTTGTTCCTTACTGAATGGACTAGATTCGATAGGTACAGTTTTTCATCAGCTATAACATGATTTCCTTGGCTTTCTTTGTCAGGAGTTAGTTTTAAGGGCTTCTAATCTACAGGTTTGATGTGAAGTTTCTAGCAGGTATTGTTGGTATGACCTAGTTTTCGACAATGATCACACCAAGGTCTCCGCTTCATTTTCTGATAATCATTGCTATGATGTTGGATTCCTCGAGCAGCTAGGGCAGAGTTGCTATTCTCAGCAACTAGAACAGTAAGAGATTCTCCCAGCATCACTTTCTTTCTGCTCTCTTCTCGGTAGAGTTCAGAAAGTACATCTCAAATGCCAGGTAAAGGTTTAGTTCCTAGGACTTGTCCTCGAACTTCATTTAGATTCTTGTTAAGTCCCATAAGGAACTTCAGTATCCTTTTCTTTTCGATGATTTCTCTGAACTTCTTCGCATCACCTACACATCCCCATTGATGTTCTTTGAGCGCGTCTAATTGTTGCAAGTGCTGGGAGAGGAGATCGTAGTGTTGAGTGATGGAAAAATTACCCTGAAGGAGATCATAAAGAGTAGTTTCAATTTCAAAAATTATCAAAGTATTTTCTTTGCTTGAGTGAAATTCCTTCATTGTTTCCCAGATTTTATGGGCTATTTTATAGAGTAAGAAATTTCCCCTAATCTCTTAGTCATTGAATTGACTAACCAAGACATGACCATATTATTTTCTATCTTCTTGGCTCTGAATTTTGGATCTCTAGCTTTTGGAGGATCGATTTTGCTAGTGAGATACTCATCTTTTCATTTGTCGGAGATATACATCTTTATAGACTGAGATCACTGAAGATAGTTGTTCCCTTTTCAGTTGGCATGTAATAGGAAGAGGAAAGCCATCAAATCCACCATTGTTGCCTGAAACAACAGCTCTAGACCCCGAGGTTGCTTTGGATGATGGCAAGTCTTATTTTTCAGTGGCCATGCTGCATTTGGTCATGAGGAGGATAGTTTACTAAAGGTTCAAAAGCAGCTCTGATACCATGTAGAAATCTTTTCATGCCATTTTATAGATGAAATATACATGTATATATATATAGTAGGAATGCAATATATCTTCCTACAATTAAGGAGCTAAAAATAAGGAGAAAATACCTAATTAGGGATTTGGTAGAATAATAATCATGTTTCTTTATTCTAGAAACAAATTACCACTAATTTATAGCTGTGTATTTCTAGAAACTAGGACATAAATCACAAGATTCCACACAAGATTACTACAACATGTTATCAAAGCAAAATTCAATAAAATTTATTAGTTGCACGTGATGTTCAATAGAAGAATTACTAAAACTTCCCATTTAAAAACTAAAAATAACAAGATTCAAATCATAATCTTGAATATTACTACTATAATTAGAGTTCATCCAACGATAATAATGCCAACTTACCTTTATAAGTAGGTATTTTCCTGCGAATGGCTTCAGTTGAGAAACTCCATTCATAAAGTTAGACACATCCTGATTAATGCCATGATTGCAACCCTACAAATAGATAATAAGAGTTTAGTGAGAACAAATAACAAATAACCAAGAAACAAATCATAGGAGTTCCAAAGAGGTTCAACTTTGAAACGGCCACATCAGTCTCATATTTTATAAAATAAGGGGCAGGGCTAAGAAATTATAAGAAATGAACAAAGTTAGGGTTTAAAGAGAAGTGTTCATAACACCTTATGGATCGGATTTTGGTAACAAAAGGTGTGAACAACTTTGGGGCAAAAATCCATAATCAAGAAAAAGAATTTAAAAAGTGTGCAATTCCACAAGGGGTTGTTTTAGATCCTAACCCAAATTAACCGAAAAAAAAGGTATCGCATTCATTCCATAATCAAGAAAACCATTAATTCAGCTGTGATCAAAGACTAAACTAAAAGCATTTCATTTAGATGCTTGAAAAATAAAATATAGCTTTGCATTAAACTTCTAATACAAGCCCACAACATTAAAGTACACAACCAATGGCAATCAAATTGTTTGGAAAGGTTTCTAAAATACAGACGACCTAGATAGGAAATAAAGAAAAAAATTGCAAGAACCCAGTGGAAGCTGAACTCTTAAGACTCTTAAAACAAAGAAACTCCTGAAAATACAAACTGCCAGCAAATAGAACTCTCTAAACTCCTAGAAACTACAAACTATTTAATCCTATCCTGACAATAAGAAGCTACAAACTATTTAAGGATTTCCTATCCTCTTTTGTTGCTTTTACAAAGGCGTGTGCCCGAGAGAGAGAGGGGGAGAGAGAGGAAGAGAGTGGGAGGGCATGCAAAATAACATATTACTTGGTTTCAATGGTCTACATCATGGCAGAAGATGACCTAGATACACAAATACAAACTAGTGATGTGTAACTTTGAGTTAAAGATTACACACATATCCACATCATGCAAATGACACTGCTAGAAGTAGTTAGCAAGATGCCAGAAGAAAGCTCCACCTCTTATCTAACTGTAAATCCTTTTACACTACCTCTCAGGAGAAAAAAAAAAAGAAAAAAAAAGAAAAGCAAATCCTTTTACACTACCTCTCAGAAAAAATCAAATTTTCTTACACACGCTTAAAAAAATTAACACAAAACATAGTTGAGCCATATAACAAAAGATAGAGTGCACCCGACCGAACAGGTTTACCCTAATGACCATTTGATGACCCGTGTTGATCGACAATACAAACTCGTGCTGATCAACAATATAGCCCACCTAAGTGCCTTAGTAGCGCATAAGCTTAAAAAGGAGAGAGTGAGCCAAAAGAAATAAAAAAAAAAAGAAAAAAGTCAAGATTTCAAGGAAAGGGAAATTGTTAAAAAGTAAGGAAGGGGGAAGGAGAGTAATACAAGGATATGTGTTTCAATTTTTTAAAATATATATATATACACATATATTTTTGCATAAGGGTTGGGCAAATAGGGCATGTTCTCAAATGTTGATTCAAGAATGAATGAATAAAAGAGAGAGAGAGAGAGAGAGAAGAGAGGGTGGAAATGAGAGAAAAAAATAGAAAAAATGGAGTAAGATTGAGAAGAGTGGGATAGAGTCTATGCAACTAAAGCACTTCTTTGAATATCCCTTCCCTTCTTTGGTCCCACATCTAACCCCTTAGCCCCGTTACACCTAATAAAGACCTAACAGATCTAAGGTGTCAAATGAGTTGAAATTGAAATTCTTAATGTGAAGTAGTTCAAGATTTTTGTTGTTATGAATTATTCCTTTCATAAAGCTACGCCAAGTCGAATATTCATTGAATTCTATCGTTTTTGACTTAGGGAAGATTTTTACTAGAATTTGCTTTACATTTACTCTTTATGAAGGAATCTTCCAAGATTGTGAAATCCAATTCTCATTTTATTGAAGAGAGTATGCCTTGTGAGGATTGAAGTCAAGACTTGAGAGAAGTTGTGTGCGTGATTGAGTTGGATTTATGTTCTAATGAAGGATTATGAGCATGAGGAATTAATTTCATATTTCGAGACCATACAATGAATAGAGTGTTGCATTTATGGAAGTTCCATGTTAAGTTTTGATTGTTTTAAGGAGTTGAACTTGGAAATTCAAAAGAATTTACATTAAAATTTTATGTGCAACTTTGAATTAGGTTAAATACTAAAAAGTGACTTTTTGTTAAGCTGATTTACGAGGGCCTAGCAAATTTCAAGTTGGGGGGTGTGATTGTACTATGAAAAGTACAATCATAAACCTTAAATTATGGGTTGTTAGATAAATTTATATTTTAAAAACATGAGAAAATGAGTTTTAATGCATTAATGAGAATTCTTTGTGAGTTGTAGGTATTTGGGATCAAAATAACAAAAGTTAGACCAGAATAGAGGAAATCAAGAAAGTAGTTCGAACACTTGTTCAAACCACAGTCTATTCGAACCTTTGTTCTAACCATAGAAAGCATAACAAATGCAACAATAGCAGAAGTGGCTAAGTGTGGAGAAAAGTGGTTCGAACCCTTGTTCAAACCATAAGTTGTTCGAACCATGGTTAGAACAACAGAAGCTAGTGCAAACAAAGACGTGAAGACGTTGATTAAGGAAAAGTTGTTCAAACCATTGTACGAACCACATTTGGTTCAAACCTTTGTTCTATCAACAGAAGGGCAACAACACTTGGAGGCGAGGAAAAATTCTAAGTATGGAAGTTTTGTTTAAACATTGGTTCGAACTGACCCTTATTCTAATGTAGGTTCAATTACAGAAGTCATGTAAGGCCCAACTGGAGCAAAAATGACTAAGTTCTGAAAAGTGGTTCGAACCCTTGTTCGAACCACCAGCTTGTTCGAACACTTGTTCGAACATTAGTTCGAACTAACCTACAATGCGAGAATTCTATAATTCAACTTTTGGTAAAAGGGCAATTAAGTACTTTCTTGTATTGTATTGTACATAGACATGAGTAAGGTCATTTGGAGATACACATTACGTACATTTCAATTTTTCAGATTTTCTTTGTAGAGAGAGAGAGAGTTTTAGAGAGAGAAAGTAGATCAAGCTATATTTCTTTGAATTTTTGTATCAGAATTTCAAGCTTATGAATAGAATTGTTTTATTTTCAAGTTTTTCTACTTTCATTATGTGTGAGTAGATCTTTTTCTTGGGTTCAAGGCAAGTCTCGTGGTTGATTTACATATATTCCAAGGTAAAGATCTTAATGTTAAATTCTCATGTGTGCAAGGATCAATTTATGTTTGATTTGAATTCATTCTTGATTATGGGTTGGGATTTCAATTAAATTCTAAATTTGTATAGTTCATGAATTTTGCCTATGAAATTCTACTTAAAAATATCATGCATCTTTATTGAAATTGTATGGTGATTGCTAATTTTAGATTTCATATGTAAGATCTATAGATCATGCATATAAGGTGTTCGATTTGAAATCTTAATCAGATTTTGTTCTTAAATTCTTGTTCAATTCACTTTTAGATTGTTCCAAATTGGTTTTATATAGAAAAATCTTCTGATCTACCCTTTTTAAGGTGTAGATTGAGTAATTGAATTCCTTGGAGTTTTACATAAATCACTATGAGCTTGTTTTAGATCCAAGACTCTCTTTAATTTGCTTTCTCAAAAAGTTTGCTCAATTCACCATTTCTAAAACCAATTCAATCTCTACAGTCTTTGTGAGGCTAAGTTTTGTCTGCAACTTTTCCAAAAATTGTTTGTTCTTTGATTTTTGCTTAAGGCTCTCTGTGGACACAATTTAGTACTTACTGGTTATTGTGCTTCAATAGACACCCTGTACTTGGGATCGAGCCAATATTAAATAACATTAGAATTGAGCAAGCATGGAATGGGACCGAACGACTATTGCATTAGAAGATAAGATTGCTTACATCACAATCACATATATAACCATCCTCTGACATATTTCATGATATGCACCTATGAAAGTGCTACTTGCTGCTTCATGGTTTTGATAACTAATTAAGGGAATCGACCTATAAAAATTCCATCGTATGTTTGCATTTGTTTTTTAGTTTTTCTCCATATTTTGATTTTTCAATTGGTATCAAAGCAGGTCACCTTAAATTATTTTTAAAAAAATTTATTTTGGTGAGATTTGTACTTTTTAAAAAAATTGTGGAGAATTATAGAAAAAGTGGGTCGTCTACTAGACCTCCTCTACTTGACAGAACCAATTATGCATATTGGAAAGTCAAAATGAGAGCCCATCTACAATTTATTGATGACAGAGTTTAGGACTCTGTTGAAAGGGGTTGGATTCGTCCTATTGAGGTCTCTGCTGATAAGAGTACCACCATCTCAAAACTCGTTTTTGAATGGGATAATAGCGAACTTAAGAGTAGTGGATGGAACAGGAAAGCAATAAATTCTATATTCAATGCCGTCACTGCTGACGAGTTTTGAAGAATCTGAACTTGTGAAATTGCAAAAGAGGCTTGGGACATACTCCAAGTAACTCATGAAGGCACTAGTACTGTAAAGAAGTATAAACTTCTTAAGTTGAAAAATGATTTTGAAAATCTAAAAATGGAAGAAGATGAAACTTTTGATCAATTTTATGCCAAGTTAAGTGATAATGTCAATTCTCATTTTAACTTAGGTGTTCTTATTTCTTCCTCTGATATTGTCAGTAAAATTTTAAGGTATGTTCCAGACAGATTTCAACCTAAGGTTACTGCTATTAAAGAGACCAAAGATATTGAATCCATAAAAGTAGAGGAATTGGTAGGCTCTCTTCAAACATTTGAATCTAATCTTCGCTCTTCTAAAAAACAAAAAGGTTTGGCTTTAAATACTGTGAAAGGGGAAGATGATGATTCAGATGACAAGTTGGATGAACTTGTTCTTCTTGCTAAAAAGTTTAAAAAGGTTTTTAAAAATCAAATAAGTTAGGCAAAATGAATTTTGAGAAAAACAAGAAGGAGAACAGTTCTTCAAAGAAAGAAAATAGTTTTGAAAAGAATAATTTTGAGAAAAAGTTGGAAAAGAAAAATAATTCAAAACTAATGAAGAGTGTGAAGTGTTTTGAATGTTAGGGTTTTGGACATATGGCTCAAGAATGTCCAACAAGATTAAGGAGAAAAGGAAAGGTTCTCAAAGTGACATGGGATGATAGTGACAATGAAAAATCATCGGCCTCAGAATCTAAAAATGAGCAAGAACAATTCATGGCTTTTATTGTTTCTACACAAAGTTTGAAGAATGAAAACACTAAAAGTGATATTGAAATCAATGAAGCTGAAGATTTAGATGGGGAAGTACCAGATCTTCAAGAAGCATATAATGAATTGTACAGAGAATATCACAAATTGTCGAGGCAAAAAGATAAGTTGAATAAGAAAGTAAAGTTGGGAGAAAATGAAAGGAAGAAACGAAATGTTGAGATAGATGAATTTCTCAAGAGGAATTCAGATATGGAAGTAAGAGATGCATTCCTATTCAACAAGCTTGAAGAAAGTAGAACTGCACAAAGAGAAGCAGTGACAAAGAATGACAAACTCTAGAGTAAGATTAAGTGTCTTGAACTTGATTTAAAAAATGCTAAATTGTCTTTCTCTAAATTTGATGCGAGATCAAAACAACTGGAAGAAATTTTGAGCGTTCAAAGACCATCTAAGAACACCTCAGGACTGGGATATGATGGAAAGTCAAAAGAAAAAGCTAAGTTCATTCCATCAAGTTTAAAATTTTTGGTGAATGAGCTGGCCTCAGAGAAGAAGCTCGAACAAAAAGTAACAGTGCATGCTCTTGCTACAAAAGGTAAGTCTCTACCCTCTACTGCAAAGTTTAAAGATGATTTTTTTAATAGGAGGAAAAAGAATCAAAGTTTTCATTCACCAAAAACCTTTCAAGAACCTTTCACCACTCATAGAAGATTCATTCCTATTTGTCATCATTGTGGCTTGAAGGGTCATATCTGACCTAACTATCATAAGCTCTATGGTTTGCATACGAGTTACATTGATCGAAGGGTTGAGCAACCTCAATTTCAAAACAAACAAAAGAATTTTTTGTCAAATAGATTTCAAACTCTTTTGAATGAGACTGAACATTTAACTAGAGAGAAAAAACTTAGAAAAATCTTGTAATCTCTCTATGAACCTAAATGGAACAAATAAAAAAACTTCTTTCCTTGCTTCTAAAAATCATAGTTTTAAATCTAATAAGAATTTTCATAAGACTAAACATGCTTGGGTTCGCAAGTCTGAGTCCACATGTCATATTGTTCTCATTGCTTTATAAACTAAGAAGAATAATATGTGGTATTTAGATAGTGGATGCTCTAGACACGTGTGGTGATAAGAGTATGTTTAAGTCCTTTGAAAAATATAATGGAGGGACTGTCACATTTGGTGATGGAAACTTATCTGTAATCAAAGGGAAAGGAGTTATGAGTGGACCTAAGATAGGTTAGTTAGATGATGTTTTATGTGTTGAAGGGTTAAAGGCAAATCTTATTAGCATAAGTCAATTCTGGGACTCCGAACACCATGTGCACTTCACCAAAGAAGGGTGTAACATTTTGAGAAGCGTGAGAACAAGTGATAATTGTTATAGAGTCTTATATGATGTTGAGATTACTTGTAATTCTTCTGTGATAAGTGACTTAGAAGTGTGGCATCAAAGTTAGGACATATAAATTTTCGTGATCTTTCGAGAATTTCTAAGTTTGAGTTACTTAAGGGAATTTCCAAATTTGGGAAGCTTATCAAGCATTTGTTTGGTCTTTGTCAAGAGGGAAAACAAAGGAGAGCTATACATAAGAAAACTTTTGGAGTTGCTACTTCTCGACCTCTTAAACTCATTCATATAGATCTTATAGGTTCCACTCGCACTATAAGCAATGGAGCTAAGAAATTTATCTTTGTTGCAGTAGATGACTTCACGAGATATTCTTGGGTCTATTTTCTTTGTGAAAAATCTTATGCATTTAATGTGTTTAAGTCTTTGTGCTTGAAAATTCATAATGAACAGGGAATGAAGATTGAAAGTGTTGTGAGGATTCGCATTGATCATGGAATAGAATTTGATAACTTTGACTTTGCATCTTATTGTGATAAGCATGGTATACAACATGAATTTTGAGCTCCAAAAACTCCTCAACAGAATGGAGTAGTGGAGAGGAAAAACAGAGTGCTTCAGGAAATAGCAAAAACAATGCTTCATGGGAAAGGTGTAGCCAAAAAGTTTTGCGCTAAAGCTGTGAGCACAGTATGTTATATCATCAACAGAGTGTGCATTCGACTTGGTACAAAGCAAACTCCATACGAGCTATGGACAGGTAAGAAATCCAATGTGAAATATTTCAGAGTTTTTGGAAACAAATGCTACATCCTTAAGGATCGTGAGCAATTGGGTAAATTTGACCCCTGAAGTGATGAAAGAATATTTTTCTTGGGTATTCTAATAATAGTCGTGCATTTAGAGTTTTTAATCTTATAACTATGACTGTCATGGCATCTGCTAATGTCATAATTGATGCTATTAACATTGGT
Source organism: Vitellaria paradoxa (assembly GCA_019916065.1). Classification (NCBI taxonomy): domain Eukaryota; kingdom Viridiplantae; phylum Streptophyta; class Magnoliopsida; order Ericales; family Sapotaceae; genus Vitellaria; species Vitellaria paradoxa. Next base: position 18,509,828 of record CM034241.1, on the reverse strand, counting down.
CATGATAGTTTGCACGGACATGATATGGGAATGAGCTTGCAAAACATCCCGAATAATAATAAAGAAGAAGAGTCTAAACCAATCAAAGTGGAGAAGGAAAATGAAGATGGGCAATCTCAATCAACTGATCAACAAAAGAAGTTGGAACCATCAGCTAAAGTGAAGTTGAATCATCCAATTGATCAAGTGATAGGAGATGTACATGATAAAATGAAGACAATAAGACAAGTTCAAGATGAGGTAACCTACTCTTGCCATATGTCACATATTGAACCTTAAAACATTAAAGAAGCTTTATCTAATGAATATTGGGTTAATGCAATGCATAAAGAGTTAAATAAATTTGTCAGAAATGATGTGTGGGAACCTATACCTAGACCTAGTCATACAAATGTCATTGAAACTAAGTGGGTTTTCAAAAATAAATCTGATGAAAATGGGTTATTTGTAAGAAATAAAACTAGGTTGGTAGCCCAAGGGTACACACAAATTGAGGTTGTGGATTTTGATGAGACCTTTGCTCTTGTAGCTAGGCAAGAATCTATTCGCATTTTACTTGCTATTATCTACTACTTAAGTTTCAACCTATATCAAATGGATGTTAAAAGTGCATTTTTGAATGGTTTCTTCTCAGAGAAAGTTTTTGTAGAACAGCCAAAAGGGTTTAAAGACCCAAAATTTGAGAATCATGTTTACAGGCTCAAAAAGGCCTTGTATGGCCTCAAACAAGCTCCGAGAGCTTGGTATAAGAGACTCATTAACTTCTTGCTTGAGTCTGGGTTTATTAGAGGTAATGTTAATAAGATGTTATTCATTAAGAAAGACCAAAAACATATCTTGATTGCCCAGATTTATGTAGAAGGTGTTGTTTTTAGGTTTACCTCTGATTGCTCATGATTTTGGAGAACATATGAAAAAGGAATTTGAAATGAGCATGATTGGTGAACTAAATTATTTCTTAGGTCTTCAAATTAAATAATCTAAAGATGGGATTTTTATATCTCAACCTAAATATGCTAGAGACTTAGTTAAGAAATTCGATTTATCCTCTACGAATCATGCACGAACTCCTATGAGTACTAGTGTTAAGCTTAGTAAAGAAGATTCAGGAAAGGATGTTGATTCTACCCAGTATAGAAGTATGATTGGAAGCTTACTTTACTTAACTACGAGTAGACCTGACATTGCTTTTAGTGTTGGAATTTGTGCTCGTTACCAAGTGACCGCTTCTAAATAGTGCGTCTAAACTAACCCCCAAGTGCAAGGGTGTGCGGTATAGTTTTAAATCGGTAAGTCTGAGGTCGAATCCACAGGGAACTATGAGATTGAACACTAGGGTTTTCTAAGTTCTTCTACCTACTGTTTAGTTTTAAGTACAAGAAAAGAAAATAAGCTTTGGGTTTGAATTGATTGGTTTTTAACTAATTAACAAATAAAATAAATTTGTAAATATTCAAAATGAAAAAGACTTAATCTAATCTACAAATCTAGGTGAACACTTTATTCTCATATTAGATGTGACTATTATCTCGGTTTACAGCTCATGTTTAGGAAAAGTAAACCGAAAAAATTCAACGTGAAAACATTAATTCCAAAGCACGGTTTTAAAATCACGTTTTTTTAGGATAAATAAAACCGGAAAGATTTCCACTTGAAAACATTCTTTGGTCCAGAATTCTTTCCTTTGATTTCAAAATATGAAGAAAGTTATAATCAAGTAACGTCATCAAGGATTTCGAGGAAATATGATTGAGGTTATAAGTTTTCAAATGTTTTGAAAACTAAAAGGAAAAGAAAACCAGAAAATAAATCTAGATTCGTTTTCTATATTTTCAAAGTATTAAGAAAATTCTAATAATATGTAGTTATCAGTGATTTCAAGGAAATGTGATCAACTACATATGTTTTCGAAGGTTTTGAAAACATTAGAAAATCGATCTAGACAAACAAGAACCCTAACATACAAGTTTTGCATTGTATATAAGGATTCAATCACATCCAGTCATCAAATAAGGTTTCACCCATCGTTGATGGGTTAGATCAAGATTAAAACCTAGCCTAACATAGATAAAGTAATAACGCAGTAAATAAAAAGCAAAAACAAAAAGAAAACGAGACTCATTAAATAAAACTTACGTACCGTACTTCGAAGCAATGTCAAAATGAAATCTACGAACAAAACCAAAGAAATCAATCCTAAAACTACCCTAAACTACATTCTAAAGTTCTAAAGAAACTGAAAAACGTATATGAAAGACTCCCCTAGATGGTTGCTAATGAGATGTTTATATACAGTGCTCAAAAACCTTAAAAACGAAATAAAATAATCATCTCGTGTGTCCCAGGTGTCCGGACACCCAAATGGGGTGTTCGGACGGCAGTGGACCCAGACTCCTTTTCTCCAGCTTTGTATTTTGCGGTCCTGAAGGTGTCCAGACACCCACTCCATGCAAGTGTACCACGAGCTATCCTTCGTCGTATTCTTCGTCTTTAGCACTCCCAATTGCGCGTATTGAATCGTTTTCACTACAATTAAGAAAAATAAACCAAATTAGTATAAAAAGTAGCAAAACGCATAAATAAATTAAGAAAATACGCGATTTTACGTTAAAATAGAGGTCTTGTAATTACGCTTTTCAAGTGTAATCACCAAGCTTGCCCTAAAGAATCCCATCTTATTGCTGTGAAACGTATAATCAAACATGTGAATGGGACAATTGATCTTGGCATTTGACTTTCTTGTGAGACTAATGTTTGTCTAGTTGGCTATGTTGATGCCAATTGGGCTGGGTGTGCTGATGACTGAAATTGCACCTCTGGGGGTTGCTTCTTTATTGGTAATAATTTGGTGTCTTGGCTTAGTAAGAAACAGAACTCTATTTCTATGTCTACTACCGAGGCCGAGTATACTACAACTGGGAGTTGTTGTACTCAATTGATGTGGATGCGTCAGATGCTTACTGATTATGGGTTTTAACAAGATAATATGGTTGTATACTGTGATAACATGAGTGCCATAAATATTTCCAAAAATCCTGTTCAATATTCCTGTACTAAACATACTGACATCCGATATTATTTCATTCGTGAACTTGTTGAAAATAAAGTCATTATTCTTGAACATGTTCAAACTAAATTTCAACTCGCTAATATCTTTACCAAATCCCTTGACCTTCAAAGATTTGAGTTTCTCAGGAAATCCCTTGGAATGTATTCTTTGGGTTACTATCCATGTATTTGTTTGTTTTCTTTATTTTATTTTTATTTATTTATTTATTTATTTATTTATTTATTATTATTATTATTATTATTATTATTATTATTATTATTATTATTATTATGCCAATTCCTAGTGGAAACCTGTAACCGAGATTAATCTCAATTTCAGGTATAACAAATCCAGTACTTTTCATTGAGTGGCACATTTATATATTGTGTTTATTTTATGACCTTGGAGAATTAATACTTTTTGCATTTGTCCTTTATACTTGTATACACTTTTTTCATTATTAACTTGATGAGTACTGTCATGTCTTTGGGGTGCCTCTTAAAACACTACTTCGGATCTTAGTACTTCTCGAACTATCACGTGTGTATTACCCATAGTTTGTACTTGATCCAATGTCTTGTCTATGTACTCTTTGTATGCTTAGAATAATGTGTTCTTTGGCTAGACTCTTTGGAAAGGGCTACCATAAGGGATAGTGTGAAATCACTGGCACCGTTGTACATCAAGTGAGAAAAGTCACTATGGTGAAACTGGGAGGGCGACCTACCTTTTACGTGAGTGAAAGCCACTAAACCATAGTAGAATAAGGGAGTTTTAGTTGAACATTACTAATGTTAAAAAAAATAGTTTGTACCAAAAAAAAAAAAAAAGAGGTGAGAAAATGCATGGTTGTAGGATGTTTTTCAAGTATACAGAGTTGTTCTAGATATGGGTACAGGTGATAGTAAATTCTATTTTTCCTATACACTCTTGATAGTTCTGAGCTCTTGAAACAGATTGTCATGAGTTCTGCGCACACTGCACAAGCATTTGTTTCTTATTGGCATGGCTTTCATTCATCTCAGTATTCATAATTGCAAAGAAGTTATATAAATATGCTTGTGTTTATTTTTCAAGTAGTTTTTACTTCTTCGAGCTCATGAGATAGCTTATTTCATGTCTCTATATTTGTTTAATTTTTACTTTTATTTTTTATTTTTTTATTAAATTATTTCAGTGGATATTCTAATAAACTTTTCCCTGGGATAACCTATTAAGCTTAATCTTTAAGGTTGTTTGGTGATTGCACTTGAAAAGTGTAAGTACAAGTCCTCTATTTTAACATAGAATCATGCATTTTGTTAATTTTTCCACTAATTTGGTTTATTTTCTTAAATGTAGGGAAAATGATGAAATAAATGCGATTGGGAATGCCGAAGATGAAGGATATGATGAAGAGTAGCTTGTGGAACAGCCATTTGGAGCTGTGGTCCAGACCGATTAAAGACCACAGTATGCAGAGCAACAAAATTTGGGGGAAGAAATACACTGTGGTCCGGACAACCCCTGTAGGTGGACCAGAAACACCGAAGCTCGTCTAGGGCACGTTTTATGTTCCGTTTTTAGGGTTTCTTAGATGGGTTATATATAGCCCATGTACAACCGTTTTAGAGGACTTCTTCCTGAACTTTTACAGAACTTTTTAGGGTTCTTAGAGAGGACTTTTCATTAGTTTTACATTGTTTTTGAAGATGTTCTTAAGGATTTGTGGTGCTAGTTTTAGGATTTTTTCAATTCTTGTGATCTTACATCGCACTTTTAATGCTACGAAGTACGGTATTTTGTTCACGTAGGTTAATACAAAATTTTCTGATTTATTTTCTTTTAGTAATTTCGTTTCTTTATTGATTTGTGATGATGGATTCTGAAAGCATGCTAGCGTAGGTTTCTTTTCCTTGATTTAATGTTCGTTGGGATGGTGGACTGTTTGACTGATACAACGTGCTAGGGTTTTGTAGTTGAGTATGTGAAAACGTAAACACCTACATTACTTTATTCGAATCTATTTATTCTATTTAAAGAACATTCGAAAACGAAATCTTTTGATCATATTCCGGTAATCACTGATAAAAGTTTTCAATTTTTAACTTTCTTGAAAAATCTTGGAATGAATAAACTAGATTTGAATCCACAATTGAAATCTAAAGAAACTCTTTCCAATTTCGTAATCCTTTCGACGTGAATATGAAGTTGTGTATTGTGGCCATTTTAAAGAGCTTTCACATAGATATCTTCTAATTAACTTTTCCATACGACGTGAAATTTTAATTGGTAATTAACGTACAGAGTATTATTCAAATCCATTCCACCTGAACTCAAATGTTAAATCAATGGTCTTTTAATTATTTGTAGTTACTTTCAAACTTGTCGTGGTTATTTTTCGTAGAATAGTTAAGTATTAGTTTTGTTACTTGTACTTGTTAGAATAAAACATTTGAACGCTGTTGTTTTCTTTATTTTAAACAAATTCTTGAACTTTATTATTTTTCTTGCTTTGAACAAATTCTTGAACCTAGGAGTAGACAACTTCAAAACCTAGAAACTAAACTTTAGGTTTCCTGTGGATTCGACCTTGGACTCACCAAGTTAAAACTACACTGCACACCCTTGCACTTGGGGGTTAGTTTATATGCATCATTTAGAAGTGGTCATTTGGTTTTGGAGGTTTCCAAATTGTGTTTGAGATGTTTAATGTTTAGTTTTGAAGGTTTTTGGGTAAAATTTAATTTGGACGTAACTTTTTGCATTTAAAAAAAATTCATTTTTTTGTATAATTTTTGGGTCTTTCACGTTAGTGCTTGATGTTGATTCAAGCAGGCCCTAAGTTTGCTTTTGGCGCTGGAAGGGGGTTCAAACTTTTCACTTTCTGGTTTTCACGCTCGAATAGTGCTTGAGCGGCCTAGCTTAAAAGACATTCGAGCAGTGGGCTTTCTAGTTTTTCCGCCCAAAGTGCGCTTAAAGTAGGTTCGAGCAAAGGGCTCTCTGGAATGTGCACCTGATGGTGGTTCAAGTGGCGTGGTTGCTGGTTTTAACGCTTGAAGAGCACTCAAGCGTCAAGATTTGTGTGTATACTCTATTTTAGCTCAACCCTAAAATCTTTCATTGATTTCTTAAGCAATATTTGAAACTTAATCTCGCATTTTCGACTAATCAAAACCCCAAACCATCTTTCAAAGCCCTCAAGTCTATCGTCTCAATTTTCATTGCAGAAGTTCTATTCCTCTCCTCAATGTTCCAACCGTGGCGACATCTCTATTGCCCTCAAATTGAACAGAAGGGCGATGGCACGTGATGTGTTTTTTCCATGACATAGGTTGTTCGTGGTGCTGAATCTGAAACGATTTTGTCATCGTCTCTACCTTCCGCTGCTACGTCGGCATCTGCTTTTTCTCAGTGGTGCGTCGACAATAGTTTGTTCCGCAGCTAAAGGTTTCTTTCTTTCCGTGTCGCTAGCTGTTGGTTACCAAGGTTTTTAAACAGAAGACATTGATTTTGGGTGAATTTGCCTATGGCTGCTGGGTGTTGGTTGCTAGGTTGGAAGATGGCCACGTCATTTGGTCAGATTTGTGGGCAACACAGTTGCGTTTGCCGTTTAGTAGATAATGAATACTTGAGCATGATAATTCATTGGGTCTGTGTTATTTTATTTTATTTTATTTTATTCTATTTTAATTTAATTATTTTTTTTCTATTAGTGCATTGAATTGGGTGTGCCTGCAAATAGTGAATAGTTTAAGTTGTCACGTGAAGACCTTTTAGCTTGCGGTTGGTTTGGTCTCTCCTGGTTTGAGAAAATGGGATTTGTTTAGGAATTTGAAAGCATATCAATGATTAAGGAGGAGATTACAAATATTGTTTGGGTCATGTGTTGAGGGAGAGTCAAATGCTTGGATTTGAGCATGAGTCTGTATTTTTTTTTTATTTGGTTTTTGTCACACAATTGTCAAGGAGGAGATTATAAGGTTTAATTTTTTTAGATATGACAATTGCGAGTCAATGAGCATAGAATGTTTGAAAATTTTCGTATTGAGTCTTGTGTTGATCAAGTTGTTCCTTAATGCGAAAATTAAATTGGAAAGTTGATTTATTCCAAATATAGTGTGACCGGGATTTGAGCAGTCTACAGATTTTTGACATATTCGATTCTTATTCTGTTTCCATATTGGGAATGAGTGGAGCAAATATAAATATTGCATATTCTGCCAAATCTAGGTGAATCACTTTTGAAAAGTAAGAAAGATATTGGGCAAGAGGCAATCAAAAATGAAGAGAAAATACAAATAACAAAATTTTGATCATTGCTTCAAGGATTTGAAGAATTTAGAACATCTCTGGGTTCTAGGAGGTGCAGTTCGGGTTCAAGAACGGATCCAATCGCACAAGAGAAGATTCATTGCGGGTTCTGGCAAGCAAGAGATATTTAGACTAGGATGAGTGTCGAGTTGAGTCTTATACAGTAAACTCTTGTAATCTTTGATTTTATAGTAGATTGATTTTCAAGGTTAGTCGCCTTATAAACTGGAGGTTTTTACCTAGAAGTGGTTCTAGGGTTTTACCTCGTTAAATCTCATACCTCACTTACTTTTGTATGTTTGCGTTTGTTTTTGAGTTTTTCTCCATATTTTGATTTTTCAAAAACCCTAATGTGTATACACACATACCCCGATGAGATTATGTGTCGAGTATTCCTGGTAACACTCAGAGGCCCGGTTTGGTTATTGTTCAACAAAATCAAGCTAGGTATGATTGCCAATTTTTCATAGTTTGGCAAGCTGTTCGTAAGCTATTTCATTAGAGACAAAAAGGCAAAAAAGGCCAGCCACGCACCTCCTAACAATTAAGCAGAGAAAGAATGAGTCCCTCAAAGATTATGTTAGAAGGTTCAACAAAGAAATCTTAGAGGTGGATGAAGTGGATAACAAAATGGTTGTCACAGCCTTCATGAGTGGGTTAAGAACACCCTGATTTATGGCTTCGCTTCTGAAGAAGTCTCTCGTTGATATGGCTAAGCTAATAGTTCAAGCTCAAAAGCATATTAACGCGGAGGATGGCCTGAGGGCAAAGCGAGAAAGCGATAAGGTAGGAGGCTCCAAAACAGATAAAAAAGGTCAAATGATTCTAGGAATGCCAGGGATTCAAGGAGTTTAAAGAATCAAAAGTATGATGACAAGACAAATCAAGGTGCAAGGCGATAGGGTGATCTCGGCCACAACTTTACTCCTCTCAATACGAGATTGGAAAATGTTTTTTATGAAATTCAGAATGATCTGGTCTTAAAGTGGCCCGAGAAGTTAAGAACACTAGGTAATAAGCAATTCGAGCAAAGTATTGTAGATTTCATAAGAATCACAGGCATGACACAGATGATTGCGTCGATCTAAAAAGACAAGTAAAGGAATTAATCAGGCAAGGTCGGCTTGATTGATTTGCGGTCGGTCAAGACAATAACAAGAGGGCTAAGCGAAAAAGCCCTAGAAGAAGAAGTCTTAAACGGAGGAGTCTCGACTAAGCATGATAGAATAACCAACTGATCAAAGAAATAAAGGTTACTTCAAGTGGATTTACAGCTGGAAGAGAATCTTGTAATGCGAGAAAGAAGTATGCTAGGGAAGTCAGCAGGAGCAAGGAGGTGTTAGCAGCCAACTGACCGATCAAGAAAGCCTGAGCTCAGCATCATTCAATCACTTTCACTGAAAAAAAACTGAAGAAAAATGCCAGCCACATGATGACCCCCTTGTCATTTCATCGATAATTTCCAATTTCAAGATTTGGAGAGTTATGGTGGATAGTGGCAGCTGGCTGATATCTTTTACTAGGGGCATTCGAAAAATATTGTAAAGGAAAAGCTACAGCCATTGTCGTCCCTCCTTGTTGACTTCACTGGGGACCGAGGTGACTCCAATTGGTTTCATTGTTTTACCAGTGACTCTTGGGGAAGAGCCACATCAAGCAATAAAGATAGTAAACTTTTTAGTGGTTGATTGCCCATCGGCATACAATGCTATCCTTGGGAGGATGGCCCTTAAGCAATTCAAAGCAATCACATCCACATACCATCTTCAGATTGAGTTCCCTACCAAGATTGGTGTGGGATGTGCCAAGGGCGACCAAAAGGCTACTTGAGAATGTTACATGTCCTTTCTCAAGCAAGACTCAAGCAAGGAGACACTAGTTGTGGATGGGCTGGAAGTCAGGGATGATGAAGAGTTGCGGAGAGGAGAGCTGGTGGATGAACAGTCAAGATAAGTTTAGAAATTCCTGAGCAATTGAAGGGCGAGTTGAAAAACATTTTGGGAATAATGCCAAGTATCGATACAAAGGTGGTGGCTCATTATTTGAACATCTTCCCTGGGGCCAAGCCCATAAAGCAGAAGAGGAGGATCTTTACCCCTGAACGAAATGAAACAATTGAGAAAGAGGTTGACAAGCTTTTTAAAGCTGGTTTTATTCGAGAAGTTCAATAACCCACTTAGCTATTGGACGTGGTAGATTTTATAGTGGGTCATGAACTGCTATCATTTATACATGTTTTCTCAGGGTATAATCAGATCAAGATAGCAAAATATGGCCAGGACCATACCGTGTTCATCACGGACTGAGGATTATATTGTTACAATGTCATGCCCTTCAACTTGAAGAATACAGGGGCGACATATCAGAGGTTAATGAATGGAATTTTTAAAGCTTAGATTAAAAGGAATGTAGAGGTATATGTGGGTGTTATGCTCGTCAAAAGCAAAAAAGTGAATTCTCACATTACTGATTTATAGGAAATCTTTAACACTTTGAGGAAGCACCTATTGAAATTGAACCCAGTCAAATATGTGTTTGGAGTTGCATTTGGTAAATTTCTCGACTTCATAGTGTCCAGTCGAAGAATGTGAAGCAGGAGAATAAAGACTAATAAAGAGAAAGTTAGGGTGATCATGGAGATGCAACCCTCAAGAACAACAAAAGAGGTGCAGAAATTGGCTAGGAGGATGGCAGCTCTAAACAGATTCATCTCTTGGTCCACGAACAAATGCTACCCCTTCTTCAAAGTACTTAGGAAGGCTTTTGAATGGACAGTAGAGTGCGAAAAAGTTTTTTGGCAATTGAAGCAGTATTTGAGGTCGGTGCTATTGCTCAATCGAACCATCCAAGGGGAAGAATTATACTTATACCTTTCAATTTCAGCCATGATAGTCAGTTCTGTACTCATTTAGGAGGAGGGAGGAGTGTAGAAGTCTGTCTATTACATGAGGAAGGCCCTCAGGGGGCAAAAGAGCGTTATTCAAAGATGAAGTTGATGGCCCTTGCTCTTGTAATAACGGCTTGGCAACTTTAAGTTTATTTCCAAGCCCATACAATTGTGGTTCTAATTGACCAGCCCTTGAAAGAATGTGCTGCATAAGCCAAAGACCTCGGGCAGATTAGTGAAGTGGTTGATCAAGCTTAGCCAGTTCAACATTCAGTATTAACTAAGATTGGCAATCAAAGGGCAAGCTGCAACAGATTTTATAGCTAAACTTACAACTCACCCAACTAACCCACCCAAAGATGAGAATACAGAGTAGACTTGCCTACTGAATGTTAACGGGTCCTCTACTCAAAATTCCAGCAGTGCAGGTATAATCCTTGTTTCTCCTAATGGCCACAAGTTAGAGTATGCCCTACATTTCAAGTTTCCTACCTCTAACAACGAAGGTAAATAAAAACCCTAATTGCTGGTCTTCATATAGCTTAGCGAATGGGGACGGAGTAGATAATGGCCCAAAGTGATTCTCAGTTAGTTGTTGAGCAAGTACATGGAGACTATGAAGCACGAGGAGAGAACATAGCCGAGTATTATCAAATAGCAAAAAGTTTGTCCAGGAAGTTTTTCAGGTTCTAGCTATAAAAGATTCTAAGATTACAAAACGAGGAGGTAGATTGATTAGCTAGAATTGCACCCTTGGGAGAGGTGAAATTGGATGTTCCAATCGAAGCATTGGATCTCTCGAGCATCTACATCTTAGAAGCCAACTAGATTGAAGAAGATGCTGAATAAGCTAGACCGATTAGAGAGTACTTTAAGAATAGAGCTTTGCTGAGTGATAAGAATGAAGCAAGAAGGGTCCAATACCGATCAAGTAAATATCTTTTAGTGGATGGGATCATTTACAAAAAAGGACATAGCTCTCCATTGTTAAGTTGTATAAACGACCAGAAGGCTAATTATGTTAAAAGAGAAGTTCACGAAGGAGTTTGTGCGAACCACTTAGGGGCAAGGTTCTGACTAGGAAGATTCTGAAGGTTGGCTACTACTGGCCAACCATTGAGAAGGATGCCCAGGAGTTCATTAAGAAATATGACAAGTGCCAATGATTCTCCATCATTTCGAGACCGCCTGCTCAGGAGCTGATACCAATCCAAAGTCTCAATCCATTTACTTAGTAGGGAATAGACATTGTTGAGTCATTTCTGTAGGGAATGGAACAATGGAAATTTATCGTGGTTGCAATGGATTATTTTACTAAGTGGGCAGAAGCAAAAGCCTTGTCGACCATTACCAAGCAGAACATGAGGAAGTTCCCGTGGCAACATATAGTCTACCGATTTGGTATCCCCAGGATGGTGATCACAAATAACAGAAAATAATTTAAAGGGAAACAATTCAACAAGTTGTGTGAAGACTTGGGCATTAGCTATCATTACTCATCACCTGAGCACCCTCAAGCTAATAGTTGGGTTAAAGTCACCAATCGGCCCCTCCTCAAGATTATTAAGACAAAGCTAGATAGGGCAAAGGGCCTCTAGGCAGATGAACTTCTAAACATTTTACGGGTTGATCGAATGACTGAAAGGGTGGCTACTGGTCAAACCCCATTTTCTCTCACATATGGATTTGAAGCTATGATTCTGATCGAGATTGGACAGCCCAAGGATGTAGAAGTTTAACCTAGAGGGGAATGATGAAATGATGAATGAGGAGATCAATCTACTTGAAGAAAGAAGGTTACAAGCTACAATTAGAATGACATCTTATCAGCAGAGAATACGATAGTATCATAACTCCAGGGCTCGCCCGAGGGAATTTGGATGCAGAGAATTGATATGGAAGAGAGTGAATTAGTCGACAAAGAATCCTCAAGATGAAAGGCTCAAACCAAAATAGAAAGGATCATATGAAATACTGGGCTCTACTCGAAAGGGAACCTACAGACTCAAAGCACTCAGGGGCAAGGAATTACCTCACCTGTGGCATGCTGAGCATCTATGAAAATACTATGAATGAGAAAAGTTCTGATTGTAATTTTTATTCAATTTATCAATTAAATTTTATATTTTGGTAGGCTTCCATAGTGAATAATTCTACTGTATAAAGACATCTTGCTCGATTCACGTGACCATGCAGAACAAAGACATCCTGCTCAATCCATGTGACTGAGCAGAGCAAAGTTATCTTGCTCAGTTCACGTAACCCAACAGAGAGAATCCTACTTGGCTCATGAGGATGAGTAAAGTAGAGATGGCTCACGAGGTCAATGCCAAAAAATTAGCAAGAATCCCTGCTCAGTTCATATGACCGAGTAGAGCCAAGATCTTGCTCGGCTCACATGGCTGAGTAAAGTAGAAATGGCTCACGAGTCTAACGCCAAAAAATGGTAAGAATCCCGCTCGGTTCACGTGACCGAGCAGAATGAAAATCCTACTTGGCTCATATTGCCAAGCAAAGCAAAGATGACTCATGAAACTAACGTTGCCTAGAATAACCAAGATATCCTGCTTGGTCCGCATGACCGAGCAAAGAACATATCCTTATTCGACATACACGGTAAGATATAAAAAAACAATGAATAAAGGTAAATATTTCAACAAATAACGTGAGGCAAAAATGAACATAAAATTTAAATCCATTCCAAGAACGAGTATAAGTTTGGTTCATACATTATTCAAAATCTATATAGTGAATTTTGATATTGAAAGAATAAAAGGAGTAGAGAAGGGAAGTCCAAGTAGTAGCAGAGCCATCGGCATGCTGAATAGTGCCATCGACATTTCAGCATTGATGTTCTCTGGAGTACCACCAACATGTTTAACATTGATGTTCTCTTTGGTCTGCTTGACTTGATTAGGTCTTTAGCATGTTCTTCAATTTCGACTTGCTCTCTTTCATCTTCATCTTCATGCGCTTTGCTTTCTTCCTCCCCCGCAACTGGGGCATTGCCTACTTTGATTGTAGAAATATCCAACTCAGGAAAAGAGGCAGCGAATTTTTCCTTCGCATGATCAAACCCTTGCATAAAGACTAGATAGAGCAGGCCTTGGAATTCATTAGTCTCCTGGGAATTTGCAATTGCTGTGCTCTCTGTGTTGCCTAACTTCTCGGTAAGCTCTATAATCCGTTTCTCTACAACTTTTTTAAGTGCTTTTTTAGCCGTAAGCTCCCTTTAGAGGCTGACACGTTCGATCTTCAGGGCTCAATTCTCATCTATGACCTTGCATTCGCGCTTCAAAACCTCTTGTTTTTCTACCTTGGCAATCTCAGCATTATCTTTAGCAACCTCTAGCTCAATCTGAGTCTCCTCCCATTTTTCCTCTCGTTCAACAAAGTTTTTTTTGTGTTGGTCAGTCTTGTATATACAACACAAGACCTAGGCACAACCTAAATAGTGCGACAAGATTAGGCCGGGCCTAAATAAATAAAAATAATGACAAAAGAGAATGGAGAGGGGGAAAAACGTACTCTGAATTAGTCGTGATTCATCTCAAATGCAAGATTGATATTCAGGCTCCCCCTTAGTGAGTCCACTTCGACATCACTAACAGTTGATAGCATCTTCTGCCGTGCGTATTTAGTGTCGATCAGGAGATTCAGACGAGAAGAGGACCTAATGGTTGAAGTCAGGCTTGTAGTGGTTTCCCTTAAAGGGGTAGAAGGAATGTTAATCACCTCGGTCGGTCGAGGGGCAGGAACATCTTGGATTTGACTGGTAGTAAGAGGAGACTGGTAGTAAGAGGAGAAGGCTCTAGCAATATGCTTAAAGGGGTGTTAGAAGGGCTAGTGTCAAACTCCTTAAATGCATTTATTAAAGGCCACCAGATTCTACATGCTTCACTAACAGAAAATGAGCAAGTGAATGCTAAATTAAAGAGTAAAAAGTCGGGCCTGATTTGTAAGTTGCACATGAAAAAAGCTTGTGATCACGTTTGCTGGGATTTCCTGTTTTACTTGCTGCAGCAAATGGGTTTTAATAACAACTTGAGGTAGTGGATTGGGTGATGTATCTCCATTATTAAATTGTCAATTATTATCAATGATACTCTAAAATGGTTTTTTCAAACCTTATAAGGGGCTAAGGCAGGAAGACCTTCTTTCCCCACTTTTATTCCTCTTGATCATGGAGATATTCAGTTGTATGCATGCTAAAAAGCCTTAATGGAAGGCCATTTGAAGGAGTTAAGAGGAAGCTCAATGATGGAAATAATACACTTATTTTGCTGACGATTGAATGATTTTTTATCGAGAGAACCATTTGCAATTGGGATAAGTGCATTTTGCTTTACTTCGGAGCAATTTTAGGCCTAAGAGTGAACTTGGGTTAAATCAGAATTGGTTCCAACGGGGAAGGTTCAAGAGGTAGAGAGTTTAAGATGTAAGGTGGCTACTTTAGGATGTAAGGTGGCTAATTTGCTATCTTCTCGATGTGGAAGCTTCAAGAGGTGGACAATTTGGGATGTAAGATGGCTATTTTGGGATGTAGGGTGGCTAATTTGCTATCTAAATACCTTGGGCTTTCACAAGGTTCAACATTCAAGGCAATTAGAGCTCAGGATGGAGTGATCAACAACTTGCAGAGAAAGCTTTAAAATTAGAAGATGAGCTATTTGTCCAAAATCTTCCTATTTGCCTTATTTTCTTCATTTAAGATCCCTATGTCGGTTGTGAATAAAATTAGAGAAGATTCAGAAGCAATTATGCAGAGGGGACTGGGGATGAGTTTAAGTATTATTTGGTCAAGTGGAAGACAACGTATAGACCTCTTAGGTTTGGAGGGCTTGGAATTAGAAAGCTTTGAATAATGGAATATAAATCCCAAAAAAAATCTTAGTGACTTTTCAATAGGCCTCTTAGGTTCAAGTATTATTTTGTATGTTTATAAGTCTTGAAAAAAAATGGAATATAAATCCTATGACGTTTCATTTTTATTTGGTAGGTAAAAACCCTATTGACTTTAATTTAAAAATTCCAAGTAATCAATGAATAAGAGAGTTAAAAGGGTTAAGATTTTCAAAAATATTAAAAAATCCAGAGGAATTAGTATGTAGGAATCCATATATATTTAATTTGATATTAGCCTATATTTTAGTTTCTTCAAACTTGTGCCAAGATGTTAAAAGTATCTCATGCTTGTTTGGGCAATAGGCATAGCTCACGGCATTAAGCCTTTCATTTTAATAATTAGAAATGATTAAGACATGTTGGCACATGCCCAACACACAATGGGCACTTGCACCATATGCTAGGAGGTATATTTATGCTTCATAACACAGCACAGTTAAGAAACACCACAATAAGAGTTGGCCGCACAGTTTCAAATGCTATGTGGTTTGCTTGCATACAACTTAATATATGAATTGAAATCCAAGCTTTTGGAAGCAAGGAAAATAGTTATAATTGTTTCCTAAAATGGGTTGTTCTCCAGAAATTATCTCAAAATCATAATTCAAAATATTTCCACAAACACATCTAAACCTTTTTTCTATTTCATTTTGGAGAATATAGAAGAGTTTTTGAAATGACAAGGCCTAACCTAACATAGCTTTGGATAATTGGCATGTGAAGTAAACAACTAAGGAAGCCCGTCACCAATAATTTGTTGCTAAAGAAAATTATAAAATTGCAATACTAAACTAGACGATCAAATAAGTGAGGACAAAATTTGTCACAATAAGCAACAAAATCAATATTAACCATTGTCTTGACCATCTTCAGGGAGAGATGAACAATACGCTGGATCATGAATAGAGCCTCCTAAAACATCATCACATTCAGAAAAATGTTTGACTATTGCAGGAGTTGTAGGACTAATAACTATTTCGCATATCAAAAACTACTTCTCGAGGAGCTAAATCGTCCACGCATGAAACACCCAATCTGTACATTTGAACCCATAACAATGAAGAAAATAACCTCACAAAGCACCAAATTATTTCCATGCATAATGTGAGTTTAACTGAAAAGATAGCAAAGGTTCCATAAATCTCTGAAGAAATATTTCCTGTATAGACAAATAAAGCTCTCTTGAGAAAAATAAAATTGCAAAAACATTCATGATAATGTGTATAATAATTAAGTAAAGACTTCTTTTGTAAACATATATGGATTATCTTCATAGCTTCATGGTTGGTTAGAATCTAAAGGCCTAAAGATTAATATTAAACATTTGAACTGTTTGCATGGTATTTTGCATCAACCTAATAGAGATTCCTTCAATTGCTCCTTCAACCATGGTCCAGTGGCCTAGTGGTATGCTTTCTTTTCTATGTTCCTGTTTTAAGTTAGTGGTCCCTACCACCTATTTCGCCCCCGCCCAATGAAAATGAGTTCAATCACTAATAAATTTACTATTGTAGATTAAAAAAGTCTCATGAAAATACCATATAATTCTCTAGAGCTAGAACGATGTCCAAGCAACTAATACTGAACCCTAAGGCCATCTTCATAACACCAAAATTACAAGAGCACCAGCTAGTATGATTAACTATTAAGAACTTGCCTAGATATCCTTAATAATGGTTCAAGTTATTAAGTTAGCTGGATATACATTGATGGACTCATTTCTTAATAACTAGAGTTTTTGGGATGATTGTCTTAGCTCCAGTTCCAGAAAATTCAGGTCCAACCTTGTTGTCAGCATTGGTTCCTTGTTTATTATTTGTACACCACTATGTTTTTTTTTATGGAGCATGTATTTGGTTCAATTTGTTTGTCTCTTTGATACATGAGCGAGTTAGGGTAGCACATAAGGGAGAGTGCTTAGTTAAATTAGAGATACATTATTCGGCACATTTCCTAGCATTTTAAACATTTGGGATAATTGAAGACAAGTTTTAAACAAACAAAATGCTAAGGCAGGCAACCACATTGTAATTACAAATTAACCATTTTATCCTAATTGTAATAATAATTGATAGAATTTTCAAGAAAAATACCAATTTTAAGGAGAAATTATAGTGCAGTTAATTTTAAATTCTAGCAACACCCAAGGAGATTTTAATGTGCACAACATATTTTCATAAAGAACGAAAAGAAAAAATAGCAACAAAACACAAGGATTGAAAAAGAAAATTTTCAAAGGGAGGAAAACACAGTGCAAGAATACATATTACTTTAAACAAAGTTCAGTAGGGCCCTTAGGAATTCAAACAATTCAAGGAAAATGCCATTTCCATGCATCAAATATGTGTTGTGTCCGCCAAGCCTTATCAAATCAAATATTATCTTAACATGCACTAAACACTCGTCTAATTGTGTCCTAATGTTTTTTTTTTTTGTTTTTAATTTCTTAAACCAAACACTTAGGAAATATAACACTTCCACAACCAAAATAAATAGATAAGTCGAAAAGAAGGTCACCTTGACGGAGCCCCTAGGTGAGCTAAAGAATAATTCTAGCAAGCCATTGATCAAAATTCAAAACTTAGACGTAGCAATGCACCAATAGATCCAATTTCTCCATTTATTAATGAAGCCCATCCTTCCAAGCAAGTATATCAGAAAGTCCTAATTTACATGATCATAACCTTCTCAATATCAACCTTGCAAACTAAACCTTGACTTTTACTCTTCAATCTAACTCTACTACCTTAATGGTCACTAGCACTTCATCTAAAATCTAACAACCTTCAACAAATACATTCTGATAATTTGAGATTAACAAGGAAGTATTTTCTTCATCTGATTCGCTAACATTTTCTTTGTGATTTTGTACACGCTTCCCAATAAACTAATGGGCCTAAAATCTCCTTACTTCTCGACTCGCAACTTCTTAAGAATCAAAGCTAGGAAAGTAGCATTCAAGCTCTTTATAAATTAACTCCGTTGAAAGACCCCCATAACATCCTCTTTTAATATATCCTGGCAATGTTGTAATAATAGAAATTGTCCACCCATCGAGACCCAAGCCTTGTCCTTGTTGAGAGATTTCACCCCCACCCATCTTTGTGCAATATTAGGACGCCCACCTTTGTTAGGAAAAGATATTGAGATCTAAGGTCCTTCCTAAGTTTATATTGTTTGCTTGGAATAATAAATCATAAGGCTCTTTAAACAATAGATACTAAGGAAAAAGTACTACCGCGTTACTTGGTGAATCATTTTCCCACATCTCACAATTTTCAAGATACCAATTAAGTTTAAGCCATTATAGGTAGATTGAAAAAGAGAGAGAGTACTCAAACTGTGCTCAACATCAATGAGGGGGAAGGGGGCAATACGGCACATGCCCCCTATAAAAATTTTGAAAAAAAGGCCCTTCTATTTACATGGAAAAGATGGAAGTGCATTGGAAATTGGGTCTTAAAATATCAAAACAATGGTTTGGTCTTAAAATATCAAACAATAGTCTTTCTTTATGTTGCCATATAAATATATAATAAGAGATTCAGTTCACTTGCATTTATGTATAATAAATTAATTGCCAAATTTTTATTACCAAATAAACCCTATTTTTTATTATATTTTCCTAAAATTAGAAAGAGAGAAAGAAGAGAGAGAGAGAGAGAGAGCGCATGTGTGTGTGTTAAATAACTTAAATTAATGGCATAAATGGTGGGTCTTCTTAAACAAGGAAAAAAAACAAGCTAAATAGTATCCAATATCTTCTCAATGCAGTACAAAAACAAGGGTGAAGACCATCTTATGATGGACTATTGCAAGCCACTTTGAAAAAAGGAACCTCCAAAATCTAAAATGGGATCGCCACAAATAGTGACCACTGTTGACTGTTGTCTTTCATGCAATTGATTGTGAAATGTTCAAGGGAGGTAACTTAAATCAGCATACTACATTATTGTAAAATTGTTCTTCTCAAGTGGTCTTTCTTTTGCTTTAAGTCATGATAACTAAGCAAAAAGTAATATTGAAGAAAAATCTTCAAATGTAAGTCTGTTTAATTATAAATCAGTAGTTAATAAGACAGCACAAGTGAGAAACAAACAAACAAACATACCAAATTTCATGGGTGAAGAGAATGAACCAGAAGATGTCAAGCAAAATAGCGCAGAAGATAACAACTGCATAGGTTTGGGCAAGGCTCTGACTGCTACTTCCAATTGCAACTAAAACAAACAATGCAATTGCCAAATTAATTAGCATAACCCCATTATACAGTGCTCCAAGGGATCCAACCAATCTGAAACACCAACATGCATTGGCAACATCAATTAAATGTTGCACGAAAGAGAAAATTCATGTGTAATATGAAACTACCCTTCTTTGGGTTTTTTTTTTTTAATTCATGGATTTTAGGCAAAAGGCAGTCGCAAATGGATAAGTTGTTCAAGAACTAAAAAATGCTTTGAATAAGGAATATTCAAAATAATGACTACTAAATCAAACTCCTACCTGGAAAAACGTCACTAGAAGGAAAACCTAAATTGAGATCAATAACTATCGCTGAAAAATAAAAAATGAATCTAAACAAATTGGATCCCAAAGCACTTAAATGTGTCTTACTTGGTTACTCTTCCACACAAAAGGGCTACAAATGTTATGACCCGATTTCATAGAAGCTATATGTTAGTCTGGATGTCACCTTTTTTTAACATACTCCCTACTACTCGCTTCAGGGGGAGTCTATGAGTAAAGCTCGCTCATCCTTAAACTCAGACAACCTCAATGTTATTTTTTCTGAGTCTACTCCATGCCCTACATCCACCCCTTCACCTAGTACAGAAGGAAACTTGAACTCAGGGGGAGATATGAAAATACAAACAAATAGGGAAACAATTGTCTACTCAAGAAGGCCAAAATCGAAGTCTAATGAGACACTCACCTCCGGAGCACCATAAGAGTCAAAACCGGTGATAGTTCCAACTCTTCATGAGTCTGGCTCCAATCCTGACCAGCTAACAAAAGACTTACCCATTGCTCTTCGAAAACAACCTCGTTCATGTGCTCTCCACCCTATCTCAAAATTTTTGTCTTACAATACTCTTTCTGCAAAATGTTGTGCTTTTACATCTACCCTTGATAGAATTCAGATTCCTAAAAAAATTCAAGAATCCTTGGAGATTCCAAAGTGGAGAGAGGCAGTAATGGAAGAAATAAGGGCATTAGAAAAAAGGGACTTGGGAAGTGATGACTTTGCCAAGAGGGAAGAAACCAAAGGGCTGTAAATGTGTTTACATTAAATACAAGGCCGATGGCACAATAGAATGATACAAAGCCCGCCTGGTTGCAAAGGGGTTCACTCAAACCTACAACATTGACTACACCGAGACATTTGCACCAGTGGCAAAGCTGAATACTATACGAGTTCTCTTATCCTTAGCAGCAAACTTAGACTGGCCACTCCATCAGTTTGACATCAAGAATGCTTTTCTAAATGGAGAGCTAGAAGAAGAAGTGTTTATGGCGCTACCACCAGGGTTTTGCAAAGAGGGATAAGAAACCAGAGCATGCAAATTGAAGAAATCTCTATATGGACTTAAACAATCTCCGAGAGCATGGTTCGATAGATTTGTAAAGGTGATTAAGAATCAAGGATACCAACACGAACAGTCGAGTCACACTATGTTCTTCAAACAGTCTAACAATGGAAGGAGGACCATTATGATTGTGTATGTTGATGACACCATTCTCACTGGAGATAACACAGGAGAAGTGGAGAGATTGAAGAAGGTCCTAGTCATAGAATTTGAGGTAAAAGATCTGGGTCAAATTTGATATTTCCTGGGAATGAAGGTAGCTGGATCAAGTAAGGGAATTAGTG
Source organism: Vitellaria paradoxa (assembly GCA_019916065.1). Taxonomy (NCBI): domain Eukaryota; kingdom Viridiplantae; phylum Streptophyta; class Magnoliopsida; order Ericales; family Sapotaceae; genus Vitellaria; species Vitellaria paradoxa. Next base: position 18,488,819 of record CM034241.1, on the reverse strand, counting down.
TTCCCAAAGAAAGTATGTACTTGACCTACTGACTGATACTGGCATTCTTGATTGCAAGCCAAGTGATACTCCTATTGAGGCAAGAAAAAGGACGGAAAACGGCAGAAAGCCCGTGGATAGAGAAAGATATCAACGACTAGTAAGTAGACTAATCTACCTTTCTCACACTAGACCTGACATTGCTTTCACCGTGAGCGTGGTTAGCTATCACATGCAATCACCAAAGGAAAGTCACCTAGAAGCAGTGTATAAGATCCTCAGATATCTGAAGGGATTTCCAGGGTGAGGACTATTCTTTAAGAAGGGTGATAGTAAGAAGGTAGATATCTACACAGATACAAACTGGGTAGGATCATCAGAAGACAAATGTCTACTATCGACTACTATACCCATGTTTGGGAAAATCTAGCAACATGGAGAAGTAAGAAACAGAGTACGGTAGCCAGACGCAGTGCTAAGACCGAATTTAGAGCACTTGCACAAGGAATGTGTGAAGGGCTATGGTTACAGAAGCTTTTGGAAGAACTACGCATTACAGTAAAGATCCCCATCAGGCTCTACTGCGACAACAAAGCCGCCATCAGTATTTCCCATAATCCTGTTTAGCATGAGAGAAACCAAACATATAGAAGTAGACAGGCACTTTATAAAGGAGAAAATTGAGAAGGGGACAATTTGCAAGACTTGTATCCTTACAAGGGAACAATTGTCAGATATATTCACCAAGGGGATACAGAGACCTAGTTTTGAAGATTTTATTTGCAAGTTGGACATGATCAATATCTATCATCTAACTCAAGGGGAGTGTGGAAATCTTGAATGATTTGGAGGTGATTTGGAGGAGATTGTGAAACTGACGCTCTAATTAGATCTGATATTTAGGCCAAATGCTTGGGTTGATTGGTATATTTCCATATTTTGTTCTTTGTGTACATGTTAAATGGGGATCTAATTATGTAAATAATATACATAGAATATACAATCATTTTTTTCTCATTTTCTCCAGGTCAGCTAGGCTTTCATTTGCCTAAGTTTTCCTTGTTCGGTCGTCTACACAAGTAATCAGTAAGAAATCAGTTACTAAAGTAAACACAAACATAAAATGAAAACACTAAAGCTACCCGACTTGAGCTATATGCTACTGCAGTTATTAGGGAAAAAAGGTCCTCATCGGGACTTGCATCCATTGCCCCATGAAAACGCAGACATCATCCTCTGACCCTTTGATGTTGTCTGGGAGCATGTGAATTAGGGCTTTATTAGAACGGGATTTCAAACACCATTTATTTTCTTTCTTTCTAAGCTTTTGGATCTTATGGTAATAAAGTAAATCCCATTCAGATATGTGAAACCCATATCAAAGATTGAGGAAGAGACAAGGAACCTCAAACTGTTCTCTATAATAGCCACAAAGGGGAACATTCCGAATTCTCGTTTCCTTTCCTCAGCGAGTCTAATATTTACATTGTCTAGGCTATTATACCTCTGCTTAAAAGCATCAATCCCTTCCTTAGTTTTCAATTCTTCAGCTAATCTACCCATCTTGATCCCAAATAAAGTGGAAAAGAAAGATATGAAAGAAGAACCCTAGGAACTCATCCAAAGAAAACTACGGATTGAAGATGAAATCCCAAGAGAGAGAGCTTAAAGATTGCTGAAATATTTGAGATAATTTGAGAAGTGTGAAAAAAGATAACTAAGTTGAGCGCTCAAAATATATATACATACATGAATATTTCAAATAAAACAGAAGTGGAGAGATAGGCGGCAAAACTTTCATTTAATGCTGCCATCTAAATTGATAAGGGGTGACAAATGGCAGGCCTCATTTAGGTTTTGTGTGCGATGTTTAGCATTTATGCGCTAGAAGTCGAAGAGGTACTCATGTGCCATAAAATAGCTAAAAGGAAGACCAATCAGAGGGAAGCACGTCAAAAGCGAAACTGTACTCAAGGATATGGAAAAACTTTGCATAAATAGGTGGGGTGCGATCTCAGACGTTTCATACTGTGCCCGGGTAATAACTTACCCTGACCAGAGTGGGGGCATAATGTTGGCGCAAAAATAATCACGGAAATGTGGCATCTTCCTAAGCACAATAGAAATGTGCTTGGCTTGATTTAGTAATCAGTAAATCACTACAGATGGGTCCCACTACCTAGTAAAGTTATGTTGGTGTGATTCTAACCACAAATGCAAAATGTTAATAAATGAACTGAATTTATTACCTTATAGATAGTCGAGTTAATTTATTTCTTTATAAGTGGCAGAGAGATATGACATCTAAACACTTCTCAAGGGTAGATTCTATCCATTATATTCACATCTCCCACATGCATTTAAGATTGGGTGAGAAGTATTAAATATGGAATGAAAAGTATTAAAAGAAAAGTAAATCGTCACACACTTTAATATATATAAACAAAATATGAAATTATTACAATTCAATTATTTACATATTTGTTTATAGAATAATTCTATCTTACTATAAATACAGGACTTAATCCCAAAATCTAAGTACGCTCACTATTGTCAACTGTTTACATCACTCTTTACTTAACAATTCTCTCAAGTCGTTTCTGACTTTACCATCGAAGGGTTTTTGGTCAAAGACCCTCTCCGGCCATTTCTTCTGATGTCTTTTACTCTGCAGGCTTGAATTCTACTTTTTCAGTTGACGTGATGAGCAGCATTTTTTTATTGCCAAACACATATAATTTATATTAGTTATATTAAAAACCATCATTTTACCCATTTCACCTTCAACAAATATTAATGCATCAATTCAAAAAGAATGTGATTTAAATACATCCCTAGCTCAACAAAAGTTGGAAGACATCAAAGGTAAATGACAATATACAACATGCCATTCAACTAACTTAATAAGATTAGTAATAAATTACATTGATTTCAATAGGTTGGCACCAAAATTTTACAAAACTAGAATGAAATGTTATTTCCTACCATATAAACCAAACACTTGCAATGATTAGACAACTTTGAGTAGTCACATTTAGTAAACTCACATGCCCCTCATAACTAATTGGTTTTAGTATGGCATCTACACGGATGAAAAAATATTTGAAATTTAACTATTTATGTAAACTGTGTTTTTCAAATTAGAAAAAAAATCAAGTTTTCTTTTGGAAAAGTTACTTAAGTATCCTTAGAAAAAGAAAGGGAAGTGGTGAGGCGAAGCTCCTCTAGAAGGTTCTCTTCAGCTAAAAATAATTTCCCGCTCATATATTTTCAAAAGTACGTACAAAAGAATATACACAAAGACATGCTTGCGTGCATAAATCTGTGTGCGCGCGCTTGAGCATAGTAACTTAAAACAGTTAACCAACAACATTGAACATGCGCTAGAAAGACAAACCAAATTTTTAAGAACAAATATTATATTAAAACAATCACACTGTCTTACCTGGAATTTTTACATCATCAATATAACCATCGACATGGGAGCAAAGCCATCTCTACTGCTTCATCAAGGTAACTATTTTCAGGTCAAATATAATAAAAGTGCTGAATACTGAGCTAATATAGTGGAAATAATAACACTTTCTAGTATTTCAATCAAATCAAACTAGCATACTTCTGTAAATGTTCTTCCCAGTACACCTAATGTCAGTCATTTATTAGTTTATATTCTTCTATGCCTCGTTTTATAAAACAATTTACTGCATAGTTCTGCCTAGCAAGATTAGGCCAACATGACTCATATAATGTTTTTCACACTATCTCAAAATTTATAAAATTTGTGTCTATCATCTTTTGGTGTACAATAGGGATTTCTTAAGGATGCTAAACAAGTTTTTAAATAGCAATAGGGCAATCGATTACAACTCAACTCAACAAAATCTTAGTCCCAAACTAGTTAGAATCGAGTACACAACTCCATTAATTTCTTTCATGGGTAATATTTTCTGTGAGGCTATTTGAAACTAGGTCCCTATTTACAATTTTTGTCCATGTAATCTCAAGTCTATCTTTTCCTTTTTAACACATCCTACTTGGATCCAATCACTCTTCTTTATTGGTACATTTCTAGGCCTCAATTGGACTTGATCAAACCATCTTAAATAACATTCTCTCAACTTCTCTTCCATCAATACCACCTCAACTTTCTTTTCAATACATTTATTTATTATCCGATATTTTCTTATATTATTGTGCATCTACATTAGCTCCTCATTTTTGTCACAATCAACTTATAAGAGTGTTGTTTCTTAATGGCTCAAAACTCTGTAACATAAAGCATAGTTGGCTCAACAGTCATCCTATAAAATTTTTCCTTTCAACTTGATAGCCTACTGTCAAATAACATACATAAGGCACTTCAACATTTTAACCACCCAGCTTGAATCCGATAGCATGAATAATTGACCCAAGATACCAAAAATGATCACATTTTGGCACTTCTTTGTCTTTGATTTTCACTACACCCTAATTTGCAGCTTTTAATTTTACTAAAACTGTAATCGTTGTCAGTTCTATTTACTTTAAAACCTTCAGATTTTAAAGTTTGCTTCCAAAGTTCCAGCTTACTCCAAACCTAGTCTCATCTATGATTATTGTCAGAAGATATGAATATTGTAAATATTAAAATGTGTTATAGATTTATTCTCTTTCCCAGAATAAGAGATATAATTGACATGATTCTCTTTCCTAATAAGTAATGTTTGATGTATATAAAAGATGGCATGGAAACCCAAAGGTTGTCAAGCAATTCTATTCAACTCCTGTATTGTTGTTATGTTATCAAAGTAGATATCCTAATTCTCTATATTTTTATTTTGATCTTGTGTCATCATTTGTTCATTGTGTCTTTGTGTAAAGAACCATAGCCACCAACATCAAAGTTCATCATTGTTGTCTCTAGTAAACATCAACCATCATTGACACATAGATCACTCGGCCATTATCGATCTTTCTTGACTCAGTTGATGTTGATGTCGCCCATCTCTATCGTTATCGTAGCCAGTAGCCATTGTCAAAGCCTCGACTCTTCTTCATTGTAACCCTAACCATTGACACCAATCGATCAACATTTACTGAAGCCTTCATCATCGTCAATCAGTGACAAGCCCTTAGTCGACAAAGCCCATTGCCGCCAAAGCCAATCACCTCTGCAACCTTTTGATAAAGCCCACTGCTGAGAAAGTCTTCTATCAAAACTAATGAACCATCGTGACTAAGAGACATCTTGCCAAGGATATCCTATTCTAGATTTCTTCTCCCTATTATAGTCCTTCAGTGACTTCTAAATTTAGTGTCACTTCCAATGCTCTTCCAATGGAGTTAAACTCGTCCAGTTGGCCTAGCCATTTAAATACGTGAAAGTTAAATGGGAAAAGAATATCTCTAATGGTTTAAGCCAGTCAAAATTGCCTTGACTAGACTTGGCAGACAAAAACATCTCACTACCTCTACTCCAATATATTCCTCACCTTCCTATGATACATGATTCAAGATAATGCAAATATCGTAGTCTTCTATGAAATTCTTTAGGGCCAGGGATAGTAGATATATGCACTTATCTAAATACTTGAAAGAAAATCTGGGACTATGTTCCATTGGTCTATTCCAATGATATGAGTCATATCTAAGTTGTCTTAAGATACTTCTTCAAACTCGAACAATCTAGGAAGACCATCACTGCATACTTTACAATGTAGAAGGAGATGCATGAGAAGCTGAATTCTCTTTAACCATTATCTACCAATCAGAATAAATGGTCATCCTAAATTTTTTTGACAGCCTTTAACAAAGTATGTGAACGACTAGAATTGTTTGATTCCCCTTTGGGTCTCACTACATATATCTATATTCATATTATCATGTACAAGTTAAGAAAATAAAATAACCTAAACTAGGAAAGAAAATAAACTAGTCCTACCTCTAGACCTATTTCTATATTTACAATATTTTTTAATACTATCCCTCTAGTTGGAACACATCTATCATAAGTTCTAAGCTTCTTACAAAGTATTGAACTCGAGACCTCCCAGAGTTTTAGTAAACAAATCAGCCAGTTAACCTTCAGATTTAACATAAGTGGTCTTTTTTTTTTTTTTTTTTTGATAGGTAAGAGGGATGGGGGAACCTGGGCTTGAACCCAAGGTGATGAGCGGGCCAGAGGGTTGCTCAACCACTTGAGCTACAGTTTCGCTTGATTTAACATGAGTGGTCTTGATAGTGTTTCACAATAATTTTTTTTTTTTTACAAAATAACAATTTACCTCAATATGCTTAGCCCTTTTATGAAACACTGAATTGGAAGCAATATGAACAGCAACTTGGTTATCACTTCAAAGCTCTATAGGTTGTAGGCTATGAACCCCTAATTTTTTCATCATATGTCGTATCCACAGTCATATGATGTATAAGTCATGGTTCTATATTTAATTCTGCACTTAACCTTGCTACAACTATTTGTTTCTTACTCTTCTAAGACACTGGATTACCTCCAATAAAGATGTAATAACCAATAATAGACTGTCTATCTAGTGAGAGTCTGTCCAATCTACATCTGTATACCCCTATATTGAAGTATGACCATTATCTTAACACAACGAGCCTTTTCCAGGTGCTCTGTTTAAATGTCTCAAGATTCGGACAATTGCATCCTAATGGACTAGTATGGGGAGATTTCAAAAACTAATTACTCACACTCATAGCAAACGAAAAATCTACCCACATCATAAGTAGTTTAGCCAATTTCTAGAATCACCTCTGTCTATGCACATGGATACAATCATCAAAGTTATGAGATATCTAAAGGGAGCATAAGAAGACATCTGCTATATTAAGACCATGGTCATACTTTAGTTCAGGAATATATGGATCATAATAATAAATTCGGCATTTGAAAATTATTCGATAGGATGAAAATTTCTTAATCCAAGAATTATTTGGGATAGTTCGGAAATAAGTATAAAAAAATCTCAGCATGACACCCAAATTCATTAAAAAAATTGGGAATAATTCGACAAAATTTATATCATTAATTTTGTTATGTCCATAACATTTTGTTAATAAGTAATAATTTTCTTTATTACATTTATTTTTTAATTACATAGATAAAAAATTATTCATTAAATTAAATTTGTAATTGTAAAATTTTATAATGATATAACATATTTTATTTAATAAACAAATTAATTTAAAAAAAATATTGTTAAACCTGAAATAATGAAATGTATTTAATGAAACTATGGACAAAATAGTTCTTGCATGAATTTATATTCTGAATTTACGAGACAAAATACAAGTCCTAAAAGTCAAACAAATTAGTACACTTTATTTTCCAAGACGCACATATGTATTACATTATATATATATAAATATTACATACATATACATATATTAATTAAAGTAATACCTATTTGATTGAAGTTGAACATGTTAAAGTTGAAAAAGGGATTGAATTAAAGGCTTCAAAGTCACCACTCAATTCGAGAGCCACTGCCATACCAACTTCGAGGATTTTTTTTTTTTTTTTTGGGTCTTTGGTTAACTCACTACTTAACTTGTGTATTAGGTTTCAAATTTCTACGCCAAAGTTCCAGGTTAAAATAAACCTTCCAAATTTCACGAATTTTCAAGGATTTTGCAGTTTTCATAAAAATATGGCAACATTTTGATTATCTCACGATATAATCAGATTTTTTGCTTTTCATAAAAATCCCGTGAATATATCATGAGAAATTAAAAATATCGCAGAATTTTGTTACTATGATACAGATGTAGATTGGGCTGGATCACTATTAGATAAATACCCTACTACTAGCCATTACTAGCCATTGCATCTTCTTGGAGGTAACCTAAGGCCATGGAAAACCAAGAAGCAAACAACAGTTGCAAAATTGAGTGCATAATCAACATATAGGACTATGGTTCACACATCATGTAAGTGTTAATGTGGATATAGCATATGATGAAGAATTGGGAGTTCATCATTGGCAGCTTATGGAATTATTATATAATAATCGAGCTATAATTCATGTTGCTTCTAATCCAATATTCTATAAAAGAACCAAGTGCATTGAAGCAACTTGCTATTTTGTCAAAGAGAAGATGCTTCAGAAAATATCATCAAGACTAGTCACATTAAGTCAGAAGAACAACTTACTAATTTATTTACCAAAACTCTTGGGGGTTCACCAATTACATACATTTATAACAAGTTTGGAATGCATGATAACACTCTAACTTGAGGGGGGTGTTCGAAGATATGAATATTGTAAATACAGGAATGTGCTATAGATTTATTCTATTTATTATAATAGGAGACGTGATTATATGATTCTCTTCTGAGTCTTCCCTAATATTTATAGTTTGATGTATATATATAGACGATGTGACAACCCAAGGGCGACGTAATTGCATTCAACTCTTGTATAATTGACAATTATAATACCATATGCAAACAATATACACCAAGGGATGTTGTTTGAAAATACTCGATAAGCTTATCCATAAACTAAGTGAAAATATAAGGAGCTTAAAATAAATGCTTGGTGTAAACCAATTATAATTGAAAAAAACACTTGTATTACCACCAACAGCCAAAGGTTCCCATGTTATCATCTCCTTTTTGTCAATTGTGGAGAGCATGGCTCTTTAGTTTTTAGATTTCTTTTTTTTTTTTTATTTGGGTGGCAATTGTGACATCCCATTGATGCCCTCTAATAATAATAAAGCATTTACTTAAGGAAAACAAAATATAGTATAATTCAATCAATGAGCTGGGGCAAAATTGGAACAAAGGCTTTTTGAGTTGAGGAGTTGAGTTTTAAGATTTGATCCTCATGACATACGGACTAGGAAATGCGAGAAAACTGCTGATGCTACCTCCGTTCTCAAAATGACAGCAACGTCGAAATCGATTTTCAAAATCTATGAATTTAAGTTTCTTTCTTTATCTTTTTTTTTTTAATTTTTTTATGATACAAAAATGGCATGCATCTTTCTAGAAAGATATTTCAGCCAACTCAAACATAAATATTGTTCAAACTTTAAAAGTTTGCAGGTTGATTACTTCTACTGTATGCATTTATTTTTTGACACATTTGCTTAAACACGGCATATACCAGCTTGTGAGTAAATATATTGTTCGTACTTCAGAGTAAGGGTTAGTGTGGATAAATCAATTTTTCAGGTGTGAATGCATGTGCAATTGGGTGCACGTGTGCTAGTGCTGTTAAATATTATAATTTAGATCATTCAACTAGCGTACAGCTGATAATAAGCAAAGAAATCTCCAAATAATTCCTCCATTGGAAGCATAATATAAAAAAAATAAACAACATATTACCAACACGAATGATTACACTCGAAAAGTGTAATTACAAACGACACTTTTGCACACTCATTTACATGTTTTACTACGTTTTCCTCATGATTTATCACTATTTTATCACTTACGTAAACCATTTTGTCAATCGCAGGAAAAATGGTGAATTCAACGAAGAAGACAGTGATTTTGACAACTCCAAGGAGGAAGGAAACAAAGGAGAACAAAGCGTGTCAACAATGGTTCAAGCTTCCCCAAGAGTTGGCTTAAATGGAGGAGCAAACATTGAAGAAACCTATACACTGTGGTCCGGACCCCCTTGCTTGATGGTCCCGACCACAGAAGCTCGCCTTCCAGCCGATTGAATAAACCATACACTGTGGTCCGGACCCCCTGAGGGACGGTCCGGACCCCCTTATACGGAATTGTTGCTCCGCGTTTTGAATGATTAGGGTTTTGTGTTTGCTTATATATATGACACTGTGTAGCCGAATGAAGGGGGGGCTGTTGCATGTTGTTTTTCTTCCTCTCCTCCTACTTCTCTTAGGTTTAAGTTTAGTTTTAGTTATTTATTTATTTGAAGATTTTGAAGATTTTTTATTCGTGAATGTTACTACTCTACGTACTCCAAGTTTTTAAGACGATTGTCATTGCGATTGCTACTCAAGTTCTTATTTCAAAGTTCGTTTTCAAGTAAGTTAATATTTCATTCTTGCTCTTCATTAGTTTTTGAATGTTCGTGGATGATTTTTATGATTAATGCCATTAGTTTGTTTAATCTTTGGATGCTTTAAAATATTAGGGTTTCGTTTAGAGTTTGATACGAATGCTGCACGTTTTGATCTTAAGGTTTAACTTTAATTAATCTAGTATTTCGTTTTGGTTCATTATTATTAATTGAATGTTCGTAGGTAGGTTTTACATTCATTAGGACTGTTTTAATTACGTTTTTGAAACTTTAACAGTTATGTCTTCATCTAAGCCTGTTAAGTTGTTTCAAAGCATGCTAGGGTAAAAACCTTTGTTCTTGATTCACTGAATCAATGAAGGGTAATTTGTTATGAACTGAGGGATGTACGTAGATCCTTCACATGGGTTTCAAAAGCCTATGTGAAGTGATCTACTATTTTCAAACTTGATTTGTTGTTTGGAAAACCTTTGAAAACAAGAGTGTTTGTTCATATTCTCTGTAATCACTGATAAACACTCTTGATTATAATTTTCTTGATAATTTTTAAACAATTTAAATCTAGATTTGAACTCGAGTATTTTTATCATAAAATCTTTCCAGTTTTATCTTCCATAATGAAACGTGAATTTAAAACTGTGTATCGAGGAATTTTGGAATATATTGAAAATCTTTCCCAATCCATAGATCCTTTGACGTGAACTATGGATTGTATTTAAAATCATCCCTTGGTGAAATAATAGATTACTTGGAATTGTGAAGGTTGAATCAAGAACCCTTTTCTATTAGAATTTCAATTTGATAAAATCACTGCTTTAAATTTCTTATAAATCTTGTTTGCAATTAGATTAGATTATTCTTTAAATTTAAGTTTAGTAATTTTAATTTGCTGAGTTGTTTAAATTAGTTCGAATTTTATTTAAGTTGAAACATTCCTTTAATTAGTAATTACTTTGTTTTTAGTTTAATTTCTCAAATTTCAACTCTATCAAATCTAATTTAAGTTAATTGCAACTTTAATTCTAATTCAATCCTACAATTCATATTTGAACTTAGAAACTGAAACACATAGGCTTCCCTGTGGATTCGACCTCGGACTCACCGAGATTAAAACTACACCGCACACCCTTGCACTTGGGGGTTAATTAGCACTGCACTATTTACGAGCGGTCAACGAACAAGCCCACTGTGGCATGGTGCTTGTTTCATGTCTTGTAGGCTTTCTAGACAACGGATCAATGGTCTCCACCTGAAAATAGTCATCCAAGTCGACAAGCATGAATATTAAAATAAACACCAATCAAAAAATTACTAACAATTCAAAAACAAATAATATGAGAACATGAATTAGAACTATTAAGGAAATAAAATAAGAAGAGAATACAGAATTGATGATAAAGAAGAAATAGGAAGAGGTGTCAATACAGAATTGATGATAAGGAAGAAATAGGAAGAGGTGTCAGTGCGTTGGCTTAGTTTGAGTTGATGGTGTTGTTGGGATTCATCTCATAATAAAATAGTGAGTCCCAAACTAGTATAAGATCTTCTTAGCGGGCCTCTCCACTCTTTGTCAATTAGTTTTGAGTTGAATGCTTTAACATGTACTAGAGCAAGATTTGGGAGGAGGACACCTCCATTTCGCTTCTCAATCTCACACTGTGCACGTTTCATAGTTGGTGCACCAGTATTTGTTTACATGAGAGGAAGGTTGCATATAGGAGAATTTATCCTATATCGATAAAATAATGCTTCCCAAATCGATATAAGATCCTAGTGAGTCCCTCCACTTTTTACCAATCAGTTGTAAAATGGATGCTTTTATAGGTGTCAATACAAGCCATGCGACGCAAAAGCCACAATAATTTGTTCGAAAGACAAGCATGGCCAGATGAGCAATTATTACAAATTACAGCTTATCAACTATGCATTTGCGCATTCCCAATATTCGTGATAGGCAATTCAAGCTCAATGATCAAAATTTCATTAGATGGGTTGTTTCAATTAGCATGAAAATCGGAACATTATGGAAACATTTCAAAAGTGGCACATAATATAAAAATACCTTACAATATTTAAGAGTAAATTTAAATTAATCTTAATGCACAGAAGCCTAATAAATAAATAAATTAATTAATTAATTATTATGGTACATTACGTCATATTTTGGTACTTTTTTATAATTAGATGGAAATATAAGAAGTACTATTTCACTAGTGTATTGTTCAGGAACCGGAAATATTTCCAAGGGAAAAAAAACCATATTTTGTTCCTTTGATCATGGTTTATATGACGACATCACATAGAAGGAGAAGAAATAATGGATTCTTAGAAACTTGCTACAGCCTACAAGGTTCCAAAATTTTGCACATTTTGCTTGTGTTCTCCCCATTAGCCTCCTTCTCTAGCATTGTATTTATAAATAAGGATTACAACCAAGAAAGGAAATTATAATCAATCCAAGAAAGGAAATTACGATCAATAATAATTAATCAATTAACCTAAATCATACTCAAATATTTTGGCATATTCTGACACTCCCCCTCAAGTTGGAGATCAACCATGCCCAACTTGGAACAAAATTGCTAGAATGGAGAGCGGGACAAAGACTTAGTAAGTGTGTCACCTAATTAAGAATCTGAGCATAAAGACTTAGTAAGTGTGTCACCTAATTGAGAATCTGAACATACAAACAGGCTAGTAAAATCCTTCTCAATTAGGAGATCACGAATAAAATGACAATCCACCTCTATGTGTTTTGTTTGTTCATGAAACACAGAATTGTTGGCAATAAAGATGGCAGTTTGATTATCAAAATACATCAACATTGGAGCTAAAATTTTAATGTCAAAATCCTGAAATAGTGAACGAACCCAAAGCATCTCTGCAGCAGTATGAGCCATGGCGCAATATTCAACTTTAGCACTAGAACAAGCAATTACTGTCTGCTTTTTACCACACCAAGTCATAAGATTACCTCCAACAAACGTACAATATCCAGAAGTAGATCTCCTATCAAAACGACTACCAGCCCAATCTACATCGTTGTATCCTACTACATCCAATGCGGTAGAAGGTCGATAGAGTAGTCCCTAGCCTGGAGAACTCTTCAAATACTTCAAAATTCGACATACAGCATCAAAATGTGGCTGACAAAGAGCATGCATAAACTAATTAACCACACCAATAGCATATGTAATATTTGATCATGTCACAGTGAGGTAAATTAACTTTTCCACAAAATGACAATACTAGCCAATATCGAGAAAGGAAGCACCACTCTTAGAATCAAGACGAACAACAGAATCTATAAGGTGATCAACAGGATGTGACCCCAAAAGTCCAATCTCAGAAAGCAAATCTAGTACATATTTTCTATAAGAGAGATACCCTGTGAAAATCGGACAACGTCAATCCCTAAGAAATAATGTAAACCTCCAATATCCTTTGTGTGAAATTGCTTTCCTAGATGTTGTTTCAATTCATAAATGCCATTCTCTAGAAATAATAATATCATCAACATAAACAACCAAAATAATAGTACCAATGGATGAATGATGTATGAACACTAAGTGATCGAATGTAGATTAGCTGAAACCATAATCCAAAAGAACCTTACTAAATCAATCAAACCATGCATATGGGGACTACTTGAGACTATAAAAAGCTTGTTGTAAACGACCAACAAGGTGCTCACTGCTAGAAATAACATACCTAGGCAGCTGGTCCATATATACTTCTTCCTCAAACTCACCATGTAGAAAAACATTTTTTAATGTCAAGTTGAAATAAAGGACAGGACTTATTGCCATTGCTAGAAGAATACGGACTGAGTTAAAGCGAGTAACTGGTGAGAAATTTTCCAAATAGTCAACTCCGTAAGCTTATGTATATCCCTTAGCTACCAATCAAGCTTTGAGTTGCTCAGCAAATACTTGATAGTATATACCCATCGACACCCCCTATCTTCTTCCAAGGTGGAAGAGACGTAAGCTCCTATGTATGATTTTGATGCAATGCACACATCTCTTGATCTATCGTTGCCTTCCAGTCTGGTAATAGTAAAGCCTGCTCATATGAGGTAGGAACAGAAATAGAGAATAAGGCAGAAACAAAGGATTGTAGACGAGGTAAAATACGATGATAAGAAACACAGTTAGCAATAGGATGTTTCGTACAAGTACGTCTACCCTATCATAGGGCAATAGGAAGATCATCAATGAAAGTTGTAGGCTTAAGAGAGGTAGTGTTTTGATCTTTAGAGGTTTCAGGAACATTTGTGGTAGGTAACTCAAGTGACTTAGAATCTATAGGTGCAGAGCTGACTGGTGCTAGTGGAGCAATAGGACTAGGACAAGAACAACGTTGATACACCTGTAAAGGAGGAGGCTGTAAAGGAGGAGATAACTGTAATGGAGGTAGGCTAGGACTAGAAATAGGAAGAATAGGATCAAGAAGAACATGATTATCCAAGGTAGACTCTCCCTCTCGAGAGGAAGAACATCATTTCAAAATTCTCCCTCTAAAATAACGACATCGAAAAGGAGCCTCATAGGATATAGAGGAAAAAAAAGGAAATATACATACATAGAAAGTGTAAAGGTTGCAAAATCCATCAAACAAATAAGGAAAATTAAATCAAAACTAGAGCAACTAGAACAACAAGAAAACAAGAGTGCAGAAATTGCCAACCATTTCTTATTCATCTACAGCTGCATGTGCATATAGATAGTAAATAACAATTTAACTAAAAATTCATTAAGTAAGATTCAGTTGTAACACAAACATATCACAAATTGTGAAAAATTGAAGAAAGCTTGCATTGAATACGTTGGAGCGATTTAAATGTTTCACTATGCTGGTTCAGAAGTTTGCATAACCCTTCAAGCGATTAAATCTCATGGTCAACAATAAATAGCCAGTTATAAAGCCAAAAATCAAGTTAATCAAATTTCTTTATACATTTGAAAATGTATAAGAAGGGTGACCACACTCTAAAATATTGCAACTAAAAATAACCTTCAAGTATAAAAATGTTGGAATTAAAAATACCATTCAAAATTATTATTGACACAATTTTTTATGTGCACTTGTTTCCAAGTTGAGGCATTTTTGGGCCTCTTAACATTACTAAGGATGACGTCCGCCGCCTTGAGCCTAAGTGTATGCACCAAGTTCTTTGTTGCCACTATCCAAAGGAGAGTTATTTTCAATCAAGGAAAATGATAGGGATCATGTCTTAGGATTGCTTTATCTAAGGACTTTA
Source organism: Vitellaria paradoxa (assembly GCA_019916065.1). Classification (NCBI taxonomy): domain Eukaryota; kingdom Viridiplantae; phylum Streptophyta; class Magnoliopsida; order Ericales; family Sapotaceae; genus Vitellaria; species Vitellaria paradoxa. The sequence goes on along the minus strand of CM034241.1, from coordinate 18,473,570 downwards.
GTTTCTAAGTTATCTACTATTATTCAGATTACTGGATTTTTATTCTAATTTTATTTGCAAATGGGTGATTAGGGGATGGTTGTTTAGAATAGTCTATATAAAGGCTAAATTTGTGTTATCATTAGCTTTTGAATGAATTCAATTAAGGTTAGTAATAGAGGTTAGTGGCTATTTTCTCTCTCTTGTTTTCTTTCTTTCCTTGGCCACGTCATCATGGCTCTATTGAAAGAAAAAAAAATAAAAAAATAAGCAATGTGAAAATATGTAACATTAGTGATTGTAATACCCCGAACTTTGTATTAACATAAGTATAAGGTTTTTGATGTATTTTGGAAGTAATGTATGTTAACTTAGTGGTATGGATCATTAATGGTGCTTTAGAGTTGAGAACTTTGAAAGAGATGGGTTAGGCAATCAAAAGTTACCATTTTAGCCAAGTGCAGGAAAAAGAGGGCACCTTGGGTGCACAAGGCATTGGCACTCAAGGTCTTGGGCGCCCACCTGAGAAGGGCTTGGGCACCCAAGGAATAGTAGACTTGACAAGCACGGGTTGCTCTGCATTTTTCAGCCGACCCCTTTCCCCTATGAACCTATGGTGAGGAGAGGGTCTGAAATTCACTGTTTGGGACTTAAAATACTGGTTAATATATATATTTTGTTGATATGATGCAAGAGAGAGAGAGAGGCATTGTTGGGAGAGGGAGAAACCGGGTGAAGAAGCAAAGGAAGAACAAAGAAGAAGAATAAGAGAACCGGTTGGGAAAAATTTAAGGTGAGTTCTTCTAACTTGCATGAAAATCAAATTCCTCTTGCAAAAGTGAAATTGAAACCTCAAGGAACCCTTCTATGTGATTTATTTGTAGTTTGGACCAATGAGAGAGAGGATTGAGTCCATCAAAGCTTGAGAGTTTGGAAGCACAAAATACTTTCTTGTTGATCCATCTTCTTACAACTTGATGTAGGGATTCAATGCCTCATTCTTACATATGTGATGTGTAACAAGGAGTAGATTACCATTAGAAAACCCTCTTCAAGTGTTGGTTACATGTATGGAAGATATTGGTAGTTATATACACATATATATGTATGTATAGGTTGAGAGAGTGAAAATGGTGTTTTGATCCATAACTTGACTTTTTGGTTGATGAAAACTCAAATTTATGATTTTGTTTGGTGCTTAAGAACCTTGTGTTGATGTTAGAAACACGAAACTTTAGGTATTTTTACTTTAACTTGGTCAATTTGAGGTCCTAAAAGTGAAAAACATGAAACCAAAAAATAGAGTATGAAACCCGAAACTTAGACCAAGCTGTGGGCACACAAGGGGGACAGAGTCGAGCGCCCAAGACATGGGCGTCCAGCCCTTGGGCACACAATGTGTGGGCACCCAAGCCCCTTGGTCGCACGGCTGAGTGTCAGCATGGTTGCCCATCGAGCCTAGGTTATTTTCCTGACTCTGCTTAGTTTGACCTCCTACCTTGGGCATATGAAAGAGTTGGTAACATATTTTTACATAAAACTTTTACTTGATTAATTACATGAATTTTAAAAGGAAAATGGGCTTTAAAAAGTGAGTAAGGATTGGTTATCTTAAGCTAATGGGATTTAAATTGTAAGGGTAAGTGAATGTCATATTGAATTGCATGAATTGGAAGATTACTTTGAGATAATAGTCTTAATTGAATAGAATTTTGAATATGCCTTGATGTAAACTAAATGTTGAATTTTATGAACTTGTGATTGATTAAGTAAAATGTGACTTGATAAAGGGACTCATGTTCATAATGCTGGTAAATGTGGAATGCTTAACAAGGTTTGAGCTATGTAACATGTAATAAGCCATGGGATGAACCGTAATATCGACATGTGTGTTGGTTAATGTATGATGATGAATGTGAACCTATGAAGGATGAGATACTATATGATGAATGATTGTTTGTGTGCTGGTGGCCGTGGTGGGGTGTGAAAATAGGAATGGTTAAGAGAGTACTCTCGGGTTGATAGTCCCGAAACCTGCGCAGGTTTTGGTGTCAATGCCAGTGGGTTAGTAGCCCATAACATTGTGTGTATTTTGGCTCCTCCTGGCCCTAGACGGCAATCCTAAACGACGACGTCGGTTTATCATTTCCGTTGGGTATTAGCCCATAAAAGGCGATAGTGTGTATGCACCCATCCCCCAATGACTTGTGTGGTTATGGTTGTGCAATGTAATGATGAATGGATGTTGATGTGAATATGGTCATTTGATTGAATAATACGCAAGTGATAAAATGGTGTTGAAATGTGAATTGAATTGAAATTTGAATTACAAAACATAAGCATTAACCGAAAATCAAATCTTAAATTAGAGCATTGTTAAATGAATATATGTTTTCACCTAAATTGGTTACTTGTTGTGTTAATGTAATGTTATAACTCTAGAAGATGTTGAAGTGGCTAACCTTACCTGAACAGCATTGCATGACTAGATTGCATATCCTATATGTTGGTTTGAGACATCATGGGCACAAGTGGACCCTTGCTGACATCCCTATAGATTTTGATGCAGGTACAGGCCATAACCATCAGGTGGGCTAATGGGGTTGGACTAGAAGTGTGTGCATGAGCCCTACTGAGCTTAGCAAGCTTTTTGGTTATTTAATACAAGTTTCCTTTGGAATTGTAATATTGTACATTGTTAAACTTATTCGATTTGATTGTAATGGCCTTAAGGCCTAAGTTATGTATAATGGGAATGGAATAGGTAGTTAGTGACCTGGCAACAGTCAAGGTTTACTTATGTCATTTCATTTTATGTCTCGGGCTCACTAGTTTACGTTGCGTTGCTCTGATCATGGGTAGTTTACGTTGCCTTGTGAGATTGCTTTGAAAATGTTATATTGTAAGGACAAATTTATTTCATTATTCAACTCGTTTAATATCGAACACATAGTTAACTTAGATAGTGCCTTTCTTAAATTCCTAGTGTGATGGCTATGTTGGATTGACCTAAAATCGTGTTGCCCACACATTTTCAATCTAATCCTTAAATGAGAATATCATGAAGCTATTGTTTCTCTATTTCCATTCTAGTGATGAAAAGGGTTATCACTTTGGTCACAAAAATACATCAAAAGGAGTATGAAAGAGAAAACAAGATCAAAACAAAGTGTATGAAAACCATCATCAAATTGCACATGATAAATGTTTATTTGTTTTGGAGAGATAATGTTGATACTATTCAATTCTCAATACTTTTGTTCATCTATACACATCTCTCAAATTAGAAAATTCTTCAATGTGTGTTGGGCAAATGATTGATTTGACTTCCATGTAGACATTGCCTAGAAAATTTGAATGTGAAACTACAGCTGGAACTATGTCTAGAGATATTATTTGAGTGAATTTTGAAAAATCTTTGTAAAATCAATATTATATTAGATGTGCTACTCTGTTGGCTGTGTACTTTCTAAAGCATGTCTCAAGGGTATAGACTTTGTATCTTTGATGCAGTATATTTACACATATCAAATTCTTACATGTTCTAAAAATTTGATATTTTGAAACTTGATTGACACTCTTTGAAAGTGTTTGAAATGGAAAATTTCATAAACTTAATTATTTGAACTCAGGATTCATATTTCCTTGTTCCAATACTGTTTTTTGGAGTTGTTTTTAGGTGGAGTTCTTTTGAAATTGATTCCAGCAAAAACATTGTTGTGTTTGTAATCTATGCTTTTTCCGTCTCACGGGTTAGTCTTGGCCACGAGCTTTCACACTCATTGATGAAGGAGCTCCATCATTAAGCTATCAAGGTCCCATAACTAGAGCCAAAGCAAAGGAACTCCAAAGTTTGATCATGGAAGCTTTTGGACAAGAGGAAGCAATCGGCCAAAGAGAAGAATTCAAGTGCCTGGTTCTTTGCCAAGTGGACAAAGGGGATTGCCAAATGGAGATTAGTTAAAGGCTAGGTGGCAGCCACATGGTGGCCTCTTATTCGGCCAAAGATGAAGTCTCAAGTCTACCATGTCAAGAGTCAAGCCCATTTCAGTCTTTTATTGTTTTGTATTTAAGACCTTATTTAATGCATGTCTTAATTGATTTGGAGTTAATGAACTGATGCAATGAATGCTCTAATTGCTAGCTAATGAGGGCCTTTTTGAGTTAATGCCGTTTAAGCTTGTCTTTTGGCCTTTCCTATTCTTGGAGGGATGTTCCAAGATTGAAGTATTTGTATTATAAGTAAGGTGGCCGGCCACCCAGGTGGATTAGATGTAATTTTCAGATTTGAAAAATCAATTTGAGAGATTTTTCTTCCTTGCTTCTTGAAAGAACTTGGACTTAGTCATTTTAGCCAATTGACTACTTTATCTTTGATAATCAAGTTACCTTAGAACTTTGTTTCTATTGTGAGTTGGTTCCTTGGCTTGTCCCTTCCTTCAAAACCGAATTATTGCCTCTCCACGGGTTGGGGTTGTGTTGATTCTTTGAAGTGGGAAACCTTGTTGGATTAAATATAAAGATCCTTTACTTTCTCATCATTTGGTATCGGAGCTTGATCATCCTAACAAGGTGTGGTTTCTCCATTTCAACTCTTCATCTTCCAACTTTTTGTTTTCTCCTCAAGGCTTTCGGCCAAGGGGAGATTCCTTCATCTTTCTTTGTGTTTGCTGAGTTGTTGCAAAGGGGTTGAACTATCTTGTGGGGGATATTGAACTATATATATATATATAAAAAGAATCAGAAAAGAAAAGAAAATTCTGGAAAAAAAAAAGGGGCAAATCAGTTCGTCCACCAAAACAACCCAGAAAATTCCCAAATTTTACCCTCTTTATCTCCATAATAAATAGTAATAAACCACCAACTTTCAGCTTGAAATTCGTTGGTTTGATTGGAGAACTAAGAGCTAACCGAATTGAGCTCTAAACTTGAAGTTTGTTGCAAAACAGTGAGCAATCTGTCCTTTGAGTCTTTTGGGATTGTTAACATCATATTGGGGGGATTCCAATCTTGTTTTCAAAGGTTTTACCTCTATATATTTGTTTCCTTTAATTCTAAAGTTATCTTCTTCTTCTTTCTTGCAAATCTGAACACTATTGTTGGTGGATACCAAACTCGTGCCATCTTAAGGTCTGTTTGGTTTAATGAAGCCATAACTAGGTAACTAGTCGTGTTAAATTTGCAAATCCGTTTCTTCCTAATCCCTATGATTTTCATTGATATATTTTCAAATTGGGTTAAAAGACACTCTGCCCTAGTTCTTGAAAGGTAAGCAAAAGGAAGAGAATTGAGAGGTAAAAGGCAAGAGAGTGAGAGTATTGGAGAGAAAAGCCATTACTTGAGTGAAACACTTGAGAGGGTGAGCCATTTTCTACTAACGTTTTCTTTCTTACAGCCTTAAACATGTCTAAAGAACAAGAAACCAGTGGTAGTAGTAAGGATGGACCGAATGGAGATGATAAAATGTTGCTTGAAGCTTTAAGGCAACAAATGGACCGAAATAACTTTGTGATGACCACCTTGCTGGATAGGATTGAGAAGTTGGAGGCAAAGGATAAGGAAGATACTAGGGATAAGGGTAGTAGAGACAGATCACCAAATGTGGAAGGTAATGGAAGAGGAAGAGGAAATGGAATGCTTAGAATGGGTTTCGGCCAAAATGTGGGCAGAAATGAGGAAGCAAGAATTGAGAATATTGGGGAAGAAGAATTTAATGAAAAAGAATGGGGGAATGAATTTGTTGAAGAAGAAAATGAGTTACACTTCCATAATCCAAGGGGTAGGGGGTTTCGGCCACCTAGAGGTAGAGGATTTGGAGGAAGAAGAATGGGTAGAAATTATAGGAATTGGGACTATGGAAATGGGGAAGGAATTGAAGAAAGGGTTGATTCAAATGTGGGAAGCATTAAGATGACGATTCCTTCCTTCCATGGAAAGGAAAATCCAGATTTGTACTTGGAGTGAGAAAGGCAAGTTGAACTCATCTTTGAGTGCCACAACTATTCGGAAGAAAAGAAAGTCAAACTTGCGGCTGTGGAGTTCAAAGATTATGCAATCATATGGTGGGATCAAATGTTGGTTAGGAGGAGAAATCTTGGCCTTAGAACCATTACCACTTGGGATGCCATGAAAGAAGTCATGAGGGAAAGGTTTGTTTCCCAACATTATTTTAAGGAGCTGCATCAAAGGTTGCAAAGGTTGTCACAAGGGAGTAGAAGTGTGGAAGAATATTTCAAGGCTATGGAGATGGCATTGGCGAGAACTCAATTGGAGGAACCTATGGAAGCCACCATGGCAAGGTTCTTGGCTGGTTTGAACATGGAAATAGCCCATGTGGTGGAATTACATTCCTACCATACCATAACCGAAATGGTGCACATTGCCATTAAGGTGGAAAGACAATTGAGAATGAAGAAATCTTTGAAGAATGGAAGTGGGCCGAATTTCTCAACCACAAAAAGTCCATGGAGGCTGAATTATGGAAAGCTAGAGAGGAATGAGAAGGATCTACCAAAACAGAAAAGGGAGGATTTGAAGGGAAAAGAAGAATGGAAAGGAAAAGGAAAAATAGAAGAGAAAGAAAAGAAGGGGGGTCCTACTAGAGCTAGAGAAGTTAAGTGTTTCAAGTGTTTGGGGCATGGACATTATGCAAATCAATGTCCAAACCAAAGGGTGATGTATATGAGGGAAGATGGAGGTCTAGAGAGTGGAGATGAGGATGAGGAAGAGGAGACCCCAAATCTGGCCGAAATTGGTAAAGAAGAGGAATTGGAGATGGGAGAGCAAGATCCTATGGTTGGGTTGACTTATGCTATGATAACCATGAGGGCTTTAAGTGCACAAGTGGGATTAGAAGATGGGGATGCAATTCAAAGAGAAAACATTTTCCATACAAGGTGTGCCGTGAGCAACAAATTGTGTAGCATGATCATTGATAGTGGAAGTTGTTGCAATGTGGTGAGCTCTCATCTTGTGAACAAATTGGGATTGGTGTGTAGGAAGCATCCAAAGCCATATGGACTACAATGGTTGAATGAATGCAATAAATTGAAAGTAACCAAACAGGTTGTGGTTCCATTCACCATAGGGAAGTACGAGGATGAGGTATTGTGTGATGTTGTGCCTATGGTTGCTACTCACATATTATTAGGGCGTCCTTGGCAATATGATAGGAGTGTGACTCATGATGGAAGGAAGAATAAGTATACTTTGGTGAAGGAAGGCCGATCATACACTCTAAACCCTTTGAGTCCTACTCAAGCTCATGAGGATCAAGTGAGGATTATGAGAGCACTTGAGGGAAAATCAGGTGAAGTAGAGAGTGATTCAAAAAAAGCTGAGGGAAAAGAGAGGAAAGAAAAGAGTGGAGAAAGAAAAAGAGAGACAAAAGAGGAAAATGAGAGAACGAAAGAAAAAGGAGAGAAGTCTGGTATAAAAGAAAAAGAAGAGGGAAAAATGACTTTGTTTGTTGGAAAAAAAAGAAATGAGAGAGGCATTGCATGACATGAGGCCCTTATACCTTCTTATGTATAAGGAGTCCTTATATTCTAATCCTAACAATGATTTTTCTCTCCCTAGTGTTGCGACTTCTCTTTTGCAGGAATATGAGGATATCTTTCCCGAGGAAGTGCCATCGGGTTTACCACCATTAAGGGGGATTGAGCATCAAATCGATTTTGTGCCTGGAGCTCAAATTCCAAACCGACCAGCTTATAGGAGCAATCCCGAGGAGAGCAAGGAACTTCAAAGGCAAGTAGAAGAATTGCTAGCCAAGGGGTATGTGAAGGAGAGCATGAGTCCATGTGCCGTACCTGTTCTTTTGGTGCCAAAGAAAGATGGGACTTTCCGAATGTGCGTTGATTGCCGTGCTATCAACAAGATCACCGTGAAATACAGGTATCCTATTCCTAGATTGGATGATATGCTTGATGAACTTCATGGTGCTTGCATATTTTCTAAAATTGATCTTAAGAGTGGTTATCATCAAATTAGGATGAAAGAAGGTGATGAATGGAAAACAGCGTTTAAGACCAAGTATGGTTTATATGAATGGCTTGTGATGCCATTTGGGCTCACAAATGCACCTAGTACTTTCATGAGATTGATGAACCATGTGTTGAGATCTTTTATTGGAAAGTTTGTTGTTGTTTACTTTGATGACATTTTGATTTATAGTAAAAGCATGAATGATCATTTGCAACATTTGAGAAGTGTTTTTGATGTTTTAAGGAAGGAAAAGTTGTATGCTAATTTCAAGAAGTGTTGTTTTTGCATGGAAAGACTTGTTTTCCTAGGATTTGTTGTTAGTAGTAAAGGGATTGAAGTAGATGACGAGAAGGTGAAAGCCATTAGGGAATGGCCGAGACCTTCCAATGTGAGTGAAGTAAGGAGTTTTCATGGGCTTGCTAGCTTTTATCGTAGGTTTGTGCCTAATTTTAGTAGCCTAGCCGCCCCTTTGAATGAATTGGTAAAGACGAATGTTCCATTTGTATGGGGTGATGAACATGAGAATGCATTTAACATGTTGAAAACAAAGTTGTGTTCTGCTCCTTTACTTGTATTGCCCGATTTTACCAAAGCTTTTGAAATTGAATGTGATGCCTCCGGGAAAGGAATTGGTGCTGTTTTGATGCAGGAGAGGAAGCCTATTGCATACTTTAGTGAGAAGCTAAATGGGGCAGCCTTGAACTATTCAACATATGACAAGGAGCTCTATGCATTGGTGAGAGCTTTGGAGACATGGCAGCACTACTTGTGGCCGAAGGAGTTCATAATTCACACCGATCATCAAGCTTTGCGGCACCTCAAGGGCCAAGGAAAGCTGAACAAGAGGCATGCTAGGTGGGTCGAGTTCATTGAGCCATTTCCATATGTGGTACAATACAAACAAGGTAAAGAGAACATTGTGGCCGATGCACTCTCAAGAAGGTATACTCTCCTTAACACTCTTGACTCTAAATTGCTAGGTTTTGAATTTGTTAAGGAATTATATGAGCATGATTCTGATTTTTCACAAGTTTATAAGGCATGTAAGAACATTGCATTTCAAAAATACTTTAGGCATGAAGGGTATTTGTTTAAGGAAAACAGACTGTGTGTGCCAAAGAGTTCTTTAAGAGATTTGTTAGTGCATGAAAGTCATAGTGGTGGTCTCATGGGGCATTTTGAGGTTGCAAAAACTTTAGATGTACTTAAGGAACATTTCTTTTGGCCTTATATGCAAAAAAATGTTGAGAGGTTTTGTGCTAGATGTGAAATTTGCAAAAGGGCCAAGTCTAAGGTGATGCCACATGGACTATACACACCATTGCCCATACCTAAACACCCTTGGGTTGACTTGTCTATGGATTTTATTTTGGGGTTGCCTAGGTCATCAAGGGGACATGATTCCATTTTTGTGGTAGTCGATAGATTCTCTAAGATGGCTCATTTTGTCCCATGTAAGAAAACCGGTGATGCTACTTATGTGGCCAATTTGTTCTTTAGGGAAATTGTTAGATTGCATGGCATTCCTCAAACTATTGTTAGTGATAGGGATGTAAAGTTTTTGAGTCATTTTTGGAGAATCCTTTGGGGAAAATTAGGGACAAAATTGTTGTTTTCTACCACTGGCCATCCCCAAACCGATGGTCAAACTGAAGTGGTAAATAGGGCTTTGTCTACACTATTGAGAACTTTTGTTAAGAAGAATTTGAAGTCTTGGGAGGAACTAATACCTTATATTGAATTTGCATACAATAGAGTGGTACATTCCTCTAGTGGATTTTCTCCTTTTCAGATTGTATATGGATTTAATCCACTCACTCCCTTGGACTTGTCACCTTTACCTATTAAACACATTGTTTCTCTTGATGGTAAAAACAAGGCCGAATTTGTGAAGAAAATCCATGCACAAGCTAGGTTGCATATTGAAAAGAAAAATCAATCTTATGCATCTCATGCTAACAAAGGCAGAAAGGCAATTTTGTTTGAACCAGGTGACTTAGTGTGGGTGCACTTGAGGAAGGAAAGGTTTCTGATTGGGCTCGAGTTGTTACACATTTGTTCACTTAAATACACTTTTATACATGACATAATTAATATAAGACAGGTGTTTTGTGCAGAATTTATCCACATCTTTAGAATATGGAACATGTGTTGAATTGTGCCATAAAGAGAAGCAATTTGAGCTAAATTAAGGATGCAAAGAAGGAGATGCTGAAACACATCTGTTGAAATGGATTTGTTGAGTAAAGTCATGGGAGCAGAAGAAGAATTTCCAGTTGCTGAACAAGTTGAATTCTGGAAGGAGGAGAACATTCAAATATAGTGCCAAAGCATTCGAATGCTGTCAAAAAGAGTTCAGAGAATTTCTGGAGGAAATGCATATTCGAATACAGCCAAGCAGCATTCGAATACTAGGACCGTTGGCAGAAAACAGACTCCACGTGATTTTACAGATTCGGGGGGGATGCAATCTGGAGGAGAGAGAAAGACTGGGGAATGATGGCATCACACGACCCACACCCACGAGAGAGAGGATAGGACAGAACATTCGGTTAGAAGAGAGAAGGGGAGAAGAGAGAAGGGGAGGTGAGAGTAGCGAGAAAATTTCTTCTTCTTCCTTCTTCATTCTCTGGTTTTCAGATTTTCTGCCATTCTTTTGTTTTCAATTCTGATTTTAATTTCAGTTTATTGTAATTAGATTTGAATTCTACAGCACATTACAATTTCATTCTTGTAATTAGATTTCAATTGGAGTTAAAGAGAAAATTACATTTTTCAGCTTTGAAGGTTATGTCTCTGTTCTTCATTTATGTTCTTCATTTTCTTAAGATGATCGGCTAGTTTTTCTTGGGCCAAGGCAAGGATAATGTCCTGTCCAATGATTTCCAAGATGCCGTTCTTAATGGATTAATTTTGAGTTCTTTGGTTATCAATCTTAGTTGTATCTCGTTACTTTCGAAATCAATGGTTCAATGTCCGATTAACACTTGTTTACATATTCTATCAATGAGTTCATGGAAGTTGCTTAATTCAGAACTCTTATTGCAAATATGTATGGGAGTTGCTAGAGTTAGATCTTCTATAGTCTTCATGATAGCTTATGCACATCACTTGTTTGATCCATGGCTTGTATCATTTGAAATTAATTTTCTCCAAACATTAGAGCAACTAGAATTGATGATCTATTCACTCTTGGTATTTTGAGATTGATTTGGATAGGCATTGGAATTGTCTTGCCCATCTTTTTAATATCAAGTTTTAGTTAAGTTTAGTTTTCATTTCAAAACCCATTTCCAAAACCATCAAAAATTCCAAACCAGGTTTTTAATTCTGTTTACCATTCATGTGAGCCATGTTTTGCCTCTTTAATGCATTTGATTCAAACATGATTTTGCTCCCTAGATCCCTGTGGATATGACCTGGTTCTCACCAGTTAATTGTGCTACAATGAAACCTTGCACTTGGGGTAGTTTGACTTGATTTTCCTTACTCAACACCTTTGAAAGCTGAATTTGCATCTTTATTTACATTTGAGAGTGAGGTAATTAAGCAAAAACAAGCACAATTTTGGCGCCGTTGCCGGGGATCTTTGAAAAGCAATGGTGTTTTGAACTTTTGGAGCAAGGATTGGCAACATTACTCACCACCATCTTCAACAACAAAGCTACTCAAGGCATTGGGTAATTTTGTTCCATTCTTATTTCCACCTCTAGTTTCATTTTTATAGGTTTTAGTTTCTAGTTTTTAGTGTTTAAATTGTAGTTTCTGATTTTGAAAAAAAAAAAAAAAATCTGAGTTACTGCTGTATTTGGTTTTGAATATCTAAATTTCTGAGTTGTTGGTTTTCTTTACTGAAATTTGATTGCTGGAAGTTTGATATTCAAATCTGCTGCATGTGATATTTGAATGCCTGAGTTTGTCTCTGAAATTCTGATTTGTTTTGCTGCTAAGTTTTGAACCAAGTTGCTGAATCTGATGTCTGCAATCTGTTTTCTGAATTTCTGATTCGAATCTGTTGCATCTAATATTCAAATTGCTGCATCTTGTCTCTGAAAAATCTGATTTCATTGGCTAAAATTCACCTTTGAATTATTGTTTGACTTGCTGAAAATTTGCATGGAGTTGCTGTACATTCTGCTGCAAGTTGTTAGAGGAAGAGCTCTGATTTTTCTTTGTGAATTGGTGATTTAGTTGTGAAGTTTTAAGGTTTGGTGGGTGTCATTTTGAAGCTGAATTTTTGTGCATGTTGTTAAGGTCTGGTCGAATTATTGGAGAAAATTCTGATTTGCATTCACCATCATCTCTAGCTGAATTAATTGAACTTGCTACATCTTACACATCATCTGAATCATCTGTGCACATGGATCCACCACCACCTGTTTTACCGGAAGGAAGTGAACTTGGAGAGAATGATGAAATCAATCAAAATCTTCTTAGACCTCTTAGGGAATATCTTCATCCAGCTAGGCAAACAACTCCCTCATGCATTGTTCTTCCCATTGGCCATCATAATTTCAATTTTAAACTGGGAACAATTCAGCTTTTGCCAACCTTTCATGGAATAGATTCTGAAAATCCTTACATGCATATGAAAGAATTTGAGGATATTTGTGGGACTTGCATGGATAGGAATACAAATGAGGACATGGTTAGGCTTAAGTTGTTTCCATTTTCATTGAAAGATAAAGCAAAGATGTGGTTGAACTCATTGGAGCCTAGATCAATTGGAACTTGGAGGGACATGCAAACAAAGTTTTTGAAGAAGTATTTTCCAGCCAATAGGACAGTAATACTTCAACAACAAATCATGAATTTTGTATGCAAGCCTAATGAAACATTTGCACATGCATGGGATAGGTTTAGAGAATTGTTGCAAGCATGTCCACATCATGGGCTTGAGTCTTGGAGAATTGTTAACTTCTTTCATAATACATTAACTCCAAACTTGAAAATGCTGGTTGCAACAATGTGCAATGGTGAGTTCTATGATAAGACAGCTGAAGAAGCCTTGCATTTCTTTGATTCATTGGCTGAAAATAATAAACAATGGGAGGTAGTTTCTCCATTTTCTAAGTTTTCTGACAGCATAGGTGCAAGAGGAAAGTTTCATCTCAGTGACACTGATGATCTTGGTGCTCGATTGGCTGCATTGTCAAAGAAAGTGGAGTTGATGGAGCAAGAGAAGCAAGGATTGAAGAAAAAGGAAGTTAACTGTGTGTTGTGTGAAACATCGGATCACAAGACAGACGATTGTCCCACACTCCCAGCTTTTAAAGAAGTTCTTTATGGTCAAGTAAATCCCCCACCAGCTGCAAGAAATTACAACTCAAACCAGGGGGTGAACAACTTTGCTTCAGGGAATCAGCCATATTCGAATGCTTACAATGCTGGATATAGAGGCCATTCGAATACATCCTGGAGAGCTGAGGCACAACACCAGCAGCAGCAGCAACCTCAACAACCTTTTCCACTTCAACCATTTCATTCCCAGCCTTATCAACCTCAGCAGAACGCAAACTCTTACCAGCCACCTCACAAAAGATCATTAGAAGACACCTTGCAACAATTCATGCAAGGACAAATTGGAACCAACAACCAAAATTCAAAGTTCCAAGATCAAACTAATAGGGCTATGGAAGACATTCGGAGTCAATTGTCAAAACTCACTCAAGCCTTAACTTTGAGAGAAACGGGAAAGCTTCCATCTCAACCCAAACCAAATCCCACTGGGCAAGTGCACTTCAGTGAATCATCTTCTTCAAGTGCAAATGAGAATTTGGAACATGTGCAAGTTATTTCAACATTGAGAAGTGGAAAACAGATCTTGAAACCAGATTATGTTCCAATTGAAGAGGCAAATGAGCAAAATATGTTGGAAGATGAGGAAGAAATTCAACACAACAGCAGCAGCAGCAACAAAACAATTGAACAACAGCTGCTCACCAAAACAGAAGCTGAATTGCAGCAAAAACAGCTGCTAAAAGAGCAAAAACAGCAGCTGCACAGTAAATTAGAAATTAAGGAACAGCAACAAATTGAACAAAATCTGCACAACAGGACAGAAAATGAACAGAAACAAAATCTGGACAGCATAGGAAAAGCTACACAGAAACAGCAGCTGAACAATTTTGAGCAGAATAGCAAAATTCAGAAGCAAGATCAGGTAAATTCTGAGAATGCACTTGAGTTTTCTGAAAATAAAACTAAGGATTTTGATAAAAAACAGCTGGATAAGAGTGAAAAAATTTCTGGAAAAGAGAAGATTTCAAAAGAAAACCAGCTGGACAGCCCTGATTTCATTCCAAAAATTCCTTTTCCTCAAAGGTTGAACAAAGGAAAGAAAGAGAATTTGAATTCTGACATTTATGAGCTTTTCAAACAAGTCAGAATAAACATTCCTTTGCTTGATGCCATTAAACAAAATCCATCTTATGGAAAGTTTTTGAAAAATTTGTGCACTGTCAAAAGGAGAATGAATGTCAAAGAGAGAGCATTTTTAACTGAACAAGTGAGCTCAATTTTGCAATTCAAAACCCCTCCAAAATATAAAGATCCGGGGTGCCCAACAATTGCATGTATCATTGGGGAAAAGAGGGTAGATAGAGCTTTGTTGGATTTGGGAGCAAGTGTTAATCTTTTGCCATTTTCTGTGTACCAACAACTTGGATTAGGTGAGCTTAGACCTACTAGGGTGACACTTCAATTAGCAGATAGGTCAGTCAAAGTCCCTAGAGGTATTGTGGAAGATGTCTTGATTCAAGTGGAACATTTTGTGTTTCCCGTGGACTTTATAGTGCTTGATACCAAACCAATTCAAGGGCCACAACCAGCTGTCCCAGTTATCTTAGGAAGACCATTTTTGGCCACTTCTAATGCCTTAATCAATTGTAGAACTGGAGTCATTAAGTTGTCTTTTGGTAACATGACCATTGAGAAGAACATCTTTAGTGTGACCAAACAACCAAGTGACCATGAGGAGATAGAGGAAGTAGATTTGATTCAAACCATCACACAAGAGCATTTTGATAGAGAGTACTTAGAAGACCCATTGGAAAGAGCTTTAGTGAACAGTGATCAAGTAGATTTCCTAGATGATTGTGACTTGAAAAATTTTGGTGGAGGAGAATTTGAGGAAATGGAAAAATCAGTGATGTCAGTGAATCAGTGGAGGCCCACTTTTGAGTCTTTAGAGCTGCCAACAGTCAAATCTCAGCCATCTTTTGAGAAGCCACCCGTACCCGAGAGAAAGCTTTTACCTAGTGAGCTAAAATATGTGTTTTTGGGTGAGGGAGAGTCCTATCCAGCTGTTATTTCTTCTCAGCTGAATTCTGATCAAGAGAATAAACTTGTTGAGGTCTTGAGAAAACATAAAAGAGCCCTGGGCTGGACCATAGCAGACCTGCAAGGAATCAGCCCACTGATTTGCACCCATAGGATATTTTTGGAGGAGGATGCCAAACCCATTAGGCAGATGCAAAGGAGACTAAACCCAAACATGAAAGAAGTGGTTAGGGGAGAGGTAATTAAGCTATTGGATGCTAGAATTATCTACCCTATCTCAGACTCTAAATGGGTTAGTCCAACTCAAGTAGTACCCAAGAAATCCGGAGTGACTGTGGTGAAAAATGAACAAGATAAGCTAGTTCCAATGCGCATCCAAACAGGATGGCGCATGTGCATAGATTATAGGAAGTTAAATGCAGTCACAAGAAAGGATCATTTCCCTCTTCCATTCCTAGATCAGGTATTGGAAAGAGTGGCAGGACAGGCATTCTATTGTTTCTTGGATGGATACTCAGGGTACAATCAAATTGAAATTGCATTGGATGATCAGGAGAAGACCACATTTACTTGCCCATTTGGTACTTTTGCATATAGGCGCATGCCTTTTGGCCTTTGCAATGCTTCTGCTACTTTTCAGAGGTGCATGATTAGTTTGTTTAGTGAATTTGTGGAGAAATTTCTTGAAGTATTCATGGATGACTTTTCAGTCTATGGGAGTGACTTTGATTTGTGTTTGGAGAATTTAGAGAAAGTTTTGGCAAGATGTGAAGAGAAAAACTTGGTGTTAAATTGGGAGAAATGCCATTTTATGGTAACTCAGGGGATAGTTCTTGGTCATATAGTGTCTTCTAGGGGGATAGAAGTAGATAGGGCAAAAGTTGAGATTATTCAAAAACTTCCTACCCCTAGATGTGTCAAGGATGTCAGATCATTTTTAGGACATGCAGGTTTCTATAGGAGGTTCATTGCATCATTCAGTGCCATTTCTAGACCTTTGTGCAATCTCCTAGGTGGATTCTTTTGCTGCAAGAATTTGATTTAGAGATTAAAGATAAGAAGGGAGTTGAAAATGTAGTTGCTGACCATCTTTCTAGACTTCCACATCAGGACTTAGCAGCTTTTGAGTCACCTATTAATGAGACTTTCCCTGATGAGCAGTTGTTCCATTTAGATTCCTCAGAGATACCATGGTTTGCAGACATAGCCAATTATTTGGTTTCAGGTGTGGTGCCTTCTCATTGGACCATGTTAGATAAGAAAAAGTTTTTCAGGAATGTGAGGCACTTTTTCTGGGATGATCCATATCTGTTTAAATATTGCTAAGATCAAGTTATAAGGAGATGCATACCCGAGAGTGAAGCCCAGAGTGTCATTAGTTTTTGTCATACTCTTGCATGTGGAGGTCATTTTTCAGCTAGGAAGACAGTGGCAAAGATTTTACAGAATGGATTATTTTGGCCTACCATGTTTAGGGATGTGCATGCCTTTTGTGTTGCTTGTGATAGGTGTCAAAGGCTTGGTAAGATCACTAGGAGAAACATGATGCCACTTCACCCCATTTATGTGCTTGATATCTTTGATTGTTGGGGTATGGATTTTATGGGACCATTTGTGAATTCATTTGGCAATGAGTATATCTTAGTGGCAGTGGATTATGTTTCAAAGTGGGTAGAGGCCATACCAACTAGGACCAATGACCACAAGGTAGTGATAAAATTATTGAAGGAAAATGTGTTTTCAAGATTTGGAATGCCAAAGGCCATGATAAGTGATAGGGGAACACATTTTTGCAATAGATATGTTGGCCTATTGATGAGGAAGTATGGGGTTGTGCATAAGGTTGGAACATCATATCATCCCCAAACAAGTGGACAAGCCGAGTTGGCCAATAGAGAGATCAAGAGAATTATTGAAAAAACAGTGAATCCCACAAGGAAAGATTGGTCTTTGAAATTGGTTGATGCACTTTGGGCTTATAGGACTGCCTACAAGACTATCCTAGGCATGTCTCCTTATAGGTTAGTGTATGGAAAAGCTTGTCATCTTCCCGTGGAACTTGAACACAAGGCCTTTTGGGCAGTGAGACATTTTAATGAGAGCATCACTGAATCTGGTTTTCAAAGAAAATTGCAACTAAATGAGCTTGAGGAGATTAGGAATGATGCATATGAGAATGCTAAGATCACCAAGGATAGAGTGAAGAAATGGCATGATACACATATCCTCAAAAGAGAGTTGTTTGTGGGTCAAAAGGTTTTGTTGTATGACTCAAGGTTACACTTGTTTCCCGGGAAGTTGAAGTCAAGATGGAGTGGTCCATATGTGATTCAGAACATCACTGAGTTTGGGGCTGTTGACATTCAAAATCCAACCTCCAAAAATATTTTTAGAGTGAATGGACAGAGATTGAAAGAGTATCATGAGAATTTTGTTGCTGAAGTAGAGAGTTGGGATCTTGAAGATCCCCCAAATTCTGTTTGAATGAAGAAAGGATTCTGACTTTGTATCATAATAGTGTAAGTTCTGTTATGCTTTTGATTTTCTGTTTTCTTTGGTTTTTGTAATTTTCTTTCTTTCATCTAAAAAAAAAAAAAAAAATTTGCAAGTTTTAACACATTGGTTTCAGCAAGTTTCATGAAGAATTGAGAATTTCTGCTTTGTGTTTTACTGATATTTGAATTTTCAAAGGTTGGAACTGACATGTGCTATTTGAGGTAGCAACATCACTTGTGGTGGAACTACTTGAGAGTCAAATGGAATAAATGCATTAGCTTGATTTGTTTTGGGAGTATAATGCATTAACCAAATTGGGTAGCATATGCTTTCAAAGTGTTTCAGAATGTAGCCAAAGAATTTCAATTGAGCATGCTTCATTGAGGATATCAACAGGTGCAAAAAAAAAAAAAAAACTGATCAAATCTGGTACTACTATAAGTCCAAATCAGATGAGAAATTCATCTCATTCGAATAGCTGAACAGTCATTTGAATAGGCCATCTTAGCACAAAATCTCATCTGTGAATAGCAACCCATCTTGCATATTTACTGATCTCCTGCATCTTTGTTGTTTGTGATGCTTGGCAAAACCTCGCTGATCCTTAATTACACTCAACCCATTTTGTATTGTTTTGGTTCTACTGATTTGCATTTTCTTTGAGAATATTGCATTGAACAAGTAGGGGGGAGCAACTGTTTTGGTAATACCTTGGAGTTTCAGCTGGTCTACATCACTCAAACATGTTAACCTTAAACTCAGCAGGTACCTCTTTTTCCTTTGCACTTTATTCCAAATTGTTTGACTTGTTTGTGCATTGAGGACAATGCTTGTTTCTAGTTGGGGGGGAGAAATAGTTTGAGTTCTTTTCTTGGTCTTATGCATTGGTGTTGATTGGAATATGCTGAATGAAATTGCTGATCTACTTTGTTATACTTGATGAATTGAAATTTGAGTAGTGTGTTTAATTTAGCTAAAATGCTGAGAATTGTCTAAAAAAAAAAAAAAAAAAAAGAGAGAGAAACTGATTTCAGTGTTCCAATTCATTTTGAATTCCTTAATCCTCCTTTCAACTACCTCATCAAACCTCATGGCCCCATTACAACCCAAAGCAAGTCCTAATTGATCTTTGGAAGAATTATCATTCATTTGTGAAATTTAGGAATTGGGGGGTATAGTGAAAATTCTAAAATAACCTTACTGCACTATTCTTTCATGGAGTTATGTCAAGTCCTTTTCTTTATTGGATCGAACGTTTTTGACTTGTAGATGCACCCTCTTAGAATTTGATTTACATTTATTCTTTACAAAAAAGGGTATCTTGAGGGGAACCTTGTGTGCTTCATTTTCTTGTGAGTGAATTCCAAGGTGAGATTTTGAAGTTGAAGCTTTGGGAAGTAATATGATTCAAAGTTCAGGATAGAGTTTGATTATGGAGATCTATGTTGAGTTAACAGGTTAAGAACTGAATTTTCTTGCTTGGATCAAGTGTTTAGCAAATTTCACATACCATACCTAATTTCATGATTCTAGGAGTGTTAGCTTAAATTTCTTAGCTTGATGTATTGAGTAACATTCCATGATTATGACTTATTATCCATTTAGAATTGAAGATGCTATTTTTAGATGTGTCCTTCACAGATGTGCAATTTCATAACATGAAAATGTTGATTGTTTTTAAAGGTAGCCTTCCTTCTTTAAGCATTGCTAGGGACTAGCAATGTCTAAGTTGGGGGGTGTGATTGGGCTCGAGTTGTTACAAATTTGTTCACTTAAATACACTTTTATACATGACATAATTAATATAAGACAGGTGTTTTGTGCAGAATTTATCCACATCTTTAGAATATGGAACATGTGTTGAATTGTGCCATAAAGAGAAGCAATTTGAGCTAAATTAAGGATGCAAAGAAGGAGATGCTGAAACACATCTATTGAAATGGATTTGTTGAGTAAAGTCATGGGAGCAGAAGAAGAATTTCCAGTCAATAGGACAGTAATACTTCAACAACAAATCATGAATTTTGTATGCAAGCCTAACGAAACATTTGCACATGCATGGGATAGGTTTAGAGAATTGTTGCAAGCATGTCCACATCATGGGTTTGAGTCTTGGAGAATTGTTAACTTCTTTCATAATGCATTAACTCCAAACTTGAAAATGCTGGTTGCAACAATGTGCAAGGTGTCTTCTAATGATCTTTTGTGAGGTGGCTGGTAAGAGTTTGCGTTCTGCTGAGGTTGATAAGGCTGGGAATGAAATGGTTGAAGTGGAAAAGGTTGTTGAGGTTGCTGCTGCTGCTGGTGTTGTGCCTCAGCTCTCCAGGATGTATTCGAATGGCCTCTATATCCAGCATTGTAAGCATTCGAATATGGCTGATTCCCTGAAGCAAAGTTGTTCACCCCCTGGTTTGAGTTGTAATTTCTTGCAGCTGGTGGGGGATTTACTTGACCATAAAGAACTTCTTTAAAAGCTGGGAGTGTGGGACAATCGTCTGTCTTGTGATCCGAGGTTTCACACAACACACAGTTAACTTCCTTTTTCTTCAATCCTTGCTTCTCTTGCTCCATCAACTCCACTTTCTTTGACAATACAGCCAATCGAGCACCAAGATCATCAGTTTCACTGAGATGAAACTTTCCTCTTGCACCTATGCTGTCAGAAAACTTAGAAAATGGAGAAACTACCTCCCATTGTTTAGTATTTTCAGCCAATGAATCAAAGAAATGCAAGGCTTCTTCAGCTGTCTTATCATAGAAGACACCTTGCACATTGTTGCAACCAGCATTTTCAAGTTTGGAGTTAATGCATTATGAAAGAAGTTAACAATTCTCCAAGACTCAAACCCATGATGTGGACATGCTTGCAACAATTCTCTAAACCTATCCCATGCATGTGCAAATGTTTCATTAGGCTTGCATACAAAATTCATGATTTGTTGTTGAAGTATTACTGTCCTATTGACTGGAAATTCTTCTTCTGCTCCCATGACTTTACTCAACAAATCCATTTCAACAGATGTGTTTCAGCATCTCCTTCTTTGCATCCTTAATTTAGCTCAAATTGCTTCTCTTTATGGCACAATTCAACACATGTTCCATATTCTAAAGATGTGGATAAATTCTGCACAAAACACCTGTCTTATATTAATTATGTCATGTATAAAAGTGTATTTAAGTGAACAAATGTGTAACAACTCGAGCCCAATCACACCCCCCAACTTAGACATTGCTAGTCCCTAGCAATGCTTAAAGAAGGAAGGCTACCTTTAAAAACAATCAACATTTTCATGTTATGAAATTGCACATCTGTGAAGGACACATCTAAAAATAGCATCTTCAATTCTAAATGGATAATAAGTCATAACCATGGAATGTTACTCAATACATCAAGCTAAGAAATTTAAGCTAACACTCCTAGAATCATGAAATTAGGTATGGTATGTGAAATTTGCTAAACACTTGATCCAAGCATGAAAATTCAGTTCTTAACCTGTTAACTCAACATAGATCTCCATAATCAAACTCTATCCTGAACTTTGAATCATATTACTTCCCAAAGCTTCAACTTCAAAATCTCACCTTAGAATTCACTCACAAGAAAATGAAGCACACAAGGTTCCCCTCAAGATGCCCCTTTTTGTAAAGAATAAATGTAAATCAAATTCTAAGAGGGTGCATCTACAAGTCAAAAACGTTCGATCCAATAAAGAAAAGGACTTGACATAACTCCATGAAAGAATAGTGCAGTAAAGTTATTTTAGAATTTTCACTATACCCCCCAATTCCTAAATTTCACAATTGAATGATAATTCTTCCAAAGATCAATTAGGACTTGCTTTGGGTTGTAATGGGGCCATGAGGTTTGATGAGGTAGTTGAAAGGAGGATTAAGGAATTCAAAATGAATTGGAACACTGAAATCAGTTTCTCTCTTTTTTTTTTTTTTTTTGAATGTCTATATATCTAAAAGTTGAAACTCATAATCGAAACAGAGTTTTCTGAATTTGGACATCACCATATCCTCTTATCATTCTTTTTCTTCCTTCCATCAATTTTTCTATCCTCACCCCAAAAATCCCAAAATGTTGTTCATTGCTATTCCTTAATATTTTCAGTGTATTCCAATCTGTTAGGGAAGGCTAAAGAGCATTCATAATGGTTAAGGGGATGATGTGGTAAGAATAAAGAAGTATGAATGCTCTAATAAAGCTCAAACTTGGCTCCAAGGATGATGTTCATCAAAGAAGAGGAATTTTTTTTTTTTTTTTTAAGCTCAACAGATAAGAAAAATGGCCTAATATCATTTCCTTGGTTTCATTTCATTCAACCATAAAAACTAAGAACCAAGAATCAAGTTCAATTCCTCTACAACTTCACAAACACCCAAAGCAAAGTATTGTAATTGGAGTTATTGAAGAAAATGAAGTAAAGAAATGTTTAAGCTTTTGATAAGCTCTAGAGTAATTGCATATCTCTCATAAACAAAGCTTAAAGGCTCAAAATCTCACTTCAGGTTTAAGTTTCCACTATGGCTGGGAAATAATGCAATCCATTGTTCAATCAAGAAACTCATTAATAAATGTCCATGTCTAAGTTGACAAGTTAAAAACTAACTCTATCCATACCAATTCAACCATTAAGCAAATTAAACATAACAACTAATTCAAATTCCAAACTGAAAACTCAAAATCCAGCAATCAACATCAAGGTACATTCTAAGTTATAGCCTGTCATGCATTTAAAACAAAAGAGCTCATCTCAACTAAACAGATCACAACACCACCCCAATGCTCAAAATGGATTTCCAACAAAAATATCATCCAAATTTAGAGTTCAAAGTCATTCAAATTCAAAATTAACAAAATCAGAAAATAAAACAAAGGAAACTATTTTCTAAGGACAAAACATGGCTTTAAATTTTCCTAAAATTCATTCACAGATTTTAGCTTTATGGCTCAAGGACAGCAGGCTTCAATGATCTGGAGGTGTCATATAATCTTCAGGAGCAGCTGGTTCATGTAACCCTTCCAACATTTCAAGCATTTGTTGATGATCAGCATCCTGTTTGTCCTTTAAATTCTTCAGCTCAGCTGCCATCTCCATTTGCTGATCCTTCACCTCCTTCAATAATGCATACAAGCTTTGAAAAGTCACCACTTCAGTCCCTGATTGCTCCTCAGATTGCTGTTCTTTCTGTGAGTCTACTGCTGCATTCTTTGCTAATTGCCCTTTACTCCTCTTCATTGAAGTTTGAGCAATTCGAGTAGCAGGTTTCACTGTCTCCATTCCACTCTTTTCCTTCACCCCATGACCTTGCAGAATTTTAGTTATCAACCCCCCAAAAGGCAAACCAGAATTCACCTCTGGTTTTGCAATTGCCCGAGTGATTATATTCCAAATGTGCTTTGTCAAGTCAATGGGGATATCTAGGAGAAGCCTTCCAATCATCTCAGCTTGTGGTAAAGTCACAGCTGAGACATAGGCATGTGGTAAAATCTTTGAACAGACCAACATGTGCAACACTTTACTCTTATCTGTGAGGTCCCCTTTTGACAATCTAACTCCATTCCATTGAGCTTGAGGGTTTCCAGAAAGCAACTTTACCAAATTTTCTTTTTTAAGTTGTTCTATCCATTCAACTTGCTGTTCTGGATTAATAACCATAGACTGTCCAAAGGGTAATCCAGCATACATTGCAATAGTCTCAGGTGTCAGTAGTATTTCCTTCTTCCTCACATTGGTCTTAATCTCAATTTTTCCTTTCTTTCCTTTCACAGCATTAGAATAAAATTCCCTAACCAGAGGTATTATTGCTTTCTGACTCACAATAACCCAATCAGTCCATCCCCTCCTGTTAATCATGTCTACTAGCTCATAAGGGGGATCAGAATAGTCTTCAATGTTGATACCCCTCTCACACAGGACAGCCCTCTTAGAATACCAATTAAGGTATCTATCTTTTGCTATTTCATTGGCAAACCTAGGGTTAGAGTAAGGTGTTGCAGAAGTCCCTTCACCAGGAACTTCTGTTCTTGGAATGTCAACTTCAACATTGACACCTACATTGATGTCGTCCGGGGCTTGTTCAGGTTCAATGGTTGGTTGTCTTTCAGTGATAGGAGAAAGTGTAGGAGATTGGGGTTGGGCACTTAGGTCTACAGGTTCATAGAAAGAAGATTGAACAGACCTGGCACCTCGCATAGTTTCCCTCAATTGCCGACTCCATCGCCTTGGTCCAGGTGCAGTCACCTTCTTCTTCATCCTTATTCCCTCCAAACTTCGGATTGTTCTTCTTCAATCTTCTCAGGAAACCCTAGCTTCGTATTTGTCTTTCAGAAATCCCAAATCTCTGTTTTGCAACCTTTTTAATTTGAGTAAATGGGGGGAACTTAAGGGGTGTGTGCTTTTAGGGCATTCGGGCATGAATTTTCAAGTATCCGAATGAGAAAAACCTCATTTAGGTTACTGACCCGCCTCAGCATATTCGAATACCAACAGACCCCATTCGAATACAGTCTCCCATCCAGCAATCCAGTAACTGATCAAAATCTGTGATGAATTCTCAGAGAAATTTAAGCCATGTTTCTGCACATTTTTCTTTTTTTTTTTTTTTAGAAAACTTTGACAAAATTAAATTTGAAAAATCCTGTTGAATTGTTAGCTCACAATTTAATCCAAAAATACATCAATACAACCAATTACAATATAAGCTGTAACAAATATTCGAATACCACAGCCCATATTCGAATAGGTTGCATCAGAAAATCCCAAACAGTAATTCCAGTGTTCAAATCTGCTAACAATCCCATAGAAATGCTCAAACCTTATTTTTGTCACATGAGTTAAGTTTATTCATACTAATAACAGCTAAACTCAAAAGAAGAACAAAAAGAACAGCTTAAAAAGAAAAAATCAAAGAAAATTTAGAAATTTTTTTTTTTTAAGACAATTCTCAGCATTTTAGCTAAATTAAACACACTACTCAAATTTCAATTCATCAAGTATAACAAAGTAGATCAGCAATTTCATTCAGCATATTCCAATCAACACCAATGCATAAGACCAAGAAAAGAACTCAAACTATTTCTCCCCCCCAACTAGAAACAAGCATTGTCCTCAATGCACAAACAAGTCAAACAATTTGGAATAAAGTGCAAAGGGAAAAGAGGTACCTGCTGAGTTTAAGGTTAACATGTTTGAGTGATGTAGACCAGCTGAAACTCCAAGGTATTACCAAAACAGTTGCTCCCCCCTACTTGTTCAATGCAATATTTTCAAAGAAAATGCAAATCAGTAGAACCAAAACAATACAAAATGGGTTGAGTGTAATTAAGGATCAGTGAGGTTTTGCCAAGCATCACAAACAACAAAGATGCAGGAGATCAGTAAATATGCAAGATGGGTTGCTGTTCACAGATGAGATTTTGTGCTAAGATGGCCTATTCAAATGACTGTTCAGCTATTCGAATGAGATGAATTTCTCATCTGATCTGGACTTATAGCAGTACCAGATTTGATCAGTTTTTTTTTTTTTTTTTGCACCTGCTGATGTGACTTGATCCTTAATGAAGCATGCTCAATTGAAATCCTTTGGCTGCATTCTGAAACACTTTGAAAGCATGTGCTACTCAATTTGGTTAATGCATTATACTCCCAAAAACAAATCAAGCAAATGCATTTATTCCATTTGACTCTCAAGTAGTTCCACCACAAGTGATGTTGCTACCTCAAATAGCACATGCCAGTTTCAACCTTTGAAAATTCAAATATCAGTAAAACACAAAGCAGAAATTCTCAATTCTTCATGAAACTTGCTGAAACCAATGTGTTAAAACTTGCAAATTTTTTTTTTTTTTTTTTTTTAGATGAAAGAAGGAAAATTACAAAAACCAAAGAAAACAGAAAATCAAAAGCATAACAGAACTTACACTATTATGATACAAAGTCAGAATCCTTTCTTCATTCAAACAGAATTTGGGGGATCTTCAAGATCCCAACTCTCTACTTCAGCAACAAAATTCTCATGATACTCTTTCAATCTCTGTCCATTCACTCTAAAAACATTTTTGGAGGTTGGATTTTGAATGTCAACAGCCCCAAACTCAGTGATGTTCTGAATCACATATGGACCACTCCATCTTGACTTCAACTTCCCGGGAAACAAGTGTAACCTTGAGTCATACAACAAAACCTTTTGACCCACAAACAACTCTCTTTTGAGGATATGTGTATCATGCCATTTCTTCACTCTATCCTTGGTGATCTTAGCATTCTCATATGCATCATTCCTAATCTCCTCAAGCTCATTTAGTTGCAATTTTCTTTGAAAACCAGATTCAGTGATGCTCTCATTAAAATGTCTCACTGCCCAAAAGGCCTTGTGTTCAAGTTCCACGGGAAGATGACAAGCTTTTCCATACACTAACCTATAAGGAGACATGCCTAGGATAGTCTTGTAGGCAGTCCTATAAGCCCAAAGTGCATCAACCAATTTCAAAGACCAATCTTTCCTTGTGGGATTCACTGTTTTTTCAATAATTCTCTTGATCTCTCTATTGGCCAACTCGGCTTGTCCACTTGTTTGGGGATGATATGATGTTCCAACCTTATGCACAACCCCATACTTCCTCATCAATAGGCCAACATATCTATTGCAAAAATGTGTTCCCCTATCACTTATCATGGCCTTTGGCATTCCAAATCTTGAAAACACATTTTCCTTCAATAATTTTATCACTACCTTGTGGTCATTGGTCCTAGTTGGTATGGCCTCTACCCACTTTGAAACATAATCCACTGCCACTAAGATATACTCATTGCCAAATGAATTCACAAATGGTCCCATAAAATCCATACCCCAACAATCAAAGATATCAAGCACATAAATGGGGTGAAGTGGCATCATGTTTCTCCTAGTGATCTTACCAAGCCTTTGACACCTATCACAAGCAACACAAAAGGCATGCACATCCCTAAACATGGTAGGCCAAAATAATCCATTCTGTAAAATCTTTGCCACTGTCTTCCTAGCTGAAAAATGACCTCCACATGCAAGAGTATGACAAAAACTAATGACACTCTGGGCTTCACTCTCGGGTATGCATCTCCTTATAACTTGATCTTAGCAATATTTAAACAGATATGGATCATCCCAGAAAAAGTGCCTCACATTCCTAAAAAACTTTTTCTTATCTAACATGGTCCAATGAGAAGGCACCACACCTGAAACCAAATAATTGGCTATGTCTGCAAACCATGGTATCTCTGAGGAATCTAAATGGAACAACTGCTCATCAGGGAAAGTCTCATTAATAGGTGACTCAAAAGCTGCTAAGTCCTGATGTGGAAGTCTAGAAAGATGGTCAGCAACTACATTTTCAACTCCCTTCTTATCTTTAATCTCTAAATCAAATTCTTGCAGCAAAAGAATCCACCTAATGAGTCTTGGCTTGGCATCAGATTTGGTCAAAAGATACTTAAGTGCTGCATGATCAGTAAACACAATGACATGAGATCCCACAAGATATGATCTAAACTTATCCAATGCATATACTACTGCTAGCAACTCCTTCTCAGTAGTTGTGTAGTTCTTTTGTGCATCACTAAGGGATTTGCTAGCATAGTATAGCACATGTGACTTCCTCTCTCTCCTCTGACCTAGGACTGCACCAATGGCACTATCACTAGCATCACACATGATCTCAAAAGGTAGAGTCCAATCTGGTGTATGCATAATGGGGGCTGAAGTGAGCAAGTCCTTAAGTCTATCAAATGAAGCCTGACAATCTGATGTCCAATCAAAAGGAACATCCTGGCCTAGGAGATTGCACAAAGGTCTAGAAATGGCACTGAATGATGCAATGAACCTCCTATAGAAACCTGCATGTCCTAAAAATGATCTGACATCCTTGACACATCTAGGGGTAGGAAGTTTTTGAATAATCTCAACTTTTGCCCTATCTACTTCTATCCCCCTAGAAGACACTATATGACCAAGAACTATCCCCTGAGTTACCATAAAATGGCATTTCTCCCAATTTAACACCAAGTTTTTCTCTTCACATCTTGCCAAAACTTTCTCTAAATTCTTCAAACACAAATCAAAGTCACTCCCATAGACTGAAAAGTCATCCATGAATACTTCAAGAAATTTCTCCACAAATTCACTAAACAAACTAATCATGCACCTCTGAAAAGTAGCAGAAGCATTGCAAAGGCCAAAAGGCATGCGCCTATATGCAAAAGTACCAAATGGGCAAGTAAATGTGGTCTTCTCCTGATCATCCAATGCAATTTCAATTTGATTGTACCCTGAGTATCCATCCAAGAAACAATAGGATGCCTGTCCTGCCACTCTTTCCAATACCTGATCTAGGAATGGAAGAGGGAAATGATCCTTTCTTGTGACTGCATTTAACTTCCTATAATCTATGCACATGCGCCATCCTGTTTGGATGCGCATTGGAACTAGCTTATCTTGTTCATTTTTCACCACAGTCACTCCGGATTTCTTGGGTACTACTTGAGTTGGACTAACCCATTTAGAGTCTGAGATAGGGTAGATAATTCCAGCATCCAATAGCTTAATTACCTCTCCCCTAACCACTTCTTTCATGTTTGGGTTTAGTCTCCTTTGCATCTGCCTAATGGGTTTGGCATCCTCCTCCAAAAATATCCTATAGGTGCAAATCAGTGGGCTGATTCCTTGCAGGTCTGCTATGGTCCAGCCCAAGGCTCTTTTATGTTTTCTCAAGACCTCAACAAGTTTATTCTCTTGATCAGAATTCAGCTGAGAAGAAATAACAGCTGGATAGGACTCTCCCTCACCCAAAAACACATATTTTAGCTCACTAGGTAAAAGCTTTCTCTCGGGTACGGGTGGCTTCTCAAAAGATGGCTGAGATTTGACTGTTGGCAGCTCTAAAGACTCAAAAGTGGGCCTCCACTGATTCACTGACATCACTGATTTTTTCATTTCCTCAAATTCTCCTCCACCAAAATTTTTCAAGTCACAATCATCTAGGAAATCTACTTGATCACTGTTCACTAAAGCTCTTTCCAATGGGTTTTCTAAGTACTCTCTATCAAAATGCTCTTGTGTGATGGTTTGAATCAAATCTACTTCCTCTATCTCCTCATGGTCACTTGGTTGTTTGGTCACACTAAAGATGTTCTTCTCAATGGTCATGTTACCAAAAGACAACTTAATGACTCCAGTTCTACAATTGATTAAGGCATTAGAAGTGGCCAAAAATGGTCTTCCTAAGATAACTGGGACAGCTGGTTGTGGCCCTTGAATTGGTTTGGTATCAAGCACTATAAAGTCCACGGGAAACACAAAATGTTCCACTTGAATCAAGACATCTTCCACAATACCTCTAGGGACTTTGACTGACCTATCTGCTAATTGAAGTGTCACCCTAGTAGGTCTAAGCTCACCTAATCCAAGTTGTTGGTACACAGAAAATGGCAAAAGATTAACACTTGCTCCCAAATCCAACAAAGCTCTATCTACCATCTTTTCCCCAATGATACATGCAATTGTTGGGCACCCCGGATCTTTATATTTTGGAGGGATTTTGAATTGCAAAATTGAGCTCACTTGTTCAGTTAAAAATGCTCTCTCTTTGACATTCATTCTCCTTTTGACAGTGCACAAATCTTTCAAAAACTTTCCATAAGATGGATTTTGTTTAATGGCATCAAGCAAAGGAATGTTTATTCTGACTTGTTTGAAAAGCTCATAAATGTCAGAATTCAAATTCTCTTTCTTTCCTTTGTTCAAGCTTTGAGGAAAAGGAATTTTTGGAATGAAATCAGGGCTGTCCAGTTGGTTTTCTTTTGAAATCTTCTCTTTTCCAGAAATTTTTTCACTCTTATCCAGCTGTTTTTTATCAAAATCCTTAGTTTTATTTTCAGAAAACTCAAATGCATTCTCAGAATTTACCTGATCTTGCTTCTGAATTTTGCTATTCTGTTCAAAATTGTTCAACTGCTGTTTCTGTGTAGCTTTTCCTATGCTGTCCAGATTTTATTTCTGTTCATTTTCTGTCCTGTTGTGCAGATTTTGTTCAATTTGTTGCTGTTCCTTAATTTCTAATTTACTGTGCAGCTGCTGTTTTTGCTCTTTTAGCAGCTGCTTTTGCTGCAATTCAGCTTCTGTTTTGGTGAGCAGCTGTTGTTCAATTGTTTTGTTGCTGCTGCTGCTGTTGTGTTGAATTTCTTCCTCATCTTCCAACATATTTTGCTCATTTGCCTCTTCAATTGGAACATAATCTGGTTTCAAGATCTGTTTTCCACTTCTCAATGTTGAAATAACTTGCATATGTTCCAAATTCTCATTTGCACTTGAAGAAGATGATTCACTGAAGTGCACTTGCCCAGTGGGATTTGGTTTGGGTTGAGATGGAAGCTTTCCCCTTTTTCTCAAAGTTAAGGCTTGAGTGAGTTTTGACAATTGACTCCGAATGTCTTCCATAGCCCTATTAGTTTGATCTTGGAACTTTGAATTTTGGTTGTTGGTTCCAATTTGTCCTTGCATGAGTTTCCACAACAAAGGAAATCGAAGTTGCAACCTAGAGGAAATGGACCTTTTAAAGTCTTGGAATGCATTAATCCTAATGCTTACAAGATTGACTTGCCAAGTGAGTATGGAGTAAGTAACACTTTTAATGTCATTGATCTTTCTCCCTATTTTGGTGCAGGGCCAAATTCGAGGTCGAATTTTTCTCAAGATGGGGGGGATGATGAAGGAGCTCCATCATTAAGCTATCAAGGTCCCATAACTAGAGCCAAAGCAAAGGAACTCCAAAGTTTGATCATGGAAGCTTTTGGACAAGTGGAAGCAATCGGCCAAAGAGAAGAATTTAAGTGCCTGGTTCTTTGCCAAGTGGACAAAGGGGATTGCCAAATGGAGATTAGTTAAAGGCTAGGTGGCAGCCACATGGTGGCCTCTTATTCGGCCAAAGATGAAGTCTCAAGTCTACCATGTCAAGAGTCAAGCCCATTTCAGTCTTTTATTGTTTTGTATTTAAGACCTTATTTAATGCATGTCTTAATTGATTTGGAGTTAATGAACTGATGCAATGAATGCCCTAATTGCTAGCTAATGAGGGCCTTTTTGAGTTAATGCCATTTAAGCTTGTCTTTTGGCCTTTCCTATTCTTGGAGGGATGTTCCAAGATTGAAGTATTTGTATTATAAGTAAGGTGGCCGGCCACCCAGGTGGATTAGATGTAATTTTCAGATTTGAAAAATCAATTTGAGAGATTTTTCTTCCTTGCTTCTTGAAAGAACTTGGACTTAGTCATTTTAGCCAATTGACTACTTTATCTTTGATAATCAAGTTACCTTAAAACTTTGTTTCTATTGTGAGTTGGTTCCTTGGCTTGTCCCTTCCTTCAAAACCGAATTATTGCCTCTCCACGGGTTGGGGTTGTGTTGATTCTTTGAAGTGGGAAACCTTGTTGGATTAAATATAAAGATCCTTTACTTTCTCATCACTCATGCTCGAGAAGATCTCTCTCCCCACACTGTCAAAAGATCTGTTAATCTACCAGATGGTTGATTTTTGTACATTTAAAAAAAAAAAACAAAAAATAACCTTATTTTTGATGAGTATTACTTTTATAGTGTACTAATTTTTTTTGGATGCTTAGATAGGCTCTGAATATCTCAGTGCAGTGGGGGGTGACTGTTGAGATTCCTTCCACTACCAATTTTCAGAAGTACGGATGCAAAGGACAAGTAGTGTGGCACCATAATTTATTGCATAAATTATGGTGTAGTAGGAATGGCTCTGTCACAACTTGTTGTTTTACAAGTACCTATTTGGCATAATTTTATTGGACTCTGGAAACCCTTTTTGTTTACCTGGCACACATATCTCATATATATATATATATATGTCTGCATTTATGACAGTTGGCATTTTATTTGTTTGCCCATTTATTTGTCTTGGGGGTAACTTTATTTGTTTGTGCATAAGCCTGTATTTATGAGGTTTGCCGTCAATCCGTGAGAGAGAATGTTTCTGCAATTACTCTTAGTCAGGTCATTATGAGGGGGCATTAATATTAAGTGAAAAGTTTTCTCTGTGACTTTTGGTTTTTGTCCATTAGGTTGTATCCATAGTCTTTTCATTTCAAACCCTAACCACCTTTCAATCTTCATCTTCCTGCTCTTCGCCATGGCCAAGACGAAAGGCCTGAAGTCTGCATTGGCCAAGAAACAAGTTACTGGTGTCAAGAAAACCAAATCAGGGGCGAGCAAAAATTCAAAATCGAAAGGAAACAAGGGAAAGAAGAAGATACCTTATCCTCGCCACACCTCTCTTCGAAACCCCTCTACTAGGTTTGCTTCCACCTCCCCTGGTCCTTCATCCCCACTGGATGTCTCTTCAGATTCTGACCTACCGGCTTCTGATTCCACAAGGCCTGCTACACGAACAGCCCCTACACCGGTTAGTCCCCCTGCCTCTCCTACTCGCCTAGAAGCTCTTGAAATGACTGGGGTTTCATCTCTACATTCATCTAAACATTTTTTAAATGGGGGCTTGTCTCTCTATGATTCATGTTTCTCTCGTAGGCTTATTCATCTAGAGCATCGGCTAGATTTCACCCATTTCATTGCTGAGTTCTCTTTCATTTGGGATATTTTTGAAACCAGGGGTTGGATCAATATTGGGAATGTTTAGGGTAGTGCCTCAATTGACTTGATTAGGGAACTTTGTACAAATTTCCATCATATTTCCCTTGAGCTTGGTTGTTTTGACACCTTAGTTCGTGGTCAGGCCCTACATGTCACTGTTGATGATCTGCTTCATTTCTGAAAGTGTCTAGAACCCCGGTTCCTACTTTCCCCAATGTTGATTGGGCCTCCTGTCCACCATTAACCGAACTTCTTGTTCCTATGCGTGACAACCCATATCCTTAGTTCCTTGGCATGCTCTTTCGCCAAAGTGATTTATCCGTTCCATATTGAATTTTGAATCTGATTTGTGATTCCCTTCTCACTCCCACCAATCAATCTTCTAAAATTTCTAAAGAGAAAATCAAATTTCTCCACTGTCTTACCCACGGGATTTCTGTTGATCTTCCTTTCCTCATACTTCAGTCCATGGTGTCTGCCCACAATCAGAAAAATTCTCGTCTTGCACTTCCTTATGGTGTTCTTATCACTAATTTGTTACGTGACAAGTTTGCCACTGTGAAGCGTGTGGACGAAACCTCTCTCTTTCAGGATCCTCCTATAAACTGCACTACCATCCGTCGCACCGTAGCTCAAAAACAACCTGTTCAATCTGACCCCCACTTCCCCCCTCCTTTCTCTGCTACTGCACCTGAACCATCTCCTGCTGCACCTCGTCCACGTGGCTTATCTACTGATCCACCTACTCACGGTGATGCTCTTTCGATCATGGTTTTCACCTTAACCTCCTTCACTAAGCGACTTACCCGTCTCAAACACTCACACCATGAACTTCAAACCTCTCTCCATGATCGGCTTCAGAAACTAGAGGAGTCCATCCAAGTTCACATCGAGACTCTTCAAATGCAAACGTTGGAGCAACGTCAGGCTGCTGCTCACTCTGCGCCCAAGGTGGAGGCCCAAATGGAAGAACTTGTCTCCTCTGTGAAAGGATTGGTTAATCCAGCTCAGGACAATTTGACTTATCTTTCTAACACAGTGCACAACCTTAGGAATGATATTGGTGACTTGAATTGGACATTTGCTCGAATTGAACAGTTCTATCGCTGGGGTTCTCGCCCCCCTCCTCGTTAATATTTTTTTCTATTTTGTGATGTTATCCTCGTTGTTTTGACAATTCCTTGCAAAAAGTATTTAAAGGAACTGGTTTTCTTTCACTGTTTTAATGATTGATTCACTATTTTCTGCTTCATTGATTAATTCACTGTGGAATTAAGGGGGAGTGATTATGATTTAAAGGGAGCGAGTTGCAGTTGTTTGGTTGAGGGGGAGTTAAGTTGAATTGCTGCATTTTGTTTGCTGTTCCCAATTTTCAGGATCCATACTACTACTGCCTTCTGCCGATGTTTAGGACTTGTGACATTCTGTGTTGTATTTTGGAATGGGTGTGTTTTGTCTCGGAATTGCCAAATGGGGAGATTGTTAGTGTTTGTATAGGCTTTGTAAATTGGCAATCTCCGAGCAAACACTTTACTTGTAATTGTTTATCAAAAATGTCACAAGTTAGTGTAAATGGTCCACTAATACATGCCAAAGAGTGTTAGTGTATCATTGGAAAGGTTGGGAGAAGAACAGGTGAAGACAAGGATGCATTGTACTTGGATTGCAACTTCTGTCATTGACATCCTCTCAGTTTTTTTATTGAAAAAAGGCATACACTTAACAATGAGTGAACAATGGAGTTCGCGAGCATGAGAAGGGGATCTTGCGCCCATGAGCTTCTCCTTTCACCTGTAACATATTGGATTTTGTCCAGCATGTCTCACAAGCATGAGCAGGGAAGCTCTTGCCCAAGAACTGCTCTTGTTGTCACACAGATTTTTTATATACTGCTTAAATGACTGTTTTACCCTGTTCGTTTGATATAAAAGGAAAAAAAAATCTTTTCCTAACCTAAGGCTTTTTCACGAAGACACTAAGTCTGCTTATCTTTCAAGGAAAAAGCTGAGAGGATGACTATGGGCTTTGGATTTGCTTACTGCTCATACGATTCCTTCCTTCGTTGGCTCTAATCTTTCATCATCAAGCTCAGATCTGTGGTGTGGTATCAGATTGGGGAGCTGACTCTTCAAAGATTGAAGGAGAATCTTTTCACAGGTTAAGGTGAGTTGTGGAATGTCCAGCAAGCAAGGTTAAGAAGTATTTTGTACAAGTAAATCAATGGGTTATTGATTGGGAAAATTTGTAATACTTTCATTTGAACACCTTGTAACCTCATTTTTACATAGTGAAGAGCTTTTAGACTGATCCGCTTAAAGATCCGAGATTGTTTCTCCTTAGTGTTCCAGGGAGTTTTTACCCTTGTCAACAAATCCTTGTGTATTTGTGGTGGATGTTGGTGTTTGATCTAATTCTTGCCCATGCATGGTATCTATTTCATTGTTAATAGCTGCTTTTGGTGATCTGTGGATTGGTTTGGGACTTTCACCGTTAAATACCCTACTCCTCACAAAATTTCAAAAAATATTTACCTTTGTATTTCGTATCATTATCAGACCTCAAGTACTTGATCTTTCTTCTCGTCTGATTTTCAACTTCAACTTTCCATAATCCAAACTTAGCAAAGGTTTTAGATTTGTGTTTCATGAAGTATACCTAAACTTTTCTTGAGAAATCGTCAATAAAGTTGACAAAATACTGAGCACCACCTTTAGACGATTCTCTCACTGGTCCCCTCTCGTCTGAGTGCACATAATCTAGCACACCATGAGTAATATGTGTGTTCTTTTTGAACTACACCCTGTACTACTTCCTGAGAATACAGAATTTGCAGAAATCCAGCTTGCGTGTCTTTACACCTTTCAGCAAATTTATCCTTGCTAATTCCTTCATACCACACTCCTTAATATGGCCCAGCCACATATGCTATAACAGCGGGTCATCTGATTCAGATTCTACAACTGATGCTCCACCTACAACCGTACACTCTACTACTTTGTAGATGTTTCATAGTTGCTTTTGACCCTTCATAACTACCATGACTCCTCTTGCAACCTTCAGGATTTCACCTTCTAATTTGTAATTGTAGCCACTCAAGTCCAAAGTACCTAAAGAGAAGGTTTTTTTTCAATTTTGGTACATGCCTGATATCATCCAACACCCTTACTACTCCATCAAACATCTTGATTTTAATGGTTCCCTACCCGGTAACCTTGCATGTAGTGTCGTGACTCATTAAAACAGAACTGCAATCTATTGAACGATAAGAGTCAAACCAATCTCGGTGTGTACACATGCAATAGGAACAACTAGAATCTAATACCCACGAGTCATGCAATCGACCAAGATTACTTACTAAAACTGACAGCATATCTCGATCTCCAGAATCTGAATCATTTTGTGCAATGTTAGCAGAACTTAAACTGCATTCAGATTTCTTCTCATCTTCTTGTTTCCACTTTGGACAATCCCTTTTGTAATGATCCATTTGATGGCACTTGTTACATTCAACGCCCTTCAAATTTCTGCCACAAGATTTAGACCTTGAATTAGACCATCTGTTAGTATTCCTTTCTTTTTTCCTTCCCCAATCAGAACCCCCTTTCGCCACAAGCCCTACTCCTTGAGTATTCTCACTGTTACTCAGCCTTCATTGATTAAAAGAAAGTAAAGTAGTTGACATTTCATCCAGATCTAGGGTTTTTTTTCCCCACAGCAACGTGGTCACAAGATGTTCATATGAAGAGGGAAGAAATACTAACAATATCAAGGCCTTATCCTCATCTGTGAATGCAACTTTAAGTCTCTACAAATCACTAATAATCTGATTAAACGTGTTTATATGGGTGACCAGATCTCACCTTCCAACATCTTCAATCCATATAACTTCTGCTTGAGATATAATTTATTAGTGAGCGACTTTGACATATATCGACTCTCCAATTTCTTCCAAACATCCGCCGGAGAACTCTCATCATGGTACATAACCTCGTCCGCCAAACAAAGCCAAATTGTAGCGACGGCTCTTTCTTCGAGTTCATCCCAATCTGCTTGACTTGTTCCTTTAGGTTTCTTACCGATTAGAGCTTTCATCATCCCCTGTTTTGTCAACAAGTCTTTCACCCACCTCTACTGTAATGCAAAGTTTTTACTCCTATCGAACTTCACCACATCGAATTTCACCATTGCAGAAGTCCCAGCCATATCTCCTCGAGCGTGGTTTGGAAGATTCAGTTATAATGCATTGTATAGCCTAAAACAATCTCCTCGAGCATGGTTTGAAAGATTCAGTGATGTGGTAATGGATTTTGCATTGACACGTTATGGTATTGACCACTCCGTATTTTATCATCGTTCCACTCAAGAAAGATATGGTTACTAATTTATGTGGATGATACTGCGATCACAGGAGATAATATGCAAGGTATTCATGACCTGACGATGTTTCTTCAAAGTAAATTCAATACCAAAAAACTTAGGTCCATTGAAGTATTTTTTGAGTATTGAATTACAAGATCACACAAGGGTATTACTCTCTCTCAAAGAAAATATGTATTTGATTTGTTGTCCGAAATCAGCTCGTTGAAAGACAAACCAATTGACAATCCAATAGATCCAAATGCAAAACTTCTTACAAATAAGGGAGAATTAGTGGATAATCCTAGTCGATATCGCAGATTAATTGAGAAACTTAATTATTTGACAGTTACAAGACCAGATATCTCATTTGTTAGAAGACCAGATATCTCATTTATTACAAGTGTAGTTAGTCAATTCCTTGAGCACCTCGCTCTAGTCACTGTGATGCAGTCATTCGTATTTTGAAGTGCCTAAAAGGTACACCAAGACACGATTTGTTGTATCAAAATAGTGGTCATACTCTTGTTCAAGGTTATACAAATGCCAATTGGATTGGTTCTCCAACAAACAGACGATCCACTATTAAATATTGTATTTTTGTGGAAGAAAATCTATTATCCTAGAAAAATAAAAAAAAACAATAATAGTAAGATCAAGTGCAATATCAGAATACAAAACCATGACACATACGTCTTATGAATTGATTTGGATGTGTTATCTATTGACAGAATTGAGAGTATCTAGACTACAACCTATAGAACTGTTTTGCGATAAACAAGCTACTGTTCATATAGTCTATAATCCAGTATTTCATAAGCAAACCAAGCATATTGAAGTTGATCGTTACTTTATCAGAGAAAAGATTATACAAAATGTCATCAACACTTGTCATGTAAAATCTGAAGATCAATTGGCTAACTTGTTTAGTAAAGCTATAAGGAGAGCAGAGTGAGATATATTTGTAATAAGTTTAGAACATATGATATATTTGTTCCACCATGAGGGGAAGTGTTAACGTGCATTAATAGTGGAAAATGTATCTAAG
The DNA here is from genome assembly GCA_019916065.1 of Vitellaria paradoxa. Taxonomy (NCBI): domain Eukaryota; kingdom Viridiplantae; phylum Streptophyta; class Magnoliopsida; order Ericales; family Sapotaceae; genus Vitellaria; species Vitellaria paradoxa. The sequence continues at coordinate 18,435,773 of CM034241.1, read as the reverse complement.
CTTTAAGAAATATGAATAGTCACGTGTGTATTTGAATAGTCACTTGTACATGTATAAATATACAGACAGGAACCTAGTTGAGTGTGTGGTATTGTGTTCAGTAAATCTAAACTCTTGACAGACTCAATTGGAACACCGAGCTTAGCAGAAGAATTCTCCAAAGAAAACCCTGTATGAAGCTTTGCAATCTGCTTGTCATCAAGCAAATGCCCCTTGGACTTCTTCTCTCCGAGTATCCCAATCTGCTGCAATTTTTTTCTCAAAGCACGGACTTGCCTGCCAGCAGCTTGATTTACTTCACCATTGGATTGTAGGAAGCAATCTAACCTATGGTCTTCCTCCGTCTTTGAAGTTGTATTTGTAGAATAGTTATTGCTAGTTTGAAGTAGTTCATTTTCATTACCCTCCTCCTCACTGTTAATAATAGCAGGAAAAGTAGCAGTTGGAGTTAGAAGCTGACGGTAACAAAAGGCCAGTAGTTGCTTGTACACAGAAGGCCAAAATACCAAAAGTGGTTTTGTTACCCAGTAATGGAACTGCAATAATTTGGATAAGAATTTTGTTTTCATCAACATTAAAAACTAGGCCACCATGAAAACCAGCAGCTGATAGTTCCCTGCCAGTAATTCCCTTACAAGTTCAATTTCATCCAGATTCAAAATTTTCTGACTGCATTTCAAAAACTAAAAACACAAATAGTATGTCATCTTCATTCAAGTGTTCTGGTAAGAGAAATATGAGTTATGACAGAGCATGTCATCATTTACAAAACAAAATCAAGAACCTAACAAATGCTCAGAACAATGGAAAATATATATATATATATATATTTTAAAACAACTATTTTATAGCACAATCAACCAACAACCTAAGATACTAGATTCCACAATCCAACTACTCGTCATCAACAGTTTAGCTAGAAGCAAGTAAAACTACGAAGTATACCTTCAGCTTACCCCAAAATATGGCGGCATTGTGGATAAATAACAACACTGGCAGCAAGCACAAGGAGAAAAAAAATATATATTTAGAGGAGCTGAGAAGTCAGAAAACTAACACACCCTAGCATTAGGATCTGTGCCAGCTGCAAGTAGTCGCTTAACGATAGGTATATGATTTCTCCAAGTTGCAATATGAAGAGGAGTAAGACCAAACATGTTTCTGGAATTGATATTGCCCCCATTCTTCTTCAGTAATGCCAGTGCTGAATCAACATCAGCCAGAGACCCCCTTCGCACAACAAGCCACAGATCATTCTAGGATGCACTGAATGAACATTTGCAAGGAGCAATTTGTAAATTCTTCTTTTGGCCTTGAAGCGAAAATACTTCCTCCTTAAACATCCTTTATATGATAAATACCCAACACGAGAATTCTTATAACTTAAAATCTACCACCACTTACTCCTGGAACTCTAATTAACAAAACAAATGCTGTAGCCAGAGAATACCAAGAGCCAGATTCCTTAAAATTAGTAATAAGTCAATTTCAAATAAAAATTCAACTATTCTGGCCCTCAAAATTTTCAATTGGTACTTAATGTCAAGTGGCCTTCCAATTTAGGAATCAAGATTTTAAGATAGAAACATTCAGAAGTAGGTTCTAACTCTATTATTTCCTACACCACCTTCATCATCACAATCTTTATAATGAACATCAATCAGTTGAAGTATCCATTCACAAACCGATCACAGATCATAAGCCATGGAAAAATCTTCAATTAACACTGAACATAGCTGCATTCGCAAGCTTTCCATCAGTAAACTGTATTTATTGGAAGAAGTAAAGCACGCTAGATGACATGTACATCTGCACAATTTCAGTCAAACCAGTAACATTAGAGCATGGAACATGAATTTGGAAGAGGAACATTATTTTGGCAACAAAAGAGTTTGGAACTTCCAATCTATGGCTCTCAGCATGTAAGCATAACATGCAGTTTCTCTTATGACCTTCAGTTCCACCCCGCAGCTTCAGACCATGTCCATAAAAGAAAAAGTCAAGTTGAACATCAACATATATATAAATGTGAAATAAAGTTAAGTGCCTCCCACGGCTGATCTGGTTAATGCTTTACCTTCTGCCATATGAATACGTATATATAGGTACGTAATCAACTTTCCAAATGAGGGAAGGTAACCTATTTGTTTAATTCATTTTAAATCTCCATCAATCCACTGAGCTGCTATTTTAGATGCCTTAAGTCATTTTCTTTATTCGTTTCATAAAGTTCTACAGGCTATTGGTGGTTTTGGTTCAGCTACTAGGTTTTGTGTATGATATGGTGTAAAAAATTTATAAGATCATTTGCTCATGGGTGAAAGCAAACTTCAGAAGTAGGCGTAGCAACATTCCAATAACAAAGCTTAGCATGTACTTTACAATCATCTGACCTGTTTCTTGTAAGACAATATTATAAAAATTATTTGAGAGAAAACAATATCTACAGAAGAAAGAGCCAAGAAAATTTACAATTTACAGCAATTGAAGTAACTACACCTGACACAATGACCGATTCAGACTTCTAACCTGAAGGTAGTCATCATTTCAAAATTCTCTTATCGCCCATCTGATTGATGATTCTAGATGCATTATTGAGTCTATTGGCTTTTTCATAAATACTGGCAACAACAAGAAGCAGCTCCTTCTTGTTAATGCTGGGATCAGAGTCCAACCTCTCAAACAGTGACTCCACCATGTCAAAAGCCCCACTTGCACCATAGAGACTTAACATCTGGAAGTGAACTTCATCTGGAAAGACACAACCCTCTTCCTGCATCTCCCTATATAGTGCATCTGCCTTCTCAAACTCCTGTAACTTTCCATAAGCATTAAGAACAAGAGCAATCATGTTAGAATCGGGAAAATACCCTGCTGCTCTCATCTTGTCAAACACCTCAATGACATTCATGTGCTTTCTGTTCCTTGAAAAAAGATCAATCATGCAACTAAAAACAGATATATCTTTGACTTCCCCAGCATCAAAAGCCTGTCGGAATACTGATGTGGCCTCTTCTATACGTCCAGCTCTAGCAAGAATTGTGATGGCAGTCTCCCTGTGTATGTTGTCTGGGCGCTTAAGATCATGAAGCAGGCGCTTAGCATGTGCAACTAGACCTGCCCGCTCATAAGCAACAATCATAGTCTGATAAAGAACCTGGTCAATCTCAACTCCAGAGCTCCTCAGCTTCTGAAACAGCATTGCTGCCCGATCCAATTTCCCAACCTTACTCCATATCGATATTATGGTTGAATATGTAATGGCATTTGGTTCAATCCCCCTACTCTGCATCTCTTGGATAAGATTATTAGCCTTTTCATGCTCAAGAGATTTCCCATAAATCTTAATCATGGTATTATAAGTAACAACATTTTGCTCAATATCCTTCCTCTGCATCAACCTAAACAGATGTATGGCTTCCCCAAAAAGCTCAGCCTCGCCATACACCTTCAAAAGTGTGTTGTAACTAACAACATTCGGCTCAATTCCCATCTTCCTCATGCTCCAGAAGAGCATATCAGCATCCTTGGCCATATCAAGCTGCCCGTACACATCAATCATAATATTGCATGTTGTAAGATCAAGGGGACACTTCGCCTCTTTCATTTCAGAGAACACTGAGAGTGCTTTAACAAACTTCTGGTTTTCAATATACATGCTCAAAAGCATCGAATAGCTAACTGTATCAGGCATAACACCAACTGACCTCATCTCCTGAAGAAGTAAATGGGCTTCTCGGAGAAGCTTAGCTTTCCCAAACACATTAATCATCGAGTTATAAGCAACAAGGTCAGGCGAAATACCAGATGACTTTAATCTCGAAAAAATTGATATTGCCTTGGAGTAATCGCATAGCTTGCGAGATAATTCTATTAGATTGCTATACAAAACGAGGTCACCGGTCACACGGTCTTGCTCCATCTTTTGAAGCCAAGACAGGGCATCATCAAGCATACCTTCCTTACCCAAGTGCGTTATAAGCGTCGAATAAGTGTACCTATCTGGGGAAAGAGCTCGTTGGCGCATTTCGTCGAACAGCCCATGTGCGAGCTGCCACTGCTTCGCACGAAGCACATTACGTATAACAACATTGTAAGCGAACACAGAAGGAGCATACAGAGCCTCCTCGTTGATCCAATCGAGCAACGCGATCGACCGTTTCCAGTCCGGTTCGCGAGAGAGAAGTGTGACCATGAACCGTATAGAAAGTTGCCGACCCTTGTACGGCGACATCAGAGCGAACAGTTCTTGTTCGTTCGTGGTCTGCCTAATCGATGATAACAGCTCGTCCATGTCGACGCTATGATCCAAGTACACAACCTGCTGTTTTCGATGAAATGGTTGGTGGGATTTCGACGATGTGGTTGTACTTCTTCTCCAGATATCTTTGGTTGAAGGAAGCGAGACTGCGAAAACACTGCAAAAGCTTCTCCTTCTTCTACTTCGGTGTTTCCCATTTTTTGTGTAGGGCAAAATAGTGGTGCGTATGTTGGCTCCAATGGATGGTAATGGAGACCATTGAATGGAATGCAAGTGAATGCAAGACGCAGTGGAGAACGAAGGTGTGCCCATTTCCATATGTCAATGGAATTTTTTTTCTGTTATGCCATTATTTAAGAAAAATATACGATGTCTGCTGTGCACTTAAAAATATTCGTAAAATTGTTGTTAATAAAAATGTTATTTGGGCCCCGTTTGAAGTAAGAAAAAAAGACAAATTGAGATAAAATATGATTTTTAGTTAATTTTAACGTTTTTTTTTTTGAATAGTAGTAAACCGTGGGAACGGTTTTCTAAATCTATTCCCACAGATTCAAAAAAAATTCAAATAAAATAGCGACAATGGTATTTGTTTAAAAAATTTTCGACACGAAGAATATGATTATAAAAAAAATTTAAGTATTCAGTTAACCTAATTTCAAATTTTTTTAGTAAAATATTGAAACTTTTTGAAATTAATAATAGCGGGAAAATTAGAGGTATAAGAGTTGTTAGAGATTTATAGTAATCTATAGTGTTTGTTAGGAATGCCAAATGGGGCCTTGAAGCAACATTTTTTAATGGACTAAACATACTATTTGAAACTGCATTTTCTTTTTATGCTAGGCAACACTAGGAACGCTATTTAATCTAACATTTTCACCCTTACTAAACACACTATTTAATATAACGTTTTCTTTCACATTGATTTTTTTCAAAAAAAACTATATGAAATAGCACTCCATGCCTTTTTGAAAACGCTTTTGATATAACATTTTCTATGTTCTATATTTTCAAATCAGCCTCCTTCTGCTTTCATTCTAAAATGTCTCTCTCTCTTCTGGAATGCAGTGCTCATACCGAGCTCCTCGCCGCCGATGCTCTACCTCACGGTTGCTACAAGTATGTCTTAAACCTCATGCTCAACTAGACCCCAATACTATTTCAATGTTTATCAATTGTTTGTCTTTTTTCTTTTCTTTTCTTTTTATGTTTTTGGGTTTTGATTTGTTTCCATTTCTTCACAAAGTAGCAATTATGTTTCTCCTAGGGTTAGAACTCCTCTTTTGTAGTCTTATGTCCACCATAGGATTTAGGGTCAGCCTACGAGTTCGTGCTCCCTTTCCAAAATTCTGTGTCAACCATAAACGTAGAAACCAACCTAAGAGCCAAGCTTCCTTCTCATAATCTAGTGCGAAGCATAGAATTAGATACCAATCCAGGAGCCAAGCTTCTCACCAAACCAATCTAAAAAAAGCAAGGCTTAAAGCTAAGCTCCTCACCTTACTAAACAGGATAGAGCCAAGCTCAACCCAATGATTAGGCACAAGATGAATCACCCATCCGAGAGCAAAGCTCCCTCCTTCCTCTAAACTAGTGAGAAGCACAGACCCATGAGCGAGGCTCATTCATTTGAGACAAATGTAATGTACATAATCATTTACTAATTTTGTTTTTGAGATTGTTTTTCAAAGTCAAATGCAGAGCACAACTCATTAATTAGCCCATGAGCAAAGCTCATGTTTCAAAAGTTAAGTGCGAGGCATTAAACATCTCCAAAGTCAAGAAAGCAACCCAAGAAAGCAACCCCCATAGCTATTCAAGTGCGAGGCATCAACCAAGCTGTAAGGTCATTGTTTTCCTCAATTTAACATATAAGACGGCAAAATAGGTTGTCTCTTTTTTGTTTTTCACCTTAAACAAGCTAAGGCAGAAAACGAAGGCCAGCTATTGACACCCTAATTTTGCCCCCTCATTTAATATTTATAGTATTTAATGCTTCTATTGAATGGTGCTCTATAGATTAAGTTTTCTTAATCGTAGGCTATGTCAAAGTGCTAGAATTTAACAAAAAACAAATAATCAGCAGAATGCTAGTTCGACCATAGAGCTAGGGAAAAGTCATGATAAAGACCTAAACTAAGGCAGAAGGCCACCAAAGTGCACAAGCGTGTCCCATACATCAAATGGAGGATCTTTGTATCAACAGAGGAGTCAAAGTCCAAAATGAAAGGTCAATTTGGTCCAAAAGTCAAGAACGGCTTCTACTGACATGCTCGAAGACCGATATCAACTGGAAGGCCGAAATCAAGCTAGAAATAGACAAAAAGATATACAACATGCCAAGACATGTCAAAGAACATAAACATAGCTCAAAGCATCCAAAAGGCCCTTCCAGAGGTCATCTGAGCTCCGCTTACTCAAAATAGCTCCTACTAATGAGAAATGAGCTACTGACGCCCTAGACACAATTTGATCATCCCAATGAAGTCAAAATGCCCTCAAATCGGACACAAATATTGAGGGTTCATTCCCTAACATAATGGTATAGCTAGGTCTGAACTAAGTCAAACCTTAGGAGGTCCCTTCGCTGATTCGTTTGTAAAATTTGCTAATTTTTTATAAATTCACAGAAGTGTTTTGGAGACCTGCCAATGGCATTTTTGAATTCTTTATACCCAAAATAATAGGAGGAGTCAGCCTGGTGGTGCCTCCACGGGTTAGGCCGAAAGATTACCTGACCTTGCCTCTGTTTCAGTCCGTTTGAAAGTAACAATTTTCAAATAGACATAACTCAGTTTTGAGAATCTAAAATTGAACCAAATTTTGACCTAATTGGTTTAATTCTCTAAGAAAATGCTCGAAAGGTCCCAAAAATTGCGTTAAAGACCTTAAAATTGCCTGAACCTTTGCGAATGAAATCTGAACTTCACAAAACATAACTTGAGCCAGGGGCTGAGGCCAAACCAGCCCCATTTCTCTTCTTGCCACCAAATTGCAAGGGACTGTGAGAGACCTATCTGTGAGGGACTCTACCTACAGGAGAGTGAAGCAGGAGGCTACACAGAGACACGTGCCCTGTAAGGGGGGAGGATTGTGAGAGACTGCGAGGGACCTGCCTATGAGGGACTTTACCTGCGGGAGAGTAAAGCAGGAGGTGAAGCAGAGAAGCAATACCTTCCATCCCACATCGCATGGGTCGTGGAAGGAAGTGGCATATATGTAATATTCGATATCCATGTAGTCCAACACGTTTTAAAGCCGTGAGAGTACTGGATTTAGTGAGAGCTCCAGGGTTAAGCGTGCTCTAGTGGGGGTAGTACCAGGATGGGTGACTTCCTGAGAAGCAGCTTACCAAACCTAAAGCGGACAATATTGTACTATATGGATGCGGGTCGTTACACAAACATCTTGCTAAATAGGTGTTTGGCAAACTTTTTTACTTTCCCTAATTTGCAAACTTGTTTGCCTTCTTTGTTTTTACAAACTTCTTTGCCTCTTTGTTTTTACAAAGCTTTTTGCATATATTGTTTAGTAAAGAAGGTTGCAAAACAGATTTTGGCAAAACTTTTTGCATTCTTTATTATGCAAACTTGTTTGCAGAGTTGGGTTTTGTAAAGTTGTTTGAAAATTCAAAGTTTATAAACTTTTTGGTCATCCAAAACTTCTATAAATAGGGGATCTCTCCTTTCATTTTCTTCATCCCATTTGGCCTCCCCCTCTTCTTCTCCTTTATAGCCGGCCACTCTAGGTGTTCCCAAGGTTGTTCGGAGGAATTTTAAGCTTTCACTCTCTAGGGTTCAAGTTCGATATAATTTTCTTTCCTTAGAAAATTTTATTTCACTTTTCAATTCAATTAGTTTACAAAAATTAGAATGAGATTGCTTTAATTGTGTAAATATAATTCTTTGTCAATGAAAAGAATCCTAAATTCATAAGTCAAGTCTGGGTTATGCCCGATATATAATATTGATCGAGTACACCCAAGACAATTTTACAAAATTCAAATATCATTCATATATTCTGTGCATATCATACTACCATGCCATTACATTATTCTATCATGTCGTACCATATTATATACCATGTTTATCATTACATACCATGCTATTTCATCATAAAACCATGTTAAGTCATGCTAAATATTATTTTTCCATGCCATGTCATCCTTGCCATATATCATGCCATTGTCATCCTACGCCAAATGCACATGTCATATTACTACGCTATGTCATGTCATACCAAGCCATGATCATGTTATTTGATGCTACCATATTCATTCATCATCTTACATCATAGTATGACATGGTAGGATATCATTCACCATGCTAGCATATGCTTTGACATGCCATGCATCATGTTGTGACATACTAGCACATACCTTGACATGCATCCTTAACTGCCATCCATGATAGAATATAAGTTGTCATAATATTCAACATACCTGCACCTGATCATGTTAACTACATCACTCACATCACATTAGGCTCCTAGGCCTTTTCCCATAGACTTGATCATCATCACCAGGAATTAAGCTCCCAATCTGAGCTGAGTTCTTTTCTCACATGATAGATACTCACTCACCTGTGCTAAGTGCATTTGTGGAAGTTGAGCTCCTCATTAGAGTGAAGCCTTTTCCTCCAGTTAGGTGCCAAGCACCAACTATTCCCTTGTCTAATGCCAAGCCCTGTTCCTTAATTAGGTGCTAAGTGCCAACTATCCTCTTATCTGGAGCCAAGCTCCTTTCTATCCCTAGTTAAATGCCAAGTGCTAACTATTACCTATCTAGAGCTTAGCTCATTTCCTTCCCTAATTAGGTGCCAAGCACTAACTATCTCCTTATCTGGAGCTTAGCTTCTTTCCTTCCTCCAGTTAGGCGCCAGCACAAACTACTTTTTTGTCTGGAGCCAAGCTTATTTCATTCCCTACTTAGGTGCCAAGCACCAACTAACCTCTTATCTGGAGCCAAGTCCCTTTTTTTCTTTCACAGTTAGGCACCAAGCGCTAACTATCCTCTTGTCTTGAGCCAAGCTCCTTTCCTTCCCTAGTTAGGCACCAAGCGCCAATTATCCTCTTGTGTGGGCCAAGCTTCTTTCCTTAGGCGCCAAGCGCTAACTATCTCTTTATCTGGAACTTAGCTCTTTTTTTTTCCAGTTAGGCACTAAGCGCAAACTATCATTTTGTTTGGAGCCAAGCACATTTCCTTCTTTATTTAGGCACCAAGTGACAACTATCTTCTTGTCTGGATCCAAGCTCCTTTCTTTCCCTAGTTAGGCGCCATGTGCCAATTATCTCCTTGTCTGGAGTCAAGCTCCTATCGTTCCTTAGTTAGGCACTAAGCACCAACTATTTCCTCATCGATAGTTTAGCTCATTTCCTTCCTCTAGTTAGGTGCTAGCACCAACTATCCTATTGTCTAGAGCTAAGCTCCTTTTCTTCCCTAGTTAGGGGCCACGCGCTAACTATCTCCTTATTTAGAGCCAAGCTCATTTCTTTTTCTAGTTAGGGGCAAGCGCTAGCTATCTCCTTGTCTGGAGCTTAGCTCCTTTTCTTCCTCTAGTTAAGTGCCAAACTCTAACTATCTTTTTGTCTAGAGCCATGTTTCTTTTCTTCCCTAGTTAGGCGCTTGGCGCTAACTATCTCTTTGTCTGGAGCCAAGCACCTTTCCTTCCTTAGTTAGGCCCTAAGCCCCAAGCACCAATTATTTCCTTGTTTGGAGCCAAGCTCCTTTTCATATCCTTCCCTAGTTAGGTGCCAAGCGCCAACTATCTCCTTGTCTGAAACTAAGCTCTTTTCCATAGATCACCTTACTAAGAGCTACATACACCTACTCTCTTAGCAGGGTATGTATGCAACTCGAGTAGAGGGCTTTAGTCTAGTCATTCCAGCATGAAACGCTAATGTAGAGCTAAGCTCTACACTTTCACCATAGTTCAGATTAGTCCTAGAGCTACATCGACTTGACCCCTTGGAAGAGTACGTAGGCTGCTCAAGCAAATAGCTTGAGTGCAGTCTCTTTGTTCTTCATAGACCATCTATGCGAGACGCAACCCACACTTGGAGTGAGGCTCTCATACACATCTATCATCATATAAACACTTAGTTCGGACCACCTTACATCTAAACTACATTTGACCTAATCATTTCATAGGGTATGTACGTAGGTCATGCACATTGCTTGAGTCTGATCACCTCAGTCTTCGTAAACCATATTTCAATACACACTTTATTGTCAAAATACACTCTTGCATAAGGACTACATCAGTCCAATTCTATCTCGTCCCCATTTGTAAATATAGTCTTTTAACATGCATTTAGAGTCAAACCAATATATAGAACTCCCTATGGTGCATCATTGTCACATAGGTAAACATTTCACTACACATTCACGCACGAGCTAAGCTCGACCACTTCACATTTCATGCATCATTTACCTTTAGAGTTATATGCAATGATCATTACAAACTAAAGTGTTATATTGTGAGATCACGACTGTAAAGAGTGGAAAGGGACTATGTATATCCTTAGGTATCCAGGTATAATGGTTTCTGTGCATAACCGAACCCCTAGACCCACTATCTCTGCTTGCACAAACTAGTTGAGAGTCACTAAAAAGGGCCATTTATCCCATCTTTCAAAAATAAAATTAAGACATTTTTAATCACAATCAAAACTTGGGTTTCTTGATACACCTATCTTGAAAGTGTTGGGTGGCGACTTCTAGTCTCTGTAATCAAGGCCCAATTTCAAAACAAAAACATACTTTTTCACATTTGGGCGATCTTGAACGCACCATATCATAATAAAGACTCATGACCCACACACGTAGATCCCAGTGCATGGATCCAGTCGTGGTAACACCAAACTCTTAATACTTCATTTCTTTGTCCTTTTAGGCTCTTTTCATTCTTCTTTTTGGCTCATATTCATATGGGACTCTTCCACTTGCATTTTAATGTTGACTAGGCCTCTAATTGCATAAAATTGATTCTTAAAAATTGCAAGCAACATAAAATACAAGTGTATGAGTAATATGCAATAAAATTAAGCTTTAAGTGAATGTATTTATGTAATTAGCACATCAAAAAGTATATAAAAAGTGTAATTATTATGTGTTAATTAGTCATAACTTGGAAATCATCAGTTCAGCTAATCCTAAATCATTCCTAGTCTCTTGAGCCTCGCTCGCTCAGGTGAATACTCTAGATTGGCAAGCGTTTCCTAACGAGTCTGTGTTCACATGTCAGAATGTGTTCTAGCATGTGCAAGCTTGTACAGGCATGTCTATACATAGGGTGTAGCATGGCATGGCACGATATAACATTGTGCTAGCATGATATATGATGTCCCAGTATGCTATATCATGATGTGGGATGATTGAACATGCATGGAATAACATGATAATATGGCATGCTGGCATGGTGTGGCATGGTATAGCATGGTAAAGGCATGGTATATGATGGCATAGCATGACAATATAGCATTTTAGCATGGTATATGATGATAATGACACTGTATAACATGGCATAGCATAGTGATGCATCATGGTATCATGTGATGATCATAGCAAAGTATGATGGTAGTGTGTCATCTATACCTTACATGTGATGTTTTGGAATTTTGCTAAGTTGTCTCGGGTAAACCGGTTAATATCATACATTAGATTTGACCTAAACTTGAGTTATGATTCGAGTACCTTTCATTGACAAAATATTTGTATTTACATAATTAAAATTATTTTATCTTAATCATGCAAATAAATTCAATTGAAAACAAAATAAAAATTTTCTAAAGAGAAAATTATACCAAAGCATAATTTTTCTAGAAAGAGAAACTCTAGACTTGAGAGCTCTAAGCGTCAAGTGTTGAATGAATGGAAAATGAGGAGGGAAGGCCCCTATTTATAGGTTTTCTAAATCGCCTATTGAGACAGGCAAAAATGTTTGCTCAGAGCCTTTGGCAAATGTGATTGCAAAACAGGTCGAGCAGAATGTTGTAACAACCTAGACAAGTGAAACAACTTTCCATAAAGCTAAGTGCTAAGCAAAGTGTCGACTAGGCTTAAAAAATGGTCATTTGGCCTGAGACCCTCGTTCAGGTAATGTTCCATTATGTTTAAGTTCTGCCCTTATAGGTTCAGGCTATTTTAGGAGGTTCTGGACAATTTTTAGGACCTTTGGAGAGTTCCTAAGCACTTTTTAGAGAGAGTTAAACCAATTAGATCAAAATTTGATTCAATTTGGATTCTCCAGGACCAAATTAGGTTTGTTTGAAAACTGCTACTTTGAAACAGGCTGAAACAGAAGAGGACCGCACAATTCTTTTGCCTAACCTCTAGAGACACACAGAATAGTTTCTTCTACCCTTTGTAGGTATGAGGAATCCAAAAATTCCATTAGCGGGACTCTAGGACCTTTTTATGAATCTATAAAATATTAATGAATTTTTGAATCAAGGCTTCAGAAGGACCTCCTAAGATTTTATTTGGCCAGACCTAGCTATGCCACTACCTCAGTAAAATTACCCTTGATATTCTTGTTCAATTTGAAGGCCTTTTGACCTTGTTTGGGGTCTCAAATTGTGTCTAATGCGCCAATAGCTTCTTTCTTGTCGATAAAAGCTATTTTGTGTCGGCGGAGCTTGGATGACCTCTGGAATGGTATTTTGACTGCTTTGAGTTACATTCTATGTCTTCTGGCATGTCTTGGGATATTATGTATCTTCTTGTATGTTTCTGGCTTGATTTGGGCATTCTAGTTGATACTGTTCTTTGGGTGCGTTAGTAAAGGCTATTCTTGACTTCTAAACCAATTTGACCCTTGACTGTAAATTATGGCTCTTATGTTGATGCTAGAATTATCTATTTGATATCTTGGACATGTCTGTATAGTCTAGTGGCCTTTAGCTTAACTTCTCCCTAGCTTCAAGGGTACAATCATCATTTTACCGAATGTTTGCTTTTGTTGAATTTTGGAACTTTAACACAGCCTATGATTAAAAGAGGTTAATTAGTGAAGCATAATTCAACTAAAAGTATTAAATATTATAAATTTTAAGTAAGGGGGCAAATTTGGGGTGTCTACAAGGTGAAAAAGTGACGTGTGCAACTTAAACCAATTGAGCCAATCGTGTCAAAATCATAATTACAATGTGCACATAGTTTTGATTTCGGATGTTGGTTGCTTCGTATAACACTGACTTGGGATCAATTTGTGTGGGTTTTCTAAGATTTAGATACTTCGGTTTCTAGTTTTTCTTTATGTGTAGTGGCTAGTTGTCTTTAGATTTTAGTTCTTCTGTGGCTCAATTTTTTTTTTTCTAATTGGTTGTTTAGGTTTGTAAATTTTGTGGCTGATTATTTTTTATTTCTTATTTTGTTATTTGATAGGTCTTTACAATTGTGATCTATGCTTTCCATGTCTTTAACTACTTCACTGGGTTTTGGTATGGCTAAAAGCCAAACTTCATGATTCACTCCATCAAAAGTCACACCAAGCTTCATAATTTTTTCCTTCACCCCAGATGTAAGTGTGAGAATCCTATTTTGTGTTGTTTCTTAATTTGGGGGAATGGCCTAATTAAATAGGTATAAGGATTGTAGTTAGTACTTCTCTCAGCTGAACTTCACATATATAATTACTGAAAAAAAAAAGAACTTCACATATAGGTCTCTTTACAATGCAGCCTCAATGCATGATTTAGCTTCATCACTGAAAGATTCTCTTTCTTGGCTTCTGTTAGTACTAAAATAGGCTTTGAGAGCTGAGATAGGTTAATTTGACACTCTATTAAGAGTTGAGTTGGTTTACTTTTGGGTTTTGATAATGTCTTCATATATGAGATTAATCTTCTACATGATGGCAGAGGATTAATCATTGCATGACAAAAAAAGGAAGAGATATCATATTTGTTTGTTTCAATGGTATTTAATGAAAAATTTTAAACTAGATGAAAGTTCTTTCAGAAATTTTGTCCTTAATTTTTTTTTTTTACTTATGAATTATCTTTAGTTTCTTTTATTGGTTCTCTAACATTTGTCTTACAGGTTTTTAGTACTATTGAATTGTTTTGAGAACTCCAAGAAGTGATTTTTTACTCATGCTTCTAGTTTCTTTCCAGATGTAGCTAAGGAAGATAAATTCATCTGGATTGCTTCTAGTTCCACCATATACTTAGCTGCGGCAGCTTAGAGCTCTCTAAGGCAACACTACCCCCGAGTAAGCTGGCATAACTTGATATGGTTCCCTAAGCATATTCCAAGGCATAGTTTCGTTGCATGCCTAGTAATCAAAGGTAAACTAAGCACCCTTGATAGAACGGCAAATTGGGGTATTACAAGTAGCTCCCTCTGTGTGCTTTGCAAATTATCCAAAGAAAAGCCTTGATCAATTGTTCTTCTCATGCCCTTTTTTTGCCGAGATATGGAATTCTATTTGCCAAATGAGCCTTATCTTTGATAATCGGCAAAGATGGATGAATGAAGTCAATTGGGCCATAGGAAAATTTAGTGGCAAGTCTATGAAAAACTTCGTATGTAAGCTTGCTTGGTTAGCTGCCATCTACCATATATGATCAGAAAGGAATGCACGGATATTTAACAAAATCTCTAGCACTTTGGGCAGCATTCTCAAGGTCATCAAACAGGAAGTTAGAATACGAGCTTCTCAATCAAGGAAATTGATTGAGTTAGAGCTTCTCAATCATAGGATCTACTAAGTGATATTTTTCATGCTCTTACTCTGTTGGCAAAATTTAGGGAGTGGATTACAGCTTGCATCGCTTCTTCACATTTATCCATCTCTCTGAATAGGGCTCTTAAAGGTTTCTTCCCGGGAGCTAGAGAACTTAGGCAAGGTGACCCTTTCTCCCCCTATCTCTTTCTACTTGCTATAAAGTTCTTTTCTAGAACTTTCAACAAGCTTACCAAGGAAGGTGGCTTCACTTTTCATCCCAATTATTCTGAGCCTACCAT